>OX393551.1:32159538-33359538 GCA_947650365.1 Chamaelirium japonicum | reverse complement strand
GAGCAACGGAGGTCAATGGGCACTGCTGCCCTCGAGAGAATCCGACGCGACCCAACCCCCTCTGCTGCCCCCTGGAAGCAGAGTGTTTGGGATCGCCTCGAAGATGAGTCATCCCAATCTTCTTCTGGCCGCAACTACGACAAGAGGATACCTTCGAAGCTCAACATACCAAGGAGGCATCAGATGAAAGGCGCTCCTTCAAAAAGTCGAGTTTCCCCTTCCATCCCACTTCAGCGTGGGCTTGGATCGGACCTCCGACATCGACTTCAACCGGCAAATACTTCAATGCCTGAGCAAGACCTTGCGATCTTGCCTCTTGACCCACCTCTAGGACGAGGACATGGTCGCAGGGATGGCTATTCTTCTGCTGGGCCTCTACATCGAAGTCTCTTTGAGACAACATTTCCAAGGGGATGGAGAACTCCTGTCCTCCCCAAATTCAATTACGTCCGAGGAGATCCTACTCTCCACATTCTCGCATTCAAACAAGCTTTAACGCCGCACGAAGAAGAAAACAATGTGCTCTGCCGCACCTTCGCAGGAAGTCTCGATGAGCCGTCGCTCGACTGGTATCACAATCTCCGAGCTGGGTCCATTACCCAGTTCGATGTTTTAGCTAAACTCTTCGTGCAGCATTATCAGCTCAATCTAAAGCCCGAGAAGAAGCTCGACTCTCTATATCGGCTAAGGATGGGTGCTGACGAGACTCTCCGAAGTTTCACTAGGAGGTTTCGCAACGAGCATGCTACCCTCTCTGGAAGACATCTGGATGATGAAGCCATTATGTTGGCTTTCCAGAACGCTCTCCGCTTCGATCTACACATCTACAACGACTTCATCCGTAATCCCCCTCCTTCTCTGGGTGCTATGTTCGATCGAATCCAGAGAGAGATCGAGGTCGAAGACGATTAAGTCACTCGTAAAGGGCGAGAAACAAAACGAAGGCCTGCGGAGAGAGAAGCTCCCAAGTATGCCGCCAAGGCTCACAACGCAAAGGCAGCAGCCCCTCCAGCCAACAAACGATCAAAGAATGAAGGGCGTCGATCTCCAACAAAGACCACTTTCACCGAGTGGAATATGCCGGTCGAACAGATACTCGACCGCATTCAACACGAAGAGTTCGTTCGGAGGCCCAATCCTCTTCAGCCGAACTCGAAATTTACAGCCGATAAAACAGTGTATTGCGACTTCCACCGAAGTCACGGCCACTCCACCGATCGGTGTTTTCGGCTGAAGTTCCATCTTGAAGACCTATTGAGAGAAGGCCATCTTCAAGAGTTCGTCAAAGGCGGACACGATCAACGCCGAGCCTCTGCAAAGGGAAAAGAAGTGTGTTGGGTACATCAAATCTCCTCCAACCGGCAACCAATCTCTGTGAAAGCCAATGTCTTTGGCATTCACGGATCATTGCACAATCAATCAATAACCGGGAAAGAAGTGGATCGACAAGTTCGGCGCATCTTCCATGTTCGTGCTGCGGCAAACAAGGAAGACATTTGGATCGAGAAGCCCATCGAGGGTTTGGCTTGGCCCTCTATCGTCTTCAATGACGCAGATCTTCAAGGAGTTCACACTCCCCATCGAGACCCCCTTGTCTTGAAACTCCTTATCGACGGAAGCACTGTCAACCGGATCCTCATCGACACCGGAAGCTCCATCGACATTATGTTCTCGGATTGCTTCAAGCGTCTGGGACATAAGTATCAAAGCCTTGACGTCGTTCCAACGGTGATCACTGGTTTCAACGGCGAACAAAGCATCACGGTGGGCGAGTCCAGATTTACCATCGACCTCAGCCGAGAGACTCGAGTCTCGGTGAGGTTTGCAATCGTCGAAGGAATGTCTAGCTACAACGCCATTCTTGGGCGACCATTCCTCCACCAGATCAATGCCATCTCCTCTTCTTATCACCAACTTCTCAAGTTTGCAACAGGAGAAGGCATCGTCTGCATTCGAGGTGATCAACAAGCTGGAAGGTCTTGTGAGGTTGCTGCGGCTAAAACAGATCGAAAGATCAACATTGCTCCTCCAAAGCGGCCACGAGATGAAGCTGGTCCCTCTTCCAAATAGCAATCAAAGGAGATTCCGCTGACTGAACCTCCACCAATCGAATGGGAAACATCACCTTCAATTGAAGAAATCATCCCTATCAACATTGGCAGTGGAGATCTCCCTCGACAAACATTTATTGGTACCGGTCTTAGCGACGCAGAAGCGCAAGACATGGTATCCTTCCTCCAGTCCAATATCGACGTCTTCGCCTGGTGTTTCGAAGACATGCCTGGTATCAATCCGGATGATGCTTGTCACCGACTTGCAATCAAAGAAGAAGTGAAACCTGTCAAGCAAAAGCCACGCACCATCCGGCCAGAGCTGCAAGTTGCTGTTCAAGAAGAAATCACCAAGCTACTCGCAGCAGGCTTCATCCGTGAAGTAGAGTATCCTACCTGGATCTCTAACATAGTTGTTGTTCCAAAGAAGAATGGGAAAGTCAGAGTCTGCATCGACTTCACCAACCTCAACAAGGCTTGCCCCAAAGACCCATTCCCCATGCCAAGAATCGATAGACTCATCGATGCCACTGCTGGCCACGAGCTATTGTCTTTCATGGATGGGTATTCTGGATACAATCAAATTCCACTTCATCCAGACGATCAAGAGAAGACTTGCTTCGTGACTAGCCGAGGTCTCTACTGCTACAATGTAATGCCATTCGGCCTCAAAAATGCTGGTTCCACCTATCAAAGGTTAGTCACAAAAATGTTCGAAGATCAGATCGGCCGCAACGTCGAAGTCTATGTCGATGATCTCCTCACCAAGAGTTCCATTCGGAGCAAGCATCTTTCTGATCTGGCAGAAACCTTTCAAGTTCTTCGAAAATATCGTATGAAGCTCAATCCAGCCAAGTGCGCTTTCGGAGTTCAATCTGGCAAATTCCTGGGTCATCTTGTGACCAGGAGGGGTATTGAAGCCAATCCTGATCAAATTCGAGTTATCCTCGACATGCCATCACCTACCAATCGAAAGGAAGTGTAGCGCCTCACTGGAAGACTTGCTGCCCTCAATCGGTTCATCTCAAAGTCTTCTGACAAATGTAAACCTCTCTTCGACAAACTACGAAAGGCGGATACTTCAGGGTGGAGTCCAATTTGTGAAGAAGCATTTCAAAGCATTAAGAAATATCTGGTGCAAGCTCCTATCTTGACGGCTCCACTTCCACAAGAAGACTTATGGCTCTATCTCGCCGTAACTAATCAAGCAATCAGTGCAGTCTTAGTCAGTAGAAGAGAAGGCTTCGAGCATCCAGTCTATTATATCAGTCACACTCTTCTTCCGGCTGAAACTCGCTATTCAAAAACTGAGAAGGTCATCCTAGCCTTACTCACTGCATCGCGTCGCCTTCAACCATACTTCGTCTCTCACCAGATCACTGTCATTTCAGAACATTCGCTCAAAGATATCATTGACAAAGCTGGTCGAGCTGGTCGAATGACCAAATGGGTGATCGAAATGAGTTCCCTGGGGATTCAGTTCGAATCTCGCACTTCTATCAAAGGTCAAGCTATTGCTGATTTTCTAGCTGATTTTCCAGTTGAAGACCCCATCACTTGGGAAGAAGATGTCGACATGCGCTTGGAAGATGAGGACAATACTCCGATCAACCTTGCAACAAAAATTGATCCAAATCTCGAAGCTACTGCTGCAACTCCTCCATGGAAACTTTATACTGATGGAGCTTCAAGTTCGATCGGTTCGGGAACTGGGATAGTATTGATATCCCCCGAACTTGATCATCTCCAGAAGGCCACTCTCCTCGGATTCACTGCCACCAACAACGAAGCCGAATACGAAGCACTCATTTCTGGACTCGAGATGGCAAAATCCCTGGGGGTAGATCGAATTATCGTCTACAGCGATTCCCAATTGATCATAAGGAAAATCAATGGAGAGTACACAGCTCGCGAAGAAAGAATGCAACTCTACTTGGCCTTAGTACGACGTCTTCAACAACGTTTTATTGGCGCTGAATTCATTCAAATCCCCAGAGCAGAGAACCGAGAAGCAGATGCCTTAGCCAATGCTGCCTCCGTCCTTGGAGACTCACTCGGAGGAAGACAAATACATATAGATTATCAAGAAGTGCCCAAGATCACCCCCGATCAACAGATCCTTACTACTACAAAAGAATCTGGGGGTGGAAATCAGCTTGAAGACTGGAGACAATCAATTTTCGACTTCTTCAAACATGGCAAAATGCCGGAAGATCCAAATCAAGCCCGAAGAGTTCAAAGGAAGCTCCCATGCTACATTCTACAAGGAGAAGATCTATACTTCAAATCTCACAACGGGATGTTGCTCAAATGCCTTGGTCCCGAGCAAACACAGGCAATCTTGATTGATATCCACTCTGGAGCTTGTGGAAATCATTCGGGAGGAAGATCTCTTGAAGCCAAGACGAAGCTACAAGGGTACTACTGGCCAACAATGGCAAGGGATGCTCAACAAGTTGTTCAAAGGTGCGAACCCTGCCAACGGCACGCTCGAGCTATCCATCTCCCTGCAGATGAACTTCATCAATTGTCAAGCCCCTGGCCTTTCCATCAATGGGGGTTAGATTTCCTGAGTCCTTTTCCTCCAACTCCGAGCAAGAAGAAGTATCTATTGCTGGCCACTGATTACTTCACCAAATGGGTTGAAGCTGTGCCCCTCTTCCGAGAGACTGACGACGAAGTGATCAAGTTCATTCGACATAACATCTTCTCAAGGTTTGGTATGCCACAAGTTCTTGTTGCTGACAATGGAGCTCAGTTTGACTCCGACAAGTTTCGAGAGTTCTGTCTCAACAACGGTATCAAGCTATTCTATTCAACTCCAAGATATCCTCAATGTAATGGCCAAGCTGAAGCCTCAAATAGAGCTATACTTGGTATACTCAAGAAAAAACTCAATGACAAGAAAGGATTGTGGGAACAGGTCCTACCTAAAGTTCTTTGGGGATATCGCACAACTCCGAGAAGATCAACAGGGTTTTCACCCTTTCGTCTAACATATGGATCGGAAGCAATACTCCCAACAGAAAATATATCAAGTACTTTGAAGACCAAAGCAGTTGAAGAAGGAATCAATGAAGAACTTCGGATCAATGATCTAGACTTCTCCGAAGAATTACGAGATCAAGCATCACTTCGTGTGGCCAAGTACCAGCAGAAGATCAAAAGAGCCTACGATGAAAAAGTCTACAAGAGACAGTTCCCAGTGGGCAGCCTAGTTCTCAGAGCAGTTTTTTACAACACTAAAGAACACAGCAGTGGGAAGCTTGCTCCCAACTGGGAAGGTCCATATATCGTTGAATCAGTAGGAGGCAAAGGTTCTTACAGACTGATCACACCAGAAGGAGATAGATTGCCTCGAGCTTGGAATTCTAGACACCTCAAGATGTTCTACCCATGATGTAAATTCTGTGATGAATAAAGTTCACTTTCAAATGTTCAAATGTGCAAGTGTTCAGCTTTTCAATTCAAGTTCTAAAGCAGCTTCAAATTCAAGTTACCAGGTCTTTTAACAAGTTTGGGTGTTAGAGTTGTTACTCAACCCCTTACTAGCAAATGTTAAAAACTGACCATTTTCAAGTTAAAGTCTTTTAACAAGTTTGGTTGTTAGAGTTGCGACTCAACCCCTTACTAGCAAATGTTAAACTGACCTTCAAGTTTCAATGTTCAATTTCAATCAATTTCGATATCGTCTAACAAGTTTGGGTGCTTGAGTTGCGACTCAACCCCTCACATTCAAGTGTTACACGAATTCAAGTTTCAAATTTCAAGTTACAACAAGTTTGGGTAATCGAGTTGCGACTCGATCCCTTACATTCAAAAGATTGTATCTATGCTAATGCTATCCAGAACATAAGATTCAAAGGCATTCAACTCAAGAGACATCCAATTTTTAAACACAAAAGAGATTTCTATTATTATCAAAATGTGACAAGTACAGGAGCGAGCTATTACATATCAAGAGTTTACAAGCACAACAACTAGAAGAAAGAAAAAGTCTCAAGGCTTGGCCACACTCTGTGAGCGTGACTTCTCCCCCTCAGATCCAGGACGAGCTTTGCTCGCCACTGATGCCTTAGAGGATCGGACACTGGCAACATGGACCCTGAGCGCTTCTGCTGCCTTCTCAGCTGTTTCCCTGTAGCTCTTGCACTCACTCCGCGTATGCTCCAGCTCCTTCTTATGAGTCTCTGCTGAAGCCGCAAGTTGAGCCTCCAGCTCTTTTATTCGAGCCACACGATCGAAGCCCAAGTTCTCGACCTTGAAGAATCGATTCTTCAACTCTTCAAGCTCGTGTCCCCGAGCTTCATAACCCTTTTTCCATCTTTGGCTCTCCAATTTTTCCTGGCGAAGGGCCTCAATCTTGGCCTTCAGTGACTCCTTCTTTGAGGTTAGAACCTCCCTCAGCTTATCCCTCTCCTCGCTTACAGCCTCCAGTTCAGCAGTTAAGCGGGATACTTCAGCTGAAGCTTCTTTCGCTCCCGCCTTCATGGAGAGCTTGGTCGCGACATTCAAAACTGCTGAGTTCTGCAGAAAAACAAAAGAGTTAGAATTATTTTGAAGATACAACTCAAATGATCGATCGAGCAGATGCACTTACCACCAGTTCGAGCCTGTCGAAAGCTTCATCCAGAGTAGCCCCTGGAAGATTGCAGAGTTTCCTGATCACAGCTGTGGGGTGGTTGATGTCAACATCACCCAAACTCTTCATCTTTGGGGTCGAGCCAACAGGCGCACCTGCAATCAACACGAGAGGTCGAAGTGTTAGATTATTTCCAATCTTCAGAGGCAAGACAATCAAGGCCAGTTAGCACAATTACCTGAGGCTTCAACCCTTGGCTCCTTACCCTTTCGGCGATCGGAACCACCCTGAGGGGTCGATTTCTCCTGGATAGGGGCCGGCGCTGGCTGAGGTTGAGTAGCTCCATCGCCCACGCGACTTTCCCTCTCCAAATGGATAGGGGAGGGAGCATCCCGGGGAGGTGAGATTCTTTCTTCCTCCTGTGGCCCGCCTGGCTGGATGAGTCCCGCCACCATGGCAGCCACCTCCTCAGCCAGAGACCGAGAGGGGGGTGGGGGTTGCTCAACCTCTATACCCCCGCTCGTTGTCACTCCTTCGAGACGGGGTACTTCAGGTGGAATTTGGTCGAGGGGTGTGGGGTTGCTTCCAACCCCACCACTCCTCGACAATTTTATTTTGAAGCGCAGCGGCTTCTTCAACTCATCAAACTTGTAGGTGGGAACCGCCTTTGGGCCATCACCTTCTGTGTCGAGAACTTCTTCCATTTGACGGGCTTTAACCTCGTCAATGGGAATAGGAATTGAGTCTTCCCCTGTTGCACCACCAGTGGGGGTGGGAGGAATTTCTTCCTCACCACCCCCGTTCGCACCATCTCCACCAGAGAGGGTGGAAGACAGATCATTCTCGCCGTCCCCATCCTCGTCTTCGTCATTACCACTGTTGTCGTGGCTGACATTCTCAATTTCTTCGTCTTCCTCGACGCTCCCCTTCTTTTCTTCTTCTTCTTCATTTTTCTTCCCTTGGTCTTCATCTTCCTTTTGCTTGATGAGGGTTTTTCGTTTTTTCTTCACTGGGCCTCTTTGGATCACCAGTTTCTCCTCCACGGTAGGCAATCGGCGCCTTGCAGTATAGATTTTCTTCTCGGCTCGAATCTTTCGGATAATCTTACCCGAATGAGGGTCTTCCTCATAGTCAGAATATAGGACTTCATTGTCCTCATATCTATCCTTTGATCGGTGGAGGAGATTGGCCTTGCCATATCTCATTGGGCAGTTGGAGAACTGTTTCCACGACCTGGTTCCACAGGTCAACTCAAGAAATAAGTTGTCAATAGCTCCAGCCCTCTCGGAGGTCCAGGCAAAGATGCCTCCCTCGCAGTACATCTTCACTGCTTCGTGCACTTCGCCTCGGGGGGTATCAGGCACTGAGATGGGTGTCCATGCGCCGGTAACAGAGATGGGCCAATCAGTGTATAATTTGTCCGAAGGGACTGTATCAGTTAGTGGGCGCAGCGGAGATACACCAGTCAAGCTGTAGAACGGACTATCCTTCCTCCAAGACCATCGATAGTGGAAGAAAAAATATCCCAGCTCGATCCGAGCATCTTCACCTTCTGGGATGCTGGAGTAGCACGCCTTCAAGTCCTCCTGGAAATCTGACTCTACGCGGCAGAATGCGTAGATAATTCTCCAAGCGTTCCCAGTGACCTGCCCCGGGCAAAGGCCAGAAGTGTTCAATAACCTTGCCGCAAAGGGTGGCAAAGGTAGACGCAGACCGCAGTTGAGTTGGCCGATGGTCACAATGGTTCCCATGACCTTCTCATTACTAGCAAAGCTGGTGAAGACGGTCTTCTTGTCGATGCCGAATGCAGTCTGAATGCTGGGGAGCGAAGGTTGCACCCTCCCTTCGGTGAAGAAAGAGAGCAATGTCTGCCACTTCTTCCTCTTTGAATCTGTGAACTCGCCACCAGTATTGTACACGTACTCAGTTTCCTCTGACAGAGACATGAGCGGGCCCAGAGCAAACTTTACTTTAGGGATATGCTCTGGCCTCGATGGCGCTGAAGCAAACCCAACCCCTTGGTGCCTTTTGCCCAGCTGTCCAAGTTCGGCAAGTGCGGCCTTGCCCTTGCCTCGACCCTTCGGAGGGGATGGAACCTCAACAATCTCCTTCCCTTTCCTCTTCGAAAGGACCCCGCCTGACTTCTTCGAACTTCCCGAAGACGCCATTTGATCGATCGAGCAAAAGCAGAAATCGGGAGCAAAAGAGTCTGGACTTCGAAAAATTTTGGAAGCGTGAGGCAAAAATGACAGCCAGTGGAACTCATATACCCAGGGTAAAACAGGTACGCAAATCGAGAAGACACGTGTCTTCACTGTATCAAATCGCGTGTTTTTGCAGGAACACGTGGCATCCATCCATAGCAAGCGCAAAATCAGGCGAACCGTCGGACCACCGTCCACGTGAACCAAACGGTCCAAGCGAGCCACCGGTCTGAGTAAACCGGACCGCCGGTCAAAAGCCTCATTCAAACCAACCAAAGACTCAAAACAGGAAAGATCAAACTCCATCAATGATCAAAACTCTGCCAGAAGATCGAAGAACGGAACAGTTACGAAACCCTCTCTAAAGGGCAGGTTCAAAACTTTCAACTAATCTGTCAAATTTCTACTGGATCTGGCAAAAAACCAAGGTTTTTTGCCGATCACTCGAACCTTGACCGGATAATTTTTTACCGATCGGACAAACTTGTCCGATCGGCAAAAATCATTCGATCGGTCAAATTTCTACTAGATCTGGCAAAAAACCAAGGTTTTTTGCCGATCACTTGAACCTTGACCGGATAATTTTTTATCGATCGGACAAACTTGTCCGATCAGCAAAAATCATTCGATCGGTCAAATTTCTACTGGATCTGGCAAAAAACCAAGGTTTTTTGTCGATCATTCGAACCTTGACCGGATAATTTTTTATCGATCGGACAAACTTGTCCGATCGGCAAAAATCATTCGATCGGTCAAATTTCTACTTGATCTGGCAAAAAACCAAGGTTTTTTGCCGATCACTTGAAACCTTGACCGGATAATTTTTTACCGATCGGATAAACTTGTCCGATCGGCAAAAATCATTCGATCGGTCAAATTTCTACTGGATCTGGCAAAAAACCAAGGTTTTTTGCCGATCACTTGAACCTTGACCGGATAATTTTTTACCGATCGGACAAACTTGTCCGATCGGCAAAAATCATTCGATCGGTCAAATTTCTACTGGATCTGGCAAAAAACCAAGGTTTTTTGCCGATCACTTGAACCTTGACCGGATAATTTTTTACCGATCGGACAAACTTGTCCGATCGGTAAAAATCATTCGATCGGTCAAATTTCTACTGGATCTGGCAAAAAACCAAGGTTTTTTGCCGATCATTCGAACCTTGACCGGATAATTTTTTACCGATCGGACAAACTTGTCCGATCGGCAAAAATCATTCGATCGGTCAAATTTCTACTTGATCTGGCAAAAAACCAAGGTTTTTTGCCGATCATTCGAACCTTGACCGGATAATTTTTTACTGATCGGACAAACTTGTCCGATCGGCAAAAATCATTCGATCGGTCAAATTTCTACTGGATCTGGCAAAAAACCAAGGTTTTTTGCCGATCACTTGAACCTTGACCGGATAATTTTTTACCGATCGGACAAACTTGTCCGATCGGCAAAAATCATTCGATCGGTCAAATTTCTACTGGATCTGGCAAAAAACCAAGGTTTTTTGCCGATCACTCGAACCTTGATCGGATAATTTTTACCGATCGGACAAACTTGTCCGATCGGCAAAAATCATTCGATCGGTCAAATTTCCTACTGGATCGGTCAAAAAACCATGTTTTTTGACCGATCACCCTATTCTTGACCGGTTGAATTTTGACCGATCGGTCAAAATTTGACCGATCGGTCAAATATGACCGATCGGTCAAAAATTAACCGATCGGTCAAATTTCAACCGATCGGTCAAATTTCCTACTGGATCGGTCAAAAAACCATGTTTTTTGACCGATCACCCTATTCTTGACCGGTTGAATTTTGACCGATCGGTCAAAATTTGACCGATCGGTCAAATTTCCTACTGGATCGGTCAAAAAACCATGTTTTTTGACCGATCACCCTATTCTTAACCGGTTGAATTTTGACCGATCGGTCAAAATTTGACCGATCGGTCAAATATGACCGATCGGTCAAAAATTAACCGATCGGTCAAATTTCAACCGATCAGTCAAATTTCCTACTGGATCGGTCAAAAAACCATGTTATTTGACCGATCACCCGATTCTTGACCGGTTGAATTTTGACCGATCGGTCAAAATTGACCGTTCAATCAAAATTGATCTATCAGTCCTTTTTTGTGCTAACACTCGACAAGCTTCTTCATGCCTTTTGCGACAGGGGGTTGCTATTTTTTGCACCAAATCCAAGCCAGCCAGAACGAACTCTAGCTAACTTGGAGGGGGTAACTGTGGGTGCAAATTTTGGCAGGAGTTTACCAACTACCGCGGGACCCACCGGGCCTGCCTGGTGGGTCCACGAAGACTACCACGGGACCCACCGGCCCTGCCTGGTGGGTCCACGAAGACTACCACGGGACCCACCGGCCCTGCCTGGTGGGTCCACGAAGACTACCACGGGACCCACCGGCCCTGCCTGGTGGGTCCACGAAGACTACCACGGGACCCACCGGCCCTGCCTGGAAGGCCCACGAGCCTGTGGAATCCCCCAGAAGACGGTAGCGGGGCCCGTTAGTTTTACCTGGAGAATCCCCAGATACGACAGCAGAAAACCGCCATTTGCCCCGGAATTCCTCCCCGGGAATCCTATAAATAGCAGAGCCTTCGAATGTAAAAGGATCGAATTCTCAGTTCTAAAACCAGAGCTCTGAGATTTCTAACTTCCCATCTTCCACCTCTCTTTGATCTTCTTCTCTCTTTCGAAGAGATCAGAGTGCTTTCAGTAATACTCGGCCTGTCGAGATCACTTCAACATAAGTGTTAGTGAATTCGGGTTGCTCCCTATAGCACGGAGACGTAGGCTTCGGCTGAACTCCGAGATCACATCTCGTGTTAACAATCTCTCTGATAGCATTTCTCTGTTTATATATCAAAGGCTTCAACTTCAACCAACAGATCGAACAACGATCTTCGACGTCAACTTCAACTCCAATTGACTGGTGCTGCGAGAGTCTTCGGGTCGGCACGAAGATTTTCCCCCACATTAATTATCACTAAACAAATCTAACACTGCGTCTATCTCGGTGCACAGTACTTGGCTACCTGAACTACCACGAGGGCGGTTACCACCTTGCCTTTTAGCTAGCCACCGGATTCGCACGTGTTAGAAGCATTTAGAAACACCGATGAATCCATAAGCTTAGTACTAACCCTAAGCCTGATCTAGAGACAAACTCACAAGCAAGATAATCATATTGTCATCGGGGTTCTCTAAATACGAAATAAAGAGAAACAACAGAAAAACATCCAAACTGAATCAAGTCCAGGGTCCGACCCCTGAACCTGAATAGCACAGCCAAGATATCCCGCTCTTCCGTTCTGCACGATCTCTGACGACGATCCCCATCATCGCCAACGTGCACGCTTTCGCCGGGTCTTTGCACGCCATGGTACCGCTTGCCTGAACCGTGGATGAAGCATCATCTCCTTCTTCCTGTGACCGAAAAACTGACACGCTCCGAGCAAGTGCTCGTTCGTGTACAATTTCGCTAGAAAGTAACGAAGACAATCCTAGAAACATGACCAGGGAACCGAGGATGGTCAACCCCCACCCTCGCCCATCTAGAGCCTTACAATCCATAATAATAATCAATACAAAATTAAATCCGGGGTCCAACCCCCGGATGCATGCAATCACATATTACTATTCAGCACGGCACCTGCAAAAAGACGATACATAGCACAATCCATATGCACGATCTACGCCGAACCCCGACGAAAACATATGCCATCATATATTCACATGATGTTTTCACGAATTCATGCATGAAATATACACCAAAGCGTGCTCTGATACCAATTGTTGGAATTGGATCCGTGTATCAGAGTCGCAGCGGAAGCAAAAGAAAGATCCGAAGATTATACGGTGTATGTTTCATTACAATTCGTGACATAAAACAATCTACATGCAAATCTACAATCTTAGCATATGTGCGGACACCCTAGAGGCATACTACGATCTACGGAAGACATGAATGCATCTACTTAGGTGTTTAGGTTCATCATACCTTATGGATCTATGATCCGGAGAAAACGGAACGATGAAGAACCGCACTTGAATCGCAAGGGAAGCTGTCGGATAGCACCTTGTCCTTTGCGAATTGAGGAATCCTCGAAATCCCGTCTCTGAGTGCAAGGATTTCGAGCCGACAAGGAATCCGTTGCGAAGACGATGGCGAGCCGCGTGATTTTCTCCTCCTCTTTCTCCTTTCTTCCTTCTCCTTCCTTCCTCTTCCTTCGCCCTTCTTCTTCCTCTCTTTTCCTTGGCCGAAACCACAAAGATGAGGAGAGGGGAGAGGGTTCGGATTTTCTAGGGAGAGAGGCACCATAGGGCCGGCCCTCCCCCCCTTATTTCCTTTATAGGGCCGGTCTCCCATGGCTCCAAGGAGCCTAGGGCCGGCCCCTAGGTGGATAGGGATGAGGGGGGGTCGGATTTAGGTCTCTCGGGTGTCTATCGTGAAGTCCGGACGAAAACGCCCTTCACGAAAAGCGGAAAACTGAAAGAGAGACTGAGTGAGGTGCGCTACTCGGAATCGAGTTCCGTCAGTGCCTATGAGCTCCTGGAATTATTCCGCTCATTTTAAGATTTATATTCAATGTGTTCTGGGCCATATTTCAGTATTTACCAAAATACCCCTACGGCCCGTAACATATGTGAATTAGGTTCTTAGGCTCCGGGCTTGCGCTCCATCGTGCTACTTCGCATCCAACGTACCCAACTAGGTCGAGGAACAATTCCTATACGCAATGACAAGGTGGAACATTCAGGGTTCGGGATCTCTAGCTCCAACCGGATCCTTGATTAACTGTTCCGGTGACACACCGAAAGTTCCGTTAATCAGCCCTAATCCGATTAACCCGCGTAGCCACCCAGAGTGCGACATGAGTTGAACTCTAGTGATCCTAAACTTATGTTACTCCCTCGTAACCCTGTTCTCTACTATACTCCGATAATCCTCAGTCCCTCCTATTACTGGTGCCATGATACGACTCGGACGGTGGGGAGCACCGTCAGATCCCGATCGATCATCTGACTAGGGTTTGATGACTTGTCATCTACAACACCACACACCTTCCGGTGCTATGCCTAGCATCCGGAACGTCGTCAGTCATACTGACAACCACCAGGCCTGGATTAACTGTGTGGACAGATTGACTCATCAAAACGCACCCATCCAACACTGGACGTCGGATAACCTGTAGGGATTACATGTCACTCAAGCGCCAGCCGGGTAACCCAACGTACCATGGTATTGGACTATGGAAGGTCCGCACACGTTGGCACATCAAAGCACCATATAACTGGTTGGCCCAGTGTACATGGTCCCTCAGGGTTAAGAACGGATTATCTATAGTAGTAAGACGGTTTATGCACCAGTGTATGAGTCACTGAACTGTGCATCGTCTTGGTTCCTGTTCAACACGATCATCGTGCTTGGTCAGGTGAATGGGAATCCCACGTTCCCGTGGTGGAGACTTCATCACATCCTCTACCTGCCAACAGCTTGTTCTCGGTGAAGCGACCGGCATCACCTAAGCTGTGAACTAGTTCTAGGTCTACACAGTACTGGTCCACTGGGTCTCCCAAGCATGGATCCTCTATACGCCTCAGTGGCCTACTGTTATCCCTAGGGTCCTTTTATTATATGAGAATTATCATATACCATAGTAGTATTCTAATTAAAGCAATAACCAAAGTCATCTTTATTAATGTTAATACAGAAAATCCACGCTAAGGACACACAAGCTACAACAGTGTGTCCTTAGCGTGGATTTTCTGTATTAACATTAATAAAGATGACTGCGGGGTGCAGGGGAGGCAGGGGGTGGCCTGCGGGGTGCAGGGGAGGCAGGGAGTGGCGCGGTGTGCAGGGAAGGGTGGAGGAGGGGGGCCTGCAGGGTGGAAGGAGGGCCTGTGGGGTGCAGGGGAGGCAGAGAGGGTGGAGCGGGGTGCATGGGAGGGCGGAGGGGGGGCCTGCGGGGTGCAGGGGAGGTAGGGGGGTGGCGCGGGGTGCATGGGAGGGTGGCGGGGGGGCATGCAGGGTGCAGGGGAGGCAGGGGGGTGGCGCGGGGTACAGGGAAGGGTGGAGGGGGGCCTGCGGGGTGCAAGGAATGCAGGGAGGGGGGGAAAGGAGGAGGTCGAGGTCGTCGCCGGAGGAGGGGACTGTCGGAGGGAGATGGCTGTCGGAGGGGGGACTACCGGAGGAAGAGGGGAGGCCGGTCGTCGTCACCGTCGCAGAGGAACACCCTAGATCTTGTGGAGCTCTGCTCCGATGATGCCGGAAGCGAGCAATCGTAACAGATGCCGGAAGCGAGCAATTTCTCCAAACCCTAGTCTCCATCCTCTAACACTATCATTGGGAATTCTTCAAAAATGGATCGTATTTGTCGAGATTTCTTCTGATACTCCACCCGGATCCACCTAGCTCCAACCTAGGGTGCCTTCAAAATATAATCAACGGCCGCTACCTCCTGTTTTAGATGACGATTAATAACACTCGGAATCTAGAGCCCCCCAAGACATCGCTTCTTCATGATCTCATCCCAAGAAATTAGATGTAAATGGCGGGCCACCAGTAGAGTGTCCCGAGAAGAAATCCCGACAGATACGATCTATTTTTTTGAAGAATTCACATCGATAGACCCCCAGCAGTTATAAGATGGACTGGCATTACAGCCATGACCAATTGCAACAAAACCACCATTCCAACAGAAGATAACAACTTAGATTTCCATCCGCACATCATTTATGGGAACCATTAGTCCACAAAACCTATTAGAAATTTTCTCCGATGGTTGAAAGGATCCATCAGTCCACAAAACCTCCACCACCTCGACAACCCATCTCGGAGTCCGATGGTAGATCGCGAACAAGCTGATAGCAAATCGCAATACCTTGCCTCACACTGTCCTAAATAGATAGAGCCTGTTGTTGGAACAGTTTTGCACATCGATCCTTTCAAAACTGCTTGAATTCTAGTGATATCGTGTAGCACCAACCAAAACAGGAGGCAGCTCCAAAACATATGCTCAATATCCTCATGGAGTGCCCCACACCATGCACACCATGGGCAACTACCAAAATACCTAGGGGTGGCAATGGGTCATGCCGGGTCGGGTTCGTGTCGTGTCTAGTTTCGGGTCGTGTCCAAAACCCCTAGACCCGGACCCAGACCCAGACCCGACCCGTTTAACTAATCGTGTCTAGATTCTAAACCCGTACCCGATCGTTTATAAACGGGTAGACCCGATAAGACCCGTTAAACCCGTTTACCACACGGGTTTATTCAGTTGACCCGATCCAACTCGACCCGACCTAACCCGATAGACCCGCTGATACTGTATATTACAGCATCGGATTGTGGGTAGACCCGACCCGACCCGTTGAATATTAAACGGGTCTTTCCGGGTCTACCGTGTCCAGACCCTAAACCCGGACCCGACCCGTTTATTAAACAGGCCTATCGTGTTGACCCGTTTACGAACCGAACCCATTTAGCCCTAACCCAGACCCACTAACTTCGAGTCGGGTCGTGTCGAGTCTGCCGTGTCGGGTCCGAAATTGCCAGCCCTTAAAATCCCACCCGACACGATGACGAAGCAAGGATGTTGTTGGAAGGTCCCTATGTAGTAGCTTCCATATGAACACCTGAACCTTCGGAGGCACCCATAGAAGCTACATGTCCACACCCCACCAACTAGAGAGTTCACTGTCACCCCCACCTATCACCCCCCACAGACCCCGAAGTAGATTTAGATACTTAGGCCACATTCGGGAGTACGAGTTGCGCACTACACGAACCCACCGCAAGGATCTCGACATCCAGCTAGAAACCCGACGGCCATTTCAATTTTTCCAATTGTCTAAAGTCAACTGATACTCTGCCCGGATCCATCTAGCTAGGTCTGGCCATTTCGACCCGACACGGCAGACCCAACACGACCCGACATGAATTTAGCGGGTCTAGGTCAGGGCTAAACAAGTTCGGATTGTAAACGGGTCGACACGATAGACCCGTTTAATAAATGGGTCGGGTCCGGGTCTAGGGTCTGGACACGGTAGACCCGGGAAGACCCGTTTAGTACTCAACGGGTCATGTCGGGTCGGGTTGGGTCAGGTCTACCCGCAATCCGATACTATAATATATAATACCAGCGGGTCTTTCGGGTCAGGTTAGGTCGAGTCGGATTGGGTCGATCGGGTTGGATTGGGTCTTATCGGGTCTACCCGTTTATTAGCGAGTCAAGTACGGGTTTAGGATCTAGACACGATTAGTTAAACGGGTCGGGTCCGGATCTAGGGGTTTTGGACACGACACGAAACTAGACACGACACGAACCTGACACGACACGACCCATTGCCACCCCTACACCTAGCTCCAACCCGGGGTGCCTTTAAAATATAATCAAAGGACGCTACCTCATGTTGTAGCTGACAATCAATAACACTCGGAATTCAGAGCCTCCCAAGACGTCGCTCCTTCGTGATCTCTGTGGGTACAAAATCTGGCTAACGGTTTATAGTGGGACCTGCAGCCCTGTCTGGGACCCACGAGCACGACAATGGGACCCGCAGCCCCGCCTAAGGCCCACTTGCACTATCTAGGCTCTGGTAAACCCCCTCAGGTATTTACCAAACCTCAGATACTTTTATATATATTCCTGGAATATTCTTCAGATAAACCACACCCCTATAAATAGCAGACCCTGTAAAATGATTCCGGATCCAAAAACCAAAACCAGAATCCTATTTTCTGTTTTCCAGAGCCCTTCAAGTATTCTGGCTTTCAGACTCCTTCTCTTTCTCCACCCTCGATCTGTCTACTTAGAAAAAGCACTCATTGGTCTGTTGAGAGTAGCTCTATTTTAGACTCAATGATAGTGGATTCGAAGGTTGCGTTTTACCGCACGGAGACGTAGGCTTCGGCCGAACTCCGTCATCACATTCTGTGTTAACCTTCTCTCTCTCTCTCTCTCTCTCTCTCTCTCTCTCTCTCTCTCTCTCTCTCTCTCTCTCTCTCTCTCTCTCTCTCTCTCTCTCTCTACTCAACCATACTTGTGTGACAGCCTAGCAAGTTACAACTCAGAGCTTCAAAGCGCACCACATCCCGCAAGATAAAACCTTCAATCGACTGTTGGAGGAGGGTCACGTACGACGGCCGAAATCCTCCCCCACAATCTCATCCCAAGAAATTAGATGTAAATGATGGCCATCCGCGGAGTGTCCCCAAAAGACATCCCGACATATACGATCTATGTTTTGAAGAATTCCCATTGGTAGTAGATACCCAATTCCCCCCCCCCCCCTATTGTCTCATTTCCTCACGCTAGGTTGTGATCGTAGCCCCAGCTTTGTGATCCCCCCACCAGTCCCCCCCCCCAACCAAAGCTTGCAACCATCCGTCGGACCATCCCTTTCATAAATATTCTGCCAGCCTGCATCTCCTCTCATTCAAGTTTGTCTCAACCATCAAAGATTTTTTTTTCCTATGCTATAATGTTTCCCTATTTTCTCAAGAAACTTGATTATAAATTAATCAAACACCAGACGATGAGCTAATCGGACATTAAGCGAGCATTGGTATTTGTCGGTCTACCAATCTACTAGAAGGATCATTCAAGGAAAGTGGAACGTCTGATGCTGAAGGGTTTACTCTTTGGAAGTGCCAACTAGTTGAGTTGGTAAAGTCTCAGAGGGGGGGGGGTTTGGTACCCGAGACCTTGGATCGAATCCCGCTGCCATCTTGTAGTTAACTGGTAGACTTCCCTGCCTAACCTCCCTCAAATGTGACATTGATGGATGATTAAAAAGAAATGGTAATGTAATTTGAACGTACTGCGGGATAACCTCACGGACAAGCCGAGGTGGTGTGGGAAGTGTCGGCGGCGCTTAGTGCATTTGCATTCGCAGCAAGCCGTGCCGATGCCCCCACACCACCACGGGTTGTCCTGCAGTATTTTTAAATAGCATTACTAAAAAATAAAGAGGGTAATATGGCTAATGTCCCTAACAACAATTCGGCTCGGTGTAAAGAACGGACAGAAGATGGCTTTAGCTTAAGATCCCAAATCAACAGGTCCGTTCAATGTAAAGGACCGCAGTTTATACCGAATCCCCAAAACACCATCACCTGCACTCACTCTCTCTCTCTCTCTCTCTCTCTCTCTCTCTCTCTCTCTCTCTCTCTCTCTCTCTCTCTCTCTCTCTCTCTCTCAGTAGTAGAGAGTAGCGGGTGCGAGCAGCGGCGGGCACAAGCAGTGGAGGTGGCGGCGACAATAGTAAACATGACCTGCAGCGGCGCAAGTTGCAGTTGCTCGATCGCCTCCGCCGCTCCGGAGGCGGCGAGCAGTAGGGACAAGATGCGGGCAACAGACGTAAGGGTTCAGTTCGAATTAGGTTGAGGTTTAGAAATAGGTCTAGGATTCATCCTATGGCCTATAGTCCTTAGAAGTTAGTTTAGAAAAGAATGGCATGAAATAGAAATTCAAAGAGTAATGAGGGATATTTTCGCTCTGCCAATTGGCTATCCTTATGGCTAGTTGATCCGTTGATCACGGACCTATCGCTAAGTCCTCCCGAAAAAAAAGGGTTATTCTTTTAGATGGAATATTTTTTTTCTTTAATGGAAAGCAATTACCTTTGACCTCTACCTAATAAGAGAAAAGGTTGATCATTTCAACTTTAATCTTCGGTGAGGATTCCGCAAAGACTACATCAAGGCAGGTATCACGTCTCTATCTGGATTGGAATTGACAGCTCCACAAGGGGAGGCCTCCCCCCTTTTGATGACAAAGGTTCTTGAAGACCACATTAGTAAAAATAAAATAATTATTTGGAGGATAACCACCTTTTTTATATAGCACATCATCAAAAGTTAGAGAGAGATTAATGTGAGAATAAAAAGGTGGGAAATAATAAAATTAACAAGTGAAAATGATTTACAAGCTCAAGCCCTTTTCTAGTTCAACCTAACCAAACCAAACCCGAACGATTTGAATGGGATTAGTTTAATTTTCACCAATCAAATCTAACCCACCAACGGGTTTCACCCGACACACATGACCAGCGACGGATTTACATGTGCTCGCAGCCACCCGATATCGCTACTTGTTCGATTTTATACGAAGACGGAGGAGGTAGAATGGCCAGCCTCGAGTCCCTATTCTGCTAGCACAACATCTCAATCATCTAATTGAAACAAATCAATCGGATGGCTATAGAAGATTAATTGTGTTATAGGGTAAGGGCCTGATTCTCATCTCTTTCATGACCAATTTGTGCTTTATCAATAAACATTAGGCCATAATAGTGTCGTTTCCGGGACCCAACCTGACCCGACCAGACCCAAACAAGTCAACTCAGGTTGGTCGTGTTGGGGTTTGATTGGGGTCATCGGATTGTGTTAGAGTTAAGATTTCTCAACACGAGATTGGGTTGGATTAGGATTGACATTTTGTAACATAGGATTGGGTTAGGATTGACCGCAGCCCGACCTAACCCGACCCGCGCTACACCCTACTTATAAATACTCCTACGGAAGTGACTTCCATATTCATTCAAACTGCCTTGGCCGTATCCATGTTGCAAGTGGTTCCCCCGCCCCACAGGCAAAGATACAAACAACATTACAACGGTTCCAACATAATGCCACCTCAATCGAGGTCCCCATTGATAAGCCATCATCAAGAAGGGGGGGAACCCTCACACCCCAAAACCCGGATTATAAGGGGAGGTTCACAGAGGATATATAAAGCGTTAGGTACCCCCTTTATTGATGTGGGATTAACGGGTAGATTTCCTCAACACCCTCTCTCAAGCAGAGCACGCGGAGCGAAAGCACAATCGAAAGGGGCCACACCCAGAAGAAGATGATGAACCCAGCTCTGATACTATCTTAGATACCCTCACACCCCAAAACCTAGATCATAAGGGGAGTTCCACAGAGGGTATATAAAGCAGGTGTTACGTGCCCCCTTTATCGATGCGGAACTAACCAGTGGACTTCCTCAACAACCATAAAGGAATCCCTGGTGGTGCCCCGGCTGCATCACTGCCATCCATCGATTACAAGATCTCTGGCAGTATGGGAACCGCATGTGCAACTCGAGAGTGCCAATGGTAGCCACACAGCTTGGATAGTCTCCAAACTGATAGCTCAATTGGTAAAACACATGCAACCCGTGGCCTCGGTGAAGGGCTTGAATAAGTTCTGCGGCATATTTCCTCCCCGCTCGGCTGTGGTGGGCCTCCCTTCCAAAAAAAAAAATAAAGAAAGAAACACAGCTTGGACATACTCCATTGACATCCAAGCTGGCTGACCTCACCTCTAATAATTTGTGTTCATCATGCCACATACTTTATAGTCATTAATCCATCTCTTATTCATCTAGATTCAAGCTTCCAGCCCTAATACGCCTCCCCCTAATACTAAAAAAATGGGAGATTAGGACTCCAAAAGCAGGACAACCACATTGTGCCAGGCTTGACCCTTGAGGAGCAATCAGGTCACCATTGCCAATATCATTAACACTAATCTAGTATTTAAAACAAACATCAAAACCCTCCGTCGCACACGAAGGCCATAAACTAATCAAAGATTAGCACACAACAAGGATCAAATTAATGGCAGGGTGGAAGCCATACAGGCATTTGACTCATCGTCAAGCCTCGCTTGAGTTCAACGCTCCGGATACTCAAGCTGGGGCTTACGTTCTTCGAGACGGCGACAGCAGAGCGATCGGAACCCTAGGAGGGCATTGTTGAAGCCATGGAACTCTGGCATCAGAAAGATTTGGGTGGAAGGTGGCTCTGCAAATATGTTGGCTAATTTGGATAGAGGAGCAAAACAGTGAATAACAGGATAGAAGGAGTGGAGATATCCATTGAAGAGCTGTGCAGCAAACTACAGAACAAGAAACCTATCTAAAATATATATAGCAAACCCCCTATTACAGTGGTAAGTCTATTAAAAGGAGGGTGACTTACTAATAAGCATATAATTTTGGGGGGTAAGTAAAATTTACCCATAAGCTTATCTTCAGTGAAGAGTTTGCAAGGACCACATCAAGGTAGGTCTAACATATTTATCTGGAGTACAACTAGCAACATAAGGGACAAATAGATGCCACCCTTTTGTGATAGAGAAAGGGCCTTTAAGGTCAAACATTAGTAGTAGCATATTACATCTCTGTCTAGCAAAGTTATCAAATCAGAAGTCGGAAAATCAGAAGTCGGAAGAAAGTCCGAGAAAATAAAAATAAAATTAAAAATATCATTGATTTTAAAAGGAAAATATTTACTGAACGTCACAACAATAAGTTGTATTTCAAACGATTTTTTTAAAAAAAAAAATACTCGATTTGGTAACATCTAATACGAACGACTTAAAGTAGTCACTCCGAACAACAAAATCATCGTGGTTCAGGGTCCAACCGTCGACATCTGTCTCCACCCATTTGATCACCCGGCCTTTATGATGGAAGCCCCCTGGGATTCTCTCGGTGGCCTGTAGATCAGTACATCTCAACAATCCGAAACCATCCAAAATGGATGGAAATAAAAGATGTCGATGGCCGGACACCAAACCACGGTGATACCGTGGTTCGGGTTAAGGGCTTTACATCTAATAGTATCTAATCTAATAGTATAATACTAAAATGGAGAATTAGAATCTTTCTCCCGTGTTGTGACACATGGATCTCTTTTAAAGAATTAGAATCTTTCTCCCCGTGTGTGTGAATCTGGCGCCCTCTCATAAATCCTATTAAAACCCTACTACAATGATGATAAATAATCATTCAATGGATTTATTTTTCAAAAAAAAAATCACATTAATGATCATTTAATATTAATTAAAAAAATCATTAGTACTCTTTCTCTCTCTCTACCAAGTAAATCACACACACTCCAGAATGCACACTTCACTCGAATGGTAGAAAGAGCTTACTTTGCGAAAAGAAAAGATGGATAATATATGCAATCAACGTTTAGAATCTCGATATGGAGCAATATATCGAGAGCCGAAAAATCGGGATAATCCAAAACATCGCATTATTTTCCAATATATCGGGAATATTCAGGAAATATTGCATTTGGGCAGAGAACAAAAACCAACATAAGTTACAAAAGTGACCAAACCCAAGGCCCCCTTTCAATTCATCATCCCTTGGAAACTGCCATGTTACAAGGGAATTGTATTATGTCTCTATCTACAAAGAATGATTTGCCTCTCTATCTATTACTTACAAAATGGATAACAAAAACGCAACAGCATCAATGATAACAAAGAACTCCAAAAAAAAAAAAAAAAAGAAGATCAATCAATCTTTACCAATAGCCTAAATCCTTTGCCACCCTCTTCTTTCTCTCTTGCTCTACTTTCTGTGTTGAACTGTGATGAATCATGTCTAGTGCTCCTCCCAGCTACCATGGGAGAAGGCCGGTATCACGATCGACGAAAACCTGGAACACCCAATCCCTAAGCCCGGTGTCGCTAACCTCGCAGAACCTGCTCGGCCAATCAGGCGGCTCCACCGCCTTCGTCCCCAATCCAGGCGCCCGGTCCTTCGACCCCACGTTCTCCTTGTCCCGCCAATCGGCGACGTAGGTCGCCACCCTCCTGTAGAACTTCTCCTTGAACACCTCCCACACCTGGTACTTGTAGTGGTTGATCACCATGACACCTCTCTCCATGTTCACATACCTCATCCCATCTTTCAAATGGAAATGGTGCACCACATTGATCAGAGAGGGGTTCAGGGCCTCGGGTCGAACGATGGACTTGTGCCGCTCCGGTGCGGCCATCCTACAAGTGTACCCCGCGGTGACGCCCTCCGATGGCGCAGTCTTTCTCCCCGAAGGCCCGAAGCTATGGCACGAGGTGCGGAGCTCCCCGACCCACGGCACGCGTGAGTAGTTCAGGAGCACATCATGCAGCGTGACGTTGGTCGGAAGGTACAAGAACTCGTCGACGTCGATGAATCCGACCCATTCGCAGGAGTCCCGGGCGCGCAGGGCGCAATGGGCGAAGCCCGCCTCCTGGGTCTTGACCCAGGGCCATTCATGGAGGGTCACATTGTGGTTCGGAGAGGAATGCAGCAAGGCAATCGCCTGTTCGATGCCGTCGTCGCTGTTGTTGTCGTAGATGAACCACCGCTCGACGCCGATTCGGGAGTGGTAAGCTATCCACTCGCGGAGGAACCGGGCCTGGTTCCGCACCATCGTGCACACGCACATAGTGTGCTCATTCGTCCTCCGGGCCGGAGGGAGGAGCTCGGGGCGGGCGACCGAGGGTAGGGTGATCCCACGGCGGCCCTTGTATTTGACGGAGACCATGGGGGGGTCGAATGAGGATTGGTGGCGGCGGCGGAGGATGCTGAGGGGGGTCTTGCAGCGGATGATCTCCTGGGCGACGGAGAGGGCGTCGGCTGCGAGGAGGTACTTGGGCTTGGAGAATTCCCAGCCGAAGAGGCACTTGTATCGGGCGGGGTCGGAGAGCCGGCCCGGGCGGAGGTTGAGGCCCTTGGCGAAGACGACGGTGGTGTTGTCGCGGGGGTCGAGGACCGCGGTGTAGGCTAGATGATCCCAGTCGTGGGGGCGGACCGGGGGGGAGGCGGGAGGGGAGGCGGAGAGGGAGACGGCGAATTCTCCGGGCGCCTGGGGGCAGCGGACGAGCTGCTGGCGGGGGGCGGAGGAGATGGGCGGGAGGCGGAGGCTGGGGGAGGGGGAGGAGGGGGGGTAGTAGAGGCAGAGGAGGTCCGGAACGGGGATTGCTGGGGGGTATTTGAGGAAGAGGAGGAGCTGGTCGGGGAAGGAGATGGCCTCCCGGATCTGAATCGAAGCGGGGCCGCCGGAGTCTCGCCGGGAGAAGGGACGCTCGCTGGAGACGGCGTTAATGGCCGGCGACTGGGGCCACGTGGATTGCAGGACGGGCCGGAATGCTTCAGTTTGGATTCAGAAGAGCAACCCATTAACGGGAAAATTAAAAAAGATTAGATTGTTATGAGGGGGGAGAAAAAAAAAAGAACTGAGATGCAAGAATTAAATCAAATCAAACTCTTATCCAAATAAAAATCGAAATTTTGCAGCTGAAAAAATATTCCAGAAAATTATCAGATCTAATAAAATCAAAATCGTCGACTAAATCATCAGGTTTTCAAGAAAATCACCAAGACCCAGCAAGCAAAAACCGAATCGGGGATTGGCTAGAAGCGGATTGGGTTGAGCTGTTGCCGACCTGCGAATAGGCGGATGGTGGAGAAGGCGACGGCGGAGAGGAGCGCGCAGCAGAGGAGCACGAAGAGGGCTAGCCAGACGGGGCTCGCCGTCGCCGGCGACCTGCGGGGCCTGCCGGCGCCGGCGCCCCCCAGCGACCCATCCCGTCTCCTCCGGTCCTTCATGGCCGGCTCCGACTCCTAGAACCCCCACAGGCGGCGGAGCACCAGATCAAATCCCTTCCGCCCCTCCTCCCGGCTCATGTGATCCTCAATTCAACAGCCACAACCGGCGGCTAGGGGCGGGGGAGAAGAGGAGGAGACGGTACCTCTGTCGGTTGAGACGCGGTAGAATCTGAGATCAGAGAGAGGGAGCTAGAGAGAGAAAAGGGTCCCCACGATCTCTCTTTAAATTCTAAGTTCACCCCACGTCCTTCTCATGGGCAATTATTGCGAAGGATTTTTTTTTTTTTTTTTTAAAAAGGAAAATTTTCTTATTGAAAATTAAAAAAAAGGGAAATTGATCAGCTGATTTGGGATTGGCGACCATTAATTTCCCCATTCATCGGATAAAACCCTGTCGTCCTTAAATTCCGGCGGATTCGTGGATTTACCTTGTATGCTAGCTTCTGACCAGTGACCACCGGGAAAATTCTCAGCGCATCCTGCGCACCGTACAAGGGCCGATAGACTCTGGGGTCAGTGGGCCCCGCGGTTGTATGGTACGCAGGATGTGCTGAGAATTCTCCCCTGATCACTCGACCCAATGGCCGGCCCGGTTGGCCCGCGCCGGTCACCCTGACAACCCGAGTTGATTAAAGGGAAAGGTCCGGTTAAGGAGGGTCGGGATCGCATGAACAGCGGGAAGGTTCGGAGCAGGCAGGCCCCGCGTGTGTACTGTCGACGTGGGCGTCATCTGGAATGCTGCGCTGGGCCTACGGTCCAATCGGGAGGTGCCACGTTGACCTAAATTGATGCAGGGAAAAAGTAATGAGTGACCAGGGGAATGGACAGCTGTACTGTGCTATTTGCCTCCAAGTCTCACCTGGGGACAAATTAATTCTGATTAATGTAGTCTTAATCGATATCTCTAACAGAACCATTTTGTTCCCACCTCCTCATTGGAGCATCACCCTCTCTCTCATTGGTCCATTTCAAGGGTAAGTATGTCATTTTGCTCTTCTCATCATAGTGAAATTAGGGTTGCAACTCGAGCGAGTTGGGTTAGGTTAGGAGTTAACCCAAACCCAACCCATGTATTATAACCCCCAACACTAACCCAACCCAGCCTCCAACCCGAGATGTCCAGCTCAAGCCCAACCAGAGCAAAAGTTTTCATGCTTGGATTAGCCCAAATTGATAGGACGGGTCGGGTTGTACAGGTTCGGGTATATTTATTGTTTAAAATTTTATCCTTTGAAGATCAAAATCGGAAAAGAACTTATATTTGATAACACTACCCTATAACTTTTTTTGCATTTTTATTCATGCAATTCACTAGATCATTAGATAATGTCTTTATTTGATATGCAAGAAGCAAATAATTAATATAGGATTGGGTGAAACAGATTACTATGACTGTGACCCCTCAACATATGAATACTCGGGATGGCTGTGATTGTTACATGTACATCACATACTCATAGATATACATGAGTACTCAGGTTCGGGTTGGGTCGGGTTACACAACCCCTCAACCTGAGCTCGACTCAAATTCAACTCGGGTTGTATTTTTTTAACCTTGACCCAACCCAATCTTTAAATATATTAACCCAATCCCATCCAAAATTCGGGTTGGGTCGGGTCCTGTGGGGGGTTTTTTTGAAATTGGGTGGTTTATTTGGCAAGCACAATCTAACAAACCAAAAAACGAAGTGAACCGGGTTTACGTGAAAAAAAAACCTTCGCAACGTCGAAGGAAAAAAACCACGGGGTAGGACGAGAATGCACTAATAAGCCAAACAAGTTACAAGCTCTCACCCTGACCTGATTACACCCTGAGAGGACCGGCCTCTCAATTGCCGACCTCTCGAGTCTTTCTTTCTCTCCCAAGCTTCGAAAACTCTGGAAAGAATTGGACAGCACCTCCTCGTTCAGAATTCGGATCCTTTTCTTTAAGGGGGTAGATCCCCTTTTATAGTTGCTGCTAGGTGACAGTTGTTGCCTTCCGAGCGGGACAGCATTGATGGCGTCCTCCAGTGATCTGCGTAACTGCCTTACAAGCGAGCAACGTGTCGTCTGGCAGGCGCTCGGTAGTTATAGCCGGGGGTGTTACTTGCCATACTGGTCGACCGAAAATCTCGGGGTGTGGGCTGTCTTTCCGTAACCGTCGCCCAACCGAGATTCTCGAAAATGACTATTGCACGATCTGGGCGCGTGGTCTTCATGTGAACTCGTCACGTGAATATCGAAACTGTCTTGGGGCGAAGAAAACGGAGTTCCCTTCTACTTCATTCGAGCCTTGGCATGCCTCGTCTTGCAGGTTGACTGGACGGTCGAGTGCGAGATGCGCGACTGATAGCAAGCAAAGTGCGTGGTTGGTCACAGGCAAAGTGTGTGGCCGGTCTTGAGCGAAGTGCGCGACTAGTCACAAGCGAAGTGCACGGCCGTTAGCGAGCGAAGTGCGCGACTTGTCTCAAACAAAGTGTGTGGTCGGTCACTAGCGAAGGGCGCGGCTGGTAGCGAGCGAAGTGCGCGGCTTGTCTCGAGCGAAGTGCACAGCCGATCACAAACGAAGGGCGTGGTCGGTAGTGAGCGAAGTGCAAGGTCGTCCCCGAGCGAAATGCGCGGCCGGTAGCGAGCGAAATGTACGGCCTATCTCTAGGGAAGTGCGTGGTCAGTCACGAGTGAAGTATGCGGCCGGTAGCAAGCGAAGTGCGCGACCAGTCCCGAGCGAAGTGTGCGGCCGGTAGCGAGCGAAGTGTGCGGCCGGTAGCAAGTGAAGTGCGCGGCATGTCTCGAGCAAAGTGCGTGATTGATCCTGTCCGAGGTGCGCAGCCGGGTCTCTGGATCCCCCTCCTTCTTTATTTCTCAAGGTACACACAATAACCCCTCTCGATCAGTCGGTCTCTTGGTCCGGTCGGTGGAGACTATTTCTCACACTCACCTAACTTGTCAGTTCTAAGCACTTGACCATTTCTTCTTTTGCGCACTCTTTCAAGTGTTTTCATCAACTAATCGAACTCCTTGCTGGTTCTTTCAATTAGTCGGTCTTCAGTGCGTGTTTCACCTTCCAGGCACTTTTTACCGGCCGATCATACTCCTGGTTGAGTGTTTCGATTGGTCAGTCTTTTTCTGCCGTTAGGCCTTTACTCTTATTGGGGGGTAGAACTTATTTTGGAGTATTATATACCCAGTTGGCTTTGAAATCTCACCCCCGCTCAACTACTCCTAGAGGAGGCTTTTCGCTTGACCCAACTCGTTGGGGGTCAAGTGCTCCCGGAGGCGGTTTTTGGCTTAACCCAACTTGTGGGGGTCAAGTGCTCCCGGAGAAGGGTTTTGGCTTGACCTAACTCGTGGGGGGTCAAGTGCTCCCGGAGAAGGATTTTGGCTTGACCCAACTCGTGGGGGGTCAAGTGCTCCTGGAGGAGGCTTTTGGCCTGACTCAACTCATAGGGGGTTAAGTGCTCCCGGAGGAGACTTTGGTGTTTCACCTTTCGTGTATTTTCACTGACTAGTCGTACTCCTCGTTGAGTCTTTTGACTAGTCAGTCTTTACTATGGATTGGTCTTGTGTGTTTCACCTTTCGCACATCTTCACTAACCAGTCGTACTCCTTGTCGCGTCTTTCGACTAGTCAGTCTTTACTGCGGATTGGTCTTTATACGATAAGGAGTGTTTCACCCCGGGCATTTTCACCAATCTGTCGTACTCCTTATTGAGCCTTTCAATTGGTTGGTCTTTATCGCTCCTTGGTCTTTGCTCCCGTCGAGCGATAAAACCCACTTTAGGGTGTTATATATCGTCCGAACTTTTTACATGTCAGTCATACTCCCTCTTGAGTCTGTTGACCAGTTGGCATTTAAGATTTACCCCCATCGCTTGAGGGGAGAAAGTACCAGCGGTCATACTCAGCATTAAGTGTTTTGACCTGTCAGTCTTTTGCCCGACCGACTCTTTAACTTCAGCCAGTCGGGTCTTCTTGGGGGAGGTTTTTAGCTTAACCCAACTCGTGGGGGGTTAAGGGCTCCCAAAGAAGGTTTTTGCTTGACCCAACTCATGGGGGGTCAAGTGATCCTGGAGAAGGCTTTTGGCTTGATGATAGACGATTCTGCCCAGGGTAGGTCTTCTCGATCCTTTGCCACCCCTTGCCAACTCATATTGCTAGGGGTATTCTTTGTAGAAGGTCTTGGACAATGAATTTTTGCATAGAGTCTTCATTGATAAATTGAGAATTTGAAATATTCCATTAAAAGCTTCAAGCTGTTACATTCTTAAGCCCCGGAGATTACAAGTAGTAGTGATCAGTTGATGGAGGGAATGCCTTCTTGTGCCTCATCAACAAGCTCGTGGGCCGTGTGTCGGGGATGGTCAATGAACTGGTTGAGATAACCTGCTTTAATGAGGTCCTCAATGTGATTCTGCAATACTCGACACTGCAATGTGGTATGTCCGTACTATATGTGGTTGTTGTTAGAATTGGTGAGGTCTACAGCTCGTAAAACCTATAGTTTAGCTATGTATGGTTGATAGTATAGGAATGCATATTGGTACGTACCTTAGTACGTGTTCTGATTACAGAACAGAGAGCCATGGCTACATGGTAATCCTCTTGAGTGGGAGACTCAAGGGACTGGTCCCATGTAACCTAAATACGTTCGCAGCTCTGATAAGGGTTGGTCGCCCTATCAGGATAAGCTGTTGGGATGACAGAGCGTGGGTGTCTCCACCACGGTCATTACCAGGCACAGTGTCTGTGGCCGAACGAAACCAACACGGTGCACAGATCGATGAGCAGACATCGGTGCACTAAACCATGTTTCTGCTTAGGGTAAAACGGTCCTAAACCCTGAGGAACCATGTCTGGTGGACTAACCAGTTGTGTGGTGCTTTGGCGCACCAATGTGTGAGGATCCGGATACAGTGATCCAAAACCACGTTGTACTGGGTTACCCGGCTGGCGTTGCATCAGCGTGTCACTCCTGCAGGCTATCCACACCCCTAACGGGAGGTGCGTTCCTTGGTCTGACCTACGTCGTATTAAACCCTGGCCAGGTGGTCATCAGTTGGACTGATGACGGATCCGGTTGCTCGTCAGAGTAATCGGAGGTACGATGTATGTGGTCAACCTGGAAGGAACCGAGTCATATGAGCACTCGAGTCTGACGGTATTCTCCACCGCTCGAGTTGCGTCATGGCACCAAGTGGAGGGACAGCGGGTTTACCATACTAAGCGGAGAGCAGGGTTATGAGGGAGAACATAGTAAGTCTGGGGGAATTGGAGTGCAGCCTGCGTCGCACTCTGGGTGGCTACGCAGGTTAACTCGGACTCAGAGGATCGATGGTACACTCGGGTAGTGTGTCGATCGAGTCTGAGTTGGAAGCCATGAACCCTGGTCCCTGAAGGTTCCACCTTATCGACATTATGTATGGTTCTTATACCATCTCCTCGAAACACAGAACGTAGTTAGAGGAAGCGAGAAGTCCAAGCATACGCTCCGTGAGTGCTTCGCACTAGTGCACGGTAGATGCGTAGCTACGTGTGTGCACTAAGGGGAAACCCTAGGTTAGTGCAGAGACGCATGTAGCAATTCCTTGCCATAAGTGGACTTTGCCACATGGGTGCGATGCACCGGGACATGTTGCGAGTTGACTAGTTGACTTCACTAGGGGCACCCTACGGGAACCTCAGAGAATAGTGAAATCACTGGTGCACTTCACTTATGTGTGCCTTGCAAAGTCTCGTACACGAGGAACGGCCAACTAGTGGCATAAGGGCGTTTTGGTCATACCATGCGCCACTATGCACTAAGGGGGCCGGCCCTAAGTGTTGAGAGACTGGTCAAGGCCGGCCCCATTAGTTTCGGGAGGTTGTTGCCTCCGATGAAGGGGCCGGTTATGAGGTGCAGAAAACGGGCTGGTTTTGACCGTTTTCGAAAACAAGGAAAGGATAGAGATAAAGAAGAGATATATAGGGATAAGGTTTGAATCAATCATCCTTATCCATACTGTCCTTATCCATATGGATAGGCCGGCCCTATATATGAGAAGGAGAGAGAGGGTGCACGAAATTAGTAGCATGGGCAAGCCCTAGGGCCGGCCATGCAAGCCATGGGGAAACCGAAGCCCCACGTCTCTCTTCGCGTCTTCTCTCTCGTCTCTCTCTCCCTCGCTTGCGCCATTAGATGGCGACTCATCTTCCTCGCGTGGTGTTTCGTAGAAGGAGAAGGCTCGTCGTATGGAGGCACTCAGAGATCCATCGATGAGGTGCCGTGCATCGTGTGAAATCGGGTGAACTAGAAGGCATCTCCCGCAACCTTTTGCTGTCCAGAATCTGCACAGAAAATCAGCATTGTTTCTGTGATTCCGGGAGCTACAGAAGTACAAACGATGTGAAACTTATTTCAAAAGTTGCGTCTCGAAGCTGGCTACCTGCAGTCCAAATTTCAGCCCAATCGGAGTTCGGAGCAGAAAGTTATGGCCGTCGCACCGAAGCTATGTTGAGCAGATCCGTATCCCGTCTCCATCGACAAAGAAGAAATTTGTCGCGGTGAAAGATTCCGCACGCAGGTATGATCTCTAACAAATAGATCTAACATAATTAGAACATGCATTCATGCTAGATTGTTCTTTTGCGTTAGATCGTCGTTAGGGGTTCGCTTAGTTGTCATGCTAGTTTCATACACGCATATGTAGATCGTTTCGATGAAAATTTTGATATGTAACGCACACCGCCTACGGTCCTCGGACCTTCACTTTGCTTCCGCTGCGGGCCTCTGCCATGGATTTATTTCCAACAATTGGTATCAGAGCTACGCTAGTGGTGTGCATTTCATGTTTTTTCATGAAACCGTCATGTGCGCGCATGAATAGTATGTGCCGCCATCGGGGTTCTACGAGTAGATCATGCATAGTATATTTTTTGTGTGTTCTATGAATCGTTCTTGCAGGGCGCCGCTTTTAAAATTATTCTGGATATGTGATTGCTTGCTACCGGGGGTCGGACCCCGTGTTAGCGATTTTGTCTGGATATTTTTTCTTCTGTGTGTGGATAGATTTTAGAGCCATAGTCGGGCAAGAGGTGAAGATTTACCACCCTTGATTCTCAGGCTTTTGCTAGGTTTGTTTTCCTTTTCTTTCTAGGAAATTGTGTACGAGCGAGCACTTGCTCGAAGTGTACTAGATCTTTTTCGGTTACAGATTGAAAAGGAGAACCTACCGTGAAGATCCACCACCGGGAGGACGAGCGGAATCTTGGAGGACGATGACGATCCGGCGAAGCGTACACGATGACGGCAAAGGGCAGAAAGCGTCAGGAGATCGTATACAGAGGCTTGCACCGGATCGAGGAGCCTTGCGAAGGAGACAGAGAGCTTGCGCTGTGCCAGTCAGGTTCAGGGGTCGGACCCTGAACTTGATTCAGTTGTGTGCTTGTTTCTTTCAGTAGTTCTTTATATATCTGTAGAGAACCCCGATGCGATAATTTAATTATCTGTGTTAGAGGGATGCCCTTTCCCCTCGGGTCCTAGCGATCTTATTAGGATAGGATTCCACTAGTGATACCTATTATTTAATTGACCCTTGATGATAGCATGAATTCCTCACATTTGGTTATGCCCCCATTAGGTCAACACCCGATTAGTCGGGTGTGCCTATTTGGCAAGCATCGAAACCTAGAATGAGTTGGAATTCTACTATGACATCATTCGTCAAATTTATAAGTAAGGCGCCATGGTAGTGGAAGACCTTTCCTGTCAGTCTGACCTTAGGCTAGGCTCCAGGGCATTAGCGTAATAGCCAAGTTTGCAAAGCATCGATGTTCTTGGGATATGTAATGTGACCCTTGAGTGGAGAAATCCACTCGAGGCAGGGACTATGATATTCCGAGATCGATTAATGCTTCGCGAAAGGCTTGAATGCTAGTGGGAGCACGGTATGACCAGGGTCTAGTGTATAGGTTGTCGTGACCTTAGTGTACACTCATACTTGCATTAAATAACCCTCAAATTTAATAAGGGATGCAAGAGAGGACTTTTAGAGATCCCCTGGCCTCCACGGCCAATCACTTCGTGCTCGGGTGGGAGGGCATAACTCAACAACCCCCTCGGGTGAGAGCTGTGTTTTTCCATGCCAAGTTACATAGTGATCTCCCTCGGGATATGGCGGTTACGGCGCCAAGGGTTCAGGCTTTACTCACCCTCGTGGGGGCCGTTAGAACTTCCGTTCCGTAATTGCCTAGGCTCGTGGTTAAGCATCCGAAGTACATGTGAGGTATTCGTTGCGAAGACAATGGTGATCACGTGGTACTGGCCAAAAGATAACCATGGTTCATCAAAGCCCTTAGTTGGCAGATTTGGATAGGGTCAAGGGAAAGACCCGTGTAAGCGGATGACCTGCACACTACCCCCTCGGACAGGTGCAGCCTATTCCGAGATCTTACATACATGGTTAATTAATCCATAGAGGTGTCTTCGCTGTGAGGGTAGCGCTGACATTTGGATATAATTAGCTTATTTTAAAAATCCATAAAATAAGTTATTTTGCATTCGTTTTCATTCAACCATATAGTTCCCCTATCCGCTATCCCATAAGAGAACCAGTTATCGGGTCTCTAACTATGTAGAGCGGAAGCGCTATCTCTAGCTTATGCTTAGGGTAGTAAACGTACATTGGCTTCCAATCTAAATATCCCTGTACTAGACCTAACGGGTCCAGATATCACTAGGGCACTAACTAGGGCATATGACGACTAGCAAGAGTCTAAGGAGATGTGCAAGTGCTATGTTATAGCAGACTTGCGGACAACTCTTTAGAAGCAAGTCAGAGATATGTCGGGTCTTCTCAAAATAAGTTTTACTTGCATTAGATGTCTGCTAGGCGAAGTCGGTAGACTAATCGCCTATCCACCAAGATACTTGTCGGTACCGAGATGTCTGAGGATATGCTTGTTCGGGAACACATACTTGAGTTCTAGATCGAACTAGATTCCAAAGACATGGTGCCAGATGACGAGGTGGTGGAAGACGTCTATCTTGCATCCTTGTCTGGAACCTTCGAAGGCGTTGTCAGAGACTTTAGCTTTAACAAGCTAGAGATGACAAACGTAGAACTTCTAAGGAGATTTCCAAGAGACAAAGGATGAGATCAAGATTAAAGGCAATGCCTTTAGTGCTTAACCTAGGTCTTCTTTAGAAAAACCTAAGGGAGTAACTTATAAGAGATCGAAAACTATTCTAGTGCAGAAACTAGTGTGGACTCCTAAGTCTGGTAACGCTAAGGACGGAAGTGTTTCCGCTTTGGCGAGTGTAGGGGGTATTTGAAGATTGAGTATGGCCTCAGGATGTTAGGATTTAAGTCGCTATCTAGTAGCAGTTCTTATGCTTCTTAGAATGTAGACTTCGGGTCTACAGAGATTCAAGGAAAGTAGAAGGCTACTTTATAGTGAAGTAATCCTAACATAGATACTGATGCCATAAGCCGCTGCGGAAGCTGTTAGATATGATTGTCTTAGTTTTTTCGAAAATACAGATTTTGTTTTTTAGAGATGTAGTTCTGTTTCTTCCTTAGTAAATGAAGTTTTTTAGTTTTAGACAGCACCGTAGGTGTGTATCTTAAACTGAATAGATAGCTTCATTATTAAAGGAATAGATCAGAAAAATCTCTTTGTATTTAATCCTAATTCGGAAATAGATTTCATGACAGCTGCAGCGTCTAATTTAAATTCATCTAAATCCTTCGGAGAAGCTATCCCATTTGTGACCCCTCTGATTTAGATATTTTGCCTCAGATAAATTCAGAGGTGATAGAAGGCCGAGTTTCTGTTCACAGAATCATCGGAGATCCCTCTAACCTATTAGTGTAATCTGGAAGGCAGAATAACTAAAAGGGCCACGAAGGTGTGGGAGTTAGTTAATTTTGACGTCTATGGTTCCAAGAGCGTCCAGACGATAGGAGTCTCTTCGATTTAATCAAGGGAATGAGAACCTATCGGATGGGTTCCATAGGATCCTGAAGGAGCATGGGATTATCTCCCAGTTAAATGCCCCTAGGATGAAACGTCAGAATGAAGTCTCCGAGAGAAGGAATCGGACCCTGTTTGACATGGTCCGTAGTATGATGAATATTGCCAAATGTACTACCCACCCTTTGGTGGGGTTGTACCTTAAAATAGTAGCTTATATCTGAAACTCTCTCTCATCTAGATCAGTGCCTCAGACCTATAGAGAGCTATGGTCTAAGCGAAAGCTGACACTATAGAGTCTCGAGATATAGGGTTGTCTTGCACTTGTGCAAAAGGATAAGAGGGATTAGATAGAGATGTAGTTCCAGGTATATCTGTTTGTAGGTTACCCTTAGGAGGCATAAGGTGGACTGTTCTATGATCTTGAGGTTTGAAAGGTAATCGTTTCTACGAATACCATCTACCTAGACCAGGATTATATTATAGACCATAAGTTTACCGGTAAGGTAGTTCTGGGTGAACTACTGGGTACTGGTATAGAGTGCGCATCTGAAAACGTAGTGGGAGTAGATGATACAAGAAACTAGTATACCAGACACTGTAGAAACAATTCACTTTTGTACCACCACCACTTCGTCGTTGTGGGACCATCAGAGCTCCTGAAAGATACTATGGAGAAACTTCGATAGTTAATCCAGAGTTTCGGGAGGATGATCCCTAAAGCTACGAAGAAGTAGTGGGAGCTTCCTTTGTACCACCACCACCTTGTCGTTGTGGGACCATCAGAGCTCCTGAAAGATACTATGGAGAAACTTTGATAGTTAATCCAGAGTTTCAGGAGGATGATCCCTAGAGCTACGAAGAAGTAGTGGGAGCTTCCGACAGCTCTGACTGACAAAAGACCATGGAGGCAAATCAGCATCAATGTCCCTTGGAACAGTCTTGACACTTATGACACTATCACCCTTCAGGGTGTAGGAGGTGTATAAGAAGAGCACCCAGTTAAGACTTAAGTAGCTAGATTAGTTACCAAAGTAGAAGGGATTGACTATGTCAAAACCATCTCATTGATAGCTATGCATAAGTCTATAACGGATCCTCTTAACCCATCGCAGCCCATTATAGTTGGGAGATCTGGTTGATGGATGTCAAGACAGTTATTCCCTAACGGGAATTTAGAAAGGACATATGGATGATGTAGCCCCAAGCTTTGTGTCAGTAGGTTAGGAAGATTTGGAATGCAAGTTGCAACAGTCCATTTATGGACTGATGTAAGCATCCAGGTTGGAATATCTATTTTGATCAAGGGAATCCGCTAACACGGATTTGATCAGAATGAGGATAAACCAAGATGGTACAGGAAAGGTGAAATAGCTACAAGGGTATATTTAGTACTTTACGTTAACGATATTCTACTGATTGAAAATGACGTAGGAATATTGTTTACGGTTAAGGTTTGTAGTCATCACAATTCGATGTGAAAGACCCTAGTGAGACGAGTTATGCTTTGGGAATCAAGGTAACTCAAGATAACCAGAGCAAGATTCTCTTGCTGTCACAGGCTACGCATGAAGATAAGATTCTAGCCAGATTCGGTTTACGAGGCTAGATATCTATTGCGCAGCAGGAAGATGGGTCGGTTTCAGTCGAACCCGGGTCCAGATCTCTGGACCGATGTGAAGGGTATACTCAGAAATCCTCATTAAGTAAGGATTGTGAGTTAGCTTGCACTTCACAGGTCCTGATATCGATTGGACACACAGGATCTGACTTTGGTGTCAGATGTGTGTACCAGAGAATCGATTTCAGGGATTATTTTTATCTTGGGATTAGAAGCGGTAGTTGGTAGAGTGTGAAGCAAGAGTGCATCACAGACTCTACCACAATGGCTTAGCACGTTGTTGCGTGCGAGGCAGTATATCAGGTGGTAAGGCTTAGGAAGTTCTTAGAGAACTTGGGACGCATACCAGAGGCTCAGTTATCTGTTGTTACAACAGAAGAGTGGTAAGCAAGGTCCAAGGAGACTAGGCACCGCCGTGAGGGGAAACCCATCAAGTACAAACTCCACTTGATCTGACAGTTATAGGAGGAAATGTAAGTAGCGGTACTGAGGTAGAATCTACAGACAATGTTGTCAATTTCTTTAGGGAATTCCTGCAAAGGCTTTTGAGCAGCATGTAGAAGCTACAGAGCTCAACACCGTTATTCCTCGTTAGACCTAGTGGGAGATTGTTAGAATTGGTGAGGTCTACAGCTCGTAAAACCTATAGTTTAGCTATGTATGGTTGATAGTATAGGAATGCATATTGGTACGTACCTTAGTACGTGTTCTGATTACAGAACAGAGAGCCATGGCTACATGGTAATCCTCTTGAGTGGGAGACTCAAGGGACTGGTCCCATGTAACCTAAATACGTTCGCAGCTCTGATAAGGGTTGGTCGCCCTATCAGGATAAGCTGTTGGGATGACAGAGCGTGGGTGTCTCCACCACGGTCATTACCAGGCACAGTGTCTGTGGCCGAACGGAACCAACACGGTGCACAGATCGATGAGCAGACATCGGTGCACTAAACCGTGTTTCTGCTTAGGATAAAACGGTCCTAAACCCTGAGGAACCATGTCTGGTGGACTAACCAGTTGTGTGGTGCTTTGGCGCACCAATGTATAAGGATCCGGATACAGTGATCCAAAACCACGGTGTACTGGGTTACCCGGCTGGCGTTGCATCAGCGTGTCACTCCTGCAGGCTATCCACACCCCTAACGGGAGGTGCGTTCCTTGGTCTGACCTACGTCGTATTAAACCCTAGCCAGGTGGTTATCAGTTGGACTGATGACGGATCCGGTTGCTCGTCAGAGTAATCGGAGGTACGATGTATGTGGTCAACCTGGAAGGAACCGAGTCATATGAGCACTCGAGTCTAACGGTATTCTCCACCGCTCGAGTTGCGTCATGGCACCAAGTGGAGGGACAGCGGGTTTACCATACTAAGCGGAGAGCAGGGTTATGAGGGAGAACATAGTAAGTCCGGGGGAATTGGAGTGCAGCCTGCATCGCACTCTGGGTGGCTACGCAGGTTAACTCGGACTTAGAGGATCGATGGTACACTCGGGTAGTGTGTCGATCGAGTCTGAGTTGGAAGCCATGAACCCTGGTCCCTGAAGGTTCCACCTTATCGACATTATGTATGGTTCTTATACCATCTCCTCGAAACACAGAACGTAGTTAGAGGAAGCGAGAAGTCCAAGCATACGCTCCGTGAGTGCTTCGCACTAGTGCACGGTAGATGCGTAGCTACGTGTGTGCACTAAGGGGAAACCCTAGGTTAGTGCAGAGACGCATGTAGCAATTCCTTGCCATAAGTGGACTTTGCCACATGGGTGCGATGCACCGGGACATGTTGCGAGTTGACTAGTTGACTTCACTAGGGGCACCCTACGGGAACCTCAGAGAATAGTGAAATCACTGGTGCACTTCACTTATGTGTGCCTTGCAAAGTCTCGTACACGAGAAACGGCCAACTAGTGGCATAAGGGCGTTTTGGTCATACCATGCGCCACTATGCACTAAGGGGGCCGGCCCTAAGTGTTGAGAGACTGGTCAAGGCCGGCCCCATTAGTTTCGGGAGGTTGTTGCCTTCGATGAAGGGGCCGGTTATGAGGCGCAGAAAACGGGCTGGTTTTGACCGTTTTCGAAAACAAGGAAAGGATAGAGATAAAGAAGAGATATATAGGGATAAGGTTTGAATCAATCATCCTTATCCATACTGTCCTTATCCATATGGATAGGCCGGCCCTATATATGAGAAGGAGAGAGAGGGTGCACGAAATTAGTAGCATGGGCAAGCCCTAGGGCCGGCCATGCAAGCCATGGGGAAACCGAAGCCCCACGTCTCTCTTCGCATCTTCTCTCTCGTCTCTCTCTCCCTCGCTTGCGCCATTAGATGGCGACTCGTCTTCCTCGCGTGGTGTTTCGTAGAAGGAGAAGGCTCGTCGTATGGAGGCACTCAGAGATCCATCGACGAGGTGCCGTGCATCATGTGAAATCGGGTGAACTAGAAGGCGTCTCCCGCAACCTTTTGCTGTCCAGAATCTGCACAGAAAATCAGCGTTGTTTCTGTGATTCCGGGAGCTACAGAAGTCTAAACGACGTGAAACTTGTTTCAAAAGTTGTGTCTCGAAGCTGGCTACCTGCAGTCCAAATTTCAGCCCAATCGGAGTTCGGACCAAAAAGTTATGGCCGTGGCACCGAAGCTATGTTGAGCAGATCCGTAGCCCGTCTCCATCGACAAAGAAGAAATTTGTCGCGGTGAAAGATTCCGCACGCAGGTATGATCTCTAACAAGTAGATCTAACATAATTAGAACATGCATTCATGCTAGATTGTTCTTTTGCGTTAGATCGTCGTTAGGGGTTCGCTTAGTTGTCATGCTAGTTTCATACACGCATATGTAGATCGTTTCGATGAAAATTTTGATATGTAACGCACACCGCTCACGGTCCTCGGACCTTCACTTTGCTTCTGCTGCGGGCCTCTACCACGGATTTATTTCCAACAGTTGTCACAGTAGCGAGATAGGTCTTGTGAGCCTCTCTCTGCTGGGCGCATCGGCGGTGCCCTGCAAAATTACTGCTCTTCCTTGATGATCTTGAAGACCTCGTCAATTGGCATGTTCATCACCGTGAAGTCCCAATTCCATGGAGTATAGGGTGTCTTATCGCCATTACCCCACTTTTGGCGCTTTGCGTCATACTGCATCAACTCACCTGACTGATTTTCCACATTCCTTGCAGCTGCTGGCCAATTGAAGGTAGACTGCTGGTCACCTGTGTCTTTAGTCTTCCGCTTTCGCTCAGCATCGTCGATCTTAATGTATTTCTCCACCCTCTGGAATAGTTCATCGATCATTTCGGGTGGCCGATTGATGAGTGAGGCGCTAACTGATTGGTTAGGCAGTACCGAATTCTTGAAGGCCTCTACCACCATAAAGTCTTGTCCATCAGCATCTACCAAGCTCAGGTATTATGTCATGAACCTATGGTAGAATTACCTTAAAGTTTTCTTCTCAGTTATGCTCATCCCAAATAGCGACTCCAAGGTCTTTAGCTCCCGTCGGTTACAACAGTATTGGTCGATGAACCGCGTGCTTAGATCTCTGAAGAAGGAGATTAATGAAGGTATGAGCTTGTGGAGCCACTCGAGCGGTGTTCCCGACAAGCTGTTAGTGAAGGTTCGACAAAGGATATGGTCTTCTTCATGGGGGACCAGGGCATCCCGAAAGCAAGCATGTGATCAACGGGGTCCTTAGTCCCCTCAAACTTCAATAGGCAGGGCAGATTCCAGTTTCATGGGAAGGGCATCCTAAGAAGCTCCACGGCGATTGACGACCGATCGGCCCCCCTGATTACGACCTCCTCTAAGCGATCTGGGATGCGACCCCCCAAGCGATCCTGTACTTGCTTGGTGTGACCCCCAGACGGTATTGAACTGACCGGTTGAGCCGGTCTTGCACATTCCCCTATATATATATATCCCGCGCTGATCGCAAGCTGGCGAGTGGTGAGTGATAATTCTTGCGGGGTTAGTGTTGGCAATCTCCTCCATGTGCTCGGACTCGAGACTCGGTTGAGTCGGATCCCGAGTAGTAATGATGTGAAACAGCGGGCCAACCTCCGCAGGACCCCAGTCGAGTTCAGACACTCGATCAGTCGGGAGTTTCTTGACGATCCTAGTTCTGTCCAGTCGGTAGTGAAGTGCGGGTAGACTGGGCCAAATATGCTTGGTGTTGACCCCCTGCTCGTCTTGGAGGGTTGGTTATTGGTAGCTCCTCGATCGACATGTCTTGTTGAACATATGGTGCCTGATGCGCAGGGACGTTGCTGGGCCGTTGGTAACTGGGTTGCCTTGATCCCTAACGGGTGCGACTCGGATGATGCTATGAAGCTCATCGTGGTCGCATTGAATCATTTGTAACTGAGCCACTATGACTTGTTGTGAAGCCATCTTTGTCATGAGGAAGGCCTCAGATAAACCCCCTCCTTAAGTTGCCAATACCACTTCTGGAGCTTGGCTTGAGTCCCCGACCTCCAGCACGGGGTCCACTAGCGGAGCGGTGCATTCCAAGTCAAGAGGCGGTTGAACTGGATGTCCGACATTATTGGCGTCTCCGAGTACAGCAACGTTTGACTGGAGTTGGGAATTCGATCGGGTATGGTATGGTCCGCCGGCCATGCTTTTCAACCGTGTGGTCATGGTGATGATTCTAAAACTGACTGGCAGGTTGGCTCCCACGGGTCGCCTAGTTGGTACAAAACTGACTAGCAAGTTGACACCACAGGTTGCCTGGTCAGTACAAAACTGGCTGGCAGGTCGACACCCACGGGTCGCTTGGTCGGTAGTTAGAAGAGATCGCGGGGTCGGTCGACTGCCTCGAAGACTATCCCATAGACGACGCCAAGATTATGGGGGTTTTTTCTGGAATTGGGCGGTTAAGTTGGCAAGCACAATCTAACAAACCAAAGAACGAAGTGAACCAGGTTTATTTGGAAAACCCCTTCGCAACATCGAAGGGAAAAAACCATGGGGTGGAGCAGGATGCACTAGTAAGCCAAACAAGTTACAAGCTCTCACCCTGACCCGATTACACCCTGAGAGGATCGGCCTCCCAATTGCCAACATCTCGAGTCTCTCTTTCTCTCTCTCAAGCTTCGAAAACTTAGGTAGTACCTTCTCTTCCAGAATTCGGATCCTTTTCTTTAAGGGGGTAGGTCCCCTTTTATAATTGCTGCTAGGTGACAGTTGTTGCCTTCCGAGCGGGGCGGCATTGATGGCGTCCTCCCATGATCTGCATAACTGCCTTACAAGTGGGCGACATGTCATCTAGCAGGCACTCGGTAGTTATGGCCGGGGGTGTTACTTGCTATACTGGTCGACCGGGAATCTCGGGGCGTGGGCTGTCTTCCCGTAACCGTCGCCCGACCAAGATTCTCGAAAATGACTACTGCACGATCTGGGTATATGGTCTTCATGTGAACTCATCGCGTGAATATCGAAACTACCTTGGGGCGGAGAAAGCGGAGTTCCCCTCTGCTTCATTTGAGCCTTGGCATGCCCCGTCTTGCAAGTCGACTGGCCGATCGTGTGCGAGATGTGCGGCTGGTAGCGAGCGAAGTGTGCGGTCAGTCATGGGCGAAGTGCGTGGTTGGTCACGGGCGTAGTGCCCGGTCGGTAGCATGCGAAGTGAGCGGCCGGTCTCGAGCAAAGTGCATGACCCGTTATGAGTGAAGTGCGTGGTCGGTAGCGAGCGAAGTGTGCGGCTTGTCTCGAGCAAAGTGCGTGTCCGGTCATGAGTGAAGGACGTGGCTGGTAGCGAGCGAAGTGCGCGGCCGGTAGCAAGCGAAGTGCGCGGCTTGTCTTGAGCGAAGTGTGCGGCCATTCACGAGCGAAGGGCGCAGCCGGTAGCGAGCGAAGTGCACGGTCTGTCTCCAATCGAAGTGCGCAGCCGGTCACGAGCGAAGTGAACGGCCGGTAGTGAGCGAAGTGTGCGGCCGATCCCGAGTGAAGTGCGCGGCCGGTAGCAAACGAAGTGCGCGGCCAAGCACGAGCGATTTGTGTGGCCGGTCCCGAGTGAAATGCGCGGCCGGGTCTCTGCATCCCCCTCTGTGGGTGCAAATTTTGGCAAGAAGTCTGCAAACAGCGGGACCCACCGGTCCTGCCTGGTGGGCCCCCGGAGACTACAGCGGGACCCACCGGCCCTGCCTGGTGGGCCCCCGAAGACTACAGCGGGACCCACCGGCCCTGCCTGGTGGGCCCCCGAAGACAACAGCAGGACCCACCAGCCTTACCTGGAGGATCCCCAGATACGACAGCAGAAACCGCCATTTACCCCGGAATTCCTCCCAGAGAATCCTATAAATAGCAGAGCCCTCGAATGTAAATGGATCGAACTCTCAGTTCTAAAACCAGAGCTCTGGGATTTCCAACTTCCCATCTACCATCTCTCTTTGATCTTCTTCTCTCCTTCGAAGAGATCAGAGTGTTTCTAGTGATACTCGGCCTGTCGAGATCACTTCGACATAAGTGTTAGTGAATTCGGGTTGCTCCCTATAGCACGGAGACGTAGGCTTCGGCTGAACTCCGAGATCACCTCTCGTGTCTACTCTCTGATTGCATATCTCTTTCTATTGACATATCAAAAGGCTTCAACTTCAATCAACAGATCGACCAACGATCTTCAACGTCAACTTCAACTTCAATTGACTGGTGAGGCGAAGTCTTCGGGTCGGCACGAAGATTTTCCCCCAACAGTTTGGCGCCGTCTGTGGGATCCGAACGAAAAGCCAAGCCTTTTCTACCTCGACTACTAGATCGGTTGATCAGACAACCGATCGATAGTCTAACTTCCTCGAATTCTCTTTATACCCTTCGCTCTCTACTAAATGGCGAGAACGAAGCATCAGGGTCAACCAGAAGGAAGTAACACTCGTCAACCTCGTCCTGAGACTCGTTCAATGAGTCAAAGGCTCAATTTCGGACAGCCCCTTGTTGTCCCCGATATGGGGGTTCACTCAGGAAGCAGGAGATCAATCGATCGACCGATTGCCCCTCCTCCTCATCAATCAATTGGGCAGACTACTCCTGCTCCTGCTGAGAATCCTCCATCGACCTATCAAATCTCGGCAATCGACTTCCAATTGCTTCAATTGGCAAAACAGAATGCCACCCTCACTGCTGAGAGGGATGTTCTCAAGAAGGCAGCCTCAGAGGCTGGAATTGCTCTTCCTGTCCCCTCGACTAATGAGAGGATCGATCCGCCACGACAATCTACCCATTCCGAGGAACGGAGGTCAATGGGCATTGCTGCCCTCGAGAGGATTCATCGCGATCCAACTCCCTCTGCTGCCCCGTGGAAGCAAAGTGTATGGGATCGTCTCGACGATGAGTCCTTCCAATCCTCTTCCGGTCACAGCTGCGACAAGAGAGCCCCTTCAAAGCCCAACATATCGAGAAGACAACAAATAAGAGGTGTACCCTCGAAGAGTAAAGTTTCTCCATCCGTTCCACTTCAACAAGGGCTCAGATCGGATCTTCGTCACCGACTTCGACCTGCTGATACTCAGAAGCCTGAACAAGACCTCTCGATCTTGCCCATTGATCCACATACAAGTCAAAGGCATGGTCATAAAGATGGGTATTCATCAGCCGGACCTCTCCATCGAAGCCTATTCGATTCAATATTTCCGAGGGGATGGAGAACTCCCACTCTCCCCAAATTCAATTGTATCAGAGGAGATCCAACTCTCCATATATTGGCCTTCAAGCAAGCTCTTATGCCACATGAAGAAGAGAACAACGTGCTATGTCGCACCTTTGCCGGGAGCCTCGATGAACCATCTCTCGATTGGTACCATAATATCCGAGCTGGGTCCATCACCCAGTTCAGTGTTTTGGCCAACTTCTTCGTGCAACATTACCAGCTGAACTTGAAGCCAGAGAAGAAGCTCGACTCTCTCTACCGACTGAGGATGGGTGCCGACGAGAGTCTCCGCAGTTTCACCCGGAGATTCCGCAACGAGCATGCTGCCCTCTCGGGACGACATCTGGATGATGAGGCAATCATGCTAGCTTTCCAGAATGCTCTCCGCTTCGACCTACATATCTACAATGACTTCATTCGCAACCCTCCTCCTTCCTTGGGTTCAATGTTTGATCGAATCCAAAGGGAGATTGAGGTGGAGGATGATCAAATAGCTCGAAAGGGGCGAGAGATGAAGCGAAGGCCTACCGATCGAGAAGCTCCAAAGTATGCTACTCAATCTCACAATGCAGAGGCAGCAGCTCCACCTGCAAATAAGCGGTCAAGGAATGATGGCCACCGATCTCCTCCAAAGAAGACCACTTTCACTAAGTGGAATTTACCGATCGAGCAGATCCTCGATCGAATTCAACACGAGGAATTCCTCCGATGGCCGAATCCTCTGCAACCAGATACCAAAGTCACCTCTGATAAGATGGTCTACTGTGACTTTCATCAAAGCCACGGCCATTCTACCGATCAATGCCACCGGTTAAGATATCATTTGGAAGACTTGTTACATGAAGGTCATCTTCAAGAATTTGTCAAAGACAGGCAAGATCATACCAACAAACACCGGCAATGAAGAGCACAGCAGCAGCAAACTAGCTCCCAACTGGGAAGGTCCATACATTGTCGAATCGATAGGAGGCAAAGGATCATATCGACTGATCTCGCCAGAAGAAAATAGACTACCACGAGCTCGAATGCTGGACATCTCAAATTTTTATACCCCTGATGTAATTTCTATGCTGAATAAAGATTGCTCTCAAACGTCTACTTGTCCGTTCAAATTCTGAGTTATGAGACAGCGCAACATTCAGTTTCAAACCTTCAAGCAAATTCAAGTTGAGCCAGCTCAACCTTCAAGCAACAAGGTCGTTTAACAAGTTTAGGGCCTCGTGTTGCGACACGACCCTTTACGTGCAAATGTTAAACGGTTTCGGGTTGTGAAACAGCACAACTCTCAATTTCAAGCTACCAGGTCGTTTAACAAAGTTTAGGGCCTCGTGTTGCGACACGACCCTTTACGTGCAAATGTTAAACGGTTTCGGGTTGTGAAACAGCACAACTCTCAATTTCAAGCTACCAGGTCGTTTAACAAAGTTTAGGGCCTCGTGTTGCGACACGACCCTTTACGTGCAAATGTTAAACGGTTTCGGGTTGTGAAACAGCACAACTCTCAACCTTCAAGCAACAAGGTTGTTTAACAAGTTTAGGGCCTCGTGTTGCGACACGACCCTTTACGTGCAAATGTTAAACGGTTTCGGGTTGTGAAACAGCACAACTCTCAATTTCAAGCTACTAGGTCGTTTAACAAAGTTTAGGGCCTCGTGTTGCGACACGACCCTTTACGTGCAAATGTTAAACGGTTTCGGGTTGTGAAACAGCACAACTCTCAATTTCAAGCTACCAGGAGCTCGCCAAAGCTCGCTCAAGAGCTCGCTCAAAAGCTCGCTCAAGAGCTCGTCCAAGCTCGCTCAAGAGCTCGCCAAAGCTCGCTCAAGAGCTCGTCCAAGCTCGTTCAGGAGCTCGCCAAAGCTCGCTCAAGAGCTCGTCCAAGCCCGTTCAGGAGCTCGCCAAAGCTCGCTCAGGAGCTCGCCAAAGCTCGCTCAAGAGCTCGTCCAAGCTCGTTCAAGAGCTCGCCAAAGCTCGTTCAGGAGCTCGCCAAAGCTCGCTCAGGAGCTCGCCCAAGCTCGCCAAAGTTCACTCAGGAGCTCGCCCGTAGCCCACTCCGGAGCTCGCCATCACTTTTGACCGATCGGTCGAATTCATACTGGATCGGCCAAAAAACTATGTTTTTTGACCGATCAATTCGACCTTGACCGGCTGAATTTGACCGATCACAGTGACCGATCACTTTTGACCGATCGGTCGAATTCCTACTGGATCGGCCAAAAAACTATGTTTTTTGACCGATCACTTCGACCTTGACCGGCTGAATTTGACCGATCACTTTTGACCGATCACTTTTTGACCGCTCAAAAGCTCTCTCAAGAGCTCGTCCAAGCTCGTTCAAGAGCTCGCCAAAGCTCGCTCAAGAGCTCGTCCAAGCTCATTCAAGAGCTCGCCAAAGCTCGCTCAGGAGCTCGCCAAAGCTCACTCAAGAGCTCGCCAAAGCTCGCTCAAGAGCTCGTCCAAGCCCGATCAGGAGCTCGCCAAAGCTCGCTCAGGAGCTCGCCAAAGCTCGCTCAAGAGCTCGTCCAAGCTCGTTCAAGAGCTCGCCAAAGCTCGTTCAGGAGCTCGCCAAAGCTCGCTCAGGAGCTCGCCAAAGCTCGCTCAAGAGCTCGTCCAAGCTCACTCAAGAGCTCGCCAAAGCTCGCTCAAGAGCTCGTCAAAGCTCGCTCAAGAGCTCGCCAAAGCTCGCTCAAGAGATCGTCCAAGCTCGTTCAGGAGCTCGCCTAAGCTCGCTCAAGAGCTCGTCCAAGAGCTCGACATCACTTTTGACCGATCGGTCGAATTTATACTGGATCGGCCAAAAAACTATGTTTTTTGACCGATCACTTCGACCTTGACCGGCTGAATTTGACCGATCACAGTGACCGATCACTTTTGACCGATCGGTCGAATTCCTACTGGATCGGCCAAAAAACTATGTTTTTTGACCGATCACTTCGACCTTGACCGGCTGAATTTGACCGATCACTTTTGACCGATCACTTTTTGACCGCTCAAAAGCTTGCTCAAGAGCTCGTCCAAGCTCGTTCAAGAGCTCGCCAAAGCTCGCTCAAGAGCTCGTCCAAGCTCGTTCAAGAGCTCGCCAAAGCTCGCTCAAGAGCTCGTCCAAGCTCGTTCAAGAGCTCGTCTAAGCTCGCTCAGGAGCTCGCTCAAGAGCTCGTCCAAGCTCGTTCAAGAGCTCGTCCAAGCTCGCTCAAGAGCTCGTCCAAGCTCGCTCAAGAGCTCGTCCAAGCTCGTTCAAGAGCTCGCTCAAGAGCTCGTCCAAGCTCGTTCAGGAGCTCGCCAAAGCTCGCTCAAGAGTTCGTCCAAGCTCGTTCAGGAGCTCGCCAAAGCTCGCTCAAGAGCTCGTCCAAGCTCGTTCAAGAGCTCGCCCAAGCTCGCTCAAGAGCTCGTCCAAGCTCGCTCAGGAGCTCGCCTAAGCTCGCTCAAGAGCTCATCCAAGCTCGCTCAGGAGCTCGCCTAAGCTCGCTCAAGAGCTCGTCCAAGCTCGTTCAAGAGCTCGCCAAAGCTCGCTCAAGAGCTCGTCCAAGCTCGTTTAGGAGCTCGCCAAAGCTCGCTCAAGAGCTCGTCCAAGCTCGTTCAAGAGCTCGCCAAAGCTCGCTCAAGAGCTCATCCAAGCTCGTTCAGGAGCTCGCCAAAGCTCGCTCAAGAGCTCGTCCAAGCTCGTTCAAGAGCTCGCCCAAGCTCGCTCAAGAGCTCGTCCAAGCTCGCTCAGGAGCTCGCCTAAGCTCGCTCAAGAGCTCGTCCAAGCTCGCTCAGGAGCTCGCCTAAGCTCGCTCAAGAGCTCGCCAAAGCTCGCTCAAGAGCTCGTCCAAGCTCGGTCAGGAGCTCGCCTAAGCTCGCTCAGGAGCTCGCCCAAGCTCGCTCAGGAGCTCGCCCAAGCTCGCTCAAGAGCTCGCCAAAGCTCGCTCAAGAGCTCGTCCAAGCTCGTTCAGGAGCCCGCCTAAGCTCGCTCAGGAGCTCGCCCAAGCTCGCTCAAGAGCTCGTCCAAGCTCGTTCAGGAGCTCGCCAAAGCTCGCTCAAGAGCTCGTCCAAGCTCGTTCAAGAGCTCGCCAAAGCTCGCTCAAGAGCTCGTCCAAGCTCGTTCAAGAGCTCGCCAAAGCTCGCTCAAGAGCTCGTCCAAGCTCGTTCAAGAGCTCGTCCAAGCTCGTTCAAGAGCTTGCCAAAGCTCGCTCAAGAGCTCGTCCAAGCTCGTTCAAGAGCTCGCCAAAGCTCGCTCAAGAGCTCGTCCAAGCTCGTTCAAGAGCTCGCCAAAGCTCGCTCAAGAGCTCGTCCAAGCTCGTTCAAGAGCTCGCCAAAGCTCGCTCAAGAGCTCGTCCAAGCTCGCCCAAGTTCACTCAGGAGCTCGCCCGTAGCCCGCTCCGGAGCTCGCCATCAATTTTGACCGATCGGTCTATTTTTGATGCTAACATTTTGCAAGCTCCTCTGTATGTGTGACAGGGGGTCGTTAGCTTTGCACCACGAATCCAAGCCAGCCAGATGATCTCTAGCTAACTTGGAGGGGGTAACTGTGGGTGCAAATTTTGGCAAGAAGTCTGCAAACAGCGGGACCCACCGGTCCTGCCTGGTGGGCCCCCGGAGACTATAGCGGGACCCACCGGCCCTACCTGGTGGGCCCCCGAAGACTACAGCGGGACCCACCGGCCCTTCCTGGTGGGCCCCCGAAGACAACAGCAGGACCCACCAGCCTTACCTGGAGGATCCCCAGATACGACAGCAGAAACCGCCATTTACCCCGGAATTCCTCCCAGAGAATCCTATAAATAGCAGAGCCCTCGAATGTAAATGGATCGAACTCTCAGTTCTAAAACCAGAGCTCTGGGATTTCCAACTTTCCATCTACCATCTCTCTTTGATCTTCTTCTCTCCTTCGAAGAGATCAGAGTGTTTCTAGTGATACTCGGCCTGTCGAGATCACTTCGACATAAGTGTTAGTGAATTCGGGTTGCTCCCTATAGCACGGAGACGTAGGCTTCGGCTGAACTCCGAGATCACCTCTCGTGTCTACTCTCTGATTGCATATCTCTTTCTATTGACATATCAAAAGGCTTCAACTTCAATCAACAGATCGACCAACGATCTTCAATGTCAACTTCAACTTCAATTGACTGGTGAGGCGAAGTCTTCGGGTCGGCACGAAGATTTTCCCCCACACCCTCCTTCTTTATTTGTCAATGTACACACAAATCCAACCCGCACAAGTTCCAGCCCTACCCTAGGTGAAATGATCAAAAGCCTTTGAAATGGACCAATGAGAGAGAGGGTGATTCTCCAACCTCTTTAAGGAAGTTTGAATAAAATCGATCTCTCTAACATGTTTGTTGGACTATGGAATTTAATATAAGTAGCGGTGTTGCGAAGTTACCCGTTTTGATCTCCGGCCCTCTTTGAGCCCATGCTCTAGCGCCATGTCCTTTGATCGCCTGGTCGATCCATAAAAAAGTGGGGTAATGCGTGAGTGGTCCATGACAACACATCGTTTTGATGAACAGGACACGTATAAGATCATGTTAGCTTAAGTTCTTCGGTTTTTATCAGAAACCCGAAAATGCCTTCACTACTCTCCTCGTTCCATTTCTCTCAAGCACGGGTAGAGGTGGCAGCGACAACGAGCGCAACCTCGAATTGCAACTGCTTGTCGCCACCATTGGGCGGCGGACAAGGGAAACGAGAAGGAACGAGAGACGAAGGGGTTCAATTAGGTTTATGATTCCTAGGTCTAGGGTTCATCACATGGCCTATAGATCTTAGGTTTAGGTCCGGTTTGACGACAGTCAACAACGGAGACGAGAAGCTCTGGCAACGAAAGTTCGGTTATGTTAACGAAACCAATGGCATTCAAGTGAAAATTTAAAATGATGTGGAGGGCATTTTTGTCCACATCATTTGTTTGTCCTTTAGGCTAAATGGATCTCTTGTCAGGGACAATTCTAAGTCCCCCAAAAAAACAAAGATGGTATCTTCATTTTTTATTTGGGGGGGGGGGGGGGGGGGGGGGGGGGGAGGGTCTTAAATCCTTCCTTAGGTCTGTATTTAAACTAAATGATACAATTTTTGGGTTATTAGTTAAAGTCTTCCCAAAGACACATTTTGTACAACAAGTCCCTAAAGGAAAATATTGACTTTTTTAATCCTTTAATGATAAAACTGTCTCTCCGACAAGAGTATCAATTCATCTACAGTAAGAGTATCAATTCAGTTTGGTAAAAGTATCAATTAGCTGAATTGTTATTGATGTTGCATTGATTTCACTGCAGCTACTACAATGATTCCACTGTAGCGACTATCAAATCGGTTTGGAAATAGTATCCATTAGCCAAATTAATAGTGTTGCTATAGTGATTTCACTGTAGCAATAGTATCAATTCGGTCTGGTAAAAGTATAAATTAGCCGAATTTGATACTCTTGTTACAGTGAGGTCACTGTAGAAGCTATAGTGAAATCATTATAGCAAGCGGCATGCCCAGTGTCAATCGACGAATCGATACTCTTTCTGGAGATAATTGATACTCTTGCTGGAAATGAATGAATACTCTTACTAGAGATGAATTGGAGGGACAACTTTATCATTTGAAGGGGTATAAAAGGGTGGAGGACATAATGTAACAACGTCCGAAGCATAGAGATTCTCTGAATCTTCGGGATCAATTATCAATGTTCGACGGTGCGGCGTCGAACCTATCTCTGAACTTGATGGAGGACAGTACACTTATCGGTTTAGCTTCAGCTATGAGGTTCTCTATCGAAGGAGGGAGTTCGAAGTCCTTTCTTGATTAGATCCGTGAGCTAGAGAGGTTGAGTGGTTCAGAGTCTTGAGATCTTAGTGTTTTGACTTTTAATTGGGCCATTCGGGCTTCTAGATAGACCGCCTTGGTCGGGTTTCCAACAAGTGTACCCAATGTCTTTGGGCATTAGTTGTATTTTTTCTTAATTTTAATAAACTGATAGGGGTCTAAGCCGAACCCCCCTCCATTTCCGAGAGGGATTTCTCAAAAGATTTAATATAGCACGTGTTGTTTCTAAGAGACTTGTGTAATATTGAAACATTGCTTGCCTTTGGCGAATATAGCATCTGCTGCTAAAAGGACTTAAGGCTAAGTCTCCCTTTTTACATAAATATTTGAAAATACATATTTTTGTATTGGATGCCTCACCATTCTATCTTCAAATTAGCATTGATTCGAACCTCTTTGAGTCCTTGCTCTAGCACCAAGTCCTCAGACTGCTTGGTCGGTCCAGCAAAAAAAAAAAGAGCCTGGATTCATGACCTAACATTCACAGTTCTCCAAATCTCTCTCCATTGGTGATAAATTAATTCAAATTATTATATCTAACACAAATATTATAATTAATGCAGTCTTAATTTTTTATTTCAAAGATGTTGGGAAACAATCAGAGGTGTAACGGAAGAAAGAGTCGATCCCGTGGATCGATTCTATGTGCGATACATTTAAAAATTTTCATCCAAATAGATCATTGGCACAAAAGGTGAATCGAATCGGAATCGAACCCCTAAAGACATCTACTGAATTGAACAATCTAGCAATGATGTATGAACAATGAAAGATCGAAGGGTCTAGGGTTTATACCTGCGAGCGGGTTGTTTCACCGCAGAAAGTTTCTTCTTTGTTGATGGCGATGGATTCAGATCTGCACGAAGATGTTTTGTTATGACGATCATAACTTTTGATTCCGAAGTCGGATTGGGTCGAAACTTGAATTGATGGAAAGAGGACTTCAAGACGGAGATATAGTATCTTGTTTAAGGTCATTTGGACTTCTAAAGCTCCCACAGTGATTGAAACAATGTAAATCTGCCAAACAAAATCTGGGCAGCATCTACAAGAGAAATCCTTATGCAAGAGAGATGATATTCTTCGGGTACACTCGATCTCGCAACTCGATCTAGACTCTTGCACTTTGATCCCTGAGTGCCTCAAAGTGCAAGCAATCTCCCTCACTTTGTCTCACATACTCAAGTAGAAGAGATGAGACAGATAGCGAGAGATCTCTCTTCTTCACATCCGAGATCACCCGAGAGAGAGAACCATCGAAGAAAGGAAGGAGGGGTCAAACTTTTCTTGGGAAAACCATGAGGGGGGCCTCGAGAATCATGCCCCCTTAATTTTGGTCGATCCCCTCTCTCTAACCAACCCTCTCTTTCTCTCCTATCTTCAAAAAAACCCACCCCTTTGATCTTGCCTTATCTGGATCCTATAATCAAGGGGGGGAATCTCCCTCATCCCTTGATTATAGGGATGACGGCTACATGCACAAGCCCTAATAGGGTGACCGACCTATCTAGGGCATACAAGACATTTTGGTTGGACCAAATGCCCCCCATGCATCTAGTGGTCGTTCACCTCATGCGGGAGCACGCATGGACCATTACTTGTGCACTAGAGTGAACCCTAACGACTAGAGCACCTCACTCACATCTGATCATCACACCGTGGTGTGGTGAATAGTGATTTTACTATTTACTAGGGTCCCCTCAGTAAAACATGGGTTGTCCCGTAGTAAAAGTCACCAAACTATCATACCACGTTCTAGTGAGATGCGCACACATGGAACTAACCCCACACGGTATAGAGGTAACATCATGCATCTTTACACTACTCTGGGGTTGCCCCCTAGTGAACACACTCAGTCCTGCACACCTACTATTCTCTAGTACGATGCACTCATGGAACACAGGGCGATTAGTGCATCATATCTACAACTCTTATTATGTTTGTAAGACAATGAGAAAGTAAAAATCCGTAACGATTGTGGCTAGAGTGGAACCTTCAGGGACTAGGATTCATGACTTCTAATCAGACCCGATCGATACACTATCCAAGTATCTCTGTTAATCCTCTGGGCTCCGGTTAACCTCAGTGGCCACCCAGAATGTGACGCAAGCTGCACTCCAATTCTCCTAGACTTACTACGCTCTTTTGCATACCCTTGCTTTTCGCTTAGTATTGGTAATTCGATATCCCTCCACTTGGTGCCATGTATCAACTCGAGCGGTGGAGAGCACCATCAGACTCAAGAGACAATCTGACTAGGTTCCTTCCAGGTTGACTCATCACAATGCACCTTCGGTCACTTTGGCCAAGCAACCGAATTTGGTTAACAGCTCAACTGCTGACCACCAAGCCTGGGTTTAGTATGGTATATGTTAGACCAAGGAACGCACCTCTTGGTAAAGATGTGGATGGCCTGTAGGAGTGGCGTGTCGATGCAACGCCAGCGCGGTAACGCATCACACCATGGTATTGGGTTGTGGTTAGATCCCTTACATGTTGGTGTACCGTTATATGCAACTGCTTAGTCCATCGGTCACGGTTCCTCAAGGTTTAGGACTGATTATCCTAAGCAAAAACATGGTTGTGTGCACCAATGTCTGCTCACCGTTCTATGCACCGTGTTGGTTCCGTTCGACTGCAGAGACTGTGCCTGGCAATGACCATGTTGGAGACACCTATGCTTTGTCATTCCAACAACTTATCTTAATAGAGCGACCAACCCTAATCAGAACTACGAACAATTTAGGCTCTTAGGATCGATCCACTAAGTCTCTTACTCAGATGGACTACTATATAGTCATGGCTCTTTTAGTTCTGTAAACAGAACACGTATAGTAATATGTATCATCATACAATTCTAATTAAACTATCAACCATATACAACTAAACTAGGGTTTTGCAAGCTGTAGACCACATCAATCCTAACAGAAGGATGCACCATAGTGATCAATGTGTGTGTGTGGGGGGGGGGGGGAATATTCCGTCGCTCGATCCCCTCCAATAATTAGTCAAGATTAGAGTGAGTAGAATGAAGAGTGAGGGAGTAGAGATATAAATAAGAGAATAGGCACAAAGATTTGTTGACGAGGTTCAGTCGTAACCTACGTCCCAGTGCGGTAAATCGCAACCTTGAATCCACCATCTTTGAAAACATAGGGATACACCTCGACATACAGAGGGAGGCTTGTACAAGTGAAAGAAGAAAAGAAGATATAGGGGAGAAAAAAAGATCGAGTGAGTGAGATGTGGACTCAAATCCGATCTATCCAAATCTGGAGCTCGGCATCTCCAAATTCGGCAAAAAGTCAAAAAGTCCATTTTGTTGTTACCAAATGAGCTAATTATAAAGGTTGGTACACAACTACCAGGGATGAGGTGGCAGCATGAGACTGCTGGTCCACGTGGCAGCTTCTACAAGCAAGATTTCGAGCCTCCAAACGGACCTCGAACTATCCTCGTGGGCCTTCAATGAGTTGTATGCTCAATACATCACATGTTAGTGCGCCAACACAATATAGACCAAGGATCAAAACTTGCCACAAGAGCGAGAGAAATGCCCCAATTTTTAATAACCCAAATGGTTAAAAGATATGCCACTAAAGCAATAGGAAGACCCGACACTAAAGAGCAGAAGGAAATACGATGCAACACTTATTCGAGCCCTTGACCGAGATAATGGATTGCATATGTCTTACCAACTCAGCTATCAATTGGAGACTAATGTAGTCTTAATCGGTATCCAATTTAGATGGTATCGTCATATTGGATGCTTCACCATCCCATCTCCCAATTAAATCGGATTCATGGCATAATCTTAGCAAAAATATCCATGGGGGACGGACTCACCATGTCACCAGGGATACATGGTGTGTCTGTCACCTCATAGTGTTATACGTGGTGCCGGAACCGCTAAATTCTCTCCCCTCCTTGTACATTGTACATTCACTCCCCTCCCTATCCATTTATATCGAATGTCCCTCCCCGTCTACCGCACATCGCCCGACGACTTCCAACGTCGCCACCTCCACCGTTGGCCTATCATACTAGATGGAGACGACAAGAAGCGGCGGGTCAACGAGAGAAAAAAATATAATAAAGCTCTTAAAATTAGTCATCACCATGGTTCGGGGTCCAGCCATCGACACCTGTTATTTTCGTCCGTTTGGATGGTTTCGGATTGTTGAGATCCAGAGGCCACCAAGAGAACCCCAGGGGACTCCCATCATAAGGACCGAGTGATTGAACAGGTGGAAATAGATGTCGATGGCTAGACCCCGAACCACGGTGATTCAGTGATTCGATGCAACTATTTTAAGTCATTCAAAAATTGAAACTACGAACAAATAAAAGACAATTAATGGGTTAAGACTTACTTATGTTATTTTTCATTATTTCTCTTAAACAGTGCAAGAGGCATTATATAAAGGGGTAATTAGTCCTAAATCTCTCCACAGGTCGTTATTTAAGCTAAAGGATATAAGTTAGGATATTAACTAAAGTCCCTCCCGAAAGACACGTTTGTACAACAAGTCCTTAACCTAAAATGTTGATTTTTTTTATCCTTTAAATTACAAACTGCCCCTCCAGCAAGAGTATCCATTCGTTTTCGGTAAGAGTATCCATTCGTCTTTGGCATGAGTATCCATTCGCCGATTAACATTATACATGTAGTGATTGCTACATTGATTTCACTGTAGCTACAACAACGAAAACATTGTAGCAAGAGTATACGTACATTCGCCTCCGGAAAGAGTATCCATTTATCATCAGCAAAAGTTTTTTTTTGGTACACCAAACTGGATCACAGCATGATGATTCGCAACTCCTCCAAAACAAGGGATGTTAAGGCCGGTGGAAAACCGGACTCCCAGTGGCCTTCCATTGACTCCATCATAGCGCCCTGAGCCATCCAGTGCGCAGCATTATTGGCACCCACTGAATACAAACACCACTCAAATGTTGCCACGCCTGTTGGCTAATGCGATCTAAACTAATCCTAAATTAAGGCTTTAATTTGATCTAAATTATAACTCGCAAGTGCACGAATCGCTTTGTAGGAGCGGTACGTATTACAAGGTCGATCCCACAGGGATTGCTAATGAGGGAACTATCTAATCTAAGGTTATTAATTTATCTACCTAAGTTACTTAATGAGCAATGTTGTTGATTTGGTTCTATGAGATTATGAAAAAGTAAACTAATCAAGATTAAAGCATGCAGATTAACTAATTAAGTTAATGCGATGCAGTGTGGAAGTTCAGATATGGATGTGATATTCTAAGCCCTAGAATCCGCACAAGTAGCGATCTAAACCGTATTTTTATATGATTTCCAAGATTCTCACGGAGATTCGAAGTCAATCTATCCCCGCGGAAGGTATTCAATAAGAAGCACAATTAGGGTGAACTAATGTAGCGATCTTTCTCGCTTCATAGGAATAGGAAGAAGTAATCCTCCGTAAAATTCGTAGTGATAACAAAAGCCAAGACTATGTAATGATTCCCCGTAAAACTTTCCGTAATAACGAAGAATAAAACTATGAAATCGACTTCTGTAAAACCCTGATAATAACGGAGCATAAATGGAACTTATTGCATGCAATTCCTATCAAGCTTTCATGAGATAAATAAGATCACATTATTTAATTTAACGAACGGAAATATAAAAACAGAGTTTAGATCTGACTACAGGGCTTCATCCAGGTCTTAGAATAGGGTGGTTAGCCTCGCATGGCCATGCGAGCGCTGATGGCGGATGCTTCTTTCTTGATGATGGCGAAACCGGCGATGATGGCGACGTGCGGCTTCGAGAGCGGTGGACGTGGCTCGGAGATGGTACGTGAAGATGGAGATGATGCCGTAGAAGCCTCAAGGGTGATGGTGGTGAGAGCTCTGGGTTGGTGAAGATGGAAGATGGAAGATGGTTGGTGGTCAACGTAGATGGCCGCGGGTTGGTGAAGATGGTGATGGTTTATGGTTGTCCCCCCTCCTAGGTTCGTCCAAAGCTAGCCCCCCCTTGTGTTTCGGACCCCCCCTTTTATAGGATATAGAGAGAGAGAAAAGAGAGAGATGGTCGGTTCTTTTGGTCTCAAAAAAGAAGGAAAAGAAGTAAGAGAGAGAGACGTCCGGTTAGAGAGAAAGACACGTTCGGTGTAGGGTCTAGATCTAGAGAGAGAAAGTCTCGGCTGGGTAGTGGGTTTGGACGGAAGAGATAGAGAGAGAGCTGGGCGGTTAGGATAGAGAGAAGATCGGTGAATAGAGAGAGAAAAAGAAAGAGAATCCCGGAGAGAGAGGATCGGGAGAGGGCTCGGCTGCTGGGCGGTTGGGTTAGAGAGAGAAACCCGGAGAGAGAGTTTCGGTGTCGCATGGTTCCGGTTTTAGAAAGAGAGAGAGATGGAAAGAGAAGAGAGAGAGAGAGTATCCCGGAGAGAGAACGCATGGGTTCCGGTTTTTTGAAGGCCTGCATGCATTCACATGCATGCCATCGGACGGCTGGGATGCTGGGAAGGAGACGTGGGAGAGCTGGGTGCTGGGTTCAGTGGTGCACGGGTGTGTTTGAGGTGCACGGAACGGTCGGCTGTGATGGGTTCGGTGGAATGCAGCTGGGCCTGCATGTGATCTGTAGCACGGCCGACTGTGATTTATTGGGAAATAAAAAGAGAGGGACGGCTACATGGTGGGAAGGAATGGCTGTGATCAATGGTCCGTGAGAGAGAAAGGGAAATGGAGAGAGTTCGGTGGGGGTTGATGCACGGGCTGCTCGGCTGGGCTGAAGGGACACGGGCCGGCTGCTGATTGGGCTGAGAAAAGAGGAACGGACGGCTGTGATGGTGGGGAGGCTGCATGCATGGGTTTGGCTCGGAATGTCTGCAATGCATGCTAAATGCATGGATTTTGACGGATGAGATCATCGAGTTGGGTTGGTGGGCTGCAATGAAGCGCTGCTGGGCTTGGGTTTCAAAGGGTGGTTGTGATGGCTTGATGCACTAAAGGCTGTGATGGAATATGTTGAACGTGCATGGGTATTGTATTGTAAGGGGCGGATGTGATCGGGTCGGACCGAGATGGATGGATGGTTGCGATGGAATCGTATGGGAAACCGAAAAGAAAGGGCAGAAAGAAATAGAGGAGAGAGAAAAGGTGGTAGGTTCGGGTGTTCTCCGTGCCACATCTGTAAGTCACCATCATGCCTCATTAAGCTCTGTAGAATGTCCGGGGGTCTTCGTCCGCCCGATGAAGTCAATTCTCCGCCAAATCATGTACTTAGTCTTTGCTCCATTGTTCTTCAGAAACTGCTTCAAAACATATTATGCATCCTTCATCGGGTCACCGTGAGAGTATCCAACGCTTCAGTATGATGCCCTTGAGCTGACTGCATCGCGTACCGGGTCAATTCCCTGAAGAACACACATAAAATGACGCGTGTAAGATACCAATGCGATTATCGATAAAAAGAATAATTTGGATTATCGGACTCCGTATTTTTCATGTATGCAATGTATGAGAGCGAACCAATATGCCACTGTGTTCGTATGAAAGTCTACTAAGCAGTGGTGCAAAGATAATTATGCAGTTTACGTGTAGTATGAAAGTTTTACGTAGCAAACTGATGATATATGCATAATACTAAAAGGATAATTCGCACAAATTGGCCGCTCAACATTGGCAACGAAGGAGAAGAGGACACATATCGCCTGTTGCTCCCTTGCCAAGAACAAGAGCATCCCTAGCCATCATGGCATCCGTCAAAACCACCACATTACCCAACTGCCTCCGAACCAGTTCTATTAGAGCTTCATGGATAGCCCACACCTCCGCATGCAATGAAAACCCCGCCAGGCATTTAAATGAAGCTGCAGCACAAACCATCCCCGACTGTGAAGCAATCGCCCAAGCCCCGCTAGCAATTTCCCCCGGAGATCGGAAAGCCCCATCAGTCCACACCACATACTCCATATGGGAACCAATACTCAACGATAGTGAAGATGGATGCAGACTCCGGACTCATAAAGAACACAATCGGATGCTAGCTCTCCCGAACAAGGTCTGCACATGGTTGGGCCTGACGTCGAAATATCTTATCACATCGAGACTTCCATAGTACCCACATGGACACATCCAACAGCTCACTCGGAAGAGGGTCTGACTGAGCTTGCACAATTCGAGTGATGAAGGGAAGAAGATCAAGAGAGTAAAAATTCAGCCCGGTGTGCAGTTGAAAACCTTGCCAAAATTCTCTAGCCCTCGAACAGTCCCAAAAGACATGATCAATGTCTTCCTCTGCAAAACCACACCATGGGCACTCTGCAAAAGCCAATCACAACCGCCGCCAAAGTAAAGAAGCCGTCGGTAGGGCCCCATGCATAAGTTTCCATAATAACAATTGCACGTGAGGGGGTACACGAAGTAACCAAAGGCGTTCCCCAACCCACCCCGGTGCCAAAGCCTGGTTATCCAGAGACCCCCCACGGATATTGTGAAGATATTTAATATATTTGGGCCGCAAATCCACACGAGTCAGATCCACCCCCCACACCATTCTAAGTATGCTCGATAACCACGTGGATGAACGTCGTCTTCCCCCCAACTGCCAATTTTGCAGAGTCAATTGATATTTCCGTCTGATCCACTCGGCCTCCGAGGTAGAACCCGTCAACAAATAATTGAGTGAAGCGATGCCATACTGAATCTGTCTTGTGGTAAAGTTCTGAATTTGAAGACCGCCCATACTCCAGTCTTTAGTGATAGTTTCTCAAGAGATAAGGTGGAGATGCCTACCTTCCTCCGAATGGCCCAAAAAGAAGCTATGACAAAGTCTATCCATTCGGTGCAGTATACTCCTAAGAAGTCCACCCGTGATCATCAGATGAACGGGGATAGCCGCTGTGGGGGGTTCTTAATCCAACCGGGCGGTTCGGGTGGCAAGCACAATCCAACAAGCCAAATGCAGAGAAAAGACGGTGGTTACGTGAAAAAACCCCTTCGCAATGTCGAAGGGGAAAAAACCACGGGTGGGGCGAGAATGCACTAAAACAGTTTCTTCGATTACAATCTCTCACCTTAACCCCAATTACACACCCCGAGGACCGGTCTCCCAAACTACCGACCTCTGCAGTTTCACTCAGATTACCGACCGACTGACCTCCGCAGACAGTCTCTGACTACCGGTCGCTGCAGATAGTGTCTGACTACCGGTCGCGTGCAGACAGTATCTGACTACCGACCGACCTCCGCAGACAGTCTCTGGCTACCGACCGACTGACCTCCGCAGCTCCGCAAATTTCGGGACGAAATGGGCAGCGTCTCCTCCAGAATTCTTCCTCCTTTCTTGCTGAAGGGGTAGGTCCCCTTTTATAGTGTGGGGTGACGGTTACGACGCTCCGCGAAAAACGGGTGGGTGACGTGTCCCCGCAATGAGCTCAACCGCCGCTGTAGTGACGTGGCGCGCGGTTGACACCTGGTCACCTTGGGCCGGAAATCTCAGAGCGTAATCAGCACTCCGAGATCTCCGGGCTTGACTGCCGCCTCACACCTCGGCTCGTTGCACGTCCTAATGAGAGAGAGGGGGGAGGGGGCTGTTGCATGGCCGACCCCCCCTTGCTGTCTGATGACATGCCGACCAAAGTAGGGGGGGTGCTGCCCCCCTTTGTCTGATGACATGCCGACCGAACCAAAAGAGGGGGGGTGCTGCCCCCCTTTCGTCTGGTGACCGGCCGACCGAGCCCCCTTCTGACTGATGACATGCCGACCGAACCAAAGAGGGGGGGGTGCTGCCCCCCTTTCGTCTGGTGACCGGCCGACCGAACCAAAGAGGGGGGGGGGGTGTTGCCCCCCTTTCATCTAGTGACCGGCCGACCAAACCAAAGAGGGGGGGGGGTGCTGCCCCCCTTTCGTCTGGTGACCGGCCGACCGAGCCCCCCTCTGATGACATGCCGACCGAGAACAAGGAGGGGGGGACTGCTGTTGCCCGGCCTGCCGACTCCTCCCCTTCTTTGCCACTTATTGCGCGGCCCACCAGAAGGGTACACACAATACCCCCTCCTGACCGGACGGTCTTCGGTCCCGCCCGGTCAGGATCACTTTGCCTCGATTTGCGTACAGCCTTGACTTGCGCGCTAGCATTGCCTTGTGTGCCCGCCTCGGTTTGCATGCCCGCCTCAGTTTGCTTACCCGCACCGGTTTGTGCGCCTACCTCGGTTTGCATGCTCGTACCGATTTGCGCACCCGCCTCGGTTTGCGTGCGTGCCTCGGTCCGGTGCTGTAGGGACTCTGAGTAACTGTCTAGGCTTTTTTCGGTTTTTCGCCACATGGCGTCACCAGGCGTCGCCACCTCGCCTCCTCGAAATTCGAACCCATCCAGCTCCAACTTTGTCTATAAATAGGATCCAGAGGATTCAGTTCTTTCCTCTGTTTCAGATTTCTCCTCTGTGGCTGAAAGTTCGTTCTCGCCGCACGTAGCTTCCTTTGGATACGCATCGAGGACCTACGAGCTGGTTCGCTTGGATACACGTCGAGGACCTACGAGTTGGTTCGCTTGGATACACGCCGAGGACCTGCGAGTTGTTTCGCTTGGATACACGCTGAGGACCTGCGCTGAAGATGTCTTTCACCTGGTTCGCCGTGACGAAGAAGTTCCCTCAGATGGAGGAGGTCCGGGCGGCTTACGGCAGTCCGGATACGATCTCACTTTCCTTTGCTACTGGTCTTTTGGACCCGTCAGACGGTGACCGTACTGTCGTCACGCTCGGCCAGCTACGTTGCGGCCTGCGGCTTCCCCTTACTGAAAAGGAAAAGCAGTTACAGAACCCGGCTTAACTCTGACTGAGTAAGCAGAAACTAGGCCAAATAGGGCCTCACTCACCCTCTAACCAAAGGTAGAGGGCACTATCTCACCAAAGTGAGTTACAGGACTCCAGCTAAAAAAAAATAAAGAACAGCTCCACAAGCCCAAACCAGCACAACAAGACCTCAGCCGCTAGGGAAAACCACAAAACACTGCAACCGACACAGTATCTGTCCTGCAGTGCCCAAACACTCACCTACAACCCACCAGAATAGACCTGCTGCATCAAAAAGACTCCTCTTCCCAAACTCCACACTCCCACACACCAAGATCCCCTTGAAATTACCGACTTACTGCTAAGGCTGCAAGTAAGCTCCACACTAACGCCGCCTGCTTCGAGATGTCCTATCACAAGGGCCCTTTGGCCAACTCTCCTTTGTCCGTTTACCAATTCGCGAAGGTCGGGACTGCTCCTGCTCCTTAGCCAAATTCTCTAGCTTGATCTCTAGAGAAGCCCGATCAATGCCATCATCAACTCCCTCTCCCGCATCGACTGCTACACTATCATTGTCTCCAGAACCAATGGGCTCATCCCAGTTAGAAATCAAGTCCTCCCCGGAAAGCTTCAAATTCTTCCAGGACTCCAGTAGATCCCCCTTAATATGATCATCCCCCTCAATGCCAAGGAAGGATAGGAGAAATGAATCCACAAGCAAGGAATAGATTCTAGGTTTAACCCCCGAAAAATACTCATCGTTGAAAAGCTTACGGTCTCTAGGAGTCAAAGACAAAGTACCCTCAAGATCCCCGCTTTTCCATTGGACGAGCTCCACAAATGGTTTAAGCGCAGTAGCCCTACCCTTGCGCAGTACACCTGACTTAATATCCTCAGTAAAGTCACACCAAAAAGCATCATCAGGCCATTTATGATTATCATAATCATCCCATGGATCCAAATTATCCAGAATAGCATCAGTGATTGCTCCTGCATCTGTAGCAGCAGTAATCACTGCTTCAGATACTGTGGCAACCTCTGCAAACTGTTCTGTAACACTAGCTACTGGTGCACCCGCTACTGGCTCTGTAACATCAGCAGCTATCAGCATTCCTGCAACAGCAGCATCAATTTCTCCAAATTCTGACTCTGTAACACTCTCATCTTCCCCTTCAACTGACTCTGTAACATCTACTCCTACCTGAACATCAGCAGCACCTACCAGTGTAACATCAGCTTCAGATTCAGCACCTCCAGCAACAACAGCAGCACGAGCCAGTGTAACATCAACTCCAACTTCAGCAACTCCAGCATCAACACCAGCAGCACCACCCAATGTAACAGCAGAAATAGTCCCAGCTGTTACTTCACCTCTCCCAACATCTCCAGCTCCAGCACCAGCCAGTGTAACATCAACTCAGCTTCAGCAACTCCAGCAACACCAGCAGCACCAGCCAGTGTAACATCAGACTTAGTCCCAAAATCTACAAGTCCAGCACTACCCCGGGACTGCGTAACACTTACAAAGGCCCCAGGTGCTGCAGAACCAGCACCAACTACCCCTCTAGTTGAATCTGAAATTCCTACAGCAGCAGCAACAGCTTCAGCATTCCTCCCGACAGCATAAGTTGTCCCCTTATCCACTTCATCAAACTCCCTCAAAGGACTAAAGCGATTATCTGATCCCATTGAATCACCCACCACTTGCTCTTTCCCTTTCCGTCTACCATGATTGCCCACTACTGTCCACTCATGTTCATCTACCGAAGGCTGAACCTCATTAACCTGAGATGGAGTCGGCAAAGGGTTAGAGGTCACTCTTATCTCCCTTGGAGGAACTGGAACCCAATTGACATTCCGTCCCAACATGCCTCCTGCAACAGCTGACCCAGTCTTCTTCCATAGATCGCCAATTTTAGGATGCTTGTAGCAATTTCCTTCACCATGATCAAAGGATTTGCAAGCACGACATCTAGTTGGGATCCATTCATAAAAGACTGGTTGAATAGACAGAAGCTTGTCCTTGCTATCACGAGCCTCCACCTCTTTTGGTAACGGATCCTCCACACTAATTTCCACACTAAAACGGGCAAAACTTACCCGAGACTGATCTGTAGTAGCTTGGTCCATATACAATGGAACCCCGATAATGCTTCCCATTCTACTGAGCAATTCTTCTGACCACAGATCCACTAACAGGTTAGGAAACCTCACCCAAATCGGAACCTTAGTTAGAAGATCGCGTTCACATTTCATACCCTTTACCCATTTTTCCAAGACCAAGGGCCTCCCCTCAATGTGCCATGGTCCACCTTCAAGGGCAGTAGTATAATCCTCCTCATCCCCAAAACGGAATAAGAAAATTCCGTTATCTCTAGAGAAAAGCTCAAAAGGCCCTTTAGGCTTCCATCTCTGCAATAGAATCTCCTTAAGGCGCTTAAAATAGGGTCTTCTACCTATAACATAGCCAACTAGAGAGTGCTCCCAAATCTTCTGGTTCTTCTCCACCTCTACATCTGGACAGATTGCCACCTTTTTAGTCCCAATCAAAGTAGGGGCAATGTACCGCAATGTAGAGCTCCTAGCATGAGGTATAGAAATCCTTGCAGGCATTTCAGCAAACACCTGAGAGGCATCATTGCTAACTCCATTATTCACTGTGTTCGCAGCATCTTCAACCCTCACTGGCTTTTCCACAAACACCTGCCTAGCACTAGCATTCTGTTTGCCTGTTGCACTAACCTGTTTCCCATCGAACACCTGATGGGCACAGGTAGTTCTAGGACTGTGTTGGGAAAAACTGATGGGCGGAAACTCCCCTGCAGCTCCCAGATCCAAGACTCTAATCGCATCTCTGTTAGGATTGATGTGCTCTAAGCTTGTAAAACTTTATGTTTTGGTCTAATAAAGATTGATAGTTATTAATATATATGAGATGCATATAGGTGCGTAACATAGTTACGTGTTCTTTAGAGAACAGAGAGCCATGGTTATATGGTAGTCCACTGAGTTGAAGACTAAGTGGATTGGTCCCGTATAACCTAAATAAGTTCGCAGCTATGATCAGGTTGGTCGCCTCATCATGATAAGCTGTTGGCGATGACAGTTCATGGGATGTCTTCACCATGGTCATCACCAGGCACAGTGTCTGTGGCTGAACGGAACTAACACGGTGTACAGATCAGTGAGCAGACACTGGTACACTAAGCCGTGTTTCTGCTTAGGGTAAAACGGTCCTAAACCCTGAGGAACCACGACTGATGGACTAACAAGTTACGTGGTGCTTTGGCGCACCAATGTGTGAGGGTCCATATGCAGTGATCCAAAACCACGGTGTACTGGGTTACCCGGCTGGCGTTGCATTAGCGTGACACTTCTGCAGGCCATCCACACCCCTGATGGGAGGTGCGTTCCTTGGTGTGACTTATACTGTACCAAACCCAGGCCTGGTGGTCATCAGTTTGACTGTTGACCGGGTTCGATTACTCGACGGGGTAATCAGAGGTACGATGTATAGGTCAACCTGGAAGGAACCAAGTCATATGATCATTCGAGTCTGACGGTAGTCTTCACCGCTCGAAGTGAATCATGGCATCAAGTGGAGGGACAGCGGGTTTACCACTACTAAGCGGAGAGCAGGGGTATGATGGAGAACATAGTAAGTCTGGGTGAATTGGAGTGCAGCCTGCGTCGCACTCTGGGTGGCTACGCAGGTTAACTCGAGCTCAGAGGATCGATGGTACACTCGGGTAGTGTGTCGATCGAGCTTGAGTTGGAAGCCATGAACCCCGGTCCCTGATGGTTCCACCTTATCAACATTATGTACGGTTCTTGAACCGTCTCCTCGGAACACCATAAGCAGGAGGAAGAAAGAAGTATACGCTCCGTGTGTGCTTGGCACTAGAGCACGGTAGATGCATAACTACATACGAGTACTAAGGGATGAGCCCGAGACTAGTGCAGAGTCGTATGTAGTAATCCCTAGCCATAAGTGAACTTCGCTGCATAGGTGCGATGCACCGGGGTATGTTGCGAGTTGACTAGTTGACTTTACTAGAGGCACCCTCCGGTGGCCTCAGTTAATAGTAAGTAACTAGTAGATATCACTTTAGTAATGGCCGCTAGGTATCGCACGCTAGAAATGGTCAAAATGAGGCGTCGGGGCGTTTTGGTAAAAACCTCACTCTGCCGGACCTCACTGTTGGCCGACCCTAGTGATGGGACACCTCACTAGGGCCGGCCCTATGATGTAGGGATGAGAATCCCTCATCTATAGGGCCGGCCATATGGATAGGGATGGGGCGATAAATCGGTTAAGATCGAGCCCTAAAAAGTGGGAAAACGGATAAATACGCGGAGAGATAAAAAGGAGATAATGGAGAGATGAGATAAGGGGGTCATTATCCCCTTGATCCTTATCCAAGGGGGGGTGGCCGGCCCTATAAAAGCACCTATGGGCGCCGGCCCCATGTGCTACAGAAACCGAACCCCCCTCTCTCTCATCTCTCGAGTTCTCTCCCGTTTCATCTCCAGTTTCCCGCTTGCTACTTCGTCTTCCTCGCGTGGAGTTCTGAAGAAGGAAAAGGGTCGTTCTTCGAAGGCACTCAGAGATCCAAGAGCGACGTTCCGTGCATCGTGTGAGATCAGGTGAACAAGAAGGCAACATCTCCATTCGTACCGTCGGCATCTTCGCGAACGATCTTCCGTCTCCATCGACAAAGAAGACAATTCTCCGCGGTTAAAAGATCCGTACGAAAGGTATGTGTAATCTAACATGTAGATCTAGCGAGCATTATGATTTGCATCCATGCTAGTTAATCATTACGCTAGATTGCCGTTAGGGGTTTTCGATTCTCGTGCATACACATGCACCCATATGTAGTTTAGTTTCTATGAAAATTTAAATCGCGTAACGTGCACCATGAACGGTCTTTCGACCTTCAAATCGCTTCCGCTGCGAGCCTCTGACCCGGATTAACTTCCAACAATTGGTATCAGAGCCGCATTAGTGGTGTATGTTTCACGTTTTTTCATGAAACGAACATGTGTGCGCATGATGAATGCGTGAGATCATCGGGGTTCATACGCTTAGATCATGCATATGTATAGATTGTGCTTGTTCTATTAATCATTCTTGCAGGGCGCCTCTATAAAAATCTAGATCTATGCTTTGTGCTTGCTACCGGGGGTCGGACCCCGAGTTAGCAATTGTCTGGATTTGCTTTCTGTGTGTGGATATATAATTGAGCCGTAGATTGGGCGAGTGATGGGGGTTGACCATCCTCGGTTTCCCATGGCCTTTTTCTAGGTGTGTTTTCTTTTCTTTCTAGGAAATTGTGTACGACCGAGCACTTGCTCGTAGCGTACTAGATTTTTCCGGTTACAGATCGAGAAGAAAGATGTGCCAAAGAAATCCACTATCGGGAGCGGAAGCGGAACCCTGGAGAATGAAGACGATCCGGCAAAGTGTTCGCGAGCGCGACGAAGGAGCCGGACCGAGGAACCTTGCGAAGAAAGCCAGAGGCCTGCGCTGTGCTAATTAGGTTCAGGGGTCGGACCCTGAACTTAATTCAGTTTTTTTTAATGGTTGCTTTCTTTATTAGTTCTTTATGCTTCATATCGAACCCCGATGAGATAATATTATTATCTGTTTTTAGAGGGATGCCTTTCCCCTCCGGTCCAGGCGACTGTTTGAGGATAGGATCCCGCTAGATGACGCCTATTATTTAGTTGACTTTTGATGTTAGTGGGATCCCATCACATATGGTTATGCCACCATTAGGAGAGCACCCGACTAGTCGGGTGTGCCTATTTGGCCAGTATCGAAATCAAAGATGAGATGGAGATCCATTGAACATCAATTGTCAAATCTATAATCAAGGCGCCATGACTAGTGGGAGTCCTTTCCAGTGAGTCTGACTCTAGGATTAGCTCCAGATCATTAGCGTGATAACCAATTTTGCAAAGCATCGATATTCTTGGAATATGTAATGTGACCCTTGAATGGAGAAATCCACTTGAGGCAGGGACTATGATATTCCGAGAGTGATTAATGCTAGGCGAAGGGCTTGAACGCTAGTGGGAGCATGGTGTGACCAGGGTCTAGTATTTAGGAGGTCGCTACCTTTGCATTTGCATAAATTCATACTCGTAAAATAACCCTCAGAATAATAAGGGATGCAAGAGAGGACTTTTATAAGATCCTCTGGCCTCCACGGCCAGTCGTTTTGTGTTTGGGTGGGGATGCATAACTTCACACCCCATAGGGTGGGAGCTGTGTGTTTCCATGCCAAATTACTTAACGACCTCCCTGAGGATATGGCGATTACGGGGCCAGGAGAGAAGGGCTTTTCATCCCACCCTAGTGGGGGCCGCATGAACTCCCGTGTCGTAATTGCTTAGGCTCGTGGGTAAGCATCCTAAGTACACGTGAGGTATTCGTTGCGAAGACAATGGTGATCACGTGGTACTGGCCGAAAGATAACCATGGTCCATCACAGCCCTTAGTTGGCAGATTTGGATAGGGTCAAGGAAAAGGCCCGTGTAAGCGGATTGACGCTGTATGATGCCCCCTAGGGCAGGTACAGTCGATTCCGAGATCTTACATACATGGTTAATTAATCCATAGAGATGGCTTCGCTTGAGGGTAGCGTCGACATATGGATATAATTAGCTTGTTTTAAATCCATAAAATAAGTTTTTATGCATACTCATTATTCAATCTTTATTTTCAGATGACTAAGTTAGACCCCCTGTCCGCTATCCTAAATGACCACAAACTTACCGGTCCCAACTATGAGGACTGGAAGCGCAACCTGTACCTGGTCCTAAGGATTGGTAAACATATGTCAGCCCTTAATGACCCTGAGCCAGATTTGCCAGGACCCAATGCCACAGAGGCACAGTTAAAGGCATTCACTGACTGGAAGGAATCCAATGAGATATGTAAATGCTATATAATAGCATCCTTGCAAACAACTCTGCAGAAGCAAGTCGAGGAGATGCCCGACGCTTCTGACATGATGTTGTATTTGAAGGAGATGTTTGAAGGTCACAATCGCGTTACGCGATACCTTACCATCAAGAAACTCGTCGGCACTAAGATGTCCAATGGGACGCTGGTTCGGGAACACATGATGAAAATGTTTGGGTTCCAGAACGAACTAGCTACCATGGACATTGTGCTAGAAGGCGAGGTGATGACAGACATCTTCCTCTCGTCACTGTCTGGAGCCTTTGAAGGCTTTGTCACCAACTTTAATTTGAACAAGTTGGCTATGACAAATGCAGAGCTTCTGGGAGCTCTCCAGGCAGCTGAGGATGGCTTCAAGCAGAAGGGCGAAGCACTTCACGTGCAACGCAGATCCTTCAAGAAGCCTGGTAAACCTCAGGGCAAGAAACATAAAAGGAAACCTAAGTCACTGCCTGTGCAGGACTCTGATGGAGCCTCTGGGTCTGGAGAATCAAAGAAACCGGGCACGAAGTGCTTCCGGTGTGGCCAGAAGGGTCATTGGAAGAAGGACTGCAAGAAGCCTCAGAATGCTGGTGAAGGTAATCTACAACTCTTAGTTGTTGAATCATTTCTTTCAAGTAATAGTACTTTTGCTAGTTGGATTGTGGATTCTGGATCCACTAACCATGCCTGTAACTCTCTTCAGGGGTTTCGGGAAAGCAGAAGATTGCTTGATGGAGAGGTGACCTTGAGTATGGGAACTGAGGCCGTGGCTGCTGCTGAAGCTATTGGAGATGTTAATCTTAGTTTTTCGAATAATAAGACTTTGACTCTTAGAGATGTCTTTTATGTACCGTCCTTGCGACGTAACTTAATTTTTGTTTCTTCTTTAGTTAATGAAGGTTATTCAGTTTATTTTGATGCTTCTGGTGTGTCGTTTAAACTGAATGGAACTTTTATAATAAGAGGAATGGTTCAGAATCATCTCTATGTTGTAAGTCCTAAATTTGAAAAAGATAACATAATAACTTCAGCATTTAATGTTAATTCATCTAAGCGTAAGAATCCTTCGGAAAATTTAACTCACCTGTGGCACTTACGACTTGGGCATATTGCCTTAGATAGGATCAATAGAATGGTGAAGGCCGGGCTTCTGGAAACAGATCCTACGGAGATCCTTCCCACCTGTGAATCCTGCCTGGAAGGCAAGATGACCAAGAGGTCCTTTAAAGGCAAAGGAGTAAGAGCTACTGAGGTGTTAGAGTTAATCCATTCGGATGTGTGTGGACCTATGAACGTCAAGGCGATAGGAGGCCATGAGTACTTCATCACATTCATTGATGATTACTCAAGATATGGTTACATTTACCTGATGCATCGGAAGTCGGAATCCTTTGATATGTTCAAAGAGTTCAGGGCTGAAGTAGAAAAGCAGACAGGTAAATATATAAAAACCCTTCGATCTGATCGAGGAGGTGAATACCTATCTGACGAGTTCCTAGGGTATTTGGTGGAGCATGGGATAAAATCCCAGTTAACTGCTCCAGGTACCCCACAACAAAATGGAGTTTCCGAGAGAAGGAATCGAACCTTGTTGGACATGGTTCGTAGCATGATGAGTTACGCCAGTTTACCAATGACCTTTTGGGGATATGCCCTACAAACAGCAGTTTATATTCTGAATCACGTTCCGTCTAAGTCAGTGCCTCAGACCCCTAGAGAATTGTGGTCAAAGCGAAAGCCATTGATACAGCATTTCAGAATATGGGGATGCCCTGCACATGTGCGAAGGGATATGAGGGAAAAGATGGAATCTAAAACCAGAGTATGCTTATTTATAGGGTATTCTAAGGAGACCAAAGGTGGTCTATTTTATGATCCTGAGGAAAAGAAGGTGATCGTTTCTACGAACACCTATTTCCTAGAACAGGATTATATTGTGGACCACAAGCCTACTAGTAAGGTAGTTCTGGATGAGCTACTGGGTACTAGATCAGAGAGCGCATCCGAAAGCATAGTGGGAGCTGACATTACAGATAATAATATACTAGATACTGTAGAACCTATTAATCCTGTAACACCACCACAACCTCATCGCAGTGGGAGAAACATCAGAGCTCCTGACAGATACTATGGAGAAACCTTATTGGTTGATCCAGAGGGTCAGGAGGATGACCCACTGAGCTACGATGAGGCAGTGGGAGCTTTTGACAGCTCTGACTGGCAAAAGGCTATGGAGGCAGAAATTGAATCAATGTCCCATAACGCTGTCTGGACCCTTGTTACACCATCATCCAATATTAAACCTATTGGGTGTAAGTGGGTGTATAAAAGGAAGAGAGGATCTGATTGAACAATAGAGACTTATAAAGCTAGATTAGTTGCCAAGGGTTATACCCAGAGAGAAGGAATCGACTTTAACGAAACCTTCTCGCCGGTAGCTATGATAAAGTCTATTCGGATCCTCCTATCCATTGCAGCCCATTATGACTGGGAGATCTGGCAAATGGATGTCAAGACAGCATTTCTTAACGGGAATTTGGAAGAAGACATTTATATGATTCAGCCACCAGGTTTTGAGTCAGAGGGTCAGGAACATCTAGTTTGCAAGTTGCAGAAGTCCATTTATGGACTAAAGCAATCATCAAGAAGTTGGAACATCCGTTTTGATCAGGCAATCCAGTCATATGGATTTACTCAAAACGAGGATGAACCATGTGTATACAAGAGGACTGATAAGACCACAGTAGTATATTTGATACTTTACGTAGACGATATTCTGCTCATTGGAAATGATGTAGGAACATTGTCAACGGTAAAGGTCTGGTTGTCAACACAGTTCGATATGAAAGACCTAGGTGAAGCGAGTTATGTTTTGGGGATCAAGGTAACACGTGATCGCCAGAACATGATTCTCTCGCTGTCACAGGCTGCGTATATAGATAAGGTTATGGCTAGATTTGACATGCAAAACTCCAAGAAGGGTTTTGTGCCATTTAGACATGGCATAAAACTGTCTAAGGATCAATGTCCTAAGACACCTGAGGAGAGAGCAGAAATGCAGAAGATACCTTATGCTTCGGCATTAGGTAGTCTAATGTATGCTATGCATTGTACAAGGCCTGATATCTGTTTTGCAGTAGGAATGATGGGTCGGTTTCAGTCGAATCCGGGTCCAGATCACTGGACAACTGTGAAGTGTATACTCAAGTACCTTCGTAGAACAAGGGACTATGAGTTGGTTTACACTGGACAAGAACTGACGCCGATTGGATATACAGATTCTGACTTTATATCAGATTTGGAATCCAGGAAGTCGACATCAGGTTTTGTGTTTATGCTAGGAGGAGCAGCGGTTAGTTGGCAGAGTGTGAAGCAGAAATGCATCGCAGACTCTACCACAGAGGCTGAGTACGTTGCAGCATGCGAGGCAGCCAAAGAGGCGGTATGGCTCAAGAAATTCCTTACGGATTTGGGGTGCGTACCAGAGGCCCAGTTACCTATTGTGCTTTATTGCGACAATAGTGGGGCGGTAGCACAAGCAAAGGAGCCAAGACATCACCAAAAGGGGAAGCACATCGAGCGCAAGTTCCACTTGATTCAGCAGTTTCAAAAGCAAGGGCGAGTAGCGGTGACACAGATTGCATCTACAGATAATGTTGCTGATCCTTTTACAAAGGCGATACCTACCAAGGCATTCGAGCGACATGTGGACGCGATGGGAGTCAAAACCGTTTTGCTTCGCTAGACCAAGTGGGAGATTATTAGGATTGATGTGCTCTAAGCTTGTAAAACTTTATGTTTTGGTCTAATAAAGATTGATAGTTATTAATATATATGAGATGCATATAGGTGCGTAACATAGTTACGTGTTCTTTAGAGAACAGAGAGCCATGGTTACATGGTAGTCCACTGAGTTGAAGACTAAGTGGATTGGTCCCGTATAACCTAAATAAGTTCGCAGCTATGATCAGGTTGGTCGCCTCATCATGATAAGCTGTTGGCGATGACAGTTCATGGGATGTCTTCACCATGGTCATCACCAGGCACAGTGTCTGTGGCTGAACGGAACTAACACGGTGTACAGATCAGTGAGCAGACACTGGTACACTAAGCCGTGTTTCTGCTTAGGGTAAAATGGTCCTAAACTCTGAGGAACCACGACTGATGGACTAACCAGTTGCGTGGTGCTTTGGCGCACCAATGTGTGAGGGTCCATATGCAGTGATCCAAAACCACGGTGTACTGGGTTACCCGGCTGGCGTTGCATTAGCGTGACACTCCTGCAGGCCATCCACACCCCTGATGGGAGGTGCGTTCCTTGGTATGACTTACACTGTACCAAACCCAGGCCTGGTGGTCATCAGTTTGACTGTTGACCGGGTTCGATTACTCGACGGGGTAATCAGAGGTACGATGTATAGGTCAACCTGGAAGGAACCAAGTCATATGATCATTCGAGTCTGACGGTAGTCTTCACCGCTCGAAGTGAATCATGGCATCAAGTGGAGGGACAACGGGTTTACCACTACTAAGCGGAGAGCAGGGGTATGATGGAGAACATAGTAAGTCTGGGTGAATTGGAGTGCAGCCTGCGTCGCACTCTGGGTGGCTACGCAGGTTAACTCGAGCTCAGAGGATCGATGGTACACTCGGGTAGTGTGTCGATCGAGCTTGAGTTGGAAGCCATGAACCCCGGTCCCTGATGGTTCCACCTTATCAACATTATGTACGGTTCTTGAACCGTCTCCTCGGAACACCATAAGCAGGAGGAAGAAAGAAGTATACGCTCCGTGTGTGCTTGGCACTAGAGCACGGTAGATGCGTAACTACATACGAGTACTAAGGGATGAGCCCGAGACTAGTGCAAAGTCGTATGTAGTAATCCCTAGCCATAAGTGAACTTCGCTGCATAGGTGCGATGCACCGGGGTATGTTGCGAGTTGACTAGTTGACTTTACTAGAGGCACCCTCCGGTGGCCTCAGTTAATAGTAAGTAACTAGTAGATATCACTTTAGTAATGGCCGCTAGGTATCGCACGCTAGAAATGGTCAAAATGAGGCGTCGGGGCGTTTTGGTAAAAACCTCACTCTGCCGGACCTCACTGTTGGCCGACCCTAGTGATGGGACACCTCACTAGGGCCGGCCCTATGATGTAGGGATGAGAATCCCTCATCTATAGGGCCGGCCATATGGATAGGGATGGGGCGATAAATCGGTTAAGATCGAGCCCTAAAAAGTGGGAAAACGGATAAATACGCGGAGAGATAAAAAGGAGATAATGGAGAGATGAGATAAGGGGGTCATTATCCCCTTGATCCTTATCCAAGGGGGGGTGGCCGGCCCTATAAAAGCACCTATGGGCGCCGGCCCCATGTGCTACAGAAACCGAACCCCCCTCTCTCTCATCTCTCGAGTTCTCTCCCGTTTCATCTCCAGTTTCCCGCTTGCTACTTCGTCTTCCTCGCGTGGAGTTCTGAAGAAAGAGAAGGGTCGTTCTTCGGAGGCACTCAGAGATCCGAGAGCGACGTTCCGTGCATCGTGTGAGATCGGGTGAACAAGAAGGCAACATCTCCATTCGTACCGTCGGCATCTTCACGAACGATCTTCCGTCTCCATCGACAAAGAAGACAATTCTCCGCGGTTAAAAGATCCGTATGAAAGGTATGTGTAATCTAACATGTAGATCTAGCGAGCATTATGATTTGCATCCATGCTAGTTAATCATTACGCTAGATTGCCGTTAGGGGTTTTCGATTCTCGTGCATACACATGCACTCATATGTAGTTTAGTTTCTATGAAAATTTAAATCGCGTAACGTGCACCATGAACGGTCTTTCGACCTTCAAATCGCTTTCGCTGCGAGCCTCTGACCCGGATTAACTTCCAACAATCTCGAGGGTAAACATCTTGCCTAGTCGCATCTCGAGGATTTGCATCTTGCATATTAGCATCCAAATATCCCAACCCAGCAACACTCCCCGATCCCCTGCCATCTCGACCAAGAGCTGGAGCAGCATCATCCGCACCAGATCTGGGATCTGATTCGCCACCAGATCTGGGCTCTGGTTCACTCAATCCATCCTGACCTCCAGCAGCAGCAGTAACAGCCCCGAGGCCCTTCTGTGTAGCACCCAAGGCACGGATGCCCTCTTGAACAGCACCATGTTCACCAGCTCTGGTTCCCGCACTCCCAAGAACCAGATCAGGAGTCCGATCGCCAACTCCACAGGATCTGGAATCCGATCCTTTGCCTCCACGACTTCACACAGAACAATATCCCCTTGATAAGAAATCCTCAAGGATCAGAGCTCGAGGAGGATGGAATTCCGCCTCAATCGCCAGCCGTTCCTCCTGAGCTTCCCGAGCCTCAAAATCCGCAGCTGCCCTTACCTCATTTCCAGATCTGAATCCAAGGGAATCAGAAGAAGGAAGGGAAAAATCTCTATTACCACTTCCCAAGCTCTTCCCTGCCGTCCCTCCTCTAGATCTACAGTGATCCGGGCCTTGGGGGGGCTTCATCTCCGCCCCCAAAGGGGAAGAGAGGATGGATGCCAAGATCTCCCAGGAAACTAGAGAGAGAAGCACTGGATCTAGAGAGAGACATGAAAGTGTCTCCAGGCCAGATAGCCGGCAACGGCTGGAGGATTCTTCGTTGCATGGAAGTGATAAAGGAACGGGCGGAGCAGCAGCTCTGCGTCGCGTACCTCCTGAAGAAATATTTCATTAAGGACTACAAGATGACGCCAGGCAACGTCTTTTCCTACTTCAGCCTGCAGGCGCGCGTAGGTAGTCGCCCTCCCATCGGAGGCTTATCTGACTCCGTGAGGAGTTGGAAAGATTGCCCCATTGTGGTCGGAGGACCCTAGAGGGGTCGCTTCAAAATTCCCGGTCACCTCTCCCACCTCGCCGCGACCATCGGGGACTTCTACCCCTCTAGGCAGCTTCAGTGCCCTGGGGCTGTTGAGGAGGAGCTGGACCAACTGATTAAGAGGGTGACGAATGACGACGATGACTGGAGGCAGCTGTTTTCGAAGCTCTCAGTCGTCAGGTCTTATAGTACTACCCCCAAGAAGGGCAAGCAGCCAACGGCGATGGGTAGGGAAGAAGAGCCCTCTGCTTATTCTTCTGAGCTTCCTGACAGGTACATTAGCTCCGTCAGACGCTTCAACCCAAACACCGCTGCATCTAAACTCTGCGTGATCTTCAGGCGCCGCGCAAAGTCGACTGCGGCTGTAGGCAACCACAGCCAAATAGCTGCGTGTAACGTAGCTGCGCCAACGGGGAAGTCAAGGAGGCGTGTCTTGCTGAACGAGTCTTCCAGCGACGATGATGCTGGACGCGCTCCCCCCGCTCGCCCCATGCGACGTGCTGCTGGCGACGACCTTCGCTTCCTCCCCGTCGACTGGTCAGAAGATGTGCCGTCGACGGGTAGGCAGTACGTAGAGATAGAAGAATCGAAGATGTCTTCCGGCTACAGTCCCTCTCCTTCTTCAGGACGGGGCAAGCAAGCCATGCCGTCCGGTTCTGCAGGGTCGCGTAGACGAGCTTCACCCTGCGCTCCTACTGCTTCTCCTACCGTTGCACCACCTACTGCACCGACTGCTCCAGTATTTACACGTGAGGATGTTCGATGCTTCATGGCTTCTCCTTCCTCCTCTACTTCAGGGGGCATTGCCGGGCCACCTCCCCGTTCTCCCCCCGGAGCTACCGAAGCTACCTCTTACCGTCGCTCCCTCGGGCTATTTGCTCGTCAGGTGGAGGAAGATGATACTGGGGTGGGTAGTTCTAGCTGGCAGAGCCAGCTCGACGACCTTCATGAGGTAAGTTTTTGAGTCATTGACGAGTTGATTGTAGTAGTAACTATTTCCCCTAACTCTGTGGTACATGTTGTTTCCTCCTTTGTCAGGCGGCCTGTCGAGTTGCCGAGGGGGGTACTCGAAGGATGACGTAGCTTGAGGCCTCCCTACGGGCTGCTCGGCAGGAATCGAGAGAGCTACGCGCTCAGCTGGCGGAAGCTCGACGGGTTCATGCTGAAGAGTTAGCCGCAGTCCAGGCTCAGCTCAAAGTCGCGCAGGAGAACGCTGCTGACCCCTTCGAGCTTCAAGAAGCATTGGATTCCGCTCATGTGGAAATTGACGAGCTGTGGGAAAGGTTCAGGATGCAGGCCGCTATGATCAGGAGACAGCGAACGGATGCCGAGGCCGCCCAAGCAGCTCACGAAGCCGAAATCGCCACGTTGAAGGCCTCCCTCGACCAGGTCGAGGCATCACATAAGGCTACGCTTGATCGACAACATGCTGACTTCACCGCAGAGTGCAAGTCGCTTCTTGCAGAACAGGCGAAAGGGTGGCGCAAGAAGGTTGCGAAGCTGCACAGCAAACTCCCGTCGGGGCCGTGGAAAGCTGGGGGAGGCGACTGACCGCTCCCGTTTACTGCCTTATTTTGCGATGTAATAAAACATCACTCATTTGTATGGAGACTTTTAATGTTTTATCTGAATACTATGATTATCGTCTTTCTCTTATCGATTTTGCATCTTAAGTACACGTCGACGACGTGCCATTGAAATTTGGCTCTTATGTTTTGATTACACGTCGACGACGCGCATAACTACACGTCGACGACATGCATAACTGCACGTCGACGACGTGCGACCAAAGTCTGGTCCTTGTATTAGCGGGGGGTGATATACCCTACCTTGCTTGTGCTGGTCGATCGGTTGTACCCTCGAGGGGTCTGTTGACCGATCCTCCCAAGTGTTCACCGGCCGGTCACGCCCTTCGTAGGGACCTATCGACCGGTCGGCCAAGTGGTAGAACTCGCTCAGAGTGTTATGTACCACTTGGTTTAGGTTGGTCAACCGGTCGTACCCCAGCGGGGTCTGTCGACCGATCTTCCAAGGTGTTCACCGGCCGATCTTGCCCTTCGAAGGGTCCTATCGACCGGTCGGCCAAGTGGTAGCACTCGCTCGGAGTGTTACGTACCACTTGGTTTAGGCTGGTCAACCGGTCATACCCCGGCGGGGTCTGTCGACCGATATTCCCAGGTGTTTACCGGCCGATCATGCCCTTAGCAGGGACCTATCGACCGGTCGACCAAGTGGTAGAACTCGCTAGGAGTGTTATGTACCACTTGGTTTAGGTTGGTTGACCGGTCGTACCCCGAAGGGGTCTGCCGATCGATCTTCCCAGGTGTTCACCGACCGATCATGCCCTTTGCAGGGACCTGTCGACCGGTCGGCCAAGCGGTAGAACTCGCTAGGAGTGTTATGTACCACTTGGTTTAGGTTGGTTGACCAGTCGTACCCCGGCGGGGTCTACCGACCGATTTTCCTAGGTGTTCACCGGCCGGTTATGCCCTTCGCAGGGACCTATCGACCGGTCGGCCAAGTGGTAGAACTCACTAGGAGTGTTATGTACTACTTGGTTTAGGTTGGTTGACCGGTCGTACCCCGGCGGGGTCTACCGACCAATCTTCCCAGGTGTTCACCGGCCGGTCATGCCCTTCGCAGGGACCTGTCGACCGGTCGGCCAAGTGGTAGAACTCGCTAGGAGTGTTATGTACCACTTGGTTTAAATTGCGCTAGTTAACAGTTATACTCATGCACAACCACGTTTACTGGGCAACCACATCTTTACTGAGTAGATCCGGAACTGCAAAACGTTTACAAGCGTCCCTCCCATTCCGTGTTCAGGTCTGTCATTGACTTCTTCGACTCGTCCGGTTCTTTAGATTCAATCGGTCGATCGGTCTTCTGAGGGTGCGTCATCCTGTTCAGCTCTTTACCTTCAGCTGGCAGGTCAGTCTCCATCGGGTCACTCGGACCAGTTAGCTCTTTAAGTTTAGCTAACTGACCGGCCTTCCTCAAGTTCCTCGATGCAGTCAGTTCTTTACGTTCAACTGATCGACTGGTCGGTCTTCGGCAGGTCCCCCGACACTGTCAGCTCTTTACGTTCAGCTGACATGTCGGTCTTCAGCAGGTTCCCTGACACTGTCAGCTTCTTACGTTCAGTTGACAGGTCGGTCTTCAGCAGGTCCCCCGACACTGTCAGCTCTTCAAGTTCAGCTGACAGGTCGGTCTTCAGTAAGTCCCCCGACACTGTCAGCTCTTTACATTCAGCTGACAGGTCGGTCTTCAGCAGGTCCCCCGACACTGTTAACTCTTTACGTTCAGCTGACAGGTCGGTCTTCAGCAGGTCCCCCAACACTGTCAGTTCTTTAAGTTCAACTGACAGGTCGGCCTTCTCAGGTGCTTGACTTCCTCGCGCTCCTTCACTCGATCGAGCGAGGTACCGGCGCGTTGGAGCTTCTTGACTCCTCTTCGTAGTCCAGAGGTTGTGGATGCCCAACTCAGTGCCGCCTTCACCTGGTTCTCCTCCCTCAATTTGGCATGTTTTCAGATGGATGGCGCTGAGCTCGCACTTGGCAGCCAAAGACTGGTCACCTCGAATGCTCATCACGCCCTTATCGGTCCAAAACTTCACTACTTTGTTGGCCGATGAGGGGACCGCATCCAAGTGGTGGAGTCACGGCCTTCCCACGATGATGTTGTACGCCGAGTGGGCTTCAATCACAATAAACCGGGTAAGATTGGTGAGATACCCTGTTGTGATCGGGAGGGTGATCTCACCAACCACCCTTGCAGCCTCTCCCGTGAAGCCCGTTATCGTCAACGACGACTCAGTCATTTGCCCGAGATCTAGTTGCATGGCATCGAAGGCGCTAAGGAAGAGCACATCTACCGAACTTCCAGCGTCGACCAGAATTCTCTTCACCAGGTAATTGGCTATCTACAGTCGTATGACCAGGGGATGGTTGTGAGGCCTCTCTATTCCGACCAGATCAGCCGCCGAAAACTGTATTGCCGCTTTCATTCTTGGCTCGGGGCGAATGACGGGGTCGAGCACCACATGGTGAACTTGCCTTGCTTGTTCAATACGCCGCACCTGTCGGTCGACGGCATTTGACGACGGTACAGGGCCATGGTACCCGTAGACGGCGTCTACCTCTCGGAGCTGGCGTCTTTCTGGCGGAGGACCCGGTAAGCGCTGTGCCGTCGCTCCTCGCTGGACTTCCCCTACAGCCTTGGTCTCCTTACGTTGAGGGATGTCAATGAAGCAGCCAAGGTGGCCGGCCTCAATGAGATCCTCAATATGATGCTTGAGCGCCCGGCACTGCAGGGTAGTGTGACCTTGGCCTTGATGGTACTCGTAGTACCTTGATGCATATCTGGCTCCCCTCTCTCCGGGCTCAAGCGATTGCGCCCACTTGAAATACGGTTCACCTTTGATGGCTTCCAGGATCTGGTCTATGGGGGCGTTCAGTACTGTGAACTCCCTGTTCCACTGTGGCCTCGCTGGCCTGTCTTGCCTCTGCCGCTTCGCGTCGTGCCGCGTCGCCTCCCCCTGCTGCTTGTTGACATTCTTCACGGCAGCTGGCTTGGCGTAGCCCTGGTGCGGGACCCTGGTTTCCACCGCCTTCCTCTTGCGGTCCGCGTCTTCGATCTTGATGTACTTCTCAACGCATCGCGACAGCTCGTCGATCGTCTCTGGGGTTCGCTTGATGAGCGACACGTTGACAAGCTGGGTAGGCTGAATGGCGTTCTTGAAGGCCGCGATCACCATCCTGCCCGTCTGCGTCCGCCAAGCTCAGGTATTCGGACCTGAACCTATGGTAGAATTGTCTGAGCGTCTCCTTCTGGGTTATACTCATCCCGAAGAGTGACTCCAGAGTCTTCAGCTCCCGGCGATTGCATCGGTACTGGTCGATAAACCGCGTGCTCAGTTCCGAGAATGAGGAGATGGACGAGGGCCTGAGCTTGTGGAACCATTCGAGGGGCGTTCCCGACAAGCTGTTGGCGAAGGTCCTGCAAAGAATATGATCATCCTCGTGCGGGACCAAAGCATCCCGGAAAGCCAGTACATGCTCCACCGGGTCTTTCGATCCGTCAAACTTGGGAAGGCGTGGAGGATTCCATCCTCAAGGGAATGGCTCCCGGAGTAGCTTCTCGACAAGCGGCGACCGCGCGGCTCCTCGGATGGCGACTTCCTCCAACCGGTCGGGAGCTCGGACCCCCGGTCGGTCTCGTTGTATCTCCTCTCGCTCCCCGAGTCGCTCCGACGCATGTACCCGAATGCGTTCGTGTGCGCTCCTCCGATCAGTAGTATGAGCCGGCTGCCGACTGGCTGGCGTCATCCGAGTGTGATGACTATCACTCGGTTGACGATGAAGGTCTCCGTCTCGCTTCGGGCGATGCACTTGTGCCGAGTTCGTCTTCGAGTGATGCTTGGAGGCAGGCGGCTGTCGGGGGTGTGCCCCGAGCTGGGACCAGACATCTGAGCGTGCCGACGCAGCTCGGGCGTGTTTGTTTCTTTCCGCAGGCTCCGGGCTACTCGAGTCTCGCCCGTCGGGATTCGCACTTTGGACCTCCACCGAGCGATTAACCCTGACCTCCACCTGAGGCACTGGTTGCGGCTGCATTTGCACTGGTCGGGCAGCTTGAGTGGGGAGGCTCTGTCCCGCTTAGGCCAACATGCCCTGATTGAGTAGACCGCCCGTCGGTGCGGCCCGCACGAAGTCACGCAACTCCTCGTAGTTGCGCTGCATCGTTTGGAGCTGGGTGGTGAGAGCTTGCTGGGTCATCATCATTGTGGCCAGAAAAGCTTCCGACAGACCCCCGGTTAGTGGAGCCAGGGTTGCTACCAGAGCTTGACTGGAGTCCCCTACCCCCAGTATGGGATTTACCAGCGGGACTGCGCGCTCCGTGTCCGCTGATGGTTGAACAAGACGCCCGACGTCATTAGCATCTCCGAGTGGCGCAGCTTCGGACGGGAGCTGCGACGTCGAGCAGGTACGATACGGTCCACCGGCCATCGTTCTTCAACCGTGTGGTCGTGGACTGCTGGTTGCAGGTAGCCTCAGACTGGTCGACACCCACGGGTCTACAGTCAAAAGCTCTGTAGGAAGTCTCGAAGACTATCCCACAGATGGCGCCAAGATTGTGGGGGGTTCTTAATCGAACCGGGCGATTCGGGTGGCAAGCACAATCCAACAAGCCAAATGCAGAGAAAAGACGGTGGTTACGTGGAAAAACCCCTTCGCAACGTCGAAGGAGAAAAAACCACGGGTGGGGCGAGAATGCACTAAAACAGTTTCTTCGATTACAATCTTTCACCTTAACCCCAATTACACACCCCGAGGACCGGTCTCCCAAACTACCGACCTCTGCAGTTTCACTCAGATTACCGACCGACTGACCTCCACAGACAGTCTCTGACTACCGGTCGCTACAGATAGTGTCTGACTACCGGTCGCGTGCAGACAATATCTGACTACCGACCGACCTCCGTAGACAGTCTCTGGCTACCGACCGACTGACCTCCGTAGCTCCGCAAATTCCGGGACGAAACGGGCAACGTCTCCTCCAGAATTCTTCCTCCTTTCTTGCTGAAGGGGTAGGTCCCCTTTTATAGTGTGGGGTGACGGTTATGACGCTCCGCGAAAAACGGGTGGGTGACGTGTCCCCGCAATGAGCTCAATTGCCACTGTAGTGACGTCGCGCGCGGTTGACACCTGGTCACCTTGGGCCGGAAATCTCGGAGCGTAATCAGCACTCCGAGATCTCCGGGCTTGACTGCCGCCTCACACCTTGGCTCGTTGCATGTCCTAATGAGAGAGGGGGGGGGGGGGGGGGGGGGGCTGTTGCATGGCCGACCCCCCCTTATTGTCTGATGACATGCCGACCAAAGTAGGGGGGGTGCTGCCCCCCTTTGTCTGATGACATGCCGACCGAACCAAAGAGGGGGGGGGGGGGTGCTACCCCCCTTTCTTCTGGTGACCGGCCAACCGAGCCCCCTTCTGACTGATGACATACCGACTGAACCAAAGAGGGGGGGGGGTGCTGCCCCCCTTTCATCTGGTGACCGACCGACCGAACCAAAGAGGGGGGGGGGGGGGTGTTGCCCCCCTTTTGTTTGGTGACCGGCCGACCGAACCAAAGAGGGGGGGGGGGTACTGCCCCCCTTTCGTCTGGTGACCGGCCGACCGAGCCCCCCTCTGATGACATGCCGACCGAGAACAAGGAGGGGGGGCTGCTGTTGCCCGGCCTGCCGACTCCTCCCCTTCTTTGCCACTTATTGCGCGGCCCACCAGAAGGGTACACACAGCCGCTAGACCATGTTAAATCAAAACTAACCGACCGGCTTGAGATAAAGAACGTGCCTACCAACCAACTAGCCGAACCGCTAGTTTGGCTACCACCACTTGGAAAATAAGCCACCGAAACTCCCCGCCCATCCACCAGAACGCCAAGATGCACCCACAGGCCCTTCTCAACCAGCATACACAATGACCTTGCGACCTGATCCCGAACTGACTCTAGGACAATCCGAGAGAACTTGATACCAGATTTTGTTGGGTTAATGCTCAATCCTGTACTCCTAGCCACACGATCAAAAACTACCCTTAAAACCCATGCATCATGTATAGTGGCCCGTGATAAGAACAAGAAATCATCAGCATACGTAAGGGCGGTCACCGACTGAGGGTTTCGACTAGTCGTAAAACCCTCGATGTCACCCGAATTTAGGCTCCTCTCTAATTCCCAATGGATCACTTGAGTAACAAATAGGAACAAATATGGGGACAACGGGTCACCCTGCCTCAACCCACAACTCGGAGAGAAGACCGGGGATTCGATCCCATTCACCATTAGCCGCATCGTTGGAGTCGAAATACATTGCCAGACCCAATCACACCAAATCGGATGAAAGCCCATCTTCGCGAGGATAGTCTGCACAGCATCCCACTGAACGTGATCATACGGTTTGTCAATGTTCGCTTTGATTACCATGGCTGCCCATCGCTTAGAGGTCATGTGCACCAAGTGTAAAAGTTCCTGGGCATACACCACATTATTCCGAATACAGCGACTGGGAATAAAGGCATGTTGCTCCTCACACACCAATGAAGGCATAATTATGCACAGTCTGTTTGCCATGATTTTGGAGATGAACTTATATCGCTGGTTACATAGGCTAATTGGTCGAAAATCATTAGGCGTCGATGGTGCTGCGATCTTCGGAATAAGCACGACTGACGTGTCATTCCATCACTCCGACATCACCCCTGTACGGAAAAATGATCGCACATCCCGCGTCAGATCCTCACCAAGTACCTCCCAAAAAGCCTTATAGAATTCTCCGTTAAACCCATCGGGCCCAGGAGCCTTGTTTGCCGGAGTAGCCATCACCACACGGTGGACCTCCTCCGAGTCCGGGATACGAGTAAGGTAGTCGTTCACCTCTTGTGTAAGACTACCCGAGAAGTTGTCGAGTAGGTTAACCTCCACCGCCCCCGCCCTCATCCAACGTTGCTGAAAGAAGCCCACCAACTCAGCCTGAATAGAATCTCCATCTGACAACACCTGCCCTTCCACCTGTAATGTACGAATTCGATGGCGCCAACGCCTAACACGCATATTAGCATGAAAAAAGGCAGAATTACTATCGCCCGCCTGTAACCATTGTACCCGGGACTTTTGCGCCCAAATAAGCTCATGTTGCTTCATTGCCCAATCCAACTAAGCAGCGATAAGCTGTCGAGTCGTCGATACCTCCGATCCCCCGGAGGTCCACTCCAAACGGTCTAATTGTTCCCATAATGAGTTGACCAATGAGTGAATATCTCCGACTACATGCTTGTTCCAAAAAGCCAGTGCCCACTGAATAAAAGGTAACTTGGCTAAGCAACTAGCGCCACGGACCCAGTTCGCACGGAGTACCTCAAAGCAATCACTCCGATTCAACCAAAAGTTGAGGAATCTCCAAGGAACTCGCTTCAGCCTAGTGTTGGGAACTATGGACACCACAATGGGGCAATGGTTGGAAGTGCAGCATGGCAGGTGGCGTGCCGAGGTGTCATCAACAAACATCGTCCGTGGCTGAAAGAAGCCCACCAACTCATTAGCAAAAGTATCTATTCACTAGGTGACACTGTGCATGTTGCGGTTGCTACAGTGTTTTCACTGTAGCAAGAGTATCCATTCGTCTTCAGAAAGAGTCCATTTGGCTAATTGATACTCTTGCTACAGTGAAATCACTGTATCAGCTACAGTTAAATCACTGTAGCAATGAACAATTCGCTAAATTGATACTCTTACCAAATCGAATTGATACTCTTGCTACCGTGATTTTACTATAGCTGCTACAATGATTTTACTATAGCATCTACAGTGAAATCACTATAGCAGCTATAGCAAAATCACTGTAGCAACTGCTACATGCACAATGTCAACTAGCGAATGGATACACTTTTTGGAGACGAATGGATACTCTTTCTGTAGCACGTGAGGGGATAAATAAGGACGAGGGACTTGCTGTAGCATGCAATGTTCATGAGGGACTTGGTACAATATTGAAATGTAGCTTGTCCTTTAGCTATTATAGCATCTGCTAAAAGGACTTAAGGCTAAGTCTCCCTACATCAAAGGTAAACTACTTGGATAAATAGTTTGCAAAACTGCAATCGGTTATGTTACAAACCGAACACAAATTCAAATTCATAAGTTGTTAGACTGAACTGTTGTGGTTCTCTAACGACCTAATTGTCTTTGGTCAACAGGCTAACTAGTAAAGTAAATGGGGGAAAGGTTTTACTTTGCTGCTATTTGAATCCAAAATGTTGTAGTAATGTAAATGATAGGAGATTTAATAGTAGCTAAAATATTTTACATTGGAAAAACCAAGTAAAACTTTTGATTTGCTAGTAGAAGGCTCCGTTGGCCCATGCCATGTGAGTAACGACACAATTAAGAGAGTATCTCGTGCTGTTCCTCATCGATCGCGTGCTACAGGGGTTCCGTTTTTTCCGCCACGACGAGAAAGAACGAGAAAGAGAGCTCTCTTGTAACATCCGCCCCAAACAAACAATACATTGTCCATTTAGCTCGTGCCCAAACGAGAACTTTCTAGGAGAGCACACATCCTAGTACTACTCTCATCCGAGTTCTTATGGGATCCGTAGTGGCGCACAACTTTAAAATATGTCTTCTACGTTTGGGAGGAAAATTTATATAAGTAGCTCAGTATCTCCTTCTCTCCAGATGATGTGGGGCTAACTCGTGGTTTTGGATACCTCACTTCACCTCACCTTATCCATTTTGGCATCATAGCCTCAGGAGTTTTGGCTATTGGCTATTGGATCTTAGTCGTCATAATCCACCCCCCTTAAGAGCACATGTCCACGTGTAGAGTTAGAACCCCCTAGTAAGGAGAACCGGATCTGATACTATTTTGTAACATCCGCCCCAAACACACAAGATATTGTCTGTTTTGCCTGTGCCCGCGCGAGGACTTTCCAGAAGGTCACCCATCCTAGTACTATTATCGCCCGAGCACGCTTAACAACGGAGTTCTTACAAGATCCGTAGTGGCACGCGGTTTTAAAACGTGTTTTCTATATTTGGGAGGGGAAATTATATAAGTCTCTCATGATCTCCTTCTGTCAAGGCGATATGGCAGTAACTCGTTGTTGGAAATAATCCTATGGTAGAGGTTCATAGCGGAAGCAAAGGTTATATCTGAAGACTATTGATGATGTGCGCTATATATCAAAATTTTCATTTAAATGATCTACACGTGCATGCATGAATCTAGCATGGCAACTATGCGACTCCCTAACGTCGATCTAGCAAAAAGAATAATTTAGCATGGATGAATGTTCTATCTCTATACTAGATCTACATGCTAGTGTTGAACTTTGTGTTTGATAATGCCAAATACCATCTGTCACCTTCGGCTCTGCCGTTCGCACTCGCCGCCTCCGTCACTGTTGCTCACGGCCTCCTCCGCCTCCTACACCTCCTCTCGTGGCCGCCTGCACCTTCACTTCTTGTGCATCCGTCCCCGCCCCCGCCCCCGCCATGGCTGATTGAGAGAGGAGAGAATATGTAGGTGATCTCAGGATTAAAAATAAAGGAAAGGGGTTTTCTTAATGTTGGGTTGGTTAAGTTGGTTAGAGGGGTAGGAGTTCAAATGAAACTAGTTACTAACCCGTGCAATGCACGTGATTGTTAAATAAAAATATTGACAACTGTTAAATGAATTGCCAATGCTACACTTGGTGATCAACAATATCGAGCCTTCCATCGGTGCAAAGGATGATGTGCTTGTACCCTTCATGCTAGAGAGAGATGTCATCGTTGGGGCTAGTTGTTTGTAGTATGGGTCATCATGGAAGCAATAAAATATCTAAACCTATTAACACAATAAATTGGGTAAAAAAAAACTATAACACACACATGCATAAAAAATTTGGAAGATTAAAAAAAATACATGAATTAACGTGTGAATCCAAAAGGATTTTCAAAATCCATCGATAATTAAATATAATAATTTCAAAAAAATACTAAGTTCGAGTTATATAGCTGACGTTCAAGTTATAACAACTTTTATAATAATAATTTGTATATAAGAAATTTTAAGAAACATTGCATACAAAAAGAAATCCTTCATAAATTGGTGTGTTGATTTTGAAAATTTTGAAATGGTATATGCCAAGTTTCTAAGGTACGTCATCTAATAGTATCTAATCTATACTATTCTTATAAAGCTGAGCCTTTTAGTACCACATGTCATCCTCTCAATGCACTTTGTTTTTTTAAAAAAAAAAACTTATTTTTTTTCTTTTTTCTGACCTCTTTGGCTTCCAAAAGGAGGGGAATGCCATCCACTTTGGGCCAACTGAAACCACATACTCGAATCCATTACACAGCCATCTTCAGTAAGATCCAACCATTAAGGGTGCATCCTACGGTACGCATCAACCAAAATCTAAAAGTGGAATGACTGCTATCACTTTGCACTTAAATTAGTGATGGCCAAATCAAAGGCACCAAACGACAAATATTAAATTGAAACAACTGGCAGCTTGGGTGTGAAGAAATAAGTTTTTTTTTTTAAGAAAACAAAGTGCATTGAGAGGATGACATGTGGTACTAAAAGGCTCAGCTTTATAAGAATAGTATATTTAGATAGGTAGATAGATAGATGTTTCACTGAGTTTATCCTAATGTTGGATTGGTTAGAGGAGTCTTGGGCTAATAACCCCAATATTTTTGGAACGGACTGCAAACAATCCTTTTTAAGGGATTCATTTTAGGATAGGTCCCGAAAACCTTTTCTCTAAGCACAGGTCCACATTTCAGCAGATTAGTTGCAATAACTCTTTTAGCTAATGCATAACTAAATTAGCCTTAGTTAAGTTGTCAAATTTACCAACCTACCATTGTCTATATAACTTCACCCGATCTCTACGGAACGTACAGTTTCGAGACCTACTGTGGGGCCACTATAGCTGCTACAATGATTTCACTATATTAACTACAGTGAAATCACTGTAATGCTATAGTGATTCTATTGTAGCAGCTACAGTGAAATCACTATAGCGCTATAGTGATTCTACTGTAGCAGCTACAGTGAAATCATTGTAGCACTATAGTGATTCCCCTGTAGCAGCTATAGTGAAATCACTATAACGCTATAGTGATTCTGTTTTAGCTGCTAAAAAACACGTTGCTATAGTAAAATTACTGTAGCAATTGTACTTAATTTTGTAACAATAGAACTTATTTTAATTGAGTATTATTGACATATATTTGAATATCTTTGCTACAATGAAATCACTGTAACTGTCATAGTGATTTTTTCCTAACTGCTAAAAATACTTTGCTGCAGTAAAATCACTATAGTACTCAATATTAGTCACAATAATACTCAATAAAACTGAGTATGATTTGAACAAAATTGAGTACTTTGCTATAGCGATTCACTATAGGGAAGCCTTTTTAGCCGACACAGTGAATTTCACTGTAGCCGCTATAATGAAATCACTGTAGCAACCCGTACATGATACTCAAATATACAAAATAATACTCAATTCAACTCAATATTATTTGCATAAAAATGAGTACTTTGCTACAATGATTTTACTATAGAAATATCTTTTTAGCATCCACGATTAAATTAGGGATTGCTACAGTGATTTCACTATAGCAGCTACTGCAGAATCACTTTAGCAGCTACAGTAAAATCATGGGTTGGTACAGTGATTTCAATATAGCAGCTACAATGAAATGACTGTAGCAACCCGTGCCACTATTGCCATAAAAAAAAACGTGTTATATATCATCTACCGTTATTTAATGTGGGAGGATACTATGGGTATTTATGGTATTTTAAAAAAAAATTTATCTAAAACGGTTAAGACCAGATCATTTGCATTCAAAACAATAAACATAGGATCATACTTTATGCAATAGTCATACTAGTGGACTTATTGTAAATAGAAACTTATGATGGGATTAAATGTTATACGAACTCTGTTTTTTAGATCTAACACCGATTTCCCTTATATTTTTTTCTCTTTTTCAGACAAAAAAAAGGGTAATTTTATTCACACCCCAAAAATCTATAATTAGCCCCCATTTTCAATAAACTTGAACACACCCCCATTTCCTTGATCATACCCCATATTTATCTCAAAATACCCTTACGCCATTGAATAGATGTATGTTGTGTATGAGCCGCCCCCTCACAAAACACAACAATCATCATTCACCACCCCTCACACACAACACAAATCACAGTCATCATTCACCATCCCTCACACAAATCGTGCACTCCTCTAGCCTCATCATCATCATCCTGATCGTCTCACAGACAGAGGCAAAAAAGCATGAATAGTGCTAGTGTTTGCCAGAGAGAGAGAGAGAGAGAAGGGGGGGCTAGGGGGTCGGGTTCCCGCATCGGCAATGTTGAGTGGCCAATGATCGGGCCGGATCAGAGTGACAAGGGTGGGGTTGGCGACGAGCGTTCGACGATCGACTGGCTATTAGTCACGATCAAGGCGATGGACGATGGAACGTTGTTCGGTTGGATTGTGGCCAACGATTGGGTCGGATCGGGTCGATGAGCACCGGTGCCGCCGACGATCCAACAACCTAACGACGTTGAGGTCAACAAGAATAAGAGAGAGAGGAGTCCGGAGGGGTTGTGACTGATGTGGGTACAAAGACAAGGGTATAGTTGGTATTCAAACATGTTTGAGTAAGTTATTTAAAAATTGAGAGGAAACAGGGGCTAATTACATATTTTTGGGGTGTGAATAAAATTTTCCTTATTTTAAAGGGTAAATTAATTCATGGTCCAAAGTCTGATCCCAATGCAACAATAAGTCCCCCATTAAGTCATTTTTAAAGCTAGCCCCATATTTAGAAAATTTTTAATAATAGGTTCGTTGCCAACATCCATGCATTATTCATCCCGAAACTACCCCTATGATGTGACATCTGACAACTATTGCATCTCAACATTTCACTACAAGACAAATTATTTTTTGAGTTACTGTAGCCACTACAGTATCTCATAAGTTTTTTGTCCTGTAGTGAAGCTTTTTCACTTGACTTCGGAGTTACTATACCTGCTACAGATATTGCTTCCTCTGTATATTACCTAAAACATATTTTAAATTACTAAATATATATTTTAGATTATTAAAAGCGTATCGAAGATTATCTAAATCATATTTTAAATCGTTATGTAGTAAAGCTTTTTCATGTGACTTTAGAGTTACTGTCCCTGGTACAGATATTGCTTCCTTTGTATATTACCTAAAATGTATTTTAAATTACTAAATACGTACTTTAGATTACTAAAAGTTCATAGAATATTATCTAAAGCATATTTTAATATACCTATAGCATCTATAGTAACTTTGAAAAAAAATTTATCATGTAGTGACTCTTTCATGTGGCTTCAGAGTTATTGTAGGTACAATTATTACTTCTTCTATAAGTTACCTAAAATGTATTTTAAATGACTAAATAGTTATTATAGATTCTAAAAATATATTAAACATTACTTTAAGCCTATTTTAATTTATCATAGTGTCTACACTAACTTCGAAAAAAATTTGTCATGCAGTGAAACTCTTTCACGTGGCTTCGGAGTTACTGTAGCTACTACAATTATTTTTTCTCTGTATGTTACCTAAAACATATTTTAAATAACTAAATACATATTTTAGATTACTAAAAGCATATTGAAAATTATCTAGAGCGTATATTAATTTACTCATAGTGTCTACATTAACTTCGAAAAAAATTATCATGAAATGAAACACAGGAAAGTGCTTCACTATAGGACAAAAAAATTCGGAGTTATTGTAGCAGTTACAATAACTCCGAAAATACTTTTCATGATTACGTTTCACGTCACATTAAATGCACTTAGCTTTTTCTGTGGATATTAATGTCATTTCATATTGGGGTAATAAGCCTACAACTCCTCTAACCAACCCAATATTAGGATAAACACAATGAAGCTTTTCATTTGACCTCCAGCCCCTCTAACCAACCCAGTATTAGGTTAACCACCCCCCCCCCCCCCCCTTTTTTTTTTTATCCCGAGACCGCCCTCCCCTCCCCTCCTCTCTTGATCAGCCATGATGGAGGGCGGTAGACTTGAGTGACGATGGCGGAGGTGGCCACGAGCAGCGGTAAAGGAGACGGTGGGTGTGAGTGGCAGAGGCGGGTGCGAGCAGCAGTGACGGAGGCAGCGGGCGCGAGCGGCAGCAGTGCCGAAGAGGGGTTCAAGTAGGTTTAGGTTTGGGATTTCTAGGTCTAGGGTTCATCCCATGGCCCCTAGATCTTAGTTTATGGAGGTTTGGTTAGGTCCGACGACAGCAGCGGGGGGTTCGATTAGGTCCAACGATGGCGAACGAGTGGCAGCAAAGCATAAATTTGAAGTGAGGTGAGGGACATTTTTGTCCATAGGGGTTTGAGCTCAAATGGAAAGGTTGTTGGGACTGCAACTCTAAACGATCTCCTAAGAAAGGCTTCTCACAAAGTTTTTCTTTTATATTGGAAAATTTTATTCACACCCTAAAAATCTGTAATTAGCCCTCGTTTGCTCTCCGTTTCTAAATAACTTACTGAAGCATGTTTGAATACCAACTATACCCTTGTCTTTATACCCCACATCAGCCACAGCCCTTCCAGACTCCTCTCTCTCTCTCTCTCTCTCTCTCTCTATCTCGTTTTTATTGACCTGACGTCGTTAGGTTGTTGGATCATCGGCGCACCGACGCTCATCGACCCGATCCGGCCCAATCGTTGGCCGCATTTCAAGCGATCAACGTTCCATTGCACGTCGTCTCGATCGTGAATAATAGCTAGCCGATTGTTGAATGCCTGTCGCCAACCCCACCCTTGTCACTCTGATCCGGCCCGATTGTTGACCACTCGACGCCGCCGGTGTGGGAACCCAACCCCCTACCCCCCGCCCCCCCCCCCCCCCCTCTCTCTCTTCGGCAGACACCAACACCATTCACGCTTTCTATCCCTGTCTGTAAGACGATCAGGATGATGATGATAAGGCTGTAGGAGTGCACAATGTGTGTGAGAGATGGTGAATGATGAGTGTGATTTGTGTTGTGTGTGAGGGGTGTGAATGATGATTATTGTGTTGTGTGAGGGGGCGGCTCACACGCGGCACTCATCTATTCAAGGTGGGGTGTAAGGTATTCTGAGATAAAAATAGGGTATGATCAAAGAAAATGGGGATGCGTTCAAGTTTATTAAAGGAAAATTTTATTTGTACTCCAAAAATCTGTAATTAGCTCCCGTCTCCCTACACCATGCCCTTTTCTTTTGTACCCCAAAGTCTTAAGGTCTTTTGTAACCCCAACCCAACCCAGCCCAGCCCAAGGTCTCTTTGAACTTCCATAGCCCAAGCCCAACCCGTCGGGTTGGCCGGGTTGATTGGGTTTATGCGGGGTGGGTTGACTGGCTTCAATATGGTAGAGGAGAAATAATTCGGGTTGGGCTCGGGTTAGCCCGCCCAAATTCGGGTTGGGTTCGGGCTGGCCCGCCCAAGTTGCAGCCCTACTTGTGCCTTCAAGTACCAGCCAACCGCATGGGGTTTATTTAAGAGTGGGGTGTATTCAAGAGTGCATATAATTGAGATATATTTAAGGGGGTATGTGTTTGATTGGGGTATAATCAAGTTGGGGCGGGCCATTTAACAGGGGTGTATTGAAGGTGGGGTGTAAGGAAGAAAGGGTATTTTTGGGATAGGAATGGGGTATGAAAAAAAGAACATGGTGTGTGTTCAAGTTTGTTGGAAATGGGGGTTAATTACAGATTTATGGGGTATGAATAAAATTTCCCTTATTAAAAATGGGGGCTAATTACACATTTTTGGGGTGTGAATAAAATTACCCAAAAAAAAAATCCCATTTTTGACGTTCCATAGACTTCCACATGTCTCAATCTCACCCTCCCTCGATGAACTCGTGCTCCTCTCCTCCCCTCAAATTCATCCTCTTATCCCCTCCGCAGACTTCTTTGAGCCGTGGACTAGGGTTAGGGTTTTAGCTCCATCTTCAGACCTCGAACCCTCTCCAGCAGGTCTAGGGTTAACGGTCCCCCGTCGTTCTCCGATCCTGAAATGGCTTCTCCGTCGGCTCAGATCCATGCCGCCCTCGGTTCCTGCACGGCCTTCCCTTCTTCCAGGAAGCCGACGGCGCGGTTCTCCTCCTCGCGTTCCGCCTTCTTCGGTTTCCGACAGACCGACGGAATTAGCAGAGCCTCCCTTCGGATTAAGAGCGCAGGGGGGAGAGGGCTCGCAGGCGGCCCCGTTCGTGTGGTGGCGGAGAAGGTCGTCGGCATCGACTTGGGGACGACGAACTCGGCGGTAGCGGCGATGGAGGTCGGGAAGCCGACGATCGTGACCAACGCCGAGGGACAGAGGACCACACCGTCCGTCGTGGCCTACACGAAGAGCGGAGACCGGCTGGTGGGGCAGATCGCGAAGCGGCAGGCGGTGGTGAACCCCGAGAACACCTTCTTCTCGGTGAAGCGCTTCATCGGTCGGAAGATGTCTGAGGTTGACGAAGAGTCGAAGCAGGTCTCCTACCGCGTCGTGAGGGACGAGATTGGGAACGTCAAGCTCGACTGCCCTGCCATTGGGAAGCAGTTTGCTGCAGAGGAGATCTCAGCACAGGTACCTTTTTTATTTCAAAATTTTAATTTTGAGGGCGATTGCTTCTGAAATTTGTGGACTTTGGTGGTCATGAATGACAAATTGAGTGATGGAATCGAAATGCTCAATTTGAGATTTTTCATAATTTGTTCCTGCATAAATTTGTTGTATTATCTTTGTATTGTTATCTAGCAAGTTGCACCTCATTCTGTTTTTTTTCAGGTTCAGAACCAAATCATGATGTTTTATTGATTCTGTAAAAAGAGTTAAATTATTATTTTACATTTCTTTAGGAGTCTTAATTCTACTTTTCAGTGATTTATACATTTTTTGTAGTAAAAAAACATTTTTTTTTGTATTCCTCTATAGGGTATATTGAACAACCTCCAATAGAAGTACATGCTTTGCTCTTGTCCATGGTGGAAAACAGGGAGTTCCCCTCGAGAACTTTTAATACGGTGTGCCATCTTTATGGTTGAAGCTAGAAGAGTAGCTCCACATCTACTCCTTTCACAGTAATATGAATCACTTATAGAATTTCTTTTAAATTTTGGAATACAATTGTAAGAGTTATATATCCACCTTTCTCTAATGGAGGAAAGCCGCCATCTCGTTATGAACATTTAATAGGTTGCAAACCTTTAATAGAGTTATAGTTTGATTTCTATCTTTTTATTTGTTTGAGCATTTTGTCTTTCATATGTCTCATTCTTCCGTGCAATATGCAAATCAATGGAATCTTGGACGTCGTTATGTCTAAGTGCCAAGTAATTAGATGCCCTTGGCTTGCTAAAATTATAGAGATGGGAAGTATTCTTGTTTCATTACATGCGCTGATTACCTCAGTTGAATGGCCTTTTAACTTCTGATTTATCAACCTTATGCTAATAATTACTCCATGTTATATCTGTTCCTTTGTATGTGTTTGGAGTGCATTTTTATTTGTTTGACTGACCCTTGATTATTATCTTTGTGTGGTTTTAGGTTTTGAGAAAACTTGTTGATGATGCATCCAAGTTTCTAAACGACAAGGTTACCAAAGCAGTGGTAACCGTTCCTGCATATTTTAATGACTCCCAAAGGACAGCAACAAAAGATGCTGGTCGTATTGCCGGTTTAGAAGTTCTTCGCATTATTAATGAACCCACTGCTGCATCATTGGCATATGGATTCGACAAGAAGAAGAACGAAACCATTCTAGTATTTGACTTGGGGGGTGGTACATTTGATGTTTCTGGTATAATTCATTTTCCCCCCTTGTTGCAATGTCTTTTTGTTCTTTATCAAGTTTTACTTGATCAACTTATCCTATTCATTTTGGTTTCATACATGTTCTGTACTATTGTCAATTGCATTATTGAGGGATATGCGTCAGTAGCACCATTTATGCCACACATTTATTTATATATGTGCAACTTTTTAGAAGTACAAAGCTCCTTGAAATTGAAGTAGAGGTCACATTGACGGATCAAAAAAGAGTTGTTGTATTCTATTAGAGCAGTTATAATACATTCAACTTGTGTTTGGAAAAATTGGCTAAAATGTTCCCATGCAAGTTGTAGAGGATTAGATAGGGTACGAGGAAGATAAATTCGATGCAAAGGGTGGCACACTTAATGCTGCATGTCTATGCCGTACCATTAGCAAATAGTCAAATACTTATTGTAGAATGGAGACTAGCATTCATAGTTACCAAGTCGGAAAACGGGAAAAAAACGGCAAAGGAAAAAATCGGAAAGATACGATGAAAACGGAAAAAACGGAAAAAAAACGGAAAAACATCGGAAAAAACAAAAAAATCTTAAAAATTATACCAAGTATGTATATATGTCATTTTCCAACATTAAGTAATCAAAAGTTCAAAACATATTGCATTGCGTTTATTAAGCACGAATAAAATAAAACCCGTACCCAATTTAAATCCGGACCAAACCCCAATGTGTTTTATACGTGTTTTATACGCGTTTTTTCCGTTTTAAACACGTATAAAACGCGTACGAAAGTTTTTTTCAAAAAAACGAGTTTTTTTCCTATTTACTACGTCTTCGGATCGATACACGTGCTATACACGTTTTTTTTCAAAAAAACGCCCGATTTGGTAACTATGCTAGCATTTAGTGATTCTCAAGGTAGATCAGATTTTAAACAAATGTCAGAAACGAAAAACCTACGAACATTATAGATATATACGAAGGGATTGTTTAATGCCACCATACTCTAATAATTCTTGATATGCACGAGCAAGAAGAAGTGGTATGAGGCTATGAGCTGATACACACCTTATGAATGAGGTGGTAAACTTAGATGTGTGAAATGCTATATCTATTAGAGATAAATGGGTGTAGGCCAACTATTCAGCTATTGCCACCGAATCTGGTAGGTCATACTTAAAGAGTAGCTGGATTAGGGAGTTTAAATATAAGTGATGCATATAAATAAACTTTGCGATGGAATGTCTAGGTGTAAAAAGGTGATCATGGAGAAGTGCTTTGATGTTTTAGAATGGTTGACACAAAAAGCAATGTTAAGTGCGATGTGTGACCGCAAAACACAGGATTAGCCGATCGCATTTGACTGTGCTGTCGCACGCCCCAGTTGTGCCAATGTTTTTGCTGAATTTTGAATTAAAAGTATGAAACACGCATACTTAAATAGTGGGGTATTGCAGTCATTCAAGTTTAAAACAAAGGGTATATGAAAAAGTTATAAACATACATGTAATCTTTCCGACGAGTTGGGGCCCGAACCATCGTCTTCCAAAGCTCCTCGTGTTCAGTCTCGTTGGTGGCTTAGAGGGCACCACTTCCTTCTCCTCCTCGGTACTGACGTACTATCCCCCATCTCGTTCTCCGACCACACTCTTTAGACTCATACTTCGTGCACTAACTCTTGTTGCGACGACGAGTGCATATCAACCTTGTCGTCACTAGTCATATGCTTGTGCATCATTAATATCTCCTTGCGGATATCGGCAGTGGTCTCGAGGCACTTCTTGGTACCGGACTCTAGCGGATGCGTCAAGTGCTGCTTGAGCCATGTGATGCCACTATTGGCTTCGTAGTTGCAAAACCTTGCACACCACAATATTTTTCTGCATCAGATTTTTATAGTGTTCTTATTTCCACCCATGATCATTTATCTTAAATGGCTTCAGAGGATCATTACCTCTGGTGTCAGAGTATCCTTCACTCATTGTAGCCATCGATTGAATGAGAGGCGGGGATGTTTGGAAGTAGTTAGAGGAGAAGTGAGTAGATTTGGGATGGAGAATGGTTGAATTGGTGGGCTATTTATAGGCTTAAGGAGTAAAAGAGCTGCTGGAATTGTGCAGCCGCACAAGCGCAACAGTCAAATTTTGGACAGTTATAGGTGTCATTTGTCAATGTGCGGCCTCACAAGTACCTATGCGACCGCACAAATCCGACAATCCAAAATTTGATCGTTGGTTTTGTGCAGCCACACAGGATTTGTGTGGGCACATATGTGATTCTTCGCATGTACGGACTCCACATATACAATTTTATGCATCCATTCCGCACATGCAACCACACATGACAATATGGATAAAAAGTCATTAAGGCAAATGATTATTCTGACTAAAGATATTTGCATATGATCTACTTTTTTAATGGGATTAAGGGGAGGTTTTTAACAAATTAATTAACAGAGGGGGAGGACTAATGGTCGACTCCTGGTATGGACACTTTGTGCCTTGTTTACGTGTTGAATCGTGGCTGTGATGTGCTGTTCACGGGATTATGGCATTAATAAATAGCAGCTGCTGCCCCACCCCCCTCGTTTCGGTCTCCGGACCTTTTTGAGCCCTTGCTTTAGCACCTTGTCCTTTGGCTCCTAGCCGGTCCAGCAAAAAAAAGAGAAGAGATTTAGAAGCATTAAATTATGGATTATATGATTTTGACGATTTTATGGAAAGATATGAGGATATATTAAAGTGGTATAGTGCAGCAAGATTATGGACTTGTAGTAAGAGAAACATACAAAAAGAAGTTGCAAAGATGAATAAAGCAACACCTGACCTCCATGGGGATGGTAACTTTAAGAAAGTGACAAAGTTCACTAATAATGCACTATAAAGTTTTTAGAAATACTTGTAGCCATGTATGAAGAAATGTAGCCTAAACACAATTTTGATTACATTAGACCTTGCACAGAATAATTCATAACAAAATTAGGACTCTTATGTTAAGCCTTGTTCAGAATATAGTTGATCACCGCTAAATGTGGACACTACTAATGCGCTTCAATTACTTTATGACTGACCTCTTCAATGTTAATTATCTGGCTTATTAGTCTAACTCTTGGTTCTTCTGGTTTGGCCTTTTTCCACATCCTAGGCGAGTTTCTATGTCGGAACCTTAAAAAAAAGACATTTCGATGATTTTGTAGGAAATTTTAAACATTTTATTCCATGGAATAGAGAGCCCATATCACAGGAGCAACTAGCGACCAACAAAGAAGAATTCATAAAAGCTGTTCCCAAAAGATGGAACAATGCTTGATGGTTATAGCAAGAATTGCTTCATTTTCTTATTTCTTAACTATAATATTGCCAAGGACCCAAGCTATTTTTTTGTACCAAGGTCATGTGGACATTTTTGTATTTGCAACATATGTGAAAGTGGCTAGTTGGAAGTTAGGATCACCAAGCAAATATTTAGGTTTGCGTTTGTGCGGAGCAATCAAATGCTTATGACAGTAAATATGCTGCTCCCAGCATGTTATTGATATTGCTGACATGTGCCTGTTCAATTTTACCAATCAAATACTCTTTTCTAGTTTGGCTCTTTGGCTTATACTTGGATCCACAAAGATGAATACAATTCCCTATATTAAAGCTTTCCTTCTCATCTAACTTTTTTCTAGACTTGGAGAACCTTGGAGGGGTGATCCCCTATTGCACAATTTAATCTACATAACCAATAAGATAGGTCTCTCTACCTTCTAACTAGTCTTCTAGGTTTCTTGACAGGGCCCTCTTTTGCCAAATTGCCATAGTCAGGTTCGCGGTTCCAACCTTAGAGTTGACTTCGAGTTGACAGTTGGTCCGAAACTTTTTATTGATCTTTAATTTTTATCCAGAGCCTTCTTAATTAGAGTTGTGTTCCATAGTCGACCCCATTTTGATAGGAAAATAATTGAATTACAATAATTGTTTTAGCTCATATTTCTCATATATTATAAGCTTATGCTTCCTTTACAATTGTGTACTAATCATTATTTGCTGCAGTTCTCGAGGTTGGAGAAGGTGTGTTTGAGGTGCTCTCTACTTCTGGCGACACACATCTTGGTGGTGATGATTTTGACAAGGTTTGTTAAATTTCCTGTTTTTACACAGCAATATGAGAGGTGACACTGCAATGATGCTGATTCTAGTATCTGCTTCTATTCATGTATGTGGTTCCAAATTTTTGTGCTGTGCATCTGAGCTCTTTTTTTGTGTGTGGGTGGGTGGGGTGGGAAGGGGGGGGGGGGGGGGGGGGGGGGGGGGGGGGGGGGGGGGGACAGTTATGGCTGCATTTTGCATTTACATGAGCTTGACTTCCACAGAATGTATTCCTTGGGCCCTTTTTGAGTTTCCGCATGCATGTGTACTTGTGATGTGTTAGCACGTGTGAGTGCTGGTGAGTGAGCACAAATACATGCATGCTTATTTGGAGGTGGAGGTATTTGTTGTCAGCACTCGAACTTTTTACCTTTGCCGACATTAGTCAAGTAACTAGCACATGTTAGTCTTTCCATTTGGTGTACTGGTTCTTTCCTTTGTCTTTTCTTTTGGTCATCCAACCATTCAAACAACTCCAGTGGCTTCGATAGATGCGGATCCTCTGCATAGGGAGTTTGGGGTACTTATGACATAAACATTGCCATTGACTATGAAGCCACCCATCTAGTATCACACATACTGTCACATAGTGTACTGGGAGTCTGGGACCATAGGTGACTGTTGCTTCATCTGCATGCATGCGTTTACACACCATTAACCCTTTTTATGTATACTATTTTGGTTTGGACAGTATTCCCGGCGCTTATTTTGTCTTATATAACTTCCCCTGCAATTGCATCTAAAGTTATTGGTGGTTGAGTACTGGGTGTTGCACTGCATCACAAAGTCACATGATGAATTCTTACCCTGTTACGCCTCACTCTTAGTATCTACAAATGGAGGGGATTGATCACATTGTTTCTCTAGCTTATAAATTTTGGATAATCCTGCCTTCTTTCCTCTATGTCTGGACTCTTTCTAACTATAAAGTAACTTGAAGGTCGTTCCTTGGTTACCAGGGTTTGTATACTTATCAATTTGTGTTAGAAGTGTGATCTGTCTCTTTTTGAAAGTTGTCTGACCCGAATTGAGCATCAACTCATAGGGGGGTATTTCATTGGATTGAGACGTGGTCCTAAAATTTTCTGAAACTTTACTGGATATTGTTTTAATCCATAAAGCTTACTCCATATTAATGAAATGAGGCTTGCTGGTTTGGTTATGGGATGCATGCTGAATTGTTGAAGACATCTGTCTTTTTTTCAGAAGAAGTTTGTGTTCTTATGAAGATGCGAATTTTCCAATAGTTTATTTTGGTTCTATTGTTAAGCTTCGGAAGTTCATCAAAATCCCCCAATATGAAACCTAATCTTTGAAATCTTTACTCATGCATGTTACTGTTCAATTACCGGCATCCCTGAAATTATATGGACATCCCTGTAAGTATGCACAGAATTAGCACGAGGCACATAAATTCTTAAGCATATGTATAGATAAAGGGGCCTGTTCACACTGGAGTTGCATATTCATGAGCATGCTACATATTCATGAGTGTTCTAGTGTGAAGAAGGTGCATGCGAACCCCATGAGTGGTTTACAAAAATTCTTATTCATCCTCATTTTGAGCAGAGAATTGTTGATTGGCTTGCTTTAAGCTTCAAGAGAGATGAAGGCATTGATCTCCTGAAAGATAAACAAGCCCTTCAACGACTCACTGAGACAGCAGAGAAGGCCAAGATGGAGTTGTCATCCTTGACCCAGACAAATATTAGGTTCATTTCTTCATCTCTGCTCTTGTTCTGTACAATCGGCAGGTTTCATTTCTGTATTTCAGTGTGTATCTTCTCTTATATGATCTGCTTTTCTACTTATTTGGTAGCTTGCCATTTATTACTGCAACTGCGGATGGCCCCAAGCACATTGAGGCAACATTGACTAGGGCCAAATTTGAGGAGCTGTGTTCAGACCTTCTTGACAGGTATAAATTCTTGTATTGGTTGTAACATTATTTCATGGAGGCCATTTGCATGATTGAGACTTTGAGAGAGAAAAATGATTTTTGGTTTGTGTAGTTTTAATGTTCTGTCGGTGAGTAGGCACCGAGTTGGGTGTTTCCTGCCACAGGTACCCCTATCTTCTATCCACGTTTTCTCAAAACGGACTACACTTGCTTTCTCCTACCCTATTGTATAATTTTCTTTCCTGTGGTTAATGGAGAGTGGGAATATTGTACACTCAGGTAGTGACTAATTTCGGGACAAGTGAGTTTAAAAAGTAGGTGGCAGATGCATAAGCATCACTAATTGTGTGGGTTTACTGAGATTTGCACACAGGTATCTGCACAGTGTTAGATCCTTAATATTAGAAGGCAAGTACTTTGAATCGATGTTTAACCTCATTATCTGTTTTGTACTAATAAATATTAGGGTTCTTCCTCCTTAAAGTTCTGTTCGTATCAACTTACTAGTTACTAGAGGGCTACTATATTTACACGTGATGGTGAGCGCTACCTAACACGTGATCTGCTACAAACATTACTGGTTCTTGTTGTGGTCTCATGGCTTGAAGGTTATGGTTATGGTTGTGTTTGTTATTGCTACAAAACCATCAGTTTCTTACGTAAAGGTCTCTGGTGTCCTGTATAATTTGCTTTGTCCTTATTGGTGTCCCACAATTCTAGTATGTGTACTGCTAACTTGCTGTCTTTCTGATTAATTAGTTTCTCAAAAAAATTTGTTCTCTTTCAGACTTAGAGCACCCGTAGATAATTCCTTGAGAGATGCGAAACTTGCATTCAAGGATTTGGATGAGGTGATTCTGGTGGGTGGATCAACACGAATCCCAGCAGTTAAAGAACTTGTGAAGAAGATAACTGGAAAAGAGCCTAATGTTACTGTCAACCCTGATGAGGTTGTAGCTCTTGGGGCTGCAGTCCAGGTCAGTTTTCGTAATGTTCTTTCTCATCATTTTAACATTATTGTAGATTTCCTGTTAGAAATGGGCACCTCTTTATTTATTTATTTGTTTGTCGATGGGTTAGCTAGATTTTGACTAGGTTTCATCCCACAACTTCAAGTTGAAAATGCCGTTGTGAACTTTAGTTGTTCAAGAGCAAACTACTGATTTGACTAATGCTTCTAACTGAAGGGTGTGAAGGGGCATGTGTGGGCAGGATCCGGGTTTAGATCCTTAGCCAAGATCCGGCCTGACGGCCCCATTTGGGCTTCACTACCACAGGCCCGGCCCACCAAATTTCGGTCTGCCCCGATTTACATCCTTACCCCCAAAGAAAACATGCCAGAGTTGCGGCCAAAATGAATGTGTGTGTGTGTGTGTGTGAGAGAGAGAGTAGCGGCCTTACATATCATTATGTAGCAAGTCTTGCTTGATGGTTATAGAGGTGACCACGAACCCTCTCTTAGCACCATAATAACCGGCGGAAAAGGATTCATATAGCCAACAGCGAACACATGGGATGATGGTTATGGTTATAGTTATAGCATGACTTGCATCTGGACTCGTGTGAAGAAATCAAACACTTCGATAGTAATTTTGTCATTCCTTGCATGCTGTTAGTATTGCTGACATGTGCTTGTTCAATTTTACCAATCATATACTGTTTTCTAGTTGTATTGTTACAGTTTGTTTCATGAGAAATTTATTTCACTTCAGCTCTTTGGCTAATAATTGGCGCCACAGAGAAAGAATGTCATTTTACAACTTGCTCTTTTCAATGACTCATATTCATGTTTTTATTATTTCATATTATTTCAGGCCGGGATATTGTCTGGAGAAGTCGGTGACATTGTTCTTCTGGATGTAACGCCACTATCCATCGGGTTGGAAACTTTGGGCGGGGTGATGACGAAGATCATCCCAAGAAACACGACGCTACCCACCTCGAAATCGGAGGTCTTCTCCACAGCCGCAGATGGGCAGACAAGCGTCGAGATAAATGTTCTTCAGGGCGAAAGAGAGTTTGTGAGAGACAATAAATCACTCGGAAGCTTCCGCCTCGATGGAATCCCTCCGGCGCCCCGAGGGGTACCACAGATTGAAGTCAAGTTTGACATTGATGCAAACGGTATCCTCTCCGTCACCGCAATCGACAAGGGCACGGGGAAGAAGCAAGATATCACAATAACCGGGGCCAGCACCCTACCCAAAGATGAAGTATGGCTTCCTTACATTTTACTTAATATGATAATAGTGCTTTTTATTATGTGGTCTAGATATCCATTAACATGAGAGCAAACCAGGTGGAGAGGATGGTGACGGAGGCCGAGAGGTTTGCGAAGGAGGACAAGGAGAAGAGGGATGCGATAGACACCAAGAACCAGGCGGAATCCGTGGTCTACCAGACGGAGAAGCAGTTGAAGGAGCTGGGAGACAAGGTCCCTGCCCCGGTGAAGGAAAAGGTGGAGTCGAAGCTCGGGGAGCTCAAGGATGCCATCTCTGGGGGGTCGACACAGGGCATGAAGGATGCCATGGCGGCGCTGAACCAGGAGGTGATGCAGCTGGGGCAGTCGCTCTACAACCAGCCTGGTGGTCCCGGTGCGGGGCCCGCACCTGGACCCGACGCCGGGCCTTCGGGGCCTTCAGGCCCTTCTGGCGGCAAGGGTGCGGAAGGCGGGGATGTGATCGATGCGGATTTTACTGATAGCAAGTGATGAGCGGTGGTCGGGTGGCAGAGAGCTTCGAGGGCGAAGCCTGATTGACCGGTGAGTATACTAGTTTCTCTTCAAGAACTCTTTGTAGGTGGATATGACATTGTTGGTGGTGGTGAGATGTGTTGGGCATTTTGAACTGCAAAATTTTTTCCGACTTCCCCTTGTGTTGGTGGGGTTTTGAAATAAGAGCTAGTCCGAAGGATAGTGTGATGATACTCCACAGGTGGGAAGGATGCTTTCGTCCAGCCATTTATGTGTTGTTCTTTGATACTAGGCTTGAGGTGTGCAACTTGGGTCGGGTAAAACCGAGAACCAACCAACCCGATCTAAATGGGTTGGTTTGGTTCGGGTATTTTGACTAAACGGGTTGGTTTGGTTTTAGGTTTTGTGGACCTGACTAAATATGGGTCAGTTTCGGGTTGGGGCTCGGGTAAGATCCGACCCAACCCGAGAACCAAACTCATATATATTAGGCCACACGTCACATGTTGGACTTTTGGGCGACATCACACTATCAAGAGAACTCAACGGGGGTTTTGAAGTCTGAAGCATAACTTGGGCGTCCGGCTTGCTAGTATATAGCAGATGACCATTTTTCTAAGACCAACTACCAACCTGAGAACCGACCCGATCTTAGTGTGGGTTAGGTTGGTTCGGGTTTGAATACGGTAGAACCGAACTAGTTTGGTTTGGTTCCGGGTTGGCTCAAACCCGAACCAGCCCGACCCGAGTTGTACCCCTTCTTGGAGCTTGTTATCTTGCTTTTATATTGACGGTTCTATGTTGTGAACCCGTTTTTTCCGTTTAAATAAATAGGCCAGTGCTGTTGATAATCCAGAGAATTGGGAACTCTTTTGGAGAAATTAGATGAGAAATTGAGCTGAAATGCCACAATTTTTTTTTTTTTTTGGGGGTAATTGGTCTAAAACCCCTAACACCAGATCCGTTTAAACTGAAGTCCCTGATGCAGGTGATAATGAAGACCATTTTGCTTCTATAGCAGTTGTACAGTGAGAAGACGCCGTTGTACAATATTTTTTTGGGCTAATGTGTCTAAGGTGCTTGACAAGAGATCCGTCTCATTTCAATTTCAAGGACCTCTACAGGTTTCATTTAACCTAAGGTCCATGTGGCAGCCAGTCAACGGCTCGAGCTCGTCCCCCGGCGACCTCGACCCGGATCTCAACGACCCCGACCCCGGCAAGCTCGACCCTGCGAGTTGTTGTGGCGGCACTGGTTGCGGCGATGATGGGGATTCGGTTAGGTCTAGGGCTCATCCCATGGCCTGTAGATTAGGTCCGGCCGGGGGGAGGGGGGTTCGGTTAGGTCCGACAGGGGGGGGGGGGGGGGGGGGGGTGAGGTGGCTCACTGGTTCGGTGCTAATTTATAAATTTTTTTGAAATGCTGTGGAGGGCAATTTCGTCCACAGCATTTAGGCTTCAGTGACGGCTTACTAAGTCCCCTTTTTTTTTTCAACATGGGTTGTACAGTGAAATTCTCAATAGTAGACCCACATCACTGTAGCTGATACAGTGATTTTACTGTATAACTGTAGTGAGCACTGTGGAAGCTGCACTGTTTAGGGCCTATTGGGGATGGGTGCCACGGTTTCACTGTGTTGGTGATTTGGGTATAGAATGGGGGATGAGATGTACTCCAACAGGGCAAGTTTAGTTTTGGATTTCCGAAAGTCTAGTTTTGTTGTGAAATCGGTTGATGAGGAGAGTCTGGTTGATTGGGATACTCGGATTTGGGTAAAACCCCCCGAGGGGATTCTTGAAGATGAATATTGATGCAGCAGTGAGGGATAGTTTTGAGAGTGCCGGTATAGTCTCTCTCTTGCTACTCTTACTTGTTTTAGCTCTCTTATTCCAAGGAGAGCGAACTTCTCGGTTTGAGGGATAATAATATAATATCAATTCGACTCTATTAGCTATCCTTAATCCCCACCCCCCCCCCCCAATAGTGTGGTTCCTGGAGAACTCAGTACCCATGCACACTATAGGGTTCATTAAGGATTGTTAGTAGATCTTGACTTCAAATTTGAGTGAAGCAAATTGCAAGAGAAAGTGTGGTTTGTATTTTCCCAAGATCGCCTACCGCACAATGCATACAGGGTAGTTCGCTCCTCTCCTCGCAAGGTACAAACACAGGTGAGGACCTAAAGCTATGCGATAATTAAGCACGCAGTTAATTTTTACGTGGATACCTCAAAAGTAATGCATATATGTTGCGACCATGTTAAATGGTTTCGTGGTCATTTCAAATGACTTGCTGCCAGTTTAAATGCTAATATGTTGCGGCCATTTCAAGTGGCTTTCTGGTTATTTCAAGTGGCTTGATGTCATTTTAAATACTAATATGTTACGGCCATTTCAAATGGCTTTGCGGTTATTTCAAATGGCTCGATACTAGTTTAATATATTTTGTGGCCATTGTTCTCTCTACTTCTATATTGTAATGTTGAAATAATGGAAGGCAAGAGTTAACCATAGCATATGATAAACTTGCCAAATTTGTAGTTTGCTAAGTGTGATTGTTCAAAATATACGTGCGCTTGCTACCAAAGTTTGTACCTAAGAATATTCTAACTCTGTTAGTTGAATTCCTTATTGAACATTTTTTGTTTTGATAGATCTCGAGAACATGACCCGAGGAGCCATGCGCTTGGTACCCAAAGTCAACTGGCTTGGAGTTCTTTTTTTACAACTTGTTTAAAGAAAAATGGTAGGGGCATCTGCCCGACACCCCTTGGTGTTCTCGAATGGATTTAAAAAAAGAGCCATTGCTGAAAAATATAAGAATTTTTTTAAAAAAGAGCCATTGCATATGTTGCGGGAATTTTTAATGGCTTTGCGGCCATTTCAATTATCTTGTTTCCAGTTTTAATGCTAATATGTTGCGGCCATTTCAATTAGCTTGTTGTCAGTTTAAATGCTAAAATATTGTGGCCATGTCAAATTGATTTGCGGTCATTTCAAATGAATTTTTGCCTACGGCAATTCAAATGGCTTTACGGCCATTTCAATTGGCTTGTTGCTAGTTTAAATGGCTAATATGTGACCATTTCAAATGGCTTTGCAGTCATTTCAAATGGATTTTTACCGATTTAAATGCTAATATTGTGGCCATTTCAATTGGCTTGTTGCCGGTTCAAATGTTAATATGTTGCGGCCATTTCAAATGGCTTTGTGGCCATTTCAAATGGATTTTTGTCTGTGGCAATTCAAATGGCTTTGCAGCCCTTTCAATTGACTTGTTACTAGTTTAAATGCTAATATATTGCGGCTATTTCAAATGAATTTTTACCTACGGCAATTCAAATGGCTGTATGGCCATTTCAATTGGCTTGTTGCCAGTTTAAATGGCTAATATGCAGCCATTTCAAATTGCTTTGCAGTAATTTCAAATGGATTTTTACCGATTTAAATGCTAATGTTGCGGCAATTTCAAATGGCTTTGCGACCATTTTAATTGGCTTTGCGATCATTTCAAATGGCTTGATGCCAGTTTAAATGTGAATTAACAAATATTTTGCACCATTTCAATTGGCAGCTATTTCAAATGGTTTGTTGCCAATTTTGTGAAATAGGGAGGTTGTAGAGGTACGCTCGACCAAATAAAATTTGCACACATGATCGCCTGCTGCACAATGCATGCAAGGCAGTTCGCTCCTCTCTTTGCAATGTATATACACAAGTGAGGACCTATGTGATTATAGCACGCAGTTAATTTTTACGTGGAAACCTGAAAAATAACGCAAATATGTTGCGGCAATTTTAAATGGTTTTGTGGTCATTTCAAATGCCTTGTTGCCAGTTTAAACGCTAATATGTTGTGGCCATTTCAAATGGCTTTCTGGTCATTTCAAGTGGCTTTGCGGCCATTTGAAATGACTTTTTTCCAGTTTAAATGCTAATATGTCATGGCAATTTTGAATGGCTTTGCATCCATTTCATTGGACTTGTTGTTGGCTTAAATGCTATGTTGCGGCAATTTCTAATGACTTTACGACCATTTGAAATGAATTTTTGCCTGCAGATAATTTAAATGGCTTTGCGGTCATTTCAATTGGCTTGTTACCAGTTTAAATGGCTAATATGCGACCATTTCAAATGGCTTTGCAACCATTTCAAATAGATTTTTGCTGGTTTAAATACTAAAGTTGCGGCCATTGGCTTGTTGCCAGTTTAATGCTAATATGTTGCGGCCATTTCAAATGGTTTTGCAGCCATTTCAAATGGATTTTCGCAAGCGGCAATTCAAATGGCTTTACGGGCATTTCAATTGGCTTTGTGGCCATTTCAAATGGTTTTGTGGTCATTTCAAATGGATTTTTGCCTACAACATTTCAAATGGCTTTGCGGCGATTTCAATTGACTTTATTGTTGCCAGTTTAAATTAATATGTTGTGACCATTTCAAATGGCTTTGCGACTATTTCAAATTGATTTTTGCCTGCGGCCATTTCAATTGGCTTGTTGCCAGTTTAAATGGCTAATATGCGGCCATTTCAAATGGTTTTGCAGCCATTTCAAATGGATTTTTGCCGGTTTAAATGCAAATATGTTGCAGCCATTTCAAATAGCTTTGCGGTCATTTCAAATGGCTCGATGCTAGTTTAATATATGTTGCAGCCATTGTTCTCTCTACTTCTATCTTCTAATGTTGAAATGATGGAAGGCAACAGTTAACCATAGCATTTAATAAATTTGCCTAACTTGTAGTTTGCTAAGTGTGAATGTTCGAAATATACGTGCGCTTGGTACCTAAGTTTGTACCTAAGAAAAGTCTATCTCTATTAGTTCAATTCCTTCTTGAACATTTTTTTTTTGATAGATCTCAAGAACATGACCCGAGAAGCCGTGCGCTTGGTACCCAAAACCAACTAGCTTGGAGTTTTCTTTTTAAAACTCATTTAATGTAAAATGGTAGGGGCATCTGCCCGGCCGGTATCTCATGGTGTTCTCGAATGGAGTTTAAAGAGCCATTGCTGAAAAATATAAGCAATTTTTTTCAAAAGAGCCATTGCATATGTTGCGGCAATTTTAAATGGCTTTGAGGCCATTTCAATTGCCTTGTTGCCAGTTTATATGATAATATGTTGCGGCCATTTCAATTATCTTGTTACCAGTTTATATGCTAATATGTTTCAAATAGCTTTGCGGTTATTTCAAAATGGATTTTTGCTTGTGGCAATTTAAATGGTTTTGCGGTCATTTCAATTGTCTTGTTGCCAGTTTAAATGGCTAATATGCGGCCATTTCAAATAGATTTTTGCTGGTTTAAATGCTAACGTTGCGGTCATTTCAATTGCCTTATTGTCAATTTATATGCTAATATGTTGCAGTCATTTCAAATGGATTTCTAGCGATTTCAAATGGAATTTTGTTTGTGGCAATTCAAATGGCTTTGCGGCCATTTCAATTGGCTTGTTGCTAGTTTAAATGTTAATATTTTGTATTCTCAAATGGCTTTGTGGTCATTTCAAAAGGATTTTTGCCTATGGCAATTCAAATGGCTTTGTGGCCATGTCAATTGGCTTGTTGCCAATTTAAATGGATGCGACAATTTCAAATGACTTTGCAGCCATTTCAAATGGATTTTTGCTGGTTTAAATGCTAATGTTACGGCAATAGCAAAAGGCTTTGCGGGCATTTTAATTGGATTTGCGATCATTTCAAATGGCTTGATGCCAGTTTAAATATTAATTAACAAATTTATTGCGGCCATTTCATATGGCGGCTGTTTCAAATAGTTTGTTGCCACTTTTTGGAATAGGAGGTTCCCGGAGTACGAAGGGATACACTCAACCAAATAAAATTTGTGCACACGATCGCCTGTAGCACAATGCATACTGGGTAGTTTAAATGCTAATATGTTGTGGCCATTTCAAATGACTTTGCGTAATTTCAAATGGATTTTTGCCTGTAGCAATTCAAATGACTTTGTGGCTATTTCAATTGGCTTGTTGTTAGTTTAAATAGCTAAAATATGGTAATTTCAAATGGCTTTGCAATCATTTCAAATGGATTTTTGCCGGTTTAAATGCTAATGTTGCGGCCATTTCAATTGGCTTGCTGCTAGTTTAAATGATAATATGTTGCGGCCATTTTAAATAGCGTTGCAGCCATTGCAAATATATTTTTGCCTACGACAATTCAAATGGCTTTTTGGCCATTTCAATTGGCTTATTGTCAGTTTAAATGCTAATATGTTACGGCCATTTCAAATGGATTTGCACCAATTTCAAATGGATTTTTGTCAGTGGCAATTCAAATGGCTTTGCAGTCATTTCAATTGGCTTGTTGCAAGCTTAAATGACTAATATGCAGCCATTTCAAATGACTTTGTGGCCATTTTAAATCAATATTTGCCGGTTTAAATGCTAATGTTGCGAAAATTTCAAATGACTTTGTGGCCATTTTAATTGGCTTTGCGATCATTTCAAATGGTTTGATGCCAACTTAAATGTTAATTTCAAATGGCTTTGCGGCCATTTTAGTAGGCTTTGCGATCATTTTAATTGGCTTGGTATCAAAGTTTGTATCTAAGAATATTCTAACTTTGTTAATTGAAATCCTTCTTGAATATTTTTTTTTATAGATCTTGAGAATATGACCCGAAGAGGCGTGCGCTTGGTACCCAAAGTCAACTGGCTTGGAGTTCTCTTTTTACAACAAGTTTAAAAGTAAACCGATAGCAGCATCTGCCCGACACAGGGTGTTCTCGAATAGATTTTACAAAAGAGCCATTGCTGAAAAATATAAGATTTTTTTTAAAAAAAGGGCCATTGCATATGTTGCGGCAATTTTAAATGGCTTTTCAGCCACTTCAATTGTCTTATTTCCGGTTTAAATACTATTATGTTGCGGCCATTTCAATTGGCTTGTTGTCAGGTTAAATGCTAATATGTTGCGGCCATTACAAGTGGATTTGCGACTATTTCAAATGGATTTTTACCTACGGCAATTCAAATAGTTTTGCGGCCATTTCAATTGGCTTGTTGCTAGTTTAAATGGCTAATATGCAGCCATTTCAAATGGCTTTCAATCCATTTTAAATGGATTTTTACCGGTTTAAATGCTAATGTTGTAGCATTTCAATTGGCCTGTTGCCAGTTTAAATGCTATTATGTTGCGGTCATTTCAAATGACTTTGCGGCTATTTCAAATGGATTTTTGCCGGCGGCAATTCAAATGGCTTTGCGGCTCTTTCAATTGGCTTGTTGTCAGATTAAATGCTAATATGTTGCGACCATTTCAAATGGCTTTGCGGCCATTTAAAATGGATTTTTGCCTGCGGCAATTCAAATGGCTTTGTTTCCATTTCAATTAGCTTGTTGTCAGTTTAAAAGGCTAATATGTGGCCATTTCAAATGGCTTTGCAGTCATTTTGTTAGGAGATGGAGACTAGGGTTTGGAGAGAATGGAATAATCTCTATTGAGGGACTCAAGCCCAATATATATGTACATGTATGACCATACAACCCGACCCGACTGTACAAGTAACCCGACCCATCTATATACATTAACACTCCCCCTAAAACTCACAGTGGATCATGAACCGAGAGTTTGCCGATAAAGTGTCGGAAGCGAGCAATCGTAAGGGCCTTCGTCAGAAAATCAGCAGTCTGCTCCGATGACGAAATGAATGGCAAGGAGATGGTGTGGTCGAGAAACGCCTGGCGAACATAATGACAATCAACCTCGATATGTTTTGTTCGCTCGTGGAAGACCGGGTTGCTAGCAATCTGAATAGCACTCCGGTTGTCACAGAAGAGAGGCGTGGGCCCGGATATCACAACTCCCAAGTCGAGCAGAAGGCGGCAAAGCCAGACAATCTCTGCGGTGGTGGAAGCCATATCCCTGTATTCGGCTTCGGTGCTGGAGCGAGCAACAGACTCCTGTTTCTTGCTGCGCCACGAAATGAGCGAATCACCCAGAAACACACAGTATCCTGTAGTAGAGCGACGAGTGGCTACATCTCCTGCCCAATCTGCATCAGAGTAGGCACGCAGCACCAACGGAGATGTGGAGGGAAACAGGAGTGAATGGGTGATGGTGCCTCGGAGGTAGCGGAGAATCCGAAGGACAGCTGCATAGTGAACTGAGCGTGGAGCCTGAACAAACTGACTGACAATGCCAACAGCATGAGCAATGTCTGGCCGGGTCATAGTGAGGTAAACGAGCATCCTAACCAGCCTCTGGTAGCGGGAGACATCCTGGAGCGGTTCACCGTCTGTAGCGAGAAGCTTCAAATTGAGCTCCATAGGTGTATCAGCAGTGCGTGTGTCAGTAAGAGCAGCATCAGCAAGGATGTCGGAGATGTACTTCTGCTGGGAGACCAACAGACCACGGGCTGACCGGGCAATCTCAAGGCCCAAAAAGTAGCGAAGAGATCCCAGATCCTTCATCTCAAACTGACTCTGGAGGTGCCGCTGGAGAGAGGCGATGGTGGCACTGTCATCCCCAGTGATGATCATATCATCCACATAGAGGAGAAGAACTGCAATGCCCTGACTGGAGGAGCGAGTGAACAAGGCATAATCGGAGTGACGCTCAACAAAACCGGCGGCCAGAACTGCACTGCGAAATCGCTCAAACCAGGCACGAGGGGCCTGCTTGAGCCCATAGATGGCTCGGCGCAACCGACACACGTGCCCTGGAGGAACTGAAGTGCCCGGAGGAGGAGCCATGTAGACTTCCTCGGAGAGATCACCGTGGAGAAACACATTGGTGACATCCATCTGATGGAGAGGCCACCCTCGAGCAGCTGCCACAGCTAAGAGGGTGCGCACAGTAGTCATCCGAGCAACTGGAGCAAACGTCTCCTCGTAGTCAATCCCATACTCCTGGGAGAAGCCACGAGCAACGAGGCGAGCCTTGTGCCGCTCAATGGATCCGTCAGGTTGAGTCTTGACCTTGAATATATACTTGCAGCTAACAGGCACCACACCTGAGGGACAAGGTACCAAATCCCATGTCTGGGTCCGCTGAAAAGCCTCAAGCTCAACTGACATGGCCTGCCGCCACTCTGGATGTAACGCTGCCTCACGGTACGATTGGGGCTCCCGATGAGTGTGTATAGCAGTAAGGAAGGCCTGAAAAGATGGTGAATAGGAGGCACTGGCAGAGTAGCCAGAGGAGTCAGGAGAGTCAGAGGGAAAGGCAGAGTAGCCAAACCTGTCAGGAGAGTAGTCATATCTGTCAGGAGGATGATGTTCGCGCGCTGGGTAGCGCCGAACAGGAGCAGGATCCACGACCGGGGAGGAGGGGGCAACAGCATCAGGCGAGGGAGTACCAGTGGGAATCGACTCTGGAGGAGGAGCTGCAGACCGACGAACATAGACACGAGTAACGGGTGGTGGTGGAGGTGGCGAGGGAGACTGAGGAGGTGGTGGTGGTGGTGGTGGTGGTGGAGGTGGCGGGGAAGATGGAGGTGGAGTAGGCGTGGGTGGGGCAACAGAAAACGGGGGTAGAACGGGAATGTGGAGATGTGATGAAGGTGAGGAGGGTGACGCAGGAGAGGAGGGTAACGACGTAGAAGAGGACGTAAGTGGTGAGGGAAGATCCCGGGACTCAGTGAAAAAGTACGGGACATCCTCTACAAAGAAGACGTGGCGAGAGATACGGATCCGGCGAGCTAAGGGATCGTAGCACCGATAGCCCTTGTGCTCCCGACTGAGTCCTAAGTGAACACACCTAACAGACCTAGCAGAGAGTTTGGTGCGCTCATGGGGAGGGAGGAGGACGAAACACGTGCACCCAAAGGTACGAAGAAGAGAGTAGTCAGGAGATGTGGAGTAAAGCCGCTCGTACGGGGAAACACCAGAGAGGGATGAGGACGGAGTGATATTGATGAGGTGATCACAGCGGTCAGGACAGCTTCAGCCCAGTAGGAATGTGGAACAGAAGCAGACAGAAGTAGAGCTCGTGCTGTCTCGAGGACATGACGATGTTTGCGCTCGGCGACTCCGTTTTGTTCATGGGTATGGGGACACGACTGTTGGTGAAGAGTGCCGTGAGTCTGAAGGATCTCACGCATCTCAGAGGAGAGATACTCCTGGGCACAATCAGACCGAAAAGTCTTAATGCGCCGACCAAACTGGGTGTGAAGCATAGTAGTGAAGGTCCTGTAAATATGAGGAATCTCGGAGCGACGACGCATGAGATAGACCCAGGTGCAGCGGGAGTAATCATCTATGAAGCTCACATAATACAAAAAACCAGTAAAAGAGGCAACTGGAGCAGGACCCCACACGTCAGAGTGCACGAGATCAAAAGGGGCGCTGGAACGGGAAACACTAGTAGAAAAAGGAAGAGCAAGGTGTTTGGCTAATCGACACCCAGTGCAGACAGAGAGAGGGGAGAAGGACACCCGACCCAAAGCGCCAGAGCGAAAAACGCTTTGGAGTCGATCACTGGATATGTGACCTAACCTTCTGTGCCACAAATCGGCATCAGAGGTAACAGACAGAGCCGACGGAGTGGAAGTGGGAACCTGAAGGTGATCCAACTGATAGAGTCCCCCTGCTCGACGACCCAGCCCAACTCTCTGACCCGTCCGCGGATCCTGCACAGAACAAGAAGAAGAAGTAAATGTAACGATCAGGCCCGAGTCACAAAGAGAACTAACAGATATTAAGTTAATGTTTAAGCGGGGAGCAAGGTGAACACGAGGTAAGGTTAGGCGACCAGTGGGATCCGAGGCAGGGGTGATGGATCCACACTGCGAAATGGGTAGACGAGTCCCATCAGCAGTGTGAATCCCCATGTGGGTAGGAGCAGGGCTACAGTCCGTGAGGACAGAAGGATCGGAGGTAAGGTGGTAGGAGGCACCCGAGTCGAAGATCCATGGAGCAGTAGTACCCGGAGTGGCAGAAAGACTGTGAGCTGGCGGAGAGCTGGTAGAGGCGAGGTATCGCAACAGTGACTCCTCAAAGCGCTGGAGGCGGTCGGAGTAAGACTGAGACTGAGCAGAAGTATCCGGAGTGGCAGAAAGACTGTGAGCTGACGGAGAGCTGGTAGAGGCGAGGTATCGCAACAGTAACTCCTCAAAGCGCTGGAGGCGGTCGGAGTAAGACCGAGACTGAGCAAAAGTATCCGGAGTGGCAGAGAGACTGTGATCGGTCGAAGAGCTGGTGGATGCGAGGTATCGCAACAGTAACTCCTCAAAGCGCTGGAGGCGATCGAAGTAAGACCGAGACGGTGCAGGAGTGGTGGCAGGTGGTGCTGGAGTAGGGAGATCAGCAGCAGCAGCAGTCTCGCCATCATGGCGGAGGGGACCCTGACAACGTCCACAATCGACGGACGTGGTGGAGGGACGTGGCCCGAGAATACCATCAAAACGAGGAGACTAAGGGACTCGACGATCAGCGACTGTGTGCAAGCAGTATGGGAGCCGAGAGATGCTGTAGGAAGCCATACCCCTGAAGTACGGGGGCGAGCCGGCACAAGGGAGGTCTAAGGCAGTCCGTACAGAGGAGAAGGGGGGCACGGTGGGGCTTCAGGGGGGGTGCAGGAGGGGGCGGTGGGGCTTCAGGGGGGTGAAGGAGGGGGCGGGGGTGCAGGGAAGGGCGGAGGGGGGCCTGCCGGGTGGAGGGAGGCGGAGGGGGGGGGCCTGCGAGGTGCAGATGGGGCCAGAGGGGGGGCTGTCGGGTAGAGGGAGGCGGAGGGGGGGGCCTGCGGTGTGCAGATAGGGCTGGAGGGGGGGGCTGCCGGGTGGAGGAAGGCGGATGGGGGGCCGGCGGGGTGCAGGTGGGGCCGGAAGGGGGGGTTGCCGGGTGGAGGGAGGCGGAGGGGGGGCCTGCGGGGTGCAGATGGGGTCGGAGGGGGGGCTGCCAGGTGGAGGGAGGCGGAGGGGGGCCCTGCGGGGTGCAGATGGGGCCGGAGGGGGGGATGCCGGGTGAAGGAGTGGCCGGAGGTGACTGTCGGGTGAAGGGGAGGGGCTGCCGGGCGGAGGAAAGGCCGGAGGGGAGGGCTGCCGGGTGGAGGGAGGCCGGTGGAGGGGCTGCCGAGTGGAGGGAGGCCGGAGGGGGGCTGCCGTCGTCGCCGTCGTCGCACGAGAGAACCCTAGAGCTCTGATACCATGTTAGGAGATAGAGACTAGGGTTTGGAGAGAATGGAATAATCTCTATTGAGGGACTCAAGCCCAATATATATGTACATGTATGACCATACAACCCGACCCGACTGTACAAGTAACCCGACCCATCTATATACATTAACACATTTCAAATGGATTTTTGTCGGTTTAAATGATAATATTGCGGCAATTTCAAATGGCTTTGCGACCATTTCAATTGGCTTTGCGATCATTTTAAATAACTTGATGTCAGTTTAAATGTTAATTAACAAATATGTTGCGACCATTTCTAATGGTGGTTTTTTCAAATGGTTTGTTGCCAGTTTTGTGGAATAGGAAGGTTACGAAGGTACACTCGATCAAATAAAATTTGCACACACAATTGCATGCTGCACAATGCATAAAGGGCAGTTCGCTCCTCTCCTTACAAGGTACAAACAAAAGTGAGGACCTATGTGATAATAAAGCACACAGTTAATTTTTACTTGGAAATATGAAAAGTAACGTATATATGTTATGGTAATTTTAAATGGTTTTGTGGTCATTTCAAATGGCTTGTTCCCAGTCTAAATACTAATATGTTGTGGCCATTTCAAATGGCTTTCTGGTCATTTCAAGTTGCTTTGCAGCCATTTGAAATGTCTTTTTGCTGGTTTAAATGCTAATATGTTGTGTTAATTTTAAATGGCTATGCAAATATGTTGTGTTAATTTATAATGGCTTTATGACCATTTCAAAATGGATTTTTACCTGCGGCAATTCAAATGACTTTGCGACCATTTCAATTGACTTGTTGCCAGTTTAAATGGCTAATATGAGGCCATTTCAAATGGCTTTGCAGCCATTTCAAATGGATTTTTGCCGGTTTAAATGCTAATTTTGTGGCCATTGGCTTGTTGCCAGTTTAATGCTAATATGTTGCAACAATTTCAAATGGCTTTGTGGCCATTGTAAAGGGATTTTCACATGCGACAATTCAAATGGCTTTGCGGACATTTCAATTGGCTTTGTGGCCATTTCAAATGTCTTTGCAGCTATTTCAAATGGAAATTTTTTTTTGTGGCAATTCAAATGGCTTTGCAGCCATTTCAATTGGCTTGTTGACAGTTTAAATATTAATATGTTGCTACCATTTCAATTGGCTTGTTGCCAGTTTAAATGTCTAATATGTGGCCATTCTAATGGTTTTGCAGCCATTTGAAATGGATTTTTACCAGTTTAAATGCTAATGTTGCGGCCATTTCAATTGACTTGTTGCCACTTTAAATGCATTAATGTTGCGGCCATTTTAAAAGGCATTGCAGCCATTTCAAATGTATTTTCGCATACGGCAATTCAAATGGCTTTGCGGTCATTTTAATTAACTTATTGCCGGTTTAAATGGCTAATATACGGCCATTTCAAATGGCTTTGCAGCCATTTCAACTGGATTTTTGCCGGTTTAAATACTAATATGTTGTGACCATTTCAAATGGCTTTGCGGTCATTTCAGATGGCTCGATGTTAGAATATATGTTGTGACCATTGTTCTCTCTACTTCTATCTTCTAATGTTGAAATGATGAAAGGCAACAGTTAACCATGGCATTTGATAAATTTGCCTAATTTGTAGTTTGCTAAGTGTGATTGTTCGAAATATACGTGCGATTGGTACCTAAGTTTCTACCTAAGAATATTCTCTCTCTATTAGTTGAATTCCTTCTTGAACATTTTTTTTTTTGGATAGATCTCAAGAACATGACCCGAGGAGCCGTGCGCTTGATACCCAAAGCCAAGTAGCTTGCAGTTTTCTTTTTTCAACTTGTTTAATGTAAAATGGTAGGGGCATCTGCCCAGTACCCCCTGTTGTTCTCGATTGGAGTTTAATAAGTGCCATTGTTGAAAAATATAAGATTTTTTTTTCAAAAGAGCCATTGCATATGTTGCGGTAATTTTAAATGACTTTGCGGCCATTTCAATTGTCTTGTTGCCAGTTTATCTTGCGGTCATTTCAATTGGCTTGTTGCTAATTTAAATGCAAATATGTTGCAGCCATTTCAAATGAATTTTTGCCTGTGGCAATTCAAATGGCTTTGCGGCCATTTCAATTGGCTTGTTGCCAGTTTAAATTATTAATATGCGGTTATTTAAAATGGCTTTGCAGCCATTTCAAATGGATTTTTGCCGGTTTAAATGCTAATGTTACGATCATTTTAATGGCTTGTTGCGAGTTTAAATTCTAATATGTTCGGCCATTTCAAATGGGTTTGCGTCCATTTCAAAATGGATATTTTGCTTGTGGCAATTCAAATGTCTTTGCGGCCATTTTAATTGGCTTGTTGCCAATTTAAATGCTAATATGTTGTGCTCATTTTAAATGACTTTGTGGTGATTTCAAATGGATTTTTGCCTATGGCAATTCAAATAGCTTTGCGGCCATTTCATTTTGCTTGTTGCCAGTTTAAATGTATGCGGCCATTTCAAATGACTTTGTAGCCATTTGAAATTGATTTTTACCGGTTTAAATGCTAATGTTGCAGCAATATAAAATGACTTTCCGGTCATTTTAACTGGCTTTGAGATCATTTCAAATGACTTGATGCCAGTTTTTTTTTTTTTTTTGACATCGGCGGGTGTCCCGAAACCTTTCGGGCAATGGCCCACTTCAGGCTCGGACTAATCCCTCCGGGAGTGAAGCCCGACCCACTCGGCAATTCCCACTTCACTCCTGGGTAAATCGAGGGGAGGAAGAGTTGAATACACAACCTCATCACCAAAGCATCAGTTGCTTTGCCAACTCTCCAATCCCCTGGTGGGTGACTTGATGCCAGTTTAAATATTAGTTAACAAGTATGTTGCGGCCATTTCAAATGACAGCTATTCCAAATGGTTTGTTGCTAGTTTTGTGGAACAGGAGGTTCCCATAGTACGGAGGGGTACACTTGGCCAAATAAAATTTGCGCACATGATCGCCTACCACACAATGCATATAGGGAGTTTATATACTAATATGTTGCGGCTATTTCAAATGGCTTTGCGACAATTTCAAATGGATTGTGGCAATTCATGTATGGCTTTGCGGCCATTTCAATTGGCTTATTGCCAGTTTAAATGGCTAAAATGAGGCCATTTCAAATGGCTTTGCAGTCATTTCAAATGGGATTTTACCGGTTTTAATGCTAATGTTACGGTCTTTTAAATTGGCTTGTTGCCAGTTAAAATGCTAATATGTTGCGGCCATTTTAAAGGCTATGTTGTGCAATTTCTAATGGATTTACGATAATTTCAAATGGATTTTTGCCTGCGACAATTCAAATGGCTTTTCGGCAATTTCAATTGGCTTGTTGCCTGTTTAAATGGCTAATATGTGATCATTTCAAATGGCTTTGCAGCCATTTCAAAAGGATTTTTGCCAGTTTAAATGCTAATGTGGCGGCCATTGGCTTGTTGCCAGTTTAATGCTAATATATATGTTGCGGCCATTTCAAATGGATTTTCACATGCAGCATTTCAAATGGCTTTGCGGCCATTTCAAATGGAATTTTGCCTGCGACAATTCAAATGGCCTTGCGGCCATTTCAATTGGCTTTTTGCCAGTTTAAATGCTAATATGTTACGGCCATTTCAAAGGGCTTTGCGGCCATTTCAATTGGTATGTTGTCAGTTTAAATGATTAATGTGCAGCCATTTCAAATGAATTTTTGCCGGTTTAAATGCTAATGTTGAGACAATTTCAATTGGCTTGCTGGCAGTTTAAATGCTAATATGTTGTGGCCTTTAAAAAAAGCTTTGCAGCCATTTCAAATGGATTTTCATATACGGCAATTCAAATGGCTTTGCGGCCATTTCAATTGGCTTGTTGCCAGTTTAAATGGCTAATATGTGGCCATTTGAAATGGCTTTGCAGTCATTTCAAGTTGATTTTTGCCGGTTTAAATGCTAATGTTGCGGCAATTTCAAATGGCTTGATATCAGTTTAAATGTTAATTAACAAATATGTTTCGGCCATTTCAAATGGCGGTCATTTTTCGGAGTACAGAGGCGTACACTCGACCAAATAAAATTTGCGCACACGATCGTCTGCCGCACAATGCATATAGGGCAGTTCGCTGCTCTCCTTGCAAGGTACAAACACAGGTGATAAAGTACGCAGTTAATTTTTACGTGGAAACCTTAAAACTAATGCATATATGTTACGGCCAATTTTAAATGGTTTTGTGGTCATTTTAATTGGTTTGTTGCCAGTTTAAATGCTAATATGTTGCGGCCATTTTAAATGGCTTTCAGGTCATTTCAAGGGCTTGATGCCATTTTAAATGCATTATAATTAACATATGTTTCAACCATTTCGAATGGTATATTGCCAAAGCTAATATGTTGCGACCATTTCAAATGGCTTACCAGTTTAAGTGCTAATATATTGTGTCCATTTCAAATGGTTTTGCGGCCATTTCAAATGGCTCGATGCTAGTTTAATATATTTGCGGCCATTGTTCTCTACTTCTATCTTCTAATGTTGAAATGATAGAAGGCTTATCATAGCATTTGATAAATTTGCCCAATTTGTAGTTTGCTAAGTGTGATTGATCGAAATATATGTGCGCTTGGTACTAAGTTTGTACCTAAGAATATTCTATCTTTGTTAGTTGAATTCCTTATCTTAATAGATCGTGAGAGCAAGACTCGAGGAGCCGTGCGCTTGGTACCGAAAGCCAATTGGCTTGGAATTTTCTTTTTACAACTCGTTTAAAGTAAAATGGTAGGGGCATCTGCTCGGCACCCTTTGGTGTTCTCGAATGGATTTTAAAAAAGAGCCATTGCTGAAAAATATAAGAATTTTTTTAAAAAAGAGCCAATGCATATGTTGTGGTAATTTTAAATGGCTTTACGACCATTTCAATTGTCTTGTTGCCAGTTTATATGCTAATATGTTGTGGCTATTTCAAATGGCTTTGCGGCCATTTCATTTGGCTTGTAGCAAGTTTAAATGGATAATATGCGGCCTTTTCAAATGGCTTTGCAGCTATATTAAATGAATTTTTGTCGGTTTAAATGCTAATGTTGTGGTCATTTCAATTCGCTGCCCGTTTAAAATGCTAATATGTTGCGGCCATTTCAAATAGCAGAAATGGATTTGCGGCCATTTCAAATGGATCTTTGCCTGTGGCAATTCAAATGGCTTTGCAACCATTTCAATTGGCTTGTTGCCAGTTTAAATAACTAATATGCGGCCATTTCAAATGGCTTTGTAGCCATTTCAAATGGACTTTTGTAGGTTTAAATGCTAATATTGTGGCAATTTCAAATGGCTTTGCGGTCATTTTAATTGGCTTTGCGATCATTTCAAATAGCTTGACGCCAGTTGAAATGTTAATTAACAAATATGTTGCGACCATTTCAAATGGCGGCTATTTCAAATGGTTTGTTGCTAGTTTTGTGGAATAGGAAGGTTCCCGGAGTATGGAAAAATAAAATTTGCGCACAAAATCAGTTGCCGCACAATGCATATAGGGCAGTTCGTTCCTCTCATCGAAAGGTACAAACACATGTGAAAGACCTAAAGCATACAAGGCTATATAATAATAAAACACGGAAGTAATTTTTACATGGAAACCTGAAATGTAATGCATATATGTTGCAGCTATTTTAAATGTTTTTGTATTCATTTCAAATGGCTTGTGGCATGTTTAAATGCTAATATGTTGAAGCCATTTCAAATGGCTTGATGCCATTTCAAATGCAAGCCATTTCAAATAGCTTGTTGCCAATATATGCTAAAATTTCAAATGGATTGCTACCTATTTAAATACTAATATGTTACGGCCATTTCAAATGGCTTTTGCGGTCATATCAAATGGCTCGATGCTAGTTTAATATATATGTTACGGCCATTGTTGTGATCGTTCAAAATATACATGCGCTTAGTTTGCTGAAAATTATAAGAAAAACTTTAAATTATAAAAAAAAAATTAGTTCACACAGTTGAACCGGCGGGAGAGAAAATCTGACCCGAACTTTGAGAACTTGGAGGGAGGCTCGTCTAACGGAAGTGATTGAACATGAATCCTAAGTTTTCGGTCGAACAAGGTTATCGAAGCAAAGCAACCCCAATGATTCGCAATTCTAGCTTCACCCAGATGTTTAGAAGCTACACACGAGACTACAAGAGGTCGAGGCGAAGGCGGCTACAGCACCAGAAAATCATGTAAAATAATCAACCCTTTATGAGTTGACCTGCCTGCAGTTGTCACTTGCACTGTGTATCAAGCGCCATTTCAGCGTATCCTGCTGCTACTCCAAATCAAAGCATACTACTCACATGTCACGAAATATGTAGACTTGGATACTGAAAATAGAAAACATGAACTGCTCAATAAAATACGATAAAAGGATCAAAAGGATAACCCCTCAGGAGGAGCTGATACAAGTTAATAAAAATAAGTTCAAGGCTTCAGAGTGAGCCGAGATTCTACAAATCCCATGCAAAATGCGGACCCTCTCGTGTCCGATCAAAAGATACAAGCAAACAGGTGACGCCCTTATTCTCGTTACACCAAAGACTAACATAAGCACAGTTACACCAATGAGCCCACCATCCACATGCAGGTAATTTGACCTCTACTTGGTGCTGTTCATGTGACGGATCAGATCCACCACACGTGAGCTGCAACGCAAAACCAGCACCCAGATCAGACACAGATTTGAGGAGAGGGATGGAAGACGCCAAGCATGCATCTATTGTGATTATTATTTTGAATTACCTGTAGCCCCACTCGTTGTCATACCAAGACACGAGCTTTGTAAAGTGGTCGTTCAAAGCAATCCCAGCCTTGGCATCAAAGATGCTCGACCTGAAAGCACGGACCAAAGCAGAAGAATCAATAGATTATATCTCAAAGCAAGTATGGTTTGGAAACAGCTCCCACTTATACCAAATATCCGAAAACTAATCGGTGAACAATCCAGCCTTGCGTAATTGTGAGACCAGGACATGGGTTGAAACCAAAATAAAGCGATAATTTAGGCTGATCAATACCTGCTATCACCCACAAAGTCGGAGGACACCACATCCTCTTCAATATATCCCAAGATCCCTTTAAGCTTGCCCTCGGACTCTTCCCTGTACAAGGAAACACATGGAGAAGTGACCGATGATACAAACCAAAATACATTACCGGCCTCTACCCGTCTTGAATTAAAAAGTGTAATGAGAGGAAAGACATTACAAGAGGCCCCCCACAACCCCCTTTTCTACAGACCCATTTCTCTCTCTACTCACATGCATAGGGCGAGCATGGCCCTAGTAATATAATATAAATCACCCTGCTGACTCCTAACTTTATATTTACAATCAGAAGGCAAAAGACAGCCATGTGAATTATGCTACTCCCTAACCATATTAAGAATAAAACACCTTTAATAGAAAAAAAACAGTGAGGTTAGCTAAGTAAAAGGTGTGAGCAATTTGGTGGCCAAATTAGTTATTACGTGGCTTAGAAAAGACAAGTTGTACGTTTGTTTTATGTTAAGCGGGTATTGTTAGATTATTCTTGCACCACTGCTTTAGGTGACTCATATATTCATCGGTGGGTCAATTTCATGCCAAATTGCTTTAACCTAAAGGTTTACCGAGAAGGGTTGTCAAAGACTAGTACGAGAAACTCCGGGGGTGTGAAGCTCCGATCCGGTGAAAACCAGTTTATCTATCAACCCCCCGCCATCTCTCCCTAACCCTTTACCCGCCACCCCCTCCCCTCCCCACCGGCCCCCGATCTCGCTGGCTGCCCTTCCGGAGCCCTGACAAGCCCACCGATGCTCGTTCGCCCCATATCTTGTTATTCGAGGCCTTCTAAGGCTATTTTCACAATCGACAATCCTCCTGATTCCGTCGAACAACTCGGTCGACACTATTGTTGTTCGGGGGAGGTTTAAGTAGACCCTGAATTATTTCCTTCAAATCCTTGATGCTCAGATTTTCTGAGTTTAAAACCAGAAACATACTAACCTGGGAAGGATCTTACTTTTCCGAATATGAACTATAATCTTGCCGCAAGATTGCAACCCATCCGATATCACATACACACTGGACCTAGACTACTGTTCCTTGTGTGAATTGGCATTAATTCAAAATTAAAAGAAAGATATTTTATTGCTCTCTCGATTGCCCGTCTAGCACGTAGCCATCCTGCACCATAACCTCACTATCTTTTTCTATTAAAGGCATTTTTTTTTGTGTGTTTTGTGTTCCTGTATAGGAGGAGCTCACTATGTCTTTCTTGCATGAAGGTAAATTATTTAGTGCAAACTCACTTGATAGCAGCCTTAATCTGCTCATAAGAAGCAGCTTTCTCAAGTCTAACGGTGAGATCCACAACAGACACATCCACGGTAGGAACCCGAAAAGCCATCCCAGTCAGTTTCCCATTCAATGCAGGGAGAACTTTTCCAACAGCCTGGTCAAAGATAACAAACAAAATAAGAACTCAGATGTCAAATTATTCAAAGTAGCCATTAAAAAGTTGACAAAATATTCAAAAAGATTCAACCAAAACTTTAAAATTATTGGTAACAACTAGCAGTAACAATAGAGAGAGAATAATTGTGTAAACATGACACATTTCTAACGAGAGTGAAGACTGGAACACTGCCATGAATAATGGAATTACCAACTAAAGGAACACATCATACAAATTGAAATAGAGCATAGATCCTAACAAAATTGCATGTACTTATTTCAAATGAGCATCATTATCTTGATTTTAGAACATTTTTCCTCGTGAATGTGCCTTCTATCAAGGTATATGTGGCTGTTGGGAGCAGGCACGATGGATTTTAAGGCCTTGCAACCAAAAAAAAAAAGGTCTTGCAACCAAATAGCTTGTGTTAATAAGCACTATCATGTTCCCAATGTTCTAAAGGATTTCTAAGACATTGTCAATATTGTTTTTTGAATATGTTCATTCATGTTGGGAGCAGGCATGATGGATTTTAAGGATTTTAAGGTCTCCTTGCAACAAAATAGTTTGTGTTAATAAGCACTACCATGTTATCAATGTTCTAAAGGATTTCTAAGACATTCTCAATATTATTTTTTGTATTATATTCATTCATGATCCATCTCACAGGAGGATCTGCTGTATCTTATCCCCTATTACTCATGTAGACCAATATAACTAATATTTGTACTTATATTGAAAAGATTGCTTGGTAATTGCATGGAAACCATGTATCCACGGATGAGCAATCCACAAACCCCCGGATTTCACTATCTGAAGAATAAGGACATTAGCACTTTCCCAAAAAACCTGCATTCATGATGCGCGTTAGCTAACTTGTTCTCGTGGTTCGTTGTAATGTATAATAAAGAAATACAATGATTGTACTTTCACTTCGACCAATAGGAAAGCAATGTAATGTTATCTGGAATTTCCATGGAAACCATTAAGAAACAACATCCATAGAAACCAACATTCAGGTTACCAAATAATAATTAGGATGACTATTCCCATGAAGATAGCCATCCTCCGGATGTCTAGATCTACAAGGGGCAAAGAATAGAGATAGTTTTGAAAGAATGATATTTGGAACCTTGAAAGAATGATCTGTATCGAAGTGAAATTTGGGACTTTGATTGGTTCCTCTATCTAGTATATCTTCAAAGATCAGTTGGGCTAGGTTTTTTTTCACCAAACAAAATACTTGATCGACCATGAGTTAGCTGTATTTTCCTTTTGTATCTTTATACCCTTGAGTTGGGCTGTATTTTCCTTCATGTCAAGTGTCAACAAGATGAATGTAATTCCTTGTATCAAATCTTGCCCAATGTTAGCATTCTTGCATATGCAGAATGTGCGATTAGGAATCCCAATAGCATATGCGCTTGCATATGCAATAGCCCGGTTAGGGATCCCAATAGCATATTCACTCGCATATGCAATATTCATTCATGATCCATCTCACAGGAGGATCTGCTGTATCTTATCCCCTATTACTCATGTAGACAGATATAACTAATATTTGTACTTATATTGAAAAGATTGCTTGGTAATTGCATGGAAACCATGTATCCACGGATGAGCAATCCACAAACCCCCGGATTTCACTATCTGAAGAATAAGGACAGAAGCACTTTCCCAAAAAACCTGCATTCATGATGCGCGTTAGCTAACTTGTTCTCGTGGTTCGTTGTAATGTATAATAAAGAAATACAATGATTGTACTTTCACTTCGACCAATAGGAAAGCAATGTAATGTTATCTGGAATTTCCATGGAAACCATTAAGAAACAACATCCATAGAAACCAACATTCAGGTTACCAAATAATAATTAGGATGACTATTCCCATGAAGATAGTCATCCTCCGGATGTCTAGATCTACAAGGGGCAAAGAATAGAGATAGTTTTGAAAGAATGATATTTGGAACCTTGAAAGAATGATCTGTATCGAAGAGAAATTTGGGACTTTGATTGGTTCCTCTATCTAGTATATCTTCAAAGATCAGTTGGGCTAGGTTTTTTTTCACCAAACAAAATACTTGATCTACCATGAGTTAGCTGTATTTTCCTTTTGTATCTTTATACCCTTGAGTTGGGCTGTATTTTCCTTCATGTCAAGTGTCAACAAGATGAATGTAATTCCTTGTATCAAATCTTGCCCAATGTTAGCATTCTTGCATATGCAGAATGTGTGATTAGGGATCCCAATAGCATATGCGCTTGCATATGCAATAGCCCGGTTAGGGATCCCAATAGCATATGCACTCGCATATGAAATAGCGCGGTCACACAACTCTTGTGTTTTTTCTTGTGTTCGGAAATGATATAAAGATAATATAAGGTAGTTGCAATGTTGTTGAATCGTAATATCTTATTCTTAGAGGTAGAAACCGGTTAATTTACATTGGCACACCTCAATAAATAGGTCTATACCTGGCCAAATAAGTTGACTGATGGGTCCAATTTTGGCTTGGATTTAAGATTTCTGACCTTGGGGTAAAAAACAAACAATTGTTAATAGGATCATGGTTTGAGCAAGCTATAACTGCAATACAGCCATACCTCACAAGTTGGACATAGGGAATAAATATGGCATCATACCTCACAATATGCTAGGTTGGTTCAAATGCCAAGGCTGTTCGATACATGGTTGACTTGAGTTTACTTGAACCATTTAAACTGCCTTATTAGGTATGCGAAAAATATGTCATATAGCATACATATGTTCCATTTATTGAATTGTATTAGTATGAACGTTTGAACCATATATCAAGACTTGGTTTAAGAGATTTTTTGGTATTTAACAGAAGTTCAGATAGATCTACAATACCACATTGCAAAATCTAATTAAAGAGCTTCCCTATGTATCTGAGTTTCCGCCAAAATAATGACGTATCATTGAGGAGGCTATGTTATTTGGGAGTACCTTGGCAGCACCAGTACTACTAGGAATGATGTTAAAACTTGCAGCTCTTCCACCCCTCCAGTCCTTGCTAGATGGTCCATCAACAGTCTTTTGAGTGGCTGAAACAACAAATAACAAAGAATATCAAATGAAGCAGCATCTTCTGCAGAATAATTAAAACATGGAAAAGTGAAATAGATGATACCAGTTATAGAGTGCACAGTTGTCATCAAACCCTCAACAATGCCGAACCTATCATGAATGACCTGCCATATTTCAAAAATTATCATAAATCACAGGAATGTTATAAAAGCATAGATCCCAAGGAAAATACAGATGCAGGACAGAAGATATAACCTTCGCTAGGGGAGCAAGACAGTTCGTGGTGCAGCTAGCATTGGAGACGATATCAATGTCTGACTTGTACTCTTTCTCGTTCACACCAATGACAAACATGGGAGCATCCTTGCTAGGAGCAGAGATGATCACCTTCTTGGCACCACCCTGCATTTAAACAAGAACAATCTAACTGAGTTTAACAGTCGACATGTTCAAGTTTCCTCGTGGATCATAAAAGGTAACATTGATAACAAATCATGAGACCCATGGAATCAAATGTCAGACAAATTGCCTACAAATCAAGGATATATGTTTTCTTTTAAGGATTCGACATAGGAATTGTCAAAAATTTTGATAGTACCAAATTTCCATTCAACATAATGAAATGTCAGCGGAATTATGTTTTCTATTTCAACAATTTCACTGAAAACTTTCATATTTTTCAGTAAAATTTTCATCGTTTTCAGTGAGAAATTCCATGTTTTCCCTCCATTCCGGATTTTTTTTTTCTTCATAACAACAAACAATGTTGACAAACAGCTGACCCAAATTGGTCGATTTTTTTCCGAAATTCAGCGAATGTTCACCGAAATCTTTCCATAAAAAATACCAAACTCTAGACATTAAACTGAAATACGACAAATTTTCTTTTTTTTTTTATTGACCAAAATAGACATAGAAATCGGCATTTAAAACCTATATGAAACCACAACAGTTGATTAAAAAATTCCTATCAGCATACAGATGCAAACATTGGACACTTAAATAGTTTTTAAGTTCAAATAACCACGTTAAACAAAATGGGTAATCAACGTAGAACAAAGGCGCACCTTCAGATGTGCAGCAGCCTTGTCTTTGTCAGTGAAAACACCTGTAGACTCCACAACATAATCAGCACCGGCTTCACCCCATGGGATCTCCTCAGGGTTCCTTTATGGTAAAAAGGGTAAGAATTTCAGAATTAGTGGCCCATTAATGACAACATGCTATCATTCGAAAACACAGACATGTAAAGATCTCAGAGATCAGCCCACCTAACACCAAAGACAGCAACCTCTTTCTCGCCGAAGAGAAGAGTCTTCGTGTCCTTCACCTTGATTTCATGATGCTTCCATTGCCCGTGCACAGTATCATACTTAAACATATAGGTCTGCACACCATTGCCATCAGAAGAAAAGATCATCAACCTCCATAACCTTAGGCAAACCCACGATCAAAAGATTTAAACTTTCACTCCATTCACATCAGATCGAGTACAGCCCTAGCATAAAAGGGGCTGTCATCGGGCTGATTCGTCAAAATGCTCCAGAATTCAGATCGAGAACGTGATCTGAGGATACGCGGAGGAGATCTGATGATCGTGGAAGCGCATCATACCATGTAATCGGTGGTGATGAAGGGATCGTTCACGGCCACGAGCTCCACATCGTCGCTCTGGAGGGCGACCCTCGCGACCAAACGCCCGATCCTTCCAAACCCTAACAGCAACAAACAGGATCGAAGAATGCTTAATTTCAAGAAATCGAAGATTTGAGTACAAAAACACCGATCAAAGCCCTAGCTACGCGGATCGAAAAATTCGAATTACAAAAAACCCACCGTTGATGCCGATCTTGATCTTACCTGCAAACCAAAAGGAAAAAAAATTGAAATCATGATTGTGCACAACGAAGAGAGATCTCCGAGATCGGAAGACGAAGAGGAAGAGATTTTACCCATGGCGATCTAAGGAATCGAGAAGAGAGAGAGAGAGAGAGAGAGAGAGAGAGAGAGATGCGGCGACGAACGAAGAGAAGTGAGGTACTAATGAACGGTCGAGGAGGGTTTTAAGGGTGTTATATAGAGAGGCGGTATACTTACCGACGTTTTCTTAACGCCTTAACGGAGTACCTTTCCGAGGGGGTTTTTTTGACTTACACCCCCACGTTTATGTTGAAGTTTGACTCACACCCCTGTCCTTCTAAAAAATTGACCTTACCCCCAATCCGCCGAGCAGCCCATTAAAAATGTTTTTTTTTATTAAAACCCTTAACAGGTGTCGATGGCATTGTACTCCGGAACACTTCAATAAAACGTAATCGTCCTACGTGGCTGATTTTCGTTTCAATCGGCTTCTGATGTTCTCTGCAGAGATTGGTTGGGATGTTATTATCGGCAGAGCGCCGAGTCTTCCGACCGTGAGGTGGATTGTGACGCGGAGGGCAGTTGGGGGAGAAAATAGAACGAGCGCGACACGTCACCGGTAAGGGCGGCATGACCCGTGATGTTGCCTTTAATCTATGTGAGCGATGAGGTGTTGTGGGGCCATTTCTCAAAAGAAAATCAGGTGTTGTGGGGCCCGGAAAGGGATTTAAAGATCATAGTGAGGGATTTCGTGAGGTGTCCCGTACCGTAAGTTGACCGAACTGACGCATCTACAGCCATCAGTTCGGGCGGAGTGCCATCACCTGTGTCGGGTTGCCTGTCATGGAACGGCTGTGACGAATCCGGGCACGCCGCCTTACGTACGGGATATATAAAAACTTTGGGGCCCCGCCACCTGTGTATGGTTATGGTTTGTCAAAGATGATGTCGCTCCAAAGTGTTCAAATAGCATTACACTTCTCTTAAAGATCGTGGGGACGGAGGGAATCGCCACCAGACTTTGTAGTTAATTACTAGGATCGCCAACGGAACCCGAATCTCGAGAGCGAATCTGCGGGTTCTGGATACTTCTGGCCGCCACGGCGCCAACGGGTTTGGGTCTGCCACACGCGACCAGCGACCAAGCGGTGTAAAAACAGCCCACCAGCACGAGCCCGGCCTGAAAGTTAACAGCCCGAACCCGTCCTGGACCGGCCAACGACACGACCCGACCCGACCCGGCCCGTCCCGAAAGCACCATGGGTCGGGCTCGGGCCACCACGCTGAGCCTGCAGTCTAGCCCGACACGAAAGAACGCCCGATTATAATACTATAACTTTGGTATATCTATATAACAAGGGACGCCGGCTTTGTGCTCACTAGACAACACGGAACAAAAACACTGACTAGAACAAGCTGACTGGATAAAAATGAACGAATAGATCTAACAATTCGTTCAAAAAACAACGCACGATCTCTCCTTGATTTCAAATCCCAACCTATTTAAACTGCACTAAACCCCTAAAATTCCGGTCGATTTAAATTGCACTAAACCTGACCGTTCATCCCGTGATCGTTGTTCGCATCAACGACTATAAACCCGCATGCTGAAATTTCGGCCACCCCAAACCATCAGGTTGATCTCGAGGAATCCGTTCGAACAGAGATAGATGTGATTGATCAATTATAGAGGGAGGGGGAGTTGGTCGCTGTATGCGCAGAAAAAGATACGGGTCGTCTTTATTGCGAGCACACGAAGATTACAGATGCCGGGACCCGGGGGCTCGGGTGTGGCGAGTCCGGGTGCGGCGAATATTCGATCAGGAGATTGTGGGAGAGATCCTCTGGAGGGTCCCTTTGATCCGCGTCTCCACGTGGTGTTCGTGCGAGAGCTCTGAAGGGTTGCCCAGGACAGAGGTCTTTACAGGGTGAGGGTTTCTTGAGAGGCTAAGGAATATCGGCCGTTGATTTTGTCCCGTCCGTGCTTTGCGCTTTCTCGGCTAGGGAGGTTTTGGGCTTCGTTCCTCGGTCTTCGTGTCTTCCTCGATCCTTGCTCGACCTCGGCGTCCTTGATCGTCGGTTCGCGGCGTCGATCGTGCTTTTGGCGTCGGCTTTGGCTTTAGCTTTCGGCTTTGGCGTTGCTTTGGCGTGGCTCTGGCGTTTGCTTTGCTTTGGCGCTTGTGCTCGAACGTAAGCGGGTAGAGGCTTGCGATGCTTTAGTTCTTCCGGACTTCACGTCGTATCGGCTAGAACGTGCGGTGCTTTGCTCGTGACCGTCGTAGTTGCTTGGCTTTGGCACATGCGTTGCTTTGGCGCGGGCTTTACTGGTGCGTTTGCTTTGGCTTATTGCGTTGGCTTTGGCTTTAGCTTTGACTCGATCTTCTTCTCGAACGGCGATGGCTACTTCTTCAGGGCTTCTTTATTCTTCCGGCTGCCTCGACGGTTGTGGCGTCGGTTTGGCTTTTCTTCTTCTCCGAGCTTCTTTGGCGTGAGCGGAATCGAATGTTTCTTTTGAAGATGGCGAGGGTAGCACCGATCTCCGTGCGAAGGTTGTAGCGTCGGCTTTTGTTGATGAAGACGGTGGGGGTAGCATCGGTCTCCGTGCGACGGTTGTAGCACCAGCTTTTGTTGATAAAGACGGCGGGGGTAGCACCGATTTCCGTACGACGGTTGTAGCATCGGCTTTTCTTGATGAAGATGGCGGGAGTAGCACTGATCTCCGTGCGATAGTTGTAGCGTCGGCTTTTGTTGATGAAGACGGCGAGGGTAGCACCAGCTTCAGGCCTTCTTCTCCAAGCTTTCTTCTTTGTGCGAGGAGTCAACGCCTTTGTTGAAGACGACGGGGTGTTGTCGGCTTCGATCTTCTTCTCTGGCCTTTGCTTTATGGCTTCTTCAAAGTTGATGAAGATCGTTGGAGACGTCGGGTGATGACGACTCCGGGCCTTTTTCTCCAAGCTTTCTTCTTCGTGCGAGGAGTCGAAGCTTTGATCTTCGAGTGCAAGGTCTTCACGTTGATGAGGACTTGAAGGGCCAAGTATTCCTGTAGGACGTGCTTGCCGTGCCTCGTGAAGCCTTCGGTCTTCAAGCTTTGGAGCTTCTCTTGCAGAGCCCTTTCATCTTCAGCTTTTCCGACCTGGCGCGGTTGTGGTGTCGGCTTCTTCTCCGGGCGTATTTGGCTTGATCGGAGTTGAAAGTTTCTTTTGGAGATGGTGGGTGTAGCACCAATCTCTATGCGACGGTTGTAGCGCCGGTTTTTATTGATGAAGACGGCAGGGGTAGCACCGGCTTCAGGCCTTCTTCTCCAAGCTTTCTTCTTCGTGCGAGGAGTCGACGCCTTTGTTGAAGACGACGGGGTGTTGTCGGCTTCGATCTTCTTCTCCGGCCTTTACTTTTGGTGTCTTCGGAGTTGATGAAGATCGTTGGAGACGTCGGGATGATGACGACTCCAGGCCTTCTTCTCCAAGCTTTCTTCTTCGTACGAGGAGTCGAATCTTTGATCTTCGAGTACAAGGTCTTCGCTTTGATGAGGACTTGATGGGCTAAGTGTTCCCGTAGGACGCGCTTGCCGTGCCTCGCGAAGCCTTTGGTCTTCAAGCGTTGGAGCTCCTTTTTGCAGAGCCTCTTCCTCTTTAGCTTTCGACCTGGCACGGTTGTGGTGTCGGCTTCTTCTTCGGGCGTATTTGGCTTGATCGGAGTTGAAAGCTTCTTTTGGAGATGGTGGGTGTAGCACCAATCTCTATGCGACGGTTGTAGCGTCGGTTTTTGTTGATGAAGACGGCAGGGGTAGCACCGGCTTCAGGCCTTCTTCTCCAAGCTTTCTTCTTCATGCGAGGAGTCGACGCCTTTGTTGAAGACGACGGGGTGTTGTCGGCTTCAATCTTCTTCTCCGGCCTTTGCTTTTGGCGTCTTTGGAGTTGATGAAGATCGTTGGAGACGTCGGAATGATGACGACTCTGGGCCTTCTTCTCCAAGCTTTCTTCTTCGTACGAGGAGTCGAAGCTTTGATCTTCGAGTGCAAGGTCTTCGCTTTGATGAGGACTTGATGGGCTAAGTGTTCCCGTAGGACGCGCTTGCCGTGTCTCGCGAAGCCTTTGGTTTTCAAGCGTTGGAGCTCCTTTATGCAGAGCCTCTTCCTCTTTAGCTTTCAACCCTTGATGCCTTCCCCCACCCCTTCTATTTATAGGCAAAGGGGGGAGGTTGGGAGAGATATGGCTGAAATCTTTTTGTTTCATCCAATATCTTCCCCCATAACCATTAAGATATTGTTTCCTTATTTGGGGGGAACAAACTTGATCCCTTCCTTTTTGGTTGGGGTGGTTATGGGCAAGATGTGACTTGATCTTTGAAGATTGAGTTGTCATCTTTGCACTTTCGGTTTGCATGGCGACACGACGTCATCTTGTCCGTCGGATCGAGGGATCGTCGTGGATCTACGGTTGTGTAGACGTCCATGCCACCTCCCCCCGCATCAAGGCGGTTAGGATTTTTTTCTTTTCTTTTCTTTTTCTTTTTCTTTTCTTTTTCTTCCCTTTATGGCCGGCCACACCTCCCCATAGGGAGGGGGCACGGTTTTCCATAAAGGAGGGGCCGGTGGGCCCCTTTTTGAGCTTGGGTTTCGGGTCCGGTGGGGTCCTTTTGCTTCGAATCTGGTCCGTTTTATTTACGGGCCGTTGTGCGTGAGCTGAGTTCGCATGCGGGCCGTTGTGTGCGGGCTGAGTTCGCAGGCGGGCCGTTATGTGTGGGCCCGGTTTTGCATGCGGGCCGTTGTGTGTGGGTCAGGTTTCGCATGCGGGCCGTTGTGTGTGGGCCAGGTTTCGCATGTGGATCGGGTCCAATCCGTGGGCTAATTTCGGTGCCCACAAATGCCCCCTCAAGGTCGAGTGCGCCCGCGGGAAACGCAAAGCGCTTGGACTTGACTTACGTGTTTGCTCGGAATTTGGGTCTTTACGAGGACCCCCGCCATTTCGTTTCCCCCATTGTTTTGCTAGCGCAGGAAATGATGGGCTTTGGCGGCTTGGAGACGAAGACCTCTTCTAGGGTTTTGTTCATCTTCCTTGTTGTCGCGGACTTCCTTTGCTTCGAGGATGGCGCAAACATTGATGGCGGCCGCTACACAGAGTCCGAGGGCGACAAAGCGACGGGAGGGCGAAGACGGCCGCGGTGCACCTCGGCAGAGTGTCGTCATCGTCTCTTCATTGCGGGATTGCGATGACGGAGGAGAGTTGTCGCGGCCGATGGTGGGGATGACGCGGATGGCACACCGAGCGAAGGAGGCAGAGTGGTCGAAGACGCGGTAGGTTCCCTCATCTTCTTCCTACTCCTCTTTCTTCTTCCTTCTTTTTCTTTTTTTTTTTTGGTTTCTGTTATGAAACGGTGGTTGCATCGGATCGGGATGCACTCTTGATATAGACCCCTAGATTATGGGATACGAGATTTACCCCGTCTCTATCCCAATAACCGATTATGCCTATATATAGGGGGTTAAGTGAAAAATGGTTTTTCCCAACATTCTTTTCCCCTTTTTTTTTCGTCTCTGTTTCCTTTTTTTTTTCTTTTCTGGTTTCGGTCTCTTCTTCTTTTTTTTTTTTCTTCTGGTTTCTGGTTCGCGCAGAACAACAGCAGCAGCAAGGTGGCCCGGTGTGAGTACGGGTGCAGGCTGGCGGCGGCCGGTCGGTGGGTGGCGGGCGCGCGCAGCCGGCTGTGGTGGCCGTGCGGCGCGCGGGTAGGCGCGAGCGGAGCGCAGGAGGTGCAGGAACGAGGGCAGGGCGGCCCGGTGGCAGCGGCTCGGCGGTGCGGCACGCGGGGCGCAGGCCAGGCGGGGCGCGGGGCCGCAGGTGTGAGCCGGGCGCGGTGCCTGGGCAGCGGGTGGCGTCGGCGGCCGGCGTACGGGCTTCAGCCCTGTATGGGGCCATGGGCTTTGGCTCCCATGGGAACCGAGCAGCAGCAGTCAAATGGGGCTGCACCTCTCTACTGGCAAGAGGGGGCCGGCGGTACCCTTTTGACTGGGTCCCACCCCCCCTTTGGGGTTCGGGGGTCTGGCGTGGGTAGACGGCCGGTCACGTGGTGTTGGCCAGGCGCGGGGTCGCAGGTGTCGGCCGGGCGCGGTGCCGGAGCGGCGAATGGCACGACGGGTTGGAGTCCTGTGCGCCAGACGGGCGGCTGGAGGCGATCGGGCCGGACTGGAGTGGCTGGTGGGCGGCGATGTCGGACCGAGGGCTCTGGCCGGGTGGCGTGGCTGCTGCGGGCTCCCTCCCCCATAGGTGGTCTCCGGTTTTGGGTCGCGTGGACCAGGAGTTGCAGCAGCAACAGCAGCCCTCTTTTGGGGATGCGGGTTTCTACTCTAAGAGGGGGCTGGCGGCCCCTTTTTGACGGGGTCCCACCCCACCTTGGAGCTGTGGGGGTCTGACGGTCTTCTTTTCGGCTTTTGGAGCTGTGGGGCTGGCGGCCCCTTTCTTTCTTTCTTCTTCTTCTTTTTTTTTCTTTTCTTTTCTTTTTCTTCTTCTTTTTTTTTTTCTGTGGGTTTTTGAAGAGGTAGAGGGGGCTACCGAACCCTTTCTGGTTATGGGTTCTTTATGGGGCTTTTTTTTTTCGACTTCTGGACGTGAACTGCCTTTTTTCCTGGAATTGACATTGCATCTTGATTTGACTTGCACTTTTCATCTTCTTGCAGGTCTCGTCCCTTCGAGTGCTTTCCGAAGGCCGGTTGGATCGTCGAAGAGGTCTACCGCGGCAGCAGAATGACTGGCGAGGTTGCACCTGGGCAGGCTGAGCGAGGCGGGCTGGATGTTCCTCTGGACTATGAAGAGAATTTTTTCTGGTTGTGACGTTAGCTTGGAGGACATCGAGATGGGGCGTTCTGGAGTTCGACGAGGAGGAAGACGAGGTCACTAGTGTTGACAAGGAGCAACCTGCTTTGGTCGTCTTTTGCTTGTCGATCCTGATCTCGGTGACTGCTCCAACAATCTTTTTGGCTTCATGGAGGTCGCGAAGGATGCGGTCCTTGGCTCGGGGCCCTTTTCTTTTTTTTTTTTTTGCGTTGACTTGATTTGCTTGTGCATGTATGCGTGACTGATTTGTGCTTTTCTCCCTTTCTTTCTTCAGGCTCCGTCGTTATGAGAGTTTTTCGACTTCTGGATGGATCATCGATGCGGTCTCCCACGGGAGTACGCATCTTCGTTTCCCTTTTGCGCAAGTCTTTTGCCGCCGTTAAGAGAGCTTCCCAACTTCTGGATGGATCGTTGATGCGATCTCCCACGGGAGTACGCATCTTCGTTCCCCTTTTGCGCTAGTCTTCTACCGCCGTACTTCGAAGCAGGAAGCGTGTGTCGAAGTTGGACGAGCTCATTCTCACCGATGAGGGGTCTTCACGATAGATCGTTCGACCGAGTCCGGAGTTGTCTTTCAGGAGTCAGTTTCAACGGATGTTTTGGCCGCAGCTTTTTTGTCAGTTCCTGTGGCGTCTTTGACAGCCGTCACGGTGATGGTTCAGGATGCAGTTCCCGTGCTTGGGTCTTCAGGACAGGATCGCGCCTTGTCTCAGCACTTAGAGGCTTGCCAGTGAAAGTGTAGATCGCAAAGCCTTCTTTCTAGGGTTGTTTTGGAGAGTTGTGCTGGAAGTTTATCCAGACGATACTTGCACCCTTCCAGGAGGAGGGTCTTGATGCTTTGAGTAGCTGGTGGGTTTCCCGATGGATGGCTCCTTGTTTGAGGAGCATATGTTCCTCTTTTGGCGGATAACTAGGCTCATTGCTTGCAACGGGCTTCACTAGAGGAGGATGCTTCCTTGGCGTTGGCAAAGACCGAGGAAGAGAAATGTCGATTGGAGGGACTTCACACGTTTGCTACTGCAGACTTGGTTTGGGTGCAGAAGAAGGTGGAGATTATTCGCGTGTCACTTCAGAAATCGGAGTCATGTTTGGAGAAAGCTCGAGCGACCAAGAAGACTTTCAGAGCGAACCTTGCGAAGCAGCGTGCAGAGCTTGCAACGCGTTGAGCTGGTAGGGTAATCAAGAAGGCTTTTGGATCGAACCTTGCGAAGCAGCGTGCAGAGCTTGCGACGCGTTGAGCTGGTAGGGTGATCGAGAAGGCTTCCGTAGCGAACCTTACGAAGCAGCGTGCAGAGCTGGCGACGCGTCGGAAGCTAACGGCTTCTCTACCCCTGGAGTTGCAGCGCGTGTAAGCTGTGGGAGGCGAGCCGCTTCGGCACCTCTAGGACTTTGACTTGCTACTCATGTGTTGCTTTAGAAGCTAGAGTCCCGTTTGGAGAAAGCTCGAGCAACGAGAAGACTTTTGCAATGGAGCTTGCAAAGCAGCGGGAGGAGCTTACGAATCGCTGAGAGCTGGTGGTTCCTCGCCTTTCGGAGTTGCACCGCGTGGGTGCCTCAAGAGATGAGCTGTGGCAGCACCGAGAGCTGGTGGCTTGACGGAGGCTGACGGCTTCTCGATCCCCGGAGCTGGACTTGCGTCTTTTCTAGGCATATTTTTCTAGAATGGTGGTTTGCTTTTTTTTTTTTGTTTGAATTGAACCTTTACAGGCTGCCTACGTACCCTACTTAGAGGGATCAAGTCGCACGTAATTTTTTTTTTTGGGGGGGGGGCAAGGGGGGTAACCTTGCGCTAGACAAAGTACCTTTTGAGGGACTTGCAGCTGGCAGGCAGAGTCATCGTTGGTTCGCAGTTGTCGTCCACCTTCTTCACTTCAATATAGTTAGAAGTGAAGATCTTCTTGACTGGAGTTTTGGTGATTGCTGGAGTTTGACTGGAGCCGATGCCTCGGCGATTTAGAAGAATTTGTTCGCCGCTTTTGGAGAGACGAGCTTGAGTCTTTGTCAGGCGATGTGGTATTGCAACTGAGGGTAGTGAACCCATATGCACCGTGCTTTCTTTATTGCGGCTGGATTTGAACATCAACTCAGTGGAGTTTTGCCCCCGAGTATTTTCTGGTTTGATTGCGAGTCATTCGGAGCTGGTGTAAGACTCGGTTGAGCTCGAGGTGTGTAACAGACCATGTAACGGTAGTGTCATCTCTTGCAAAGTGATGAAGTTGGCCTCGGAGAATGGTGATGATAGTTCCTTTGCTGGAGTGGAAGGCGATCGTCCTGGTTTGCGAAGCCATTGAGGTGCAAGCCACAGGACTGACGCAGCTTGAGCAGGTAACGGAACGTGTGGCATTGAGCTTGATCTGAAGTTGATGTGAATTTTTCGTTTTAATGCTGTCGCTTCTTTATCTTTGTGCACCATCTGGCCGGAGGATGTCACTGGTTTTGCAAGTGGAGAGGTTTTGTCCCTCGCAGCTGCTTTGCCTTTCTAGGCTCGTGGAGCTTTTGCTGGAGGAACTTCTGCAACGGGGTCTTTGACCTGGTGGAACTTAATGTCAGCAAGGTGTGCTTCAGCCTCGTTGCAGGGCTTGCCATTGGCAGCGATAGTTCTCCCCAAGCTTTTGATATTGGAGTTGTCTTCTTTATCGTCTTCCTGGAGCACTTGGTGAACTTCCATCATGCAGCAGGAAACCTTGAAGTTTTGATCAGCTTCAAGGAAGCGATTGGGAAAGAACTCCTGGAGTGTCACCAGCTCTGGGCATGTTTGCTGGAGAAGATTTTCCGGACTTGCTGGAGGTACTTTGGACTTCTTTCTTTCCGGAGCTTCACTCTTTTCCTTGAAGGTCTTTCTTTTGGGGAGTTTTGTTGTCACTCGATCTTGCTCGTGATTGGCCAGACGTGCTACTTGGTAGTTTGATCGTCGTGGCCTTCTCCTTCGAGGCGTCATAGCTCATGTGTTTTTATCAAGAAGATCTTCTTCACTATGGTGAAGAATTGGTGCCGTGACCGAAGGCTCTTCTTTGATCGGAAGGACTTGCTCTTTTGGAGGCTCTACCAACTCATCTTCTGATCCCCAGCCGGTTGGCTTGATTTCTTTTATTGGGATCGAAGGAGGCTTGGAGTAGAAGACGTAGAAGTCGAACTTACCTAATGGCTGTCCTAGTAGGCCGACTTCAGAGAGTCTTTGCTCGTTTCTTGCTTTGAGCACATGCCGAGACGTAGCTTCGTTTGGAAGAGGGAGCGTTTGCATGAGAGGCGGTTGCCCCCAAGGCAGTGAGGAGTTGGCCCTAGGCACTGAAGGAGCATGTCGTCGTCGTCTTCTTAGAGCTGGTTTTGCCATCGATTTTTGACAGACGATGCTCAGCCTTGCTGAAGTGCGTTGTGGAGCAATCAGTGCTGGCGGGCAGGAATCAAAGATGATTGATGTCATATTTGACTCGATAATATCACCAGAGTCAATCTCGATCATCCCTTGTTTGGCGAGTGTCATGATCTTATCTTTGAAGACAAAGCACTTCTCGATGGGATGGCTGACCATCCGGTGGTACTTGCAGAAGAGCGGATCGTTGACTCGATGTGCTTGTTCTGGCCTTTTTGGTCGCGGAAGCTCGATCATCTTTTCTTACATTAACTGATCAAACATGGAGGAGACTTCCGATTCTGGGAAGGGATACTCTTTAGCTTCAAGCTCCTCGAGAGTCATCCTTGGTGGCCATTGAGGCTGAGGAGGTGGTTTGGCGGCCCCTTTGCCTTTGTCCGTCTTGCCACCGATCTTGAATGGTTTGAAAGTCGAAGCGAGGTCGGTGACGTTGACTTGCTTTGATGTCGCCGGTTCGTCCTCCTTTTCTACCTTTAGAAAGTCTTTGGCCTTTGATTCCCCATAATTTGCTAAGCTGAGCTCCATGTCGTGAGCCCGAGTCGCCAGTTCTTCGAATGACCGAGGCTTGATCCCTTTGAGGATGTAGAGCAAGCCCCAGTGCATGCCTTGGGTGCACAACTCGATGGCTGAGTCTTCAGATAAGCGGTCTCGTGAATTTAGTACGAGGTTCCTCCAACGATCGATGTAGTCGATTACTGATTCATCCTTTTTTTGCTTGACGGTAGTAAGCTTGGTCATGCTGACGATGCGCCTAGTGCTGTAGAAGCGGTTGAGGAATTCCCTTTCCATCTCATCCCAGCTGTCGATGGATCCCAGCGGAAGATCACATACCAGTCAAAAGCATTACCTTTGAGTGTGCGAACGAACTGCTTCACCATCTTATCGCCGTATGTGCCGGCGTTATTGCAAGTTTCAATGAAGTGGGCAATGTGTTGCCTTGGATTGCCCTTCCCGTCGAAGTGCTGGAACTTTGGTGGCTGGAACCCGGTAGGAAAGCGTAGCTGTTGGATCCTTGTGGTGTAAGGTTTTGAGTATGCAGTCGTAATCGGAGGTAGACTGCTGCCGTGGGAACGCATCATGTCGGCCACCAATGCTTGTATTTACTGGGCATTCATCGTTGCTACCCCCGAAGGTTGCGCGGCCATCGAGACCGGCATGGGAGAAACAACCTTCACTGGGACGGGAGCCGAGGAGAGTACGGGAGTAGTTGCTAGCATTGCCGGGACAACTTCTGCAGGAGCGGGAGTTGGAGACGGGGCTGGAGCAGTCACTGGAGAAGTAGGAGGTTGGCTGAATGCCGTAGCATCCCTTGCACTTTGAAACAAGGTATTGATGTGACGATCCTTCTCCTCTATTAGTCGGGTGATTTGCACCATGTGTTCACCCATTTGCATGACTTGGAGCTGGAGAGTGGACGGAGGGTGATGACGCAGGCAAGGTTCTAAAAAGCGCTAGGCGCTAGTCGGGCGGTGGGGGGCCGCCTAGTGCCTAGGCGGCCTAGGCGGGGCCTAGGCGGCGCCTAGGCGTTTTGCCTTTTTTTTATTATTTTAATTATTATTTTGATATTATATAATATATATATATATATATATATATATATATATATATATATATATATATGTTTAAAGATTAATATAAGTTCAAGATTATCCCAAACCATTATTTTAAAGAACAAGTATATAACCATAATTCAAGATTGAGTGATTAACAAGAACAAAAGCAAACATGGTCCGCCTGGCCAGCCTCAGCCCGCCTAGCCCGCCTGGTCCACCTGGCCAGCCTCAACCCGCCTGGTCAGCCTCAGCCCGCCTGGCTTGCCTGGTCCGCCTGGCCAGCCTCAACCCGCCTAGACCGCCTAGGTGGCCGCCTTGCCCCGCCTAGATCGCCTAGGCGGCTGCCTAGCTCCGCCTGAGAGCTTGGCCGCTTTTCTGGAGCGCCTAGGGCCTAGGCGAGGCGGTGGGGGGCCGCCTAGCGCCTAGGCGGCTGCCTAGATCGCTTTTTAGAACACTGGACGCAGGATGTCTCGATGTTGTATGCCTGGATCGTCGCCGTCCTCGTCAGAGACGTAGTTATGCTGACTTGCTTCTGCTTGATGACGGACGTTTGCCCCCGGCAAAGGAGGTGCAAGGCCCACTGGAGAACCCGAATGAGCTATGGGTTGGGGCTGGACCTCCCTAAATTTCTGGACTTGAATTCCAGGATCGAGGCTTGTTTCTTCATGCACCAAGGCCTCATTGGCGCTTTGGCGAGCATCTTTGGCAGTAGTTTCTGGCGTGAAGAAGTCCGAGAGAGTTTGAGTACGCTGAGTGTAGACGCGTACTATCGGGGGAACGACATCCTCTAGGTTTTCTGGATCACCTTGTTGGAGTAGTGGAGACTCGGCGATAGGTGAGAGGCTTGTTGGAGCAAACGTATCTTTGTTCGTTCTGGCCATGGCGAACTTGAAGCAACTCTTTCAAACGTACGGATAAAAGGAGAGGAGGTCCCACCGGGCGTGCCAAAAATCTGTGTGCGCAGAAAAAGATACGGGTCGTCTTTATTGCGAGCACACGAAGATTACAGATGCCGGGACCCGGGGGCTCGGGTGTGGCGAGTCCGGGTGCGGCGAATATTCGATCAGGAGATTATGGGAGAGATCCTCTGGAGGGTCCCTTTGATCTGTGCCTCTACGTGGTGTTCGTGCGAGAGCTCTGAAGGGGTTGCCCAGGACAGAGGTCTTTACAGGGTGAGGGTTTCTTGAGAGGCTAAGGAATATCAGCCGTTGATTTTGTCCCGTCTGTGCTTTGCGCTTTCTCGGCTAGGGAGGTTTTGGGCTTCGTTCCTCGGTCTTTGTGTCTTCCTCGATCCTTGCTCGATCTCGGCGTCCTTGATCGTCGGTTCGCAACGTCGATCGTGCTTTTGGCGTCGGCTTTGGCTTTAGCTTTCGGCTTTGGCGTTGCTTTGGCGTGGCTCTGGCGTTTGCTTTGCTTTGGCGCTTGCACTCGAACGTAGGCGGGTAGAGGCTTGCGATGCTTTAGTTCTTCCGGACTTCGCGTCGTATCGGCTAGAACGTGCGGTGCTTTGCTCGTGACCGTCGTAGTTGCTTGGCTTTGGCACATGTATTGCTTTGGCGCGGGCATTACCGGTGCGTTTGCTTTGGCTTATTGCGTTGGCTTTGGCTTTAGCTTTGACTCGATCTTCTTCTCGAACGACGATGGCTACTTCTTCAGGGCTTCTTTATTCTTCCGGCTGCCTCGATGGTTGTGGCGTCGGCTTGGCTTTTCTTCTTCTCTGAGCTTCTTTGGCGTGAGCGGAATCGAAGGTTTCTTTTGAAGATGGCGAGGGTAGCACCGATCTCCGTGTGATGGTTGTAGGGTCGACTTTTGTTGATAAAGACGGTGGGGGTAGCACCGGTCTCCGTGCGACGGTTGTAGCGCCGGCTTTTGTTGATGAAGATGGCGGGGGTAGCACCGATCTCCGTACGACGGTTGTAGCGTCGGCTTTTCTTGATAAAGACGGCGAGGGTAGCACTGATCTACGTGCGATGATTGTAGCGTCGGCTTTTGTTGATGAAGACGGTGAGGGTAGCACCGGCTTCAGGCCTTCTTCTCTAAGCTTTCTTCTTTGTGCGAGGAGTCGACGCCTTTGTTGAAGACGACGGGGTGTTATCGGCTTCGATCTTCTTCTCTGGCCTTTGCTTATGGCTTCTTCAGAGTTGATGAAGATCGTTGGAGACGTCTGGTGATAACGACTGCGGGCCTTCTTCTCCAAGCTTTCTTCTTCGTGCGAGGAGTCGAAGCTTTGATCTTCGAGTGCAAGGTCTTCACGTTGATGAGGACTTGAAGGGCCAAGTATTCTCGTAGGACGTGCTTGTCGTGCCTCGTGAAGCCTTCGCTCTTCAAGCGTTGGAGCTTCTCTTGCAGAGCCCTTTCGTCTTCAGCTTCTGACCTGGCGCGGTTGTGGTGTCGGCTTCTTCTCCGGGCGTATTTGGCTTGATCGGAGTTGAAAGCTTCTTTTGGAGATGGTGGTTGTAGCACCGATCTCTATGCGATGGTTGTAGCATCGGTTTTTGTTGATGAAGACGGCAGGGGTAGCACCGGCTTCAGGCCTTCTTCTCCAAGCTTTCTTCTTCGTGCAAGGAGTCGACGCCTTTGTTGAAGACGACGGGGTGTTGTCGGCTTCGATCTTCTTCTCCGGCCTTTGCTTTTGGCGTCTTCGGAGTTGATGAAGATCGTTTTAGACGTCGGGATGATGACGACTCCGAGCCTTCTTCTCCAAGCTTTCTTCTTCGTACGAGGAGTCGAAGCTTTAATCTTCGAGTGCAAGGTCTTCGCTTTGATGAGGACTTGATGGGCTAAGTGTTCCCGTAGGACGCGCTTGTCGTGCCTCGCGAAGCCTTTGGTCTTCAACCGTTGGAGCTCCTTTTTGCAGAGCCTCTTCCTCTTTAGCTTTCGACTTAGCGCGGTTGTAGTGTCGGCTTCTTCTCCGGGCGTATTTGGCTTGATCGGAGTTGAAAGCTTCTTTTGGAGATGGTGGGTGTAGCACCAATCTCTATGCGACGGTTGTAGCGTTGGTTTTTGTTGATGAAGATGGCAAGGGTAGCACCGGCTTCAGGCCTTCTTCTCCAAGCTTTCTTCTTCGTGCGAGGAGTCGATGCCTTTGTTGAAGACGATGGGGTGTTGTCGGCTTCGGTCTTCTTCTCCGGCCTTTGCTTTTGGCGTCTTCGGAGTTGATGAAGATCGTTGGAGGCGTCGGGATGATGACGACTTCGGGCCTTCTTCTCCAAGCTTTCTTCTTCGTACGAGGAGTCGAAGCTTTGATCTTCGAGTGCAAGGTCTTCATTTTGATGAGGACTTGATGGGCTAAGTGTTCCCGTAGGACACACTTGCCGTGCCTCGCGAAGCCTTTGGTCTTCAAGCGTTGGAGCTCCTTTTTGCAGAGCCTCTTCCTCTTTAGCTTTCCACCCTTGATGCCTTCCCCTACCCCTTCTATTTATAGGCAAAGGGGGAAGGTTGGGAGAGATATGGCTGCAATCTTTTTGTTTCATCCAATATCTCCCCCCATAACCATCAAGATATTGTTCCCTTATTTGGGGGGAACAAACTTGATCCCTTCCTTTTTGGTTGGGGTGGTTATGAGCAAGATGTGACTTGATCTTTGAAGATTGAGTTGTCATCTTTGCACTTTCGGATTGCATGGCGACACGACGTCATCTTGTCCATCGGATCGAGGGATCGTCGTGGATCTACGGTTGTGTAGACGTCCACGCCACCTCCCCCCGCATCGAGGCGGTTATGATTTTTTTTTTTCTTTTTTTTTTCTTTTTCTTTTCTTTTTCTTTCCTTTATGGCCGGCCACACCTCCCCATAGGGAGAGGGCACGGTTTTCCATAAAGGGGGGCCAGTGGGCCCCTTTTTGAGCTTGGGTTTCGGGTCCGGTGGGGCCTGTTTACTTTGAATCTGGTCCGTTTTATTTACGGGCCGTTGTGCGTGAGCTGAGTTCGCATGCGGGCTGTTGTGTGCGGGCCGAGTTCGCAGGCGGGCCGTTGTGTGTGGGCCCGGTTTCGCATGCGGGCCGTTGTGTGTGGGCCGGGTTTCGCATGCGGACCGTTGTGTGTGGGTCAGGTTTCGCATGCGGGCCGTTGTGTGTGGGCCAGGTTTCGCATGTGGATCGGGTCCAATCCGTGGGCTAATTTCGGTGCCCACAGTCGCACCGAAGGCACCCACTTTGTGCCAATCGGCACGGGCGAGGAAATGGGTGCCCATATGAATGCCGGTGTTGTCATCAAAAGTGTTCTGTTGCCGAAGGTGTTCAGGTGGGGCGTCGTCAAAGGGTGAACGGGCGTCGGCATCCCGACCGACCACCGTGACTCTCACTGTATGTGATAACAAGGCACCGGGTAAAGATACGGAGCGAGATCAGAGCCACTTCTCTGAGCGGGTCTATTGGCACACCATGTATTCCTTTTCACACACCAAATCTATATAACATGGCACATCGGTTTTGTGCTGACTAGACAAAACGGAAGCTGACTAGGACAAGCTGACTGGACAAAAATGAACCGAATAGATCTAACCATTTGTTAAAAAATCAACGCACAGTCTCTATTTTCCCGTCGATTCGTTCAAAAATCAACGCACGATCTCTATTTCCCCGTCAACCAACTCCTTCCCTAACCATTAAATTGCACTAAACCTCTAAAATCCCGACCCATTTAAACTGCACTAAATCTGATCATTCATCCCGTGATCGTTGTTCGCATCAACGGCTATAAACTCGTCTGTTGAAATTTGGCCGCCCCAAACCATCGAGTCGATCTCAAGGAATTCGTTCGAATAGAGACAGCTATCATTGATCAATTATAGGGGAGTTGGTCGTGCCGAAGGCGCCTGCTTCGTGCCAATCGGCACGGGTAAGAAAATGGGTGTCCCTATGAATGCCGGTGTTGTCGAAAGTGTCTTTTTGCCGAACGCGTTCAGATGTGTTGCCACCGAAGACGGCCCGCTGCAGTGCCGACAAATGTGTACCGCTAAAGGCGGCCAGCTGCAGTGCTAACAGGCACGGGCATACACTAGTATATATACAGATTGTATACTTCTAACACTAAGGAAATATAGTACAATGGCTATAGTGTTTGGATATTACTATTAGATTCTGTGTTTGAGCGTACTTATTATTCTTTGAAATTCTTTTTTATTAAAACACACATTTTTATCCAAACCTGGCCTGAAATTACTAATATATGTGTATACGGTCCGGATCTAGGCTAATACCCTTGGCCCGAGTCTAGGCCCGGCCCGACGGCCCTACTCTGGCCTTAGCATATGTAGGCCTGACCTGGCCCGGGCCGTTTTACACCCCTACCAAGGTATGCGCTTGCTCTACATTTTGGAGAACAATTTTGTTTAAAACCATTCAATTTGAACCCTTGGATGCCCTAAGGACTCATCTAAAGGTTCAAATTGAAGGGTATTGCTGACCCAACTATTGTGAAGAATTTACAATAAGTAGTGTAATTGTTACAAACACCAAAGAAAAAAATTAGGAAAAGGCCGCTCGAACTAATCATGTAGTTTGATAAACCCATCTACCTTTTACGCAGAGTCCCTCCCTCCATTTATTAAAAATGGTCATTTTGCTTTTATAGCAACTGTACAATGAGAATAAATCGTTGTACTTTTTTTTCAATATGCATTGTATAATAAAACCCATATAGTAGACCAAAAGCACCAAAGTTGCTACATTGATTTCAATATAACAATAATTATTCCGATATATAAATTTGGTTGCTATAGTGATTTCACTATACCAGTTCGAATTTAGTATAAATTCAGGTTAGCAGAGTATAAATTTGGCTGTTACAGTGATTTTATCGTAGCAGTTCGAATGGAATTTCAATTCGGGACAACAAAGTATCAATTCTGTTTCTACAGTGAAATCATTGTAGCAATGATTGTACAGCTGTAGTGATTTGGAAGTAGCAACCGAATTGATACTATATTATCCGAATTGATACTCCAGGATATTTTATCTACTAATTTTACAAAAAAAGATTGTTACGAAGGTTAATATGCGGAGACTAAGGGAATATGATCGTCGAAGGCCCTCTGTACACCTTCTGCAGCTCGTTTTGATAAAACCCCATATCACATCTTAGTACGATGCATTTGTCACAACAACTGCTCTAGCATTTGGGGCAGACTACTTATGTTAGATTGTACTCTTAACGATTATCAATATTACAGTCTCATCGAACAACCACTGGTCACCACCGGCAACCATTGCCATAAGTCACCCCCATCTTCAGCCACCACTGTCGGTCACTACCGCCACCTGTTATCGCCAACCACCATGTTATCCAATACCACAGCTCGCCGACTACGACCCTCGCCAGTTGTCACCACGTACTCGCCGCCAACCACCATTGTTCGACGCCCCTATTAACTGTAGTGAACCAACCAACTATTTTTGAATTCCACCACTACAACTGCAATAAACAAAATAACCGTAGTTTCTACCGTAGGTAGTTGCAACTACAATGGCAAGTGTAGTCGAAATTCTAGCAACCAAACATGGTCTTAGTGGCCCCTGTTAGAGTTGGGTCCACCACCCTCGACCAATGGGATAACCAGTAGGGAAAGGGCTAAACAATGGCCACATGAAAACTCCATACTCGGACAAGAGTACTATTATTCCAACATGGAGTGTGGACGTCGATCTGGAACATCCTAACTTCATAGTCGGCCGATGCCTGGCTTTAAGGATGACTGTGAATCACCGATTAAGGTAGGTGGCTGGGATTGTGTACCATATCATGATGTTCCTGATCGATGTTCCTACACGACGTTGGGGTAGCATTTTCAGCCCGACGATACACATGGGTCCAACAAGAGCAAGCCTATTCGTACCGATACCTTTTACCGATTCATTAACATAGAATGATGTGTCACCACTCACAACGTCCCTTTGCCTGTCGGTTCGAGCAAGTGAATGTCTTTTAAAGAGCTAGAATTCTTTTTTCATGTGTGAACGCGGCTCTCTTTTAAATCCATTTAAAAACCCACCTTAAAGATGATAAATTTTCATTCAATGGCATTTAATGGTAATTTGATGTTAAGCTCTCTCTCTCTTTCTCTCTCTCTAACCACTCACTTCAGATTTTACACTTCTTCAAACAATTGCGATGTCATCTTTGCCAAATGGTTTGCATCAAACACATTCGGGCATTGCCTGGATTTCTTACTAGTATCTATACTAAAATGGAAGCCTCTCTCCCGTGTTTTGACACGTGGATGTCTTTTAAAGAGTTAGAATTCTTCTTTCGTGTGTGAACGCGACTCTCTTTTAAATCCATTTTAAAACTTACCATAAAGATGATAAATTTTCATTCAATGATATTTAATGGTCATTTTGATGTTAATCTCTCTCTCTCTCTCTCTCTCTCTCTCTCTCTCTCTCTAACAAGTGAATCACACTCATTTCAGATTTCACACTTTTTCGAACAATTGCGATGTCATTTTTGTCAAATGGCGTGCATCATGCACATTCGGGCATTGCTCGGGTTTCTTACTAGTATCATTCTATGTGAAATATTGGCTAAAAGCTATCAGAATAAATACTAAATAGTATTTTCCATCCAATAAAACTAGTTGGTCATTTTGTGTGCGAGAGAGAGAGAGAGAGAGAGAGTTGGGTGATTTCTCTTGTGGGTGTGTCATCGTTCTTCTTAGTTAACGACTAGCCTTTTCAGAGCATCTACAACCCTAACCAAATTTTTACTCAACTTTGACTAAAAATTTGAGTAAAAACTCAATATGATACTAAGTACTCTAGTCCTTACTTAAATTTGTGTAAAACTCAATCTGATACAAGTACTCCAACCCTTTTACTCAGATTTTTACTCAAATTTGAGTAAATATCAAAATTGGATGGCATGTTTGTAAATAGAAACCCCTAGGAGATGACCACTAGAATTTGAAATGGGAATTGAATCTCCCCCGATTTAGTGAAAATTTTGAGTAAAACTCATTTTGGTATACGTCTGAGTAAAGGGCTGGAGCTGTTTTTTAGACAATTTTACTCAGATTTAAATATCTATATAACAAGGGACGTTGATTTTGTGCTGACTAGACAAAACCGAACAAAAAAATCTGACTAGGATAAGCTGACTAGACAAAAACACCTCTCTTCCCCCATTTCTTTCTCTCTTCCCTCGATCTCTCCCCATCTCTCTCTCTCTTGCCCTGATCTCTCTCTTTCTCCATGATCAGATGAAAAGAAAGAGAGAGATCGCATGTTTCAAATATGGTAAGGGAGATAGAGAAGTTCGGTTTTAGAGAGAGAGATCGCATGTTTCAAATATGGTAAGGGAGATAGAGAAGTTCGGTTTTAGAGAGAGAAAGTCCGAGATAGAGATAGAAAGAGACGGGGTGAGAGATTTCAAGAGAAGAAAGGGGGGTCACGATCTGGGTTTAGAGAGAGAGTTCGGAGATGAGAGGTATAGAGAGAGAGAAACAAGGGGTAGATAGAAAGAGATGGGATCTCGGAGGGGGCATGCGGTCAGGTGCTAGAGATGGCCGGTGGATGGGTTTCGGGGTAGAGAGAGAACGTTTGTGATCATTTTAGAGATAGAGAGAGAGAAGGGATTGAGAGAAGCAGTATCCGAGAGAGAGGGGGAACATGATTTCTACATGGGAGTTGCTCGGGTTGGAGAAAAACGGACGGCTGCGATGGTAGTGTGCTGGAATGCTTGGTATGCATTGGTTTGCATGGCAAGGTCATTAGATGGCTAAGATGGGAAGGGAATAGATGGAGTTTTGGTTTTGTTGGGATAATATTAATGAGGGGAATCTATATAATAATCTCTCTCTCTCTCTCTCCGTCTCTCTCTTTCTTCCCATGATCTCTCTCTCTCTCTCTTCCCCCTGATCTTGGGGTGCTGATAGGTAAGAAAAGAAAGATCGAGAGAGAAAGAGAAGAGATAAATAAGAGAGAGAAAAGGGAAGAGGAGAAGATCAGGTAGAAGAGAATCCCGAGGGGGGTCTGCATGCATGCAAGGGACGACTGGGATCGCGAGGGGGCGCTGCTATAGTCCGAGAGAGAGACACACACAGAGAGAGAGAGAGAGAGGGAGGATCGGATGAGAGAGAATCAGAGTACAGCTGGAGTCAGGTAGAGAGAGAGAGAGAGAGAAGTTTGCGAGAGAGGGAGGATCGGATGAGAGAGAGAGAGAGCTTAGAGACGGCTGCTCTCTCTCTCTCTCTCTCTCTCTCTCTCTCTCTCTCTCTCTCTCTCTCTCTCTCTCTCTCTCTCGCTCTCGCGTGCACGTGAGATCATAGTCATCTAGATCCAGTCACATCCAATTCATTGCACCTAGCCACCCAATGCATGATCAAAATCCCCTCAAAGATCTCCCATGCGGTCGCAACTATGGCCAGCCAAATGTTTGTCTATTTGTCTCAATCTAACCCCTTCCATTGTTTTATGACTAGTGCATGCCCGTGCCTGTCGGCACTGCAGTGGGCCGCCTTTGGTGGCAACACAACTGTTGGCAAAAAAGTGGGCCGCCTTCGACGACAGGACACCCCCCGGGCATCACCATCCCCACCCACACCGTCGTATTAGGCGATAACATAGCTGACCCAACTTCGACAACAAAAAACTTTCGGCGGCAACATCGGCCCACCCCGACGGACGAAAAACCGCTAAGACTCGATCAGACCCGTTTAAATATTTATTCTTGATTTTTTAATTTTATATTACGTTGCAACTCACTATCATGGGTGTCCTGATCACAGCCATCTGTTGAACCCATCGTAGACTGTGAATGGATGCTGGGTAAACCCGACCCGACCCAACCCGTCCGATGGGCATGCCCGTGCCTATTTAAGAACATAAAGGGGCTAGAGAAAGCAGGAGGGTGAAGTAGGGCTAGGATTTCTCTCTCTCTCTCTCTCTCTCTCTCTCTCTCTCTCTCTCTCAACACTTTTCTGCGAGGCTCAGGGAAGAACCTTTATAGAAGGGGAAAGGAGTGATTAGGGTTTTTACCTTTGGTCTATCGGGGGATTTGACTTTGTCCGAGTAAGGTCGAGGCCGATCGTTGCCGGAGAAGAGAGGAGACCCATTTGCCTTCAACCGATCTCCAACCGACTGTTGTCGCTGGAGTCGCCCAAACATGCTGCTACTCCAGCAACCGATTCGCCTTCGGCCTTCCAATCTCCACCGCCCCACCCGTAATCTGCGCGAGAAGAGAAGGAGCCCAAGAGAGAGACTCCCCCCCTTCACGTTGCATATCGAGCCCCCCCTTCCAAGATCGACGGCCCCCCTTCGAGCCGAAGAGACTCGATCTACAGCAGGAAGGGGGGCTCGATCTGCAGCGTGAAGGAGGGGGGCGCTCGATCTGGGGCTTGAAGGCCAAGGGGGGCGGGCCTTGTGAAGGGGAGGGGGGGAGACTCGATCTGCAGCGAGAAGGGGGGCTCGATCTGCAGCCGGAAGGAGGGGGGGCGCTCGATCTGGGGCGTGAAGGCCGAGGGGGCGGGCCTCGATCTGCAGCAGGAAGGGGGCTTGATCTGGGGTGTGAAAGAAAGGGGGACTCGATCTGGGGCGTGTAAAACGGGAGGGGATGTGAAGGACGGCTCGAGGGAGAGGGGGGCGATCATCTCAGCCCCGAAATCATAGTCGTCTGTTGATAATCACTACCGTCCCTTTACCTGGCAGTTGGGGCTGAGTAGGATGCACTCGGCCGATTGAATGAATTGGGGGATGTCTTTCTCTTGGCCAATTGAATGAATCAATTTAGTCAGCAATTTTTTTTTTGTCTAGTCAGCTTGTTCCTTTTTGTCTAGCCAGCTTTTAGTTCCATTTTGTCCTAATCAGTACAAAACCGCCGTGCCATGTTATATAGACTACAAAACAACCTTCTATTTTCCAATTTCTATTGAAGTGGCTTTATTGTCTCGTTCCTGGGTCTTGGTCCTACTTCTGGTTTTATGACTTTCAGGTTTGCTCATCAACCGAATATCTACATCTAGAATTTTTTTTTATTTAAATGGGTTTCTTAGATGTGGTGACAAAATGGGTTTGGACGTATTAGTAATGCCACACTTGTTTTATTTAGCGTTATTTTGACTTTGTCCCCCAAATTTTGCCTTGAATTAGACTTTAACCCCCATATTTTCATTAATTAGACTTCACCCTTTCTCTTAGATGGTGAGCTGACGAAACAGTTAGTTTTGGAGGGTGAAGTCTAATTAATTAAAAGATGGGGTGTAAAGTCTAATTCAAGGCAAAATTTGGGGGGCAAAGTCAGAATAACCCTTTATTTATTTGGAATTGTTGTCTCAATGCGGATTTTTAATTTGCAGTTATGCCACAAAGATGAATTACCACTATTTTGTGGAGGAGACTCTTTCGGAGTGTAGTAGAACCTTGGAGGGTTTTTTCTTGGTTGCATGTGTGGTCCTTTTTTCTTGGTTGCATGTGTGGTCCTTTTGACCCTTGGATACCCGTCTCCTCACAAAATCGGCTTGTGAGTGGAGGTCCAAGTCGAGTATTTCAATGCAACATCACCTAGCCCCTTAACTAATGTGGGATCAAATCCAATAATCCCCCACTTCACACAAGGCTTGGGACTGGCGAGCCCCCCCCCCCCCCCCCCTGTGGGCAATGAGGGGCAACGATGGGTGCAACCTGAGCTCTAAGACCACTTATGGTTCCCTAGACACTTGGATACCTGTTCTCCACAAAAACCAGCATGTGAGGGGAGGTCTGATCGTTTAGGAATCACACCGGATTATCATGGAAAACAGTTGTAATTATAGGGTTTATCCGGTATCGTCTCAGGGATTGCGATTACTATCACCAAAGATCAGGCACAACTAGAAGGATTTTGATTTTCAGTTATATCTAATATAAAAGTAACGTGGAACTAATTAATTAAGATGGAATTCAGAGAGATAATTTAAGGCTTCGACTTCACCACTAGCATCAACTAATATTATTCTACGATAATTAGGATTAAATCTTGCTCAAGGATTTGACTCATCAAGGCTACAAAGCCCTGATGATGTCGGAAGAAAGATGCTATGATTCATAAGGCATGGACTATCTTTGATAAGCATGATCCGTCTCACATTCGGCACAGACCGTCTTCTCTAAGTATAATCCATCTCAGATGCAATCATAGAGAATTAAAATTAATTAGAAAGATTCCTACAATTATACCACTAGCACGCCCTGTCTTTGGCGGGGACGATCTTTCTCGTATCCGGCACGGATCGTCTCGCCTAGGTACAAAGCATCTAAGCATAAAAGTATGTACGATGAATATTTATTACATGACTATAAAAAGAGATGAACTTTAATTTAAAAACCACAAGATCTCATTTCCTCGATATGCAATTAAAGATTAATTAAAGAAGGTTCATCATAAATAAGTATAAGCCATACAAGATCCATTGAGCAAAACTAAGATCCTAGCTAATTACACATAGAATAATAAAAGAAGAAAACTAGAGTTTCATCGAAACCCTAGATAAGAATTTTAGCCTAGCATGGAGATGATGATGATGGGTGTGTTGATGAAGATGATCGATGAAGACTCCATGGCGGCTTTCTCCTCTCCTCTCCTCTCCTAGCCGTCGTTAATGAAAAACTAATTAAGCATCTCTTTTCAGTTGTAGAAGCCTCCTTTTATAACTAGGGTTTCCTCCCTAATGACCCACATTTTTATCCTTAGTCGTCCGATCAAAAAATCAGATTATAGATGAAAACCCGTCAGAGTTTCGCCCTGGGCGCCAGAATTGGTGCCCTAGGCGCTAGTGTAATTTATTTCTGCACCGCGTTGCCATCTCGTTTTGCCCATATCTTTTGACTCGAATGTCGGAATTGGGGGTTTTTGGGCTTGTTTCGAAGCTATCGACGAGCTCTACCATATTTTATTATCCTCTTAGCCTCTTTTACATGGAATTAGTATTTTCCTGTAATGCAAGATAAAACATGTAAGGGCACAGGTAGGGCTATAAAATGAATGTTACGAGTGTAGGTTTAGGGGAGCTAATGCGAGACATTTAAACGCCGATCAAGGTCCAAGGCGGGTATTTCAATGCAACAACACCCAGTCCTTAATCGATGTGGGGCTAAATCCCAACAACATGAACTCAAGTGTAACCATTAGACATGCCCCCCATACCTGCCAACTAATTAATCTTCTAGGTTTCTCGGAAGGCTAGGCTCTTGCTAAGTTGCCTTGGTAAGGTTTTTGGGAATGATCCTAAGAGGGTTGATGTTAGATTCGAAGTTGATTGGAAGATTTTTTTCAACATGCCTGTATTGATTTCTTAATTGGAGTTGTGTTTGATATTTGATTCATTTTTGATGGAATAAGACTTGGATGATAATGATGAGCAATAGTAGTCATATTTGTAATCTACTGAGCAGAGCTCAAGGAAAATTTGACCATGTGAGCTATGTTAATAATAGCAACTTTGTTCATGTATCGATAATATCATGGCATGATGGTCCTGCATAAATATGGGTTGATGATTGGCCATGGTATTTAGGGCATCCGATTCGAGTTTTTTGAGACAGCCTTTATCCATCCCCCCAGATAAATCAGCAGTTTTGGATCCTTACATCCTTTGGCATGTGTTTCCATTTTACGCTTCACCTTATATATTAATCCATACCCATTATTTTCAATTCTATGTCTAATGAAAACAAACACAAGGGTTAGGACCATAATGTGCCAATCTTTCCCTTCCCGTTTTATCCCTACACAAATCACAAATACCATCCAATAATATTACCCTTTTGTAACTAATCAATTGAGTCTTATTTATCCATTTAAAAAACCAAGGGCTATTCTGGGAATAGCAATCCCACTAACCCATCTTCCTTTCGTCCAACTTTTTATTTCCCGTTATGCCCTTCTCTTCTTTGGCACTAATCAATTGAATTTTATTGATCCATTAAAAAAACAAGGGTTATAATGGGAAGGGCATTCCCACTAACTCGCTACACTCTGGGTGACACCAACACACCATATTTTCACTGAATCGCAAATTGCCGCCATCAAAAAAAATTTATCTCCGCTTTGGATCTTAATGGTGTCTCCCTTTCTTCCACTACAGACATCCTTCGTGAGGTGTCTTGCTTTTTTAGGGACTCCTTTCGTGCGGATGACGAGGCAGGAGTGTCTGTGGATTGGGTGACTTTAGATATGCCGCAGCTGGGGTCAGACTCGGCTTTGGACACGCCCTTCTCGGAGGAGGAATTTCAGAGGGCGGTTTTCCAGTCCTAAGGTGATGGCGCTCCGGGCCCGGATGGTTTCCTGATGAGTTTCTACCAGAAATTATGGGAGATCGTTAAACCGGATCTCTGCCGATTCCTATTTGACTTCTTTGATGGCAAGGTATGCATTCACTCACTGAACTACTCTTGGGTATTCTTTTACCTAAAAAGAGTGTTGCAGAGAACGTTCGGGATTATCAACCAATCAGTTTGGCGAATTGTCTTTACAACATTGTCTCGAAGTCCTAGCCTATAGGATAGCAGCCATCATCGACACTATCATGTCCCCTTCCCAAATGGCTTTCATTAAAGGGCGGATGATCCTCGATAGTGTGGCGACAACTCACGAAGACATATTTCATCTCCGAGAGTCGAACATGGAGGGTGTTCTTCTGCAGTTGGATTGTGAGAGGGCATTTGACCAAATTCCGTGGAATTTTCTCCTTAAATTGCTGTGGGTTAAGGGATTCTCGGATCGTTAGTTGGGATGGATCAAGAAAATTCTGCACTCGTCGAAAATGGCTTGCCTGATGAAAGATGTACAGGGGAACGAGTTCAAAGTCTACAAATGGTTGAAGCAAGGTTGCCCGCTCTCCCCCTATTTATTCATATTGGTGGTGGATGCCTTCGATGCCGCTATTTGCAAGATGACCAACGAGGAACTTGTGAAGGGGATAGGATAATCGAGTTGGTCTACCTCCAATCTTCATTACGCTGACGACTCGCTCCTCTTTGCCTGCCCTTTCCACTTAACTTCCCTGAAGATCTTGTTATACGACATTGAACTCTCTTTGGGCTTAGAATCAACTTCCTCAATAGCAACTTGTACTTCATCTACCATGCTGATGCGGGTCCGGCGTTGACAAGAATTCTAAATTGCAGGAAAGCTGGTTTGCCTTCGAAATATCTAGGCATACCGGCTAGCGATAAGGCCTTGAGACGAGAAGATTGGGAAAAGATGATTTAGAAGATTAAGAGGAAACTCAAGGGACGGCAGGGAAGATTTTTATCCTACGAGGGGTGGCTGGTGCTGGTAAACGCAGTCCTTTGTACTATCCCTTCATATTACCTCTCCTTCTTCTACGTCCCTACTTGGGTGATAGATCGAATAGACAAGATTCAAAAGTCTTTTCTCTGGCGGGGAGCTGGTAACACGGGGGGCACATACCACCTTCCTCGATGGGATCAAGTTTGCCTTCCGAAGAGGCTTGGTGGCATGGGGGTCCTCGATCTCAGGCGGTTCAATATCTCCATGCTCGGGAAGTGGTGGTGGCGGATTCAACATGGCTCCACCGGCTCTTGGCGTGACATCTTGCTGGCAAAGTATTTCAAGAGATTCTCCCCAGTGCAGTCCATGAGCAGGACAACAGGCTGTATTTCGCATTTTTGGCGAGGAATCTTAAAAGTTCAGAATTTTTACAAAGAGGGTAGCACACTCACGTTGGGAGATGGACGTCACATCTGATTTTGGGAGGATACTTGGCTCGTAGATGTTTCTTTATCAGCCTTCCCATCTTTTCTTCAACCTTGCTTTGCATCCGGGAGCGTCCGAGAGCTCCCAAGCAAGGTTTGGTAATAGGGAAAACTCTTGGCAGGTGAGATTCCGTTCGATAATCCCCCAGGCTCACTGTCAGGAGTTCGAGGACTTGATGTTGTTGCTGTCGGCTACAAGTTTTCGTTCTTTCCTTGACAGAATTCGATGGCGTTGGACATCGACATGAGTCTTCTCGGTAAAATCCTTTTACAATAGCCTTATCCCAAGCTCCTCACAACGCTTTTGCCCTTCGGGGGCCATATGGAAGACCAAAGCTCCGATGAAAATTTAGATTTTTTCTCTTCTTGCGGCAAGTAACAAGATCCTCACTAAGGCTAACTTGCTGAGGCGGAATCACCCACAAGTAACGGAATCTTTGTGTACTTTTTGCAATACCGAAGAGGAGAACGCATCACATTTATTGCTTGGATGCCCTTTTGCCAGACAAGTGTGGGACCATTTCGAGGCGAAGTGCGGCATCCGCTCACATCCGATTAGCCTGAAGGCTTTATGAAGCTTGTGGCGACAGAGGAAGATTCCCAAAGCGATTCGGCAAACATGGGATATCCTTGTAATGGGGATATGATTATCTGGGTGATTTGGCTACAGAAGAACAACCATGTTTTCAACGATAAGGTCAAGGGGGCGGATGAGCTCTGCAGGGGGACCCAGGGAGTCGGGACCTCAGGGGATAACCCGTGGAAGAAAACATGCAAGAAACGGGCCTCTTCTATCCGATTTACCAACGTTGACACCATGGAGATGCTCGATGAGGCTGAGAATGCTCTGCCGCCACCTCCTCCGATCAGCATCTCTGCCCTAGGTCAGCTTCATGCTCCTCCTGTTCTTCCTTCTACTACCCTCGCTATCGCTGCTACCGCGGGCTCCGCTCCAGAGGATCCCGCACTGCGATGCCAGGTTATCATGGTTGAGCTCAAAGATCCTCGTGTCGAACTCTTGCTTTCCATGGCGGAAAGTGGGCTCTCCAATGGCACATGTCTTGATTCGGGACTTCCCCAACGACTTCTCAACACCCCTCTTTGTTGCAGTGATGACTCTAGAAATGGAGAAGGGGTAGGAAAAGAGGAAGACCGCCCGATCTACCTCCCACACCACGGGAGGACAAGACGACTTCGTCCGCCTCGTCAGGAGGCTTTCGCCCGGGTGCTCGTGGAGAAGAAGAAAGCCACCATGCGGGGTTGGGATCTGATGCTGATCTAAGCTCAGAGGAGGAAGAGCTCGCTCAACTGATCTCCATCGCCGCCCCAGCTCTTATCATTCCATCCCCACCCTTCGAGGGGTCTGTTCTCTCGGGCGCCAAGGTTTCCTCACCCCCAAAGTCCCCGTCCCTTGCCAACGCGGGCAACCCCGAGGTCGCCAATCCTCTGGGGGACCTGGGGCCGAGACTTAGTCTACAAGGTTCCCACTCTAGGGCCCATTGGATCCGAGTCTTTGAGCTCAGGCTCTGAGGCCTTGGGCTCGGACTCGGGTTCCAATGGTAGGGAATCGGGCGGACCCTGCCTGGATGGCGGGGAAGGTCGTACCTCGCAGGTTCCTCCCCTGGACCCGATGACAGCAAAGCCTGTAGCCTCCATTCCTCTCACAGCGGGCTAGGGCGGACAAGAGGCTTTTGGGAGCTCGCCCTCCTTAGGCGAGGTTGACAGGGCTCCTCATTACCTCCGCGAGATCTTCGGCTGTAACATTTTCGCCAAATCTCCATTCATGGTAATTTTTGACAAGCTCGTCGAGGTAACGCACTGGTTTTTCTTCTTTTCCCCCAGCTCTATTTTCTGACTTCGCAGGTGGAGAAGAGGAACCAAGCCCTCGCCGAGGAGGTCACCGTCGCTGGGGGAAGTCTCGTAGCTCTATTCGACCACTCCCTCTTGGGCTCCGAATGTCGAATAGATGAGCACATCCATTGACTCTGTTAAACAGATTGGTCCGATGAGCTGAGGGCTGAGGTGGACCAGCTGCGTCAACTGGTTGCCACCCTGACGTCCGAGCTGGCGTCTGCCAAGGAAGCCCACACTCAATCAACCACAGAGCTTCAAGAGGCAAGGAAGGTGGAGGAGGCGGTGCAAGCAGAAGCCACCCAACTCCAGAGCGAGGCGATCGCCATGAAGGCCGAGGTCGCCGCAATGAAGGAGATATATTCTCGAAGTCTGCAAGTCCAACAAAGCTGCCTCTAGGCTCAACTGGACAAGCTCCTCTAGAAGGGTGCAATTGACGCGGTGGAAAGATACAAGACCGAGAGGTAGAAGAAGAGGCGCCGGGAAAATGATAGCGGGGCGAACACAAGTAGACCCTAAGCTCAGCGCCCAACTTTTGTAAACAACTTTTGATATAATGAATTATTAGTTGCCTTTATTTTTGCTGTGTCTTGGCTATTTTATCTGAGTTTTCCTGTAAGATTGTTTAGCGGTCTCGAGGGTTCTACCCCGGGTGAGGCAGCTAAATTACGTAAAAAATTAAAAATACAATGGTATGCAAGTGGGAAGCACGACATGCTCGAAAAAAGACGATTCGATCCTTGAGCTCGGAAAATCAACGAAACATAAATCTAATAATTCTAAAACTTACAGAACTCAAGGATTAAATATTTTATTTTGGAAAATAAATCAAGTGCTAGCTGCCCCCTGCCCAGTTAAGTTTCCTTTGCAACCCTGATTACTGGATATGCCCTCAGCTCAGATATTGGCGGCACTCGCTCCTCGCGGAGGCCTCGCCTACTTTGAGCTTTGAGGGGTTACCAAGAGATTTTTAGGTCGCCTGAGTGGGTTGTTGCCCATCTAGGTCCCCCTAAATCACCCCGAGGTGCTTCCTATCATTGCATGTGAATGCGAAGGACCCCGGTCATGTTTAAATTCCCCTAGACAGTGGACTACCCCGGCGATCTCAAGGTTGTTTAGAATGACCACTGAGAAACCCAGTCTTGCTTTAAGTCCGCATGATAGCGGACTGTTCTATGGGGGCTGCATGCAAGCTGATCGCGCGCGAGCCGATCCTTTATAGAAGATGTGTGCGAGCTGACTGTGTGCGAGTAGATTCTTTAGATTATTATCGAGCATAATTTTGAAAAAAACCATTCAATCAACTTGAAACACCCTTTATTCCACAAAAACGATCTACAAGAGGGAGCCTTCGTGTTAAGGATAATATCTCTGAAGATGGACGACATTCCAAGGTCACTCTAGGAGATCACCATCTGTAATCATCAACGTATAAGCACCTAATTCTTTTGCGTAGTGTACTATATAGGGTCCTTCCCAGTTCGCGGCAAGCTTTTCGGCGTTGGGTTCTTGCGTGTTGGCGAACACCTTTCGCATTATGAGATCGCCCGATGGCAGACTCTCTTGTCATAGGACGCTTCATCTCTTGGCTATAACCAGCAAGACTTGGTTAGCGAGCTCCCTTCGTTCTTCGAGCTGGTCAAGGGAGTCGATGAGTAGGTTGTTGTTGTCGACCTCGCCCACAGTGAGCATCCTTGCCGAGGGCACTTCTGCTTCAATGGGTAAAACGGCTTCGCAACCGTAGGTGAGGCTGAAAGGCGACTCATTCGTCAATCGACGTGGAGTGGTTCGATAAGCCCACAACACTCCATCAAGCTCTTTTTCCCAAAGCCCCCCCTTTTTTTTCCCTTCCAACCTCTTCTTAAGGTTGTCTAGGATTACCTGATTAGTCACTTCGACTTGTCTGTTAATCTAGGGGTACCTAGGAGAGGAAAATCTCAGATCGACCCCATGCTTGGCATAGAAGCTTTTGATCAAGTGGTTGTTGAATTGGCACCCATTATCCATGATGAGTACACGAGGTAGGCTGAATCTACAAAAAATATTCTTCCATAGGAAGTCCTTCACCTGTTTCTCTCTGATCTTGGCCAGCAGGATTGCTTCCACTCATTTGGTGAAGTAGTCCGTGGCAGCCAAGATGAATTTTTTTTGCTGTGTAGATACAGAAAAAGGTCCGACTATGTCAAGTCCCCACTGTTGGAAAGGCCATGGGCTTACCAGATGGTGCAGCTCTTCTGCGGGCAAGTGGTTGACCGTGGCGTGCTTTTGATATTGAAGACACTTCTGCGCAGTCTTGATAGCGTCTTGAGCAAGGGTGGGCCACCAATACCCCTATCTCCTGACCTTCCCGACTAGAGACCTCCCACTAGAGTAGTTGCCGAACTCTCCGAAGTGAAGGCGATCTAGTACTTCTTCGATCTCCAGGGGCTCTACACACCTGAGGATGGGACCGCCAAAGGATTTTTTAAAAAGGCGGTCCCAACAGATGAGGTACCGTCTGATATTCTTCTTCATTCACTGAGCTTCTTCACTATCGCCAGGGAGCTCGCCTCCTCGAAGGTAGCGAACGATTGGCACTGTCCAACTGGCGGGGAGTACCTCGAACGAGGTTTGATTTACGGCGCTCTCACCCAGTTGGATCCGGGGGTGACCCTGCACTTCAATCACTATTTGCCGGACTTCGAGATCTCCGAGTAGGGAGGTAGTTTTAGCGAGGGCATCAGCTCGTTTGTTGTTGAATCGGGGAATTTGTTCAAATGAAATTTTTTCAAATTTCATGGCCATGCTTTTCATAAGATCTACATAGCTCGCCATTCGCGCATCTCGGGAGGCATAGTCACCGTTGATTTGGCAAATGATTAGTTGAGAGTCACTAAAGACTTCAGGCTTTTTGACGCCAACATCACTAGCTAGCTCCAGGCCGACCAAGAGCGCTTTGTACTCTTCCTCATTGTTCATGACTGCAAAATCTAGCCGAACAGATTTTTTAAGGATTACCTATTTGGCGATTAGCACAACTCCAATTCCTGCTCCGAAAATATTGGACGAGCCATCGACGAAGAGCTTCCAATCTCCCACGGCTACTAATTCGGTCTAGAAGTGATCACAAGGCTCCTCAAGGAACCTCGCCTTCTCCGGGTATGCTTCGGTTGGCTCATCTTCTTGCAGCGGGACTAGCTCTTCAGGCGGGAAGCCTGCCAAGAAATCAACAAGGGCCTACCCTTTTATCACCGTTCTCGGGATGTTCTTTAATCCGTAAGCAGCAAGCTCAGTAGACCAACGGTAAAGCCTCCGGCCATCGAATGCTTTAAGAGCGCGCTCTTCAAAGGATACTCAGTGATGACTTTGATGGGATGTGGTGAAAAATAAGGATGCAGCTTTCTCACAGTCAGAACCAAAGCTAGGGCCACTTTCTTGATGAGTCGATACTGCAGTTCAGCAGGGAGCATGGTATGGCTTATGAAGTACACAGGCTTCTCCAGCTTCGCTTCCTCCAAAACGAGGATGCCGCTTACCGCGTGCTTTATCATATATAAATAGACATCGAGCTTGTCTCCCACTCTGGGTGTTGCCAGTTTAAGAGAGCGAGCTAGGTAATCCTTGACTCTTTGGAATGCAAGCTCACACTTCTCATCCCAACGGATGATAGCTCCATTTTGAAGCAGCTCAAACAAAGGCCGACAATTGTCGGAAGATTTTGATATAAAGCGACCTAGCGCCGCAATCCATCCGCTCAACATCTGGATTCTTTCCGCGTCTTTGGCAAGGGCATCTCGACGAGCGCTCTAATTTGTTTGGGGTCGGCCTCGATCCCACGATAGGTAACCAGGTACCCTAGGAACTTCCCAGAGGTCACTCCGAATATATACTTTACTGGATTAAGCTTCATCTTGAATCTCCTCAAATAGGGCTGTGCAAAAACCGACCCGAACCGCCTAACTGAACCGAAACCGACCAAAATTTAACCGAAATAACCGAACCGAGCATCAAACCGAACCGAAAACAAACCGAACCGACAAAACCGATTAAATCGGTTTCGGTTTCGGTTCCCGGGTATGAAACACCGAACCGAAATCGAAAAAACCGACCCGACTTCTTAAATCATAAACCCAACGGCCATAATACTTTTGTTTCCAGTAAGTACAAGTATGAAGTAATTATGTTACATCTACAATGCTTCAAAAGAGTGAACGTCGGTTGATTTTGCTTTGAACTTTCATTTTGGCACTATGTAAGAAAATAATCATCCACTTATTTGTGATGAATTGACGATTAAGATTCAAGAGCCAAGAGTTCTAGCATACCTTATATTAACCGAAACCGAACCGAAACCGAACCGAAAACCGATCACACCGAACCGACAAAAACCGATCATTTCGGTTTCGGTTTCGGTTTTGATTTTTCGAAAACCGAAAAAAAATAAAACCGACAAAACCGACACCGAAACCGACCGACAAAACCGACGCTCACCCCTATCCTCAAAACGTCGAATGCTTCTTTGAGGTCGGCAACGTCCCCTTCTCGTTCCCGACTCTTCACCTAGAGGTCATCTATATAGACCTCGACATTCTTACCGATTCGATCTTTAAACATATGGGTGACTAACCTTTGGTAGGTTGCTCCGGTGTTCTTGAGCCCAAAAGGCATCACCTGGTTAAAGAATAACTTATGGTATCCCGCTCCGAAATAGAAAGTGGTCTTCTCTTGATCGTCAAGATGAAGAGGTATCTAGTTATATCAAGAGTACCCATCCATGAACGAGGGATCCTATAATCCGACAGTAGCATCCACCAGAGCTCCGATTCTAGGGAGGGGGGATCCATCTTTCGGGAAAGCTTTATAGAGGTCAGAGAAATCTATACATACTAGAACGACCCCGCTCTTCTTGGGCACCACCACGATGTTGGAGATCCACTCAGAAAAATAAGCCTCGCGAATGAAGCCAGCTTACTTTAGCTTTTCAACCTCCATTGCAACCGCGATGACCTTTGCAGCCGGAATATGGCAAGTTTTTTGCTTGACTAGAGGGAAATCGCGCAAGGTGTGAAGACGGTGGCAGACGATCTTGGGGTCGATTCCGGGCATGTTGGCGAAGCTCCATGCAAACATGTCCCGATGATATTTGAGGAAAACCGTTAAGTGGAAGGCTTCGGCTTCGGTTAATGATGTCCCAAGGTAGGTAACCCTCGGAATCCTATCATCTCCGATGTCAATATTTTGGAGGGGCTCGACAGCAGGGGACTTCCTCTTCATAGAATCCGTAGGGTGATCGCTAGCACTATACTTTTGACAAATGTCGCTCCCACCCATGTCGGCTAACCGTGGGGGTGAAGTGGGTATCTCACAAGGTAGGAGAGTCTCTGCCTTTGGATTGTCGAGAAGCTCGCGTGGAGAAATATCTAACTGCTAAGAGGGTGCCGGTCTTTTGGTTTTTGAAGTGCCAATGGTGGTGAGGTGGTAAATGTCCTGCTCGCACATAGTGGCAGTGACCTGATCACCTTGTATGACCATTGTTGGGGGTGACTGAAACCCGATCAGGAGTTCGCTCCCCCGTGCTCACCAAGTCATCTTGACAGGGAGCGGGATCCACATTGGGCTGAAGGGGCCCAGGGCAAGCTCGTTCAGGAGCTCGCTAAGTTTGCTTACGAGCTCGATAAGCTCGTTCAGAAGCTCATCTAGCCCGCGCAGGAGCTCGCCCGAGCTCGCCCAGGAGCTCGCCTAGCTCGCGCAGGAGCTCGCCCATGCACGCTCAGAAGCTCGCCTAGCTCGCACAGGAGCTCGCCCAAGCTCGTTCAGGAGCTCGCTAAGTTTGCTTACGAGCTCGATAAGCTCGTTCAGAAGCTCATCTAGCCCGCGCAGGAGCTCGCCCATGCACGCTCAGAAGCTCGCCTAGCTCGCACAGGAGCTCGCCCAAGCTCGTTCTGAAGCTCATCTAGCCCGCACAGGAGCTCGCCCGAGCTCGCCCAGGAGCTCGCCTAGCTCGCGCGGGAGCTCGCCTGAGCTCGCCCAGGAGCTCGCCTAGCTCGCACAAGAGCTCGCCCATGCTCGCTCAGGAGCTCGTCTAAACCGCACAGAAGCTCGCCCATGCTCGCTCAGGAGCTCGCCCAAGCTCGCCCCGACCCTTGTTTATCGAAGAGGTTGCTCCCGAGAGGTCCGACTCTTGATAGATATGGGCGAAAGGATGGAGCAGTGCCGGGCGAGCTCGCCTTCGTTTCCCCCTTTGAGATCGCCCCAGTAAAAGCAGCATAAAGATTACCAGGTGTCGAGAACCCACTGAAGCTACGTGGACGATTGCAGTCCACGGAAGCCCATCAGAGTCGGTTTGAGACCTCCCAGACTTGAACATTCTAGAAGATTTCCCTGGCGACAACAGAACAGCAGCTGCTGTCCCCCACTACTTCGTCAGGCGAGCTAGACGACAAATAATGTCAGGGGTCCAAGTTCCAAGAACTGTCAGAGACTATTGTGGGCTGAAACGTGGGAGCCTAGAAGGTACCAGAAAGAGCTGCCACACGTCGCACCCCGATAGGTCGCCCATGTCTATAAATGCATACCCCCTGGCTCCAAAGTACAGGTTCGAAATCCCTTTCACTACCACTTTGGTATACAACAGCTCTCCGTTGTGCTACCGTAACTGACTTGAGCGTCGGAGGGTCTGCGCTCCTAAGGGAGCCAGCCGTTCTCACGTTCTCTTTTCTGTCTTACAGGTGGCTCGCAAGGACCAGTGAAAAATCCCCCAAACATTTGGCGCCGTCTGTGGGATCCTCGACTGGTTCCTGTGAGAACGCCCACGACCATACGGTTGTGAGCCGACGGCCTTCATAACCCCAAAGATGGCTCCGGCGACGAGGGGGCGCAAGCGGACGAGAGCCCGTATGGGGTCTGTGCACAGCGAACCCCCCGCTGAGACTCCTCAGCCCCTTGTCCCGCTCAGTGACCAGCTCCTGTTGGAGATGTTGGCCACCCAGCGGGCGATGATGGAGGAGTTGACGCGCTTGCGCCAGGCTCCGGCGGCTAGCCGGCGGTCGGGACCATCGAGGCCCGCGTCTCCCGTGCGACCTCCAATCTCGTCACGTCTGCCCACGACCGTCCCAGCACGGCGAACTTCTCGCCCGGAACTCCCGGTTGAGAGGACGGCCGTGCATGGAGCGAAGGAGACTCCGCTCACAAGGTTACAGAAGCTTGTAACCCAGCGGTCCAGCAACCAGGCGACCTCACGCGCGACCATCCCTCGTCGACGTAGCCGGAGCGTCGACTCTGACGGATCGGAGGTGAGGTCTCAAGAGAGGGATCGCGACCCGCGCCATCGGCGACGAGGGAAAGAGCCCGCGGTGGCTATACCTTCCGAACCACGAGAGGCGACGGCCTCCCACAGACCAACTGCCTCACTGAAGGGATCCGCGCGCGAGCTGCCAGGAGGCCGCCGATCGGTGGCTCCCGAGGGTCGCCGTGGGGTGGATCCGAACCTCCCTAGAGGGAGTGCGCACGAGCGCCTAGGACCTGCGCAGCCGCCTTTGGGATTCCTTCCCGGGCCCTGGCAGCGACCTAGTGCGCCAGTGGATTTGCTGGAAGACCTCGCCGCTCACGGGGGAAGCTCGCCCTTCACCAGCGAGGTCCATCGAGGGGGTTTTCCACACCACTGGACCCCCCCGAAGTTTGTATTGTTCGACGGGTCGCAAGATCCCGTCGATCATCTCTTGGCCTACAGGAAACTTCTATTTTTCCGGGACCAGGACCACGTCCTGTGTCGCGCGTTCCCAAGCAGTCTGACCGGGTCGGCGTTGAATTGGTTCCACAAGCTGCCATCCGGCGTGATCCCCGATTTTCCAACTCTCTCTAGGCTATTCCTGGAGCAATATCGCTGCAATAGGCAGCCCCCCAAGAGGATTGAATCGCTGTTTACTCTGGCCATGGGAGCACGCGAAACGCTCCGGTGCTTCGCAACGCGATTCCGAAGCGCTTATCTCGCTCTGGAAGACGCGGCGGGCCAGGATCGTACCGTGGTGAGTGCATTTAGAAGCGCCCTCCCCGAAGGGGGAAAACTTCATGACGCCTTGGTGATCAAGGACCCTCGCACAATGGTCGAACTGTTCGCCCTGGTCCAGCAGCACATCAAGCTCGAGGATGCGGTGCTAGATCGGAAGGGAAAGGCGGTAGAGCAGCGACCTCCTCCGACTTTGCGACCTCTTGTCGTTAAAGCCGTGGAGAGGAGGGAGGTGCCGCTTGCGGTACCCTTGCCCGGACCGGCTGCAGCTCCTGCAATACAGCCCGCTGAAGCACCTGCGGCGGTCGCTGGAAGGCCGGCGAACTGGCGCTTGCCTCCGGGACCCGGGGAGCGGGACTTCACCGTGCTGACCCACTCGCCAGGGCAAATTTTCCATCAGATTCGGAATGAGCCTTTCTTCCAGTATCCGCCACCCCTACAGGTCGGAGAGCCCGGCTCTACCGACAACTCGCGGCGATGCGCTTTTCATCGAAGCCCTGGGCATCACACTAATAGATGCCGGGCTCTGAAAAACCACCTGGAGGACTTGATCGCGCTGGGGCATTTGACCCAATTCATCTCGCCCCCTAGGAGGTTCGAGGTGATTCCAGAACGAGCGCCTCGGGAGGGAGATCGCCCAGGACTCGCGGAGCCCGCCTTACCTCCTCCTCCCCCGGGAGGACCGGCGATCTGCCACACCATTAGTGGGCGGTTGAGCGGCCCCAGATCAAGTAATGAAGCCCGCCGGCGAGTAAGGGAGATGGAGCGGGCGCAGAAGGTATTTTCTGTCTCGCTAACTCCTACCTTACTTCAAGCACCAAGGGTGGAAGCCCGCGATTTCCTCTAGTTTTCGGAGGACGACATGGCTGGGGTTGTCGCGCCCCACAATGACCCCCTCGTCATACGCCTGATGATGGCAAACATCGAGGTGAGGCGAGCTCTGGTGGATTCAGGGAGCGCTGTTGACATCCTCTTCCTGTCGGCCTACCTGCGAATGGGGTTGAGACTCGTCGACTTGTCACCCTCGACGAGTTCCCTCAGTGGCTTCACCGGTGAGGTCGCCAAAGTAGCGGGAGAGATAACCCTTACCGTGACAGCGGGCCCGGAAGCTCGCCAAGTCCGCTTCGCGGTAGTTGACGGGAGTTCGGCCTTTAACGCCATCCTCGGGCGGCCTTGGCTAAGGCAGATGAAGGCGGTGTCGTCACCCAACCATCAGGCCCTCAAATTCCCGACAGCGAGCGGGATTGTAGTCATTTGGGGAGATCAAGTAACCGCAACCAGGTGCGAGCAAGATGCTCCTCACCTCATGGACTTGGAAGTCGCCGAGGCCAAGAGGCCCGCGCCCTCCTAGCAATTACCGCCCGCAACGAGCGAGCTCACGGGGAGCCCGCCGGGGACCTCCTCGCCTTATTCCCCTGCTCCATCCCCGGGTGGGAGCGGTGCGGACCTTAAGTCGAAGGAGGGTCGCCTGACAACCCCCGGGAGAGGAAGTTTTCCGGTGGCCGAACCACTTCAGGAAATCGACGTGGGCGGCACAGAAGGGCCGAGAATTGTTAGCCTCGGGACCTCGTTAACCAAGGGCGAGGTCCAGGCCATAACCAACTTGCTCAGGGAATACCACGACGTATTCGCCTGGAGCTTCGCGGACATGCCAGGGATTGACCCGGAGGTCGCCTGTCATCGTTTACATACAGTGAAGGAGTTCCCGCCGGTCAAGCAGAAAGCTCGGCACATACCTGCTGCGAAATCCATCGCAGTGGCGGCGGAGATAGACAAGCTAGAGCGGGCTGGCTTCATACGCGAGGCGCACTTCCCCGAGTGGATCTCCAATATCGTGGCGGTGCCCAAGAAGAGCGGAGCGGTCAGAGTGTGCATTGACTTCTCCGACCTCAATAAGGCATGCCCGAAGGACGGTTTTCCTCTTCCGAGAATTGGCGCGCTGGTTGACGCAGCTGTCGGTTTCCGAGCTCTGTCCTTCATGGATGGATACTCAGGGTACAACCAAATACCCCTCCATCCCGAAGATCAGGAGAAGACCGCTTTCTACTCCGGAGCGGGCTACCAGAAGCTCTACTGCTATCAAGTGATGCCCTTCGGACTCAAGAACGCTGGAGCGACCTACCAAAGGTTAGTCACTCGCATGTTTAAAAATCAGATCGGCAGAAATGTCGAGGTCTATGTTGACGACCTTCTGGTAAAAAGTCGAGAGCGAGGAGGGCATGTCGCCGACCTCCGCGAAACCTTCGAGATATTGAGAAAGTTTCGAATGAGGCTGAACCCGGCGAAGTGCGCATTCGGGGTGACTTCGGGGAAGTTCCTCGGGTACCTGGTCACCCATAGGGGGATCGAGGCCGACCCTGGGCAAATCCGAGCACTTGTCGAAATGCCCGTGCCGAGAACCCGGCAAGAAGTCCAGAGATTGAGCGGACGAATCGCTGCGCTCAACCGGTTTATATCCAAATCCTCAGACAATTGCCGACCTCTTTTCGAGCTGCTGCGCAAAGGAGCGAGCATTTGCTGGGATGAAAGCTGCGAGCGCGCCTTTCAGAAGATCAAGGATTATCTCGCGAGCCCGCCCATCCTAGCGGCACCAAAAGATGGCGCCGAGCTAGGCGTGTATCTCGCTGTCACGGAGAACGCCGTAAGCGGAGTCCTGGTAGTGGAAGAAGCAAAGGTAGAGCGGCCTGTCTATTTTGTGAGCCACACGATGCTTCCTGCCGAACTCCGGTATCGACCAATCGAGAAGGTCGCTTTGGCCTTGGTCCTTACCGCGAGGAAGCTTCACCCCTACTTCTCAGCGCATACCGTCAAAGTCATCACGGAGCATCCCCTGAAGAGCGCCCTCTCCAGGCCTTCGGTAGCCGGCAGGTTGTATCGATGGTCTGCCGAGCTCGCCGCCTATGGATTGGAGTATGTCCCTCGAGTTGCTGTCAAAGGGCAGGTTCTCGCCGATTTCTTGGCGGACTTCCCCATAGAAGAACCAGTCCAGTACCAGGAGGATGAGCCAACTGAGGCACACCCTGGGAAGGCGAGGTTCTTGGACAACCAAGGCGAGCGTCCTCCAAATGAGCATCCAGAGGCGATGGGATGGGAATTGTTCGTCGATGGTTCCTCCAACGCTTTGGGGGCTGGGATCGGGGTCGCTCTGATCGCCCAAGAGGTGCTGCTTGAGAAATTAGTCCGACTGGATTTCGCCGCTACTAACAATGAAGCGGAGTACGAGGCGTTACTGGCTGGTCTGGAGCTCGCTCAAGAGGTAGGCGTTAAACGCTTGAAAGTCTTTAGTGATTCCCAGCTAATTATTTGCCAAGTCAATGGGGAGTACGCCTCCCGGGATGCACGAATGGCGATCTACATGGATCTGGTGAAGAGCAAGGCCGCGGAGTTCGAAAAGATCTCTTTCGAGCAAATTCCGCGAGCCGATAATAGGCGAGCTGACGCATTAGCAAACGCTGCCTCCCTACTCGGAACATCGGAAGCTCGCCATATTCTCATTGAAGTCCAGAATCAGTCTCGGCTCCAGTTGGTGGAGCTCGCAGTTAACCAAGTTTCGGCCGACGTATCTCCTGGCGGGTGGATCGCTCCCATTCTTCGTTTCCTTCAGAAGGGCGAGCTTCCTGAAGGTAAAGAGGAGGCCCGGCGATTGGAGAAATGCGCTGGTCGCTATCTCATTCGCTGGGATCGCCTTTTTCGGAGGTCGTTTAGCGGGCCAAACCTTCGCTGCATCGAGAGCCCGGAGACCGAAGAAGTTCTGAATTGCATCCACTCTGGCGAGCTGGGAAACCATGCTGGTGGGCGATCTCTAGCTGCGAAAGTGCGAAGGCAAGGATACTGGTGGCCCACTCTGGAGCAAGACGCTTTGAAGGTCGCTCAGAGGTGCATCCAATGCCAGAAGCACGCAACGACAAACCATATGCCAGCAGAAGAACTGCACCCTCTGGCGAGCCCCTGGCCTTTCCAGCAGTGGGGAATGGACATTGTGGGACCTTTCCCTGTGTCTACCCGGCAGAAGAAATTCATTTTAGTAGCTACGGACTACTTCACCAAATGGGTAGAAGCGGTCCCGCTAGCTAAGATTGGTGAGAAGCAAGTCAAGGACTTCCTTTGGAAGAATATTTTCTGCCGCTTTGGGCTGCCCCGAGTACTCATCACCGACAATGGTCGCCAGTTCGACAATCGCTTGATCAGAAGCTTTTGTGTTGAATATGGGGTCGACCTAAGGTTCTCATCCCCGAGGTACCCTCAAAGCAACGGGCAGGCCGAAGCTACGAACCGAGTAATCCTAGACAACCTCAAGAAAAGGTTGGAAGGAAAGAAAGGACTGTGGGAACAGGAGCTCGACGGCGTGCTGTGGGCTTACCGTACCACTCCACGTCGCTCGACCGACGAATCACCTTTCAGCCTAACTTACGGATGTGAAGCCGTGCTGCCCATCGAAGTCAAAATGCCAACAGAAAGAAAGCTCGCCGCAGGTGAGGTCGACAACGACGCTCTGCTTACCGACTCCCTCGACCAGCTCGAAGAAAGACGAGAGCGCGCCAATCTACATCTCGCTGGATACCGACAAGAAATGAAGCGCGCTTACAACAAAAGAGTCCGCCATCGAGCATTCAAAGCTGGGGATATGGTGATGAGGAAGGTGTTCGCAAACACTCAAGAGCCTAATGCAGGAAAGCTCGCGGCGAACTGGGAAGGCCCTTACATAATACGCGAAGCGCGAGGCCAGGGGGCTTACCAGCTGATGACCGCTGAAGGCGACCTGTTAGAGCGACCTTGGAATGCCTTGCACCTTCGCAAGTTCTACGCATAAGGGAATTTTGTAAATTATCGTTTGAAGTTATGAATGAATGATGGGATTTTCCATAAAGAATTCCACCCGGAAGCTCGCCGCACTAAGAGCTCGCTTGATCTACAAAGCAGTCCGCCGTTGTGCGGACTTAAAGCAAGACCGGGATCCTCAGAGGCAGCCAGTGGGCGACCTTGAGCTTCCCGGGGCAGTCCGCCGTTGTGCGGACTTAAAGCAAGACCGGGATCCTCAGAGGCAGCCAGTGGGCGACCTTGAGCTTCCCGGGGCAGTCCGCCGTTGTGCGGACTTAAAGCAAGACCGGGATCCTCAGAGGCAGCCAGTGGGCGACCTTGAGCTTCCCGGGGCAGTCCGCCGTTGTGCGGACTTAAAGCCAGACCGGGATCCTCAGAGGCAGCCAATGGGCGACCTTGAGCTTCCCGGGGAAGTCCGCTGCCAAGTGGACTCTAAGCCTAACTAGGATCCTTCGCGTTCACCTGCCATGAACGGAAGCATCCTGGCGTTGGCGTACCCCTCGAAGGGCGAGCCCGCCGAACATGATCATCGAGAGAAATTAACCGGGCAGGGGGCAGCTAGCACTTATTAGTTTTCTTTTAAAATAAAAATGGTTTAAGTCTCTGAGTGTAGGGAAGTTTTTGAAGTCTTCTGGTTTGATTAAACGTTTTCCGGGCTCAGAGACTATCGAGTTTTTGCGAGCATGCCGAGTTTTTTTCGTATTGCATATGTTTAAAAATAAAAAGATTGAATCGAATTAGCCGCCTCGCCCGGGGTATCACTCTCGAGGTCGCTGTGAACTCCTAAAGCGGACTCATGAGCAACACAAGGAAACGAAAAGAGACATGGAAAGATAAGGAACAGAGGCGAGCTCAAAAAGATATGTCATTCATTATACTGAAAATGATTACAAAAGGATTACAAAAAGATGCCGCCTAAGCCCGGCCCACGCCAGCACCCTCGTTGTCGCCCTCGTCGTCGCCACCGCGCTTCCTCTTTTTCGACCTTTCGGCCTTGTACTTCTGAATGGCGTCGAGCGCGCCTTTCTGCAGAAGCTCGTTGAGCTGTGCCTGGAGGCGGCGTTGCTGAGCGAGAAGGTCTTGGAGATGCGTTTCCTTCAGAGACGCGATCTCATCCCTGGAGGCCGCCAACTGACGTTGAAGCTCGGAGATTTCCTTCTGGGCGGCCTCCGCATCGGATAGGGCGCGGTCGCGGGCGTCCTCAACCGAAGCTAGCGTGGTGGTGAAGGTGGCAGCCCGCTGGCGCAGTTCGTTGACCTCCGTGTTAGAGGAGGCGACCTGCTGGCGCAGTCGGTCCACTTCAGCCCGCAGCTCGCCTGACCGGTCCATCTGGCGGATTCGAAGAATGTACTCGTCTACTCTCCTCTCCGAGTCATGGAGAGTGTCATCGTAGAGAGCAACAGTGTTCCCCGCGACTTCTGCGACCTCGTCAACAAGAGCCCGGCCGACCCGCTCTACCTACGGAGAAGGCGAACAGATTAAGTTAGAAGTTGAAGCGGGGGTTTGAAGACAAAGGAGTAAGGAGGCGGCCTTACCTCGAGCAGTCGGTTAATGATATCGACGTAGGGAGCTTGGGCAAAGATATTGCGCCCCAGAATCTCCCGCATGAAGAAAGGGGCGCGCTCAGGACCGCCAGTGGAGGAGCCCGCTTGGCTCGCCTCGGTGGGAGCAGCTGGAGGGGGCGCACTGATGGAGGCAGCAGCAGGCTCGGCCTCTTGAGCGCCGGCAATTCCTTCGTTGGAGGGGGAAGGCGCGGCGGCTCCCCTTCGCCCCGGCAGGTCCGGGTCCGAGGCTTCCGAGCCGGAGCTCGGAAAGTCGTCCAGAATGGCCCCTAGGTCCGGAGACCAATAGGCCAACCTTCCCAGCTCAGGGAGAGGGGGAACCTCAAGAGTAGCGGGCGCGGACTCAGGCGCGAGCGCGGGCTCGGGCGCAGGCGCGGGCTCGGGAGCATGCGCGGGCTCGGGCGCAGGCGCGGGCTCAGGCGCAAGCGCGGGCTCGGGAGCAGGCGCGGGCTCGGGCGCGGGCGCGGGCTCGGGCGCGGGCGCGGGCTCGGGAGCAGGCGCGGGCTCGGGCGCAGGCGCGGGCTCAGGCGCAAGCGCGGGCTCGGGAGCGAGCGCGGACTCGGGAGCAGGCGCGGGCTCGGGCGCAGGCGCGGGCTCAGACGCAGGCGCGGGCTCGGGCGCACGCGCAGGCTCGGGAGCAGGCGCGGGCTCGGGCGCAGGCGCGGGCTCAGGCGCAAGCGCGGGCTCGGGCGCGGGCGCAGGCGCGAGCCTGGACGCAGGAGCAGGTTCCTGCGCAGGCGCAGGCTCGGGCACGGATCCGAGCTCGGGCGCAGGCACAGGCGCAGGCGAGGGCTCGGGGGCAGGATGAGCGGGCTCGGACGCGGGCGTGCTAGGGGCAGGAGCAGCCGGTGCCGAGGTCTTGGCCGGAGCGGGTGCAGAAGGCAGCGGGCTCGTTGGCGCCGGTCCCTCGAAGGGCAGGGGAGGCCTCGCTGTCGTAGAAGCGGGCTCGTCCTCGAGAGACCGCGGCTCCTCTTCTCCCGAGCTGGATTCGTCGCTGGAATCCTCGCACGATGCCAGACCCGCTTCCTCGAGAGCGATTTTCCTCCTCCTATCCTCAACGACTCGTTCGTAAGCTTCGCGAGCTTTGCGAACGGCGTCGTCCTCCGCCATTGGGCGGGCTGCTGGAGCCTTCTTCTTCTTCTTCTTGATATGGGCGCCCTCTATCTCTGGGGTCATTACCGCGACATAAAGAGGTTTAGAAAGGTCGCCCGGGAACTCGCGCATCAGCACCTCGGCCATTGGGGTTTCCACCTCCGCCATGCCAAGAAGGAGCTCGACGCGTGGGTCCTCGGGGTCGACCATCACAACTTGACGTCGTGGAGGTTCCGAAACTGAGGAGTGCATGGGGGGATTGGAAACGAAGGGGGAGTTCGCCTGACCTGGGGCAACCTCGCGGGACGGAGGCGGCGGCGAGGGAATATCCTCCTCGCGGATCATGTCGATGGTGTCTTCATCGGCGATCCTAATCGGAGAAGCCCGCTTCTTCTTCCCCTTCTTCGCCGAAGAGGCGCCGGCACCGGAGGGTGCGGCAGCAGCCTGGGAGGTCGCCCCGGTGCGGCGAGAGACCGCCACCTTCTTGCGCATAATCTTCTGGCGGTTCATGATGGTGCCCGTCCGAAGATCCTTCCAGAGGAAGGAGAAGTCCGGGGCCAGGACTTTGTCGGGAGTCCGCCCGCCGAGGAACTCCAGGATCGCCTCGTCGAGAGATTTCTCTCGGGCGGCCGAGATACACTTCTATCCCTTAGGGCGATACTCCGCGATCTCCTTGAAGACCGGCAGAGGCGGTCTGCCGGGGAAAGAGCGGACTCCGGCGCAGGGACCTCGCCAGTTGCCCTCGATCACGAACGGGTACTCCTTCCAATACCGTCTTTGTTCTCGACCGCGGAGAAGGGCAACACCTCGCCAGGGCGGCCTGCGAGGTAGTAGTGGCCGCAGTCGACCTCGCTGAAGATTGTCCCTGGCTTGAGGGACCACTTCTTCAGGAGATAGGCCAGGGGGATCCTCACGTTAAGGGCTTCCTCGATTTGAGAAAGCCCGTAGAGAATCCCCCACGAGTTTCCTGGGAGCTGGGCGGGGCATAAGCCCGCCAGCTCCAGGAGCTCGCTGGCTAGATGGTTCAGGGGCAGTCGGAGCCCTGACCATATTTGCCCCACGGAGACCGCAGTGCCGGAGAGCGGTCTCCCCGATCTCGGGAAAGGGAGGATGTCGAGCTCTTGGGGGATGCCCGCCGCGGTCCGTAGACTCTCGGAGACAGGCACGCCCCCGATGTCGTTGAACCAGAGGACGGCGGGCACCTTGGGAGGAGCCTCTTTCTCGGTGCCCGGAGCACGCACCGAGATGGGGGCGACATTGAGAGGCTCCTCCCGGGAGATCGCAGCAGCAGCAGCAGTGGCTGAAGAAGCAGCAGCAGAAGCCATGAGAGCGAGAGGGCGCAAGCGAGCTGCGAGTTGAGAGAGTTATGAAAGAAGGGAGAGCTGTTTTCGCGCAGCGGTAAAAAATCGCTCCCCATCCCCTATTTATAGGCGAGTGAGAGACAGGTGAATCAACCCGCAGTTAATGCTCGAGCGCGCTCAGCGAGGCGACGTGACGACAGACGAAGCGACAGTCCGCTTCTTTCCAATCGTCGAATGCCACGTGGGCCACGCGTGCAAAAAGCTGCGCCGGCGCCGACACTGTCCTTTTCTGACACAGAAGAGAGCAAATGAGGAGGAAACACGTGTCTCGCACTGACCGAGATCTCATGATGAGATACGTTGTATCCGTCTTGAGCCTCGCGCCGCATGTACTGAGAAGCGACCGTTGGAGATTTGGCGCGATGCCCAAGTCACAAGATCGCCCACGGCTGGTGCACGCAGCTCGCCCGACGCCGACCCTGACCGCGTGTGGCAAGCCCGCACCGGAAGGAGATCGCTCGTGGCTGACGCTCCCGGCTCGCCCAGCGTTTGTGAAGTACTAGCAGTCTAAGCTCTCGACGCAGACCGCCCACGGCTGGAGCCCGCAGCTCGCCCGACGCCGACCCTGACCCGTGTGGCAAGCCCGCACCGGAAGGAGATCGCTCGTGGCTGACGCTCCCGGCTCGCCCAGCGTTTGTAAAATACTGTGAGTCAAAACTCTCGACGCAGACCGCTCGCGGCAGGTGCCCGTAGCTCGCCCGACGCCGACCCTGACCCGTGTGACAAGCTCGCACCGGAAGGAGATCGCTCGTGGCTGACGCTCCCGGCCCGCCCAGCGTTTGTGAAATACTGGGAGTCAAAACTCTCGACGCAGACCGCTCGCGGCAGGTGCCCGTAGCTCGCCCGACGCCGACCCTGACCGCGTGTGGCAAGCCCGCACCGGAAGGAGATCGCTCGTGGCTGACGCTCCCGGCCCGCCCAGCGTTTGTGAAGTACTGGGAGTCAAAACTCGACGCAGACCGCTCGCGGCAGGTGCCCGTAGCTCGCCCGACGCCGACCCTGACCGCGTGTGGCAAGCCCGCACCGGAAGGAGATCGCTCGTGGCTGACGCTCCCGGCCCGCCCAGCGTTTGTGGAGTACTGGCAGTCTAAGCTCTCGACGCAGACCGCCCACGGCTGGAGCCCGCAGCTCGCCCGACGCCGACCCTGACCCGTGTGACAAGCTCGCACCGGAAGGAGATCGCTCGTGGCTGACGCTCCCGGCCCGCCCAGCGTTTGTGAAATACTGTGAGTCAAAACTCTCGACGCAGACCGCTCGCGGCAGGTGCCCGTAGCTCGCCCGACGCCGACCCTGACCCGTGTGACAAGCTCGCACCGGAAGGAGATCGCTCGTGGCTGACGCTCCCGGCCCGCCCAGCGTTTTTGGAGTACTGGCAGTCTAAGCTCTCGACGCAGACCGCCCACGGCTGGAGCCCGCAGCTCGCCCGACGCCGACCCTGACCGCGTGTGGCAAGCCCGCACCGGAAGGAGATCGCTCGTGGCTGACGCTCCTGGCTCGCCCAGCGTTATTGAAGTACTGACAGTCTAAGCTCTCGACGCAGATCGCCCGTAGCTACTATCTCCGCCCCGCCAGAAAACTGTTGCAGCAGACATTGATATCAGGCACATTTCAAGGGGTAGGAGCTCGCTAAGACTCCTGAGCAAGCGTCAAGTCTCCTTGGTCGCTCCCTCAGGAGGGGGTAATGTTGGGGGTGACTGAAACCCGATCAGGAGTTCGCTCCCCCGTGCTCACCAAGTCATCTTGACAGGGAGCGGGATCCACATTGGGCTGAAGGGGCCCAGGGCAAGCTCGTTCAGGAGCTCGCTAAGTTTGCTTACGAGCTCGATAAGCTCGTTCAGAAGCTCATCTAGCCCGCGCAGGAGCTCGCCCGAGCTCGCCCAGGAGCTCGCCTAGCTCGCGCAGGAGCTCGCCCATGCACGCTCAGAAGCTCGCCTAGCTCGCACAGGAGCTCGCCCAAGCTCGTTCAGGAGCTCGCTAAGTTTGCTTACGAGCTCGATAAGCTCGTTCAGAAGCTCATCTAGCCCGCGCAGGAGCTCGCCCATGCACGCTCAGAAGCTCGCCTAGCTCGCACAGGAGCTCGCCCAAGCTCGTTCTGAAGCTCATCTAGCCCGCACAGGAGCTCGCCCGAGCTCGCCCAGGAGCTCGCCTAGCTCGCGCGGGAGCTCGCCTGAGCTCGCCCAGGAGCTCGCCTAGCTCGCACAAGAGCTCGCCCATGCTCGCTCAGGAGCTCGTCTAAACCGCACAGAAGCTCGCCCATGCTCGCTCAGGAGCTCGCCCAAGCTCGCCCCGACCCTTGTTTATCGAAGAGGTTGCTCCCGAGAGGTCCGACTCTTGATAGATATGGGCGAAAGGATGGAGCAGTGCCGGGCGAGCTCGCCTTCGTTTCCCCCTTTGAGATCGCCCCAGTAAAAGCAGCATAAAGATTACCAGGTGTCGAGAACCCACTGAAGCTACGTGGACGATTGCAGTCCACGGAAGCCCATCAGAGTCGGTTTGAGACCTCCCAGACTTGAACATTCTAGAAGATTTCCCTGGCGACAACAGAACAGCAGCTGCTGTCCCCCACTACTTCGTCAGGCGAGCTAGACGACAAATAATGTCAGGGGTCCAAGTTCCAAGAACTGTCAGAGACTATTGTGGGCTGAAACGTGGGAGCCTAGAAGGTACCAGAAAGAGCTGCCACACGTCGCACCCCGATAGGTCGCCCATGTCTATAAATGCATACCCCCTGGCTCCAAAGTACAGGTTCGAAATCCCTTTCACTACCACTTTGGTATACAACAGCTCTCCGTTGTGCTACCGTAACTGACTTGAGCGTCAGAGGGTCTGCGCTCCTAAGGGAGCCAGCCGTTCTCACGTTCTCTTTTCTGTCTTACAGGTGGCTCGCAAGGACCAGTGAAAAATCCCCCAAACAACCATGGCTCCCGTCAGAACGAGGAATTTGAGGGCTTGATGATTGGACGAGGACACCGTATTCATCTGCCTAAGCCATGGTCACCCAAGAATGGTATTGAAGGCAGACTGTCCGTCCACCACAGCGAACCGGGTTTGCCGAGCTTCGGGACCCGTCATCATGGTCAGGGTAATCTCCCCAACGACTTTAGCCCCTTCATCGGTGAAGCCGCTAAGAGAGCCTGTTGCTGGAGACAAATCAGCACGTCGCAGACCCATCCATTGAAAAGCCGACAGAAAAGGATATACACGACACTTCCGGAATTGACCAAAACACGTCGCACTTTTATATTGGCCATCATGAGGCGTATGACCAGAGGGTCAATGTGCGGAGTAGTGACCCCGACCATATCATCCTCTGAGAACCACATAAAGTTGTAGGCTCCCAGTTGAGGGGTTGAGATAGAGTGCACTTTTTGTGTTCGCTCCACTTCTCTTACTTGCCGCCGTACCTCGTTGCTTGACCTCGGCACGCCCTTGTGTCCGGCAATAGTGTGGCAGATCATCGGCCCGCCTGGGAGAGGTAACGGTAGTGTGGGTTCCGCTAGTCCCGACCGATCTCCTTCTCTTGGGACGCATGTAGGGATGACCTTGAATTATCGCGGTTGCAAGATGAACTGGTCCAAATGATCTAGGCTGACGAGGTCCTCCAAATGGTTCCTCAGAGCTCGACACCGGTTGGTGTGGTGCCCGACGCCTCTATGGAATGAACATCACCTAGTGTTGTCGGTGGAGCCGGGCTTACCCTGCTAAAGGGGAGGAGGGTACTGGACAAAAGGCTCGTTCCGGACTTGATGCATGATTTATCCAAGAGAGAAGGTCATTACGGTCAAATCCCACTCTCTTGGGCTGGGAAGCAAGCGCTAGTTTGCCGGTCTTCCTGTCTCCATGATTGGTGTCTTCGAGGTTGTCACAGCTAGAGCTGCTAGAGGGGTGGCAACTGGCACCGTAGGGGGCATCTCATGCTGCTCCACTGCTTTAATGACGAAAGGCCGCAAAGCGGGAGGAGGTCGCTACTCGATCATCTTTTTCTTTCGATCGAGCACCACATCTTCTAGCTTGATGTGTTACTGGACAAGGGTGAAAAGCTCGACCATCGTGCAGGGGTCAGAGATGATAAGGGCATCGTGCAGCTTACTTTCTTCGTGGAGCGCGCTCCTGAAGGCATTCACGGCCATCCGATCCTGTCCGGCTAAGTCCTCTAGGGTGAGGTAGGTGCTGCGGAACCGTGTTGAGAAGCATCAAAGCGTTTCCTGAGCTCCCATGGTCAAGACGAATAACGATTCGATTCTCTTAAGCGGTTGTTGGTTACAACGGTATTATTACAGGAACAACCCAGATAGAGTGGTGAAGTTAGGAATGGAATGGGAGGGTAACTTATGGAACCAGTTCAATATTGAACCGGTCAAGCTGCTCGGGAACGCACGACACAGAATGTGATCCTGGTCCTGAAAAAATAACAACTTCTGGTAGGCCAAGAGGTGGTCCACGGGGTCTTGTGACCCATCGAACAACACGAACTTTGGCGGGGTCCAGTGCTAAGGGAAACCCCCCTAGTGAACTTCATTTGTGAAGGGCGAGCTACCTCCACAAGCGGCAAGATCTTCTAAAAGGTCGACAGGCATACTAGGTAGCGGCCAGTGCTCAGGGTGATTTCCCAAAAGCGGCTGCGCTAGCCCTAAGAAATCATGCAGGCTTCCTCTAGGCTGGTACGCACCCTCGCTATGGCGGTGCTCGGGGGCAACATCCTAGTGATCGCTTCGTCGCTTCGTAGGTGGCCGTCTCAGCGCAGGGAGAGGTCGGTGCGAGGCTGTCATTTCATGAATTTCCTCACGGGGTAACACTTCCTCCGTGGGTTCCTGCTCACGCCGATGGCACGTGTTATGATCTTGCCCTTGAGACCTCGCTTCTGACTCGTCAGACTTTGCACTTCGGTTTCGTCGACGAGGGAGGGCCGAAGGCGAAGTCGGCTCGTTGCTGGAGCGCTGGGTGATAAGTCGCTGAAGCCGCCCGAGAGCCGATTCTGTGGTCTTATTCGTGACTATGCCTCCCATGGGGGGCTCCTGTTGGGATGCCCCCGTGTGGGCGCCAACGTAGGTTGATGCGACACTGGGATCGGAGGAGGTCGCGTAGGGGGGGCGACCCCTGCCGACGTTCTTTGCTGCCGAGATTAACCCACTGATCCTTTCTTCCGTTACTTGAGTCTGAGGGAAGGGGGATCAGTTCTTCCGTTTGTCGAGGGAACCTGGTGCAGCCACGTAAGTTCATCCATCATGGCCCGTTGGGTGACTAGCATCTCCATGAGGAGTTGGTCACTGAGCGGGGTAGGGGGTTGGGTAGTTTGAGCCGGTGCCCCACTTCGTGCAGATTCGGAGCGAGCCTTCGTCCGTCTCTGTCCCCGTATGGAAGGAGCCATTAGGGTCTCGTGCGAAAGTGCAGCTTTTGACCGCGTGGTCGTGGGCATTCTCACAGGAACCAGTTGAAGGATCCCATAGACGGCGCCAAATATCGGGGGAAAAATCTCCAACCTGGTCACTCAACCTGTAGGGCAAAGAAAACGTGCGAACGGCTGGCTCTGTGAGGAGCACAGACCCTCTGACGCTCAAGTCAGTGATGGTTTGAAAGGGAGCAGGCTCATAAGTAGAAAAATGTCTGGGTTTTTGAGTTTCGAACTTGTACTTTGGAGCCGGGGGTCGTACCTTTGTAAACCTTTTGCAGACCGCCAGAGTTCGACACGTAGCCGCTCTTTCCAGCACCTTCTACACCTTCACGTGTCAACCCACATGGGCCCTTCATGGTCTTTATCTTTTACACCTTTATGTGAAGATTCTGGAAGGCTCCAGTCTAAGGTGCTCTAGACCGACTATGGCCGGCTCATGTGGCTTACAGTTGTCCACGTAGTTCCACGGGGGTGGTGACACTTGTCAAATTGGTACCGTCTTACTGTAGGCGACCTCTAGGTCGAGTAGGCGAACTCCTTCGTCGTTACATGATCGGGCGAGCTCTTGGGCGAGCCATGGGTGTTGAGACTTCTGAGGGGTTCTTTAAACTATGGCAGGGGCGACCTCTTCCGTGTACGAGCCGATCGCGTACGATCAGGGCGAGCTGTGGGTGCCAGTTATGGGCAACCTCTTTCGCGTGCAAACTGATCACACGCTGTCAGGGTAAGCTCCGGGCGAATTGTGGGCGCCAACCACGGGTAACCTCTTCTGCGTGCAAGCTGGTCGCATGCGGTCAGAGTAAGCCCCCAGCGATCAGCCATGGGCGACCTCTTCCGCGTGTGAGCTGATCGCATGCGATCAACGCAAGCTCTGGGCGAGCTGTGAGCACTAGCCACGGGTGGCCTCTTCCGTGTGTGAGCTAATCGCATGCGGTCAGGGTAAGCCCCGGGCGATCTCTTCCGCGTGCGAGCTGATCGCATGCAGTCAGGGTAAGCTCCGGACGACTTGTGAGCACCAGCCACGAGCGGCCTCTTCCGCGTGCAAGCTGATCGCATACTGTCAGGGTAAGCTCTGCTTGGAGTGTTCATTGAACTCCAAGTCCTATTTTGGCTACAATGTTGCTTACCCAAAATCGGGGTTGGTTTTGAATCTTGAGCTTATCCGGGGGGGACTTCTGTCGTCTCGTCATGTCCTCCTCTGCTGCTGCCATGTGGACGACAAGCTGGATATATTTTTTTTGGCACTATCAGTTCCAACATGGAGTGTGAACATCGATATGGAACATCCTGACTTCACAACCGTTCAATGCCTGGCGATAAGGATGACTGCAAATCATCGATCAGGACGTAGGTGGTTGGGATTGTGTGCCACATCGGGATGTTCTTGATCGATGTTCCTACTCAACGAGTCAACGTTGGAGTAGCATTTTCCACCCGACGATATAGATGGGTCCAACAAGGGCAATGCTATTCATATCGATAGCTTTTATCGATTTCTTCACACAGAATGATATGGAACCACTCACAACATCCCTTTGCTTGTCGGCCTGAGCTAAGTGAGATTCACTAGCTGGGACTGGGTGAATAGACGATTGTGATTGCGACACATCATTCTGTGTGAGAATCGGTAAAAGCTATCGAGGTAAATGCTAAATATTATTTTTCTGTCCAATAAAACTAGTTGGTCCTTTTGTGGAGAGAGAGAGAGAGAGAGAGAGAGAGAGAGAGAGAGAGAGAGAGAGAGAGTTGAGTGATTGTTCATGTGGGTGTGGCATCATTCTTCTCAGTGAAAGACAGATCTTTTTAGAGAATCTACAGCCCTTACTCAAATTTTTACTCAACTCTGAGTAAAATTTTGAGTAAAAACTCAATATGACACTGAGTACTCTAGTCCTTACTTAAATTTGAGTAAAACTCAATCTGATACAAGCACTCCAACCGTTTTATTCATATTTTTTACTCAAATTCGAGCAAAACTCAAAATTGGATGGTACGTTTTTAAATAGAAAGATCCTAGGAGATGACTATTAGAATATGGTATGGGATTTGTATCTCCCCCAATTTAATGAAATTTTTTAATAAAACTCAGTTTGGTATACGTCTGAGTAAAGGCCTGGAGCTGTTTTTAGGCAATTTTTCTCAGATTCAAATCTTAGTAATGATTTGACTAAGGGCTGGAGATGCCCTCAACCGCATAATTTGGGAAGTCCAAAATCCAAGAGAGACCTGTATATATAGTTGGATAAGAAGAGACGGGGATGGGGAAGGATGGAGGTTCGTGTTCTCTGCAGTCGGAGCTTTCCTTCTCTAATCTCCTACAGCTCCCATGGCTTCTTCCACCTTGAGCAGATGGTTGAAGCCTGAGGTAAAACATCTCCCATGTGGTCGGAGCTGCGGCCAGCCAAGTGTTTGTCTATTTGTCTTACTCAAACCCCTTCCATTGTTTTATGACTACAAAACAACATTCTCTATTCCAATTTCCATTGAAGTGGCTTTATGCTCTTGTTCCTAGTTCTTGGTCCTAATTCTGGTTTTAGGACGACGACATTTGCTCGTCAAACCGCATATCTACATCTACATTATTTATTTATTTATTAAAAACTAGTCTTTTGGTGTTGTGTTGTTTCTAGATGCTGTGGACAAAATGGGTTTGGACTGTATTAGTAATGCCATAATTGTTTTATTTGTTTGGAAATGTTGTCTCAATACGGATTTTAATTTGTAGTTATTCCACAAAGATGAATGCAATTACCTCTATCAAATCTTGCCTCCTAGTCTCTTTGTTTAGATTATTTCGGAGTCTAGTGGAACCTTGGAGGGTTTTCCCTTGGTTGCTTGTGTGTCCCTAGACCCTTGGATACCTGTCTCCCCACAAAACTAGCTTGTGAGGGGAGGTCCAAGACGGGTATTTCAATGCAATATCACCTAACCCCTTAACTGATGTGGGTCCAAATCCCAACAATGCCCCTCTTCACACGAGGCTTGGGACTGGCGAGCCCCCCCCCCCCTCCTCGTGTGCAACACGGGACTGCGGCTGGGTGTATCCCGAGCTCTGAGACCACTTGTAGCCCCTAGACCCTTGGATACATGTCTCCCCGTAAAAACCGGCTTGTGAGGGGAAGTCCAAGGTGGGTATTTCAATGCAGCATCACCTATTCCTTAACCGATGTGAGGCTAAATCCCAACAGCATGAACTCAAGTGTAACCATTAGACAAGCCCCCCTACCTGCCAACTAATCTTCTAGGTTTCTCGAAAGGCTAGGCTCTTGCTAAGTTGCCTTGTTTAGGTTTTTAGGAATGATCCTAAGAGAATTGATGTTAGATTCAAAGTTGTGCTTGATATTTGATTCGTTCTTGATGGAATGAGACTTGGATGATAATGATGAGCAATAGTAGTCATATTTGTATTTTTGAGAAATCATCACTTCGTGAAGGGGGGTTTGGCCCGGATCCCTACCCATTTATTGATATAAAAAGTAGTTACATTGGAAGGAAGACTGAAATAGAAAAAGAAAACAAAAGCAACAGATTAAGTGTAAAGAAAAAGAATATCGTCTAGCAGTTATCCACTAGTCCCAGCTGCCCACGATATCAAGATCGTCTCAACTCGTTTAACCAGCTCTGTTGCATTAATAGAAATCTTCTAAAATGCTCTCCTATTCCTCTCCAACCAGATATTCCATGTGATGGCCATGACAATCATATCCCAAATCTTCTAGCTTCAAGTCTTGGGAAACCCTCTTCTTTCTCCATAGTGACCATAAGGAAAGGAGAATGGCTGGGTGGCCATTGACACCTAGTTTGGATGCGAAGTGAGTCTAAACTTGTCTCAAGTAGAGCAATACAGAAGCAAATGATTGCTCGTTTCTTAGTTATAGCTGCATAAAGAACAGGAGTTATTGATCGTTTCCGACCACAATGGTTTTCTTAGCCGATCGGGTTGTAATTATAGGGTTAAATACTGGTATAATCCTCAGGGATTGCGATTGTGTAACTTTAAGCCTAATTCTAAGGATGAAAATAACTAAAGAAAAAAGGTTTGTTATGGTTTGTACATTAATTGAAACTAATATTAAAAGATTAAACTAAAAGAGATATCAAGTAGATAAGATCTAGGGCAGAGAATCCACCTCTAACTTTGAAGTATATTACTTTATGCCAATTAGGGTTGCTTTCTCTATGGAGTGTTTTGATTAGTTATGATTAGAAACCATAACGGAATCTCAACATGGATTATTACCTTCAACAACATGAATTATTTTCGGTCGGCAAGATCCGTCCTTTGGAGGCACGGATCATCTCCTTTGTGGATTCGGGTGTATTGTTCCATGTCACTCCACAAGTAGATTTCTTTGCATCCTACACATCCGGTGACTTTGGCCATATTAGGATGGGAAATGAAGGTATGTGCAAGATCGTCGGAAAGGGAGAGGTGTGCTTTGTGGGTGCAAAATCTAGCTAACGCTCAATGGTGAGATCCACAGCCCCGCCTGGGGCCCACGAGTTTAATGGTGGGACCCGCAGCCCTGCCTGGGGCCCATGGGTACGACGGTGGGACCCGCAGCCCTGCCTGGGGCCCAATTGCACTATCTGGGGTCTGGTAAATCCCCCCGGGTGTTTGCCAAACCCTAGATATTTCTGAAAATATTTCTGGAATATTCCCCATACAAACTAAGCCCTTATAAATAGCAAACCCTGTAAATGATTCCTGATCCCAAAATCCAAACCATAATCCCACTTTCTGTTTTCTAGAGCTCCCCGGGCTTTCTGGTTTTCAGATCCCCTCTCCACCCTCTGATTACTTGTAAGAAGCACTCATCGGCCTGTCGAGAGTAGCTCTACTGTTCACTCAGAGATAGTGGATTCAAAGGTTGCGTCTTACCGCACAGAGACGTAGGCTTCGGCTGAACTTTGTCACCATATCCTGTGTCATCTCTTCCTCTACCTTTCTACTCTACAGTGCTTTTGTGACAGCCCAGCAAGTCACCACTCAGCGCTTCGAAGCGTGCCACATCCCGAAGGGTAAAACCTTCAATCGACTATTGGAGGAGGGTCATGTACGCGGCCGAAATCCTCCCTCACAGTTTGGCGTCGTCTGTGGGATTGATCCTTTCAACTTACAATTTCTAAGCCTCCCAACTCCTTTGGTAGCTGCTACTGGTTGCCCGAGTAATCTGTCTCGCTCTATTGCTACACCTAGATGGCGAAAACACCGACGGACCAGCCAGAGGAGAGCGGTATGCACCCAAACGCTCAGCATCCGACGACTCGATCAATGAGTCGTCTGTTTGCAATAAGCCAATATCCGGAACAACAACTCGCTGCCAATTCGAGGAGTCACCCATCGGTTGATCATGCCGCCCAGGCTCAACTTCGACGGTCACCTCAACGAGCCGACCAAATTCCTCAACCCTTGGGGAAAGCGCATGTCTCTTCTGGTGCCGATGCTCAAGCGTCATACCAAATCACAGCAGAGGACTATCAACTCCTCACCCTCATGAAGCAGAACACCACTCTCATGGTGGAAAGAGACTCCCTCCGACAGATTGTCATTGAAGTAGGAACTGACCTCCCATGGTCTGTCGCTGGCATCAAAGACAGAGCAGACGTCTGCCGGTCGATTGACAAATCTCATGCTCCTTCCAGACGATCCGTCATCGACATCCCTCGACGTTCTCTCAAATCCCTCTCGAGAGGACTCTCGCCTATTCCTCCCAAAACGACTGTCTGGGAGCGTCTCAGCGAGTCTGCTCGCCATCCCAAGTCTCTCGGCTCTGAGTCATCCTCCAAGCCCTGCATCATGAGGGATGTGCGGGATGATAGGCACAGCTCCAAAGTTCGGCAACATTATAATGGCGATCGAACCCCAGTTGGGCATTGGACGATGAGATGGATGTTAAGTCTCCAAATAATGCATTTTATCGCTTATTTCTTACTGCATTATCATCGCTTTCCTATGTAAAACTTTTCATATACTTGTAAAGCGCATCATTTTCTTTGCACCAATGCATAGTAGACTTTAATACAGACATAACGGTATATTGGTTCACACTCATACGATACATGCATGAAAAATACGGAGCCCGGTAGTGCAAATTATTCTTTTTATCGATAATTGCATTGGAACCTCATACGCATCATTTCACGTGTGTTTTCAGGGAATTGATCTGGTTCTCGACGCAGCTAGTCCAAGGTCATCGTGCTAAAGTAATGGATATTCTCGCGACAAGTCGATTGATGATCCACAGCTTGTTTGGAAGCCTTTATGAAGAATGATAAAAAAGGACAATTACGATATTTGGTGAAAAAATGATCTCATCGGGCGGACAAATCGCACGATACAAACCAGAGGAAAACCCCGGACGTTTTACTAAGCTCAATGAAGGATGACGGTGGCTTGCGAATGTGGTATGGAGAGTGCACAGACCTGCCACCTTTTCTCTCTCCTCCCATCTCTTCTTCTTTCTTTCCTTTCTTTTCTTTTTCTTTTATCTTAATTTTATGCCTTGTTCAAATCCATCACATCTCAACCGTTTAAATACCCTCGCACGATCGCAACAATGCAATCATGCATGCTCTAGTTGAGAACCTAACTTCATTTGTACTCATACTCATTGTTTCGGATCGGGATTTGATCGGGTTTTCGGAGTCCATTACCACCCGTAACCAGAAGCCATCTGAACCGCTCATTTAAGAGAACTCATGCCTTCAAATCCCTTGCGATACTCTTTTCTTAACCCAATCGTAACCATACATTTAAGCCAAAACCCATGTATGCAGTGATCCAAGCCCTCCATTGCATCCAATTCATGCAGACAAGTCCCATCATCCGCCCATGCATTTAGATCGACAATCACAACCGTCCAATATTGTCTTTCTCTTCTTTTCCATTTTTCGATCACAACCATCCGGAGGTCCATTCCTCTATGCATGTGACTTCATCACGTCAGCCGCCTCCTTCTCTTTCCATAACCGACCCAGCCGTCCCGTGCATGCACCCGAGCACCACCCGAGCGTCACCCTTTCTGTACCCGGCCAACACCATCTGATCGCAATCCCATTGCCGAATCACGGTCGTCCCTTCTAAATGCATATGCATGCATGGCTGAGAACCCATGCACCCACGCATCACAGGTGTCAGGTGTCCCGTACAAGCCCATACTCGGCCCACTTAATCACAGCCGTCTGGTGTAACTGATCACCACCCGGGCACCTTACAACCCGTGCAGCCCGCATCACAACCGTCCGTGCACCGAGAGCCATGCAGCCCATACGCCCACCTTCTCTTCTCTCTCGTTTCGTTTCTCTCTCTAAACCGATCCCGCTGCCCTTATCCCCCGAGATCACAGTCGTCTCTCTCTCTTCCTACTTTCTCTCTCTACCCGAACATCTCTCTCTCTATCTTTCCCGTTTCTCTCTTTCCTTATCCCTCTCTAACCGAAACTCTCTCTCTCTCTCTCTTGCATGATCTGTAACCACCCCCGACCCGATCGGCTCCGGACGTCCCTCTCTCTTCTAAACTGAATTTCTCTCTTTCCTTTTCTCTCTCTTGCATGATCCGAACCGGACTCCTTTTTTCTACTAACCGGTTTTCTCTCTCTCTCTAAAACGGGACCCCCTCTTCTCTATATAGGGCCCCGAACTTGAGACTACGGGGACCATCTTCGATCACCAAAAGCCTGAACTTCATTTGGCCGAACCATCACCATTCACCCCGAACTTCATCCACCATTGAGCCCAAACTTCATCAGACCATCGCCGCCGGAATCTTCATCGTTTCACCATCTCGACCGAGCATCTCCGAGTCACGCCGCACCATCGTCTCCGAGCCACGCTTCACCATCGCCAAATCCACGCCGCACGTCGTCATCATCGCCGAAAGCCGTCGTCCACGCTCGGCAACCTTCGTATTTTCATTAATGAAGTTTGCGTGCTGTTATGCTTTTATATTGAATTCTATAAACATGCACGGCTAAACCCCTAACTAAGGCTATGGGGGATGCCTAGTGGTTATTATGTGTTTCTTTGATCAGTAATAATGTTTTAACTGTCTTATGATTGAATCCTATATAAATGACACTATTCTAAGATGTATGGCATCTAGCTTGCAAATTCGTTTGATTTCGTATTGACTCCGGGCATACGTAATGCTTGCGAATCCCTGTGGCATGATGACACGAGCTTCACGAGTCTCTCATCACATAATCTTCAATCTATATAAGCATTTATGATGGATGCATATCTCTAGAAATCAGCACATGTGTATAAGTTGTTTTGATTACATATCGACTCCGGGCATATGCAATGCTTAATAACCTCTGTAGCATGCATGCTAGAACCTATTTTGATGCTATCCTCATAAAAATTATTGATCAAAAGAATACATAATATACTACTAGGTTGAACCCGGATGCCTTAGCCTCATCTCCATCGTAACCTCCTTTAATTAATTGCAATAGTTAATTCTATTTAATTTAGTAACGTAGTTCATCATTCGTGCTCCACTCTCAGTGAAAAACCCTGATTTGCACTCACGTTCACGCACTGTCATCACATTAGTTCCCATTAGTCCTTCAGTCCCTGTGGAATCGACCTCGGACTCACCGAGATTACTACTTCGCTACACACCCTATACTTGGGGTTAAATTACACTTTTTAGTCCTTTAATTAGGACTACTTAAAGTTGTAGCAATGGACTCCAACGCCCTCTTTGCCTCCTCTTCCTCCGAGACGTCTCTCTGACCAGCGAGGTGATCGTCGGAACAATCACGCTTCCGAAGGGCCACTTGATCAGTACATTCTCCAAGCCCAGTTTTCTCAAAGCTGGAAAGCCCCCACTCTCCCCAGGTTCAACTCTTTAAAAGGAGATCCGACGCTACACGTCCTCGCCTTCAAACAAGCATTGACACCATATGACCACGACAACCAGGTTCTATGTCGCACCTTTGCTGGCAGCCTCGATGATATGTCACTGGACTGGTATCACAACCTTCCTACGGCCTCCGTAAGTCAATTCAGGGATCTGGCATACCTCTTTGTTCAACACTATCGGCTGAACCTCAAGCCGGAGAAGAAGCTGGACTCCCTCTACCAGCTCAGGATGGGATCGGATGAAACCCTCCGAGAGTTCTCTCGAAGGTTCCGGAACGAGCATGCTGCGCTCTCCGGACATCACCTCGACGATGAAGCCATCATGCTCGCATTCCAGAATGCCCTACGCTTTGACCTCCACAACTACAATGACCTCATCCGTAATCCTCCTGCCTCCCTCGGAGTGCTATTCGATCGAATTCAAAAAGAGGTCGAGGTAGAGGATGATCAAGTCGCTCGCAAGAAACGTGACCTCGAGAAGCGCCTTCCTGATAAGTCACCAACGAGACCAACAGCTCAAGCTCGCAACGCTCAGGCTAAGGAAGATGGAACCTCTAAGAGGCCGAGGCGTAGAAACGATAGACCCGTAGAGCCTCAGAAGACCACGGACACCAAAGGGAAGTAGCCCGTCAATCGATCAGAGTAAAAAATCACCGACTATTAACAACTCAGAAGATCCCTTATCTGAAATCCATGATGTAACATCTTCCAAGTTATCAATGAAGTTGTTTTAAGTTCTATCGAAGACTATCAAATTCTATCTCGACTTCTACTCAACGCCACAGTTAGTTCGGTTCGAGTTACGACACGATCGACTAACCTGCAATGGTACAAAGCTACGTGTCCCGATACGTAGGTTCGACTGAAACGGCGCTTCGCCTAAGTCCAACCGATACAAGGGCGCTACGCTGAGTACTCCGAATCATTGGCGTCGCACGTGCTCCTGTTGTCACATAAGGACACATGCACTAGTGCCTCACCACAGTTAGTTCGGTTCGCGTTGCAACACGACCGACTAATCTGCAACGGTACAAAGCTACGTGTCCCGATACGTAGGTTCGACTGAAACGGCGCTTCGCCTAAGTCCAACCGATACAAGGGCGCTACACTGAGTACTCTGAATCATTGGCATCACACATGCTCTAGTTGTCACGTAAGGACACATGCACTAGTGCCCCGCCACAGTTAGTTCGGTACGCGTTACGACACAGCTGACTAACCTGCAACGGTACAAAGCTATGTGTCCCAATATATAGGTTCAACTGAAACGACGCTTCGCCTAAGTCCAACCGATACAAAGGCACCACGCTGAGTACTCCGAATTCTTACCCCCCTGTCAATCAGTAAGTCCAAGGTCCTATCCTCGGCATACAAAGACAAAGCCCGAGACGGCGACATCGTCTCGACCCAAGGTGACAGTCTTGGCATTCAAAAAGCAAAGTCCGAGGTAGGCTTCAGTGCCTCGGCACCTGACGAAGCCCGAGACATTAGCACCGTCTCGGCCCAAGGCAACCTTTGCCTCGGCATTCGAAGACTAAGCTCGAGGCAGACTTCCCCGCCTCGACACCTGACGAAGCCTGAGATGTTAGCACCGTCTCGGCCAGAGGCAACCTCCGCCTCGGCATTCGAAGACTAAGCCCGAGGCAGACTTCCCCGCCTCGGCACCTGACGAAGCCCGAGACGTCGGCAATGTCTCGGCCTGAGGCGACCTTCGCCTCGGCATTCGAAGACTAAGCCCGAGGCAGACTTCCCCGCCTCGGCACCTAACGAAGCCCAAGACGTCGGCAACGTCTCGGCCCGAGGCGACCTTTGCCTCGGTATTCGAAGACAGTCCGAGGCAGGCTTCACCGCCTCGGCACCTGACGAAGCCCGAGACATCGGCAATGTCTGGGCCCGAGGTGACCTTCGCCTCGGCATTCGAAGACAAAGTCCGAGGCAAGCTTCGCCGCCTCGGCACCTGACGAAGCCCGAGACAACGACAATGTCTCGGCCCGAGGCGACCTTCGCCTCGGGATTCGAAGACAAAGTTTGAGGCAGGCTTCACCGCCTCGGTACCTGACGAAGCCCGAGACATCGGCAACGTCTCGGCCCGAGGCGACATTCGCCTTGGCATTAGAAAACAAAGTCTGAGGCAAGCTTCGCCTCCTCGGTACCTAACGAAGCCCGAGACATCGACAACGTCTCGGCCTGAGGCGACCTTCGCCTCGGCATTCGAAGACAAAGTCTGAGGCAGGCTTCACCGCCTCGGCACCTGACGAAGCCCGAGACGTCGGCACCGTCTCGACTCGAGGCGACATTCGCCTTGGCATTTGAAAACAAAATCCAAGGCAAGCTTCGCCGCCTTGGCACTTGATGAAGCCCGAAACGTCGGCAACGTCTCGGTCTGAGGCGACATTCGTCTTGGCATTCAAAAACAAAGTCCGAGGCAAGCTTCGCCGCCTCGTCACCTGACGAAGCCCGAGACAACGGCAACGTCTCAGCCCGAGGCGACCTTCGCCTCGGCATTCGAAGACAAAATCTGAATAGGCTTCACCGCCTCGGCACCTGACGAAGCTCGAGACGTCGGCAACGTCTCGGTCCGAGGCGACATTCGCCTTGGCATTCAAAAACAAAGTCCGAGGCAAGCTTCGCCGCCTCGGCACCTGACGAAGCCCGAGAAGTCAGCAACGTCTAGGCCCGAGGCGACCTTCGCCTCGGCATTCGAAGACAAAGTCCGAGGCAGGCTTCACCGCCTCGGCACCTGACGAAGCCCGAGACGTCGGCACCGTCTCGACTCGAGGCGATCTTCGCCTCGGCATTTGAAAACAAAGTCCGAGGCAGGCTTCACCGCCTCGGCACCTGACGAAGCCCGAGACGTCGGCAACGTCTTGGCCCGAGGTGACATTCGCCTTGGCATTCGAAAACAAAGTCGATCTGAGGCAGGCTTCGCTGTCTCGGCACTTGACGAAGCCCGAGACGTTAGCACCGTCTCGGCCCGAGGCAACCTTCGCCTTGGCATTCGAAGACAAAGTCTGAGGCAGACTTCGCTGCCTCGGCACCTAATGAAGCTCGAGACGTCGATACCGTCTCGGCCCAAGGCGACCTTCGACTCGGCATTCAACAAAGCCCAAGGCCCTGCCCTTGGTGTTCGAATACAAAATCCAAGGATTAGCACTCGACGACAAAGTTCGAGATCCAAGCCTTGGCATCGAACCAGCGAGGTCGATCCCCTAGACCATAATCAGTTGGCAACGACTGATCGGATAGCACTTGACCGGGGGTCATTCATATCAATCCACACACTCAGCGTTGAAATAATGTCCTCAACTCCAATACTAATCTTCTAGGGATGGCCATTAAGTCAGATAAATGACATTTGTCGAAAGCTAATCAAAGCTACCAGTTATCGTGGGTAGATGACGTTGCATCAAACCAGTCATTCAGCATGGCTGCCAATAGCAAGCTCCATAACAACAACGGCTGGGATTTTCACTCATCAACAAGACAGACGCTCCTCTTCTTTGATGGCACGATCGGCAGTGACCCCTCGACGAGCAGCTTCTTCTCGAGCTGCAATCCGATCACGGCATCCGATCACCACATCCCGGGAGCATATCATCAACGAACAGGATTCACATTGATAGCGGGACCCAATTTCAGTATAGAAGACATCTCCAACTAAAGATCGAGAAGGGATCCCACTCTGACCACAATTTGGGCAAAGAGCTGCCATTCATTGAGTTGACCGAATGAAATTTTTTCCAAAGCCATGCAAAGAACCCAACATCAACGGCCGTTTTGTTCTCAAAAAAAAAAAAAAAAGAAACAAAGAGAAGAGAGAGTGAGAGTGAAACAGAGAGAAGACAGAGTGAGATCTAGAGTGCCTAAGAGAATGAGTGAGAGGGTGAGCACGAGAGAGAGGGTTAGAGTGAGAGAGTAAGATAGTGAGTGAGAGGATGAGAGAGAGAGAGGGATTCATACCAGTACTAAAACACCGAACCCATCTCACCCTCTCCCCTCCTCAAACCCGACCACCCCACCCGACCACCACCCCTACCCGACAACTCCACCCGACCAGACCACCCCCTCAAAACCGACCAGGTTTTTCCCCTTCACTGCGCCACCCGACCAGCCCCCGCCCGACCATCTCCCTCCCCCTCCTCCTGTGTTTCACTTCTGATGGGACCAGTGCTTCAGTGCTGGTGAGAGTGAGAGAGAGCTTTAGAGAGAGTGAGAGTGAGAGAGTGAGAGTTAGAGGAGGAGAAAAAAAAAAGATGGGTTCGGTGCTTCAGTGCTGGTATGAACAACTCCCCCCCCCCTCAAACCCGACCAGCTCCCCACCTCTCTCCCCCCACCCGACCAGACCACTACACCATAACCGACCAGGGGTTTGGCCTGGTCGGTTTTGGCAATGACACCAAAACCGACCAGCCAAAGCCCCCCCCCTTTGCCCCTTTGCCCCTTCAACCAAGGCTGCCCCAGCTCCCCCTTGGGGGGTGCACTACATGCCCAACCTCTCCACCCCGAGGGGAACGCGCACCCATGAGGGACCCTCCTCCCCTTCACCCCTACGTCAAACTGCGCGAAGGGTGCCCCGAACCGAACCAATTACGAGTTTTAACTCGCGTTTTATCATGTTTTCCCATCGCGCAATGATGGGCTCATCGGCTTCATTCTCCCCTCAACTCTAGATGCCCTTATAGACGGCATGTGAGGATCGCCCTGGCTCTGAAATCAACAAATTCCGGGTCATTCTAGTTTTTAACTCGCATTTTATCATGTTTCTCCATCGCGATACGATAGTCTTATGGGTCCTATACTTCCATTGTCTATGGCCGCCCCTGTAGAGAGTCACACAAGGATCACACCGGCTCTAAAATCGGCGAATTTCGATCCCGGATGCAACCACTATGTCTCGTCGTACGTAGCTCCGGCTCGTAATTTTCCACCCTTTTTTCTATATTTGCAATCAACCCCCAACCTTTTTTCATTTTGCAACCGACCCCCCATTCCCCTTTGTTTGCATTTGACCCCCCTTGGGCAGTTTTCGCCTACCCTGGCCCCAGGGGATCCCCTCAGCATGACTCTGCCCCTCTGCCGGCATCAAACCCCCGACCCCTACCGGCTAGGTGCCAACCCATTCGCACCACGGCGTCCCAACCAACTAGGTTACCACCTAGCTGGTTGGGCGGGGGTATACGTACAGTCGGCAAACGCACACCCGACCGACCCCTGGTAGGGGAGTTGGCGGGCGTGACGGTCAGCCCCGCACAACGGGTCGGCAGGCAAACGACGGTCGGCCCCGCACAACGGGTCGGCAGACAGACGACGGTCGGCCCCGCGCAGGGGGTCGGCTGGCAGACGATGGTCGGCCCCGCGCAACGGGTCGGCAGACAGACTATGATCGGCCCCGCGCAATGGGTCGGCAGATGCACAGCAGTCAGTCCCGCGCAAGGGGTCGGCAGACAGACGACGGTTGGCCCCGCGCAGGGGGTCGGCTGGCAGACGACGGTCGGCCCCGCGTAACGGGTCGGCAGACAGACTATGGTAGGCCCCGTGCAATGGGTCGGCTGACGCACAGCAGTAAGCCCCACGCAACGGGTCGGAAGACAGACGATGATCGGCCCCATGCAACGGGTCGGCAGACGTACACCCGACCGACCCCTGGTAGGGTGTCGGCGGGCCCAATGGCCGGCCTCACTTAGCTGGTTGGCAGACAAACGACGACCAACTCCGGACAGAGGGTCGGTAGAGAGCGACCGGCTTTGCACTAGAAAATCCCAACCAGCTAGGTTAACACCTATCTAGCTGGGAGGGGGTAACTGTGGGTGCAAAATCTGGCTAACGCCCAATAGTGGGACCCACAGCCCCGCCTGGGGCCCACGAGTCTAATGGTGGGACCCGCAGCCCTGCCTAGGGCCCATGGGTACGACGGTGGGACCCGCAGCCCTGCCTTGGGCCCAATTGCACTATCTGGGGTTTGGTAAATCCCCTCGGGTATTTGCCAAACCCCGGATATTCCTGGAATATTCCCCAGATAAACTAAGCCCTTATAAAAAGCAAACCCTGTAAATGATTCCTGATCCCAAAATCCAAACCATAATCCCACTTTCTGTTTTCCAGAGCTCCCCGGGCTTTCTGGTTTTCAGATCCCCTCTCCACCCTCTGATTACTTGTAAGAAGCACTCATTGGCCTATCGAGAATAGCTCTACTGTTTACTCAGATATAGTGGATTCAAAGGTTGCGTCTTACCGCACGGAGACGTAGGCTTCGACTGAACTTCGTCACCATATCCTGTGTCATCTCTTCCTCTACCTTTCTACTCTACAGTGCTTTTGTGACAGCCCAGCAAGTCACCACTCAGCGCTTCGAAGCGCGCCACATCCCGAAGGGTAAAACCTTCAATCGACTGTTGGAGGATGGTCACGTACGATGGCCAAAATCCTCCCCCACATGCTTGAAGACAAGTCTTGGGTGCAAGTCGGTACTCAAAGATGTGAGGCATGTGTCGGACATCCGCTTCAACTTAATCTCCACCGACAAACATGATGACGAAGGCTACATCAACCATTTTGGTGGTGGACAATGAAAGTTTACAAAGGGTTTGTTGATTGTAGCAAAAGAGAATAAAGATAGTTCTCTATATACCATGTAAGCAAGTCTATGCAAGATGGAGGTGAATACAGTAGAGAAGAAGACATCAACCAAACTATGTCATAAGAGGCTCGACCACACAAGTGAAAAGGGGATACAAATTATTACAAGGAATGAGCTTCTACCTGGCATTAGAGGTATGTCTCTTGACACTTGTGTTGATTGCCTAGTGGGTAAGCAACATATAATTTCCTTTAAAAGAACTCCTCATTCTAGAAAGTCTCAAGTTTTGAATGTAGTATATTCTGACCTTTGTGGCCTTATGAAGGTTAGAACACTTGGAGATGCACTTAATTTTGTGATATTTATAGATGACCACTCTCGGAAGGTTTGGGCATTTGCTTTGAAGTCCAATGATCAATTGTTGGACATCTTCAAGTACTTTCAAGCAATGGTTGAAAAAGAGACCGAAAGAAAATTAAAATACATTCACATTGAAAATGCTGGAGAATATTTGGGTCCCTTTGTCAGGTATTGTGCCGAGCAAGGGATCAAACATAAGAAGACGATTCCCAAGACGCCTCAAGGAAATGATGTTGCTGAGAGAATGAATAGAACCATCGTGGAAAGAATCTGGTGCATGCTTCGACATTCCTAGTTGCCAAGATCCTTTTGGGGTAAGGCAAGCGGTTGATTTGATTAATCTATCTCATTCAGCTCCATTGAACGAGGATGTTCCGAACAAGGCTTAGTCGGGAAAGGATGTTTCCTACAAGCATTTGAAGGTGTTTGGTTGTAGATGTTTTGTGCACATTTTCAAAGATGAGAGATCAAAGCTTGACGACAAGGGGTGGTAATACATCTTCATCGGCTATGCACATGAAGAGTTTGGCTATAGGTTTTGGGATCCGGTCAACAAGAAAGTGATTAGAAGTTGGGATGCTATTTTTCTTGAAGATCAAACTATTGAAGACCTTGAGAATTGTGAAAAATAAGAATCCTTTGTTGAGGATCATATAAACATGGAATTAGAGCATTTACCCATGGTTCATAATGATGATGATGGAGATGAGCAAGGTACTTCTAGTGATGCAGTTGATAAATAAGAGCCTACTAGTGATAGTGAACATAAGAGGCATGCACACTTGTGCTCATGTATTAATGCCTCTTTGTAGCTTTTCAGCTCTCCCCTGTCAGTGAGTAACACATACTTCCTACATGAGCAGAAGGGTCAGTGGTTAAAAGCCATAAAGGAGGAGTTCAAATCCCTATATAAGAACCACACGAATGACTTGGTGGTTTTGCCAAAGAGTAAAATAGCAATCAAGAATTAAGTGGGTGTACAAGTTGAAGACCGAAGAAAATTGCTCAGATCCATGATACAAGGCACGGTTGGTTGTAAAGGGATTCCGGCAAAAGAAGGGAATTGACTTTGAGAAATTTACCCTCCGGTAGTGAAGATACCTTCAATCCGGGTTGTTCTAAGCATTGTGGCAAACATGAATTTGGAGATCAAGTAACTAGATGTGAAGATAGCCTTTCTCCATGGTGACTTGGAGGAAGAAATCTACATGGAGCAACCGGAAGGGTGCAAAGTCAAAGACAAGGAGCATCTTGTGTATAAGTTGAGAAAGAGCTTGTACGGCCTAAAGCAAGCTCCACACCAATGGTATAAGAAGTTTGATACATTTATAATCGAGCAAGGCTACACGAGAACATTTGTGGGAGGAGCAGTCGATTGGAAATCAAAGTTACAAAAGTGCATGACATTGTCGACTACCGAGGCCGAGTTCATAGCGGCGACGTAAGCTGGCAAAGAGCTATTGTGGATGAAAATATTTCTATATGAACTTGGTCACAAGCAAGAGCGGTACGTTCTATATTATGATAGCCAAAGCGCGATACATTTGATTAAGAACTCGAGTTTTCACTCAAGGACCAAGCACATCGACTTGTGATATTGTTGGATCCATAATATGGTGGAACACTAGCAATTGCAAGTTGGGAAGATACATACCTATGATAATGAATCGTATGTAATGACAAAGTCAATACCCATGGAGAAGTACGAAGTTTGCACTCGTGCGGCGGGTTTGATAACTTTCCTTTCTTTGCGGAGGAGGCAAGACATAGAGATCTCTCCTCATGAGTCTGGAGGGCGAGTTTGTTGGGTGTTCATACCCATAAGAACAAGCCCAAGTTTGGTATCGCTTTTGTTCTCAGATCAATCTTGCAAACGGCCACTGTGTGGAATCGACTCTGCAGGGATTGATCTTTGAACATCTGCAGGAGCTAATGGAGGTGGAGTTTGGCTCAGGTGTCTACATAGAAGTTGTAGAGGAGTTGTCAAGCTTTCCAACGAATCTAGAATCGTTAAATTCTGATGAGTATTGAGGAAGATACAAAGATCTAAAGTCAGTCACGTAGTTACTTTCTGTATTGCTGTTTCTAAGTACAGATTTTATTTATGTGTTTGGAGCCGTTGGATTAATCTCTTAATCCAACGGTCCACTTGCTTCATCTGTTGGATTTAATCAGCATGTGGGTCCTTGGGGCCACATAGAATTTGGGGCTTGAGTGCAATTGGTGATAGCATAAAAAAGGGGTTTTCTCTTGGAGAGAAAACTAGTGAGAGAAAAAGAGGCATTCCTTGTTGTAGCTGAAAGAAGAGAAGTAGTGGGCTTCTGGGTTGCAGCTGAAAGAAGAGAAAGGGATAAGATTTGCTCTATCATTTCCCTCCATAGATGGAGATGGTTCTTGAGATACTTTTCTAGTTGAAGAAAGAGATTTCTAGGGTTCTTGGAATCCTAAGGAGGTGGGGGTTTCAAGCAAGGAGAAGATAAGGTGTCGGGTGTAATCCATGATGTCTTTCCATTATTGCTAGTGAAACTCGAGCTTCGGCTCATTGTGCACGTGGACGTAGCCCGATTTGGGGTGAACCACATAAATCAGTGTCTCTCTCTCTTTTGTGCTTGCTTGGTTTGTGTTTTTTTCTCGTGCTCACATTCGCACACAAGGTGTTTGTTCCATTTCCACCCACAGAGGGAAGATCGACGGCTTTACCATCAAAACCATGGGTTACGTCTGGTTGCGCCCAATTAAAAAATCACTTCGAAGAATTTTATTTTATCATGAACTAGGTGTGGTCTAGCACATATTTCTAAAATTTTCTTAGTTTATAATATCATTCAGAGAAAGCATTCGCAATTGGCACAAGAGATTTTTAAAGTAATTTGGCCAATTCCTTCTACCCTAACCCTTGTTAGGATTCTACACTATGTGAGATAGGAGGTTACAAGACTCGACTCATCCAACCCGTCTGATTGTGTAGCTCGCGTCGCATTACCTTTTTGTTAGGATTATGCACTATGCTTAACGGCTCCGGTCCATCTGATCGGTCGTGTGCTCGTCCGCACACTCGCGCCCATGACCCAACACCTTGAGTCGCTCCCATCTCCACTCTGGAAAGATCGGTTTTGGTAGCACCGACCTTAATTCAATCCGACAAATGAATATGGATGCCTTGAACCCTTTGGTTGATCTCCACTCGAAGCAGAATCCGCCCTCCAAACGACTGAACACCCTCATAACTAGTTTGATCCATCACATCGCGTGTGAGATGTTAGTAAAGAAATATGACCCTCTTTGGGATCTTGCAGTCCTTCAATCTCTTTTCTCCTGCTGCTTTAATCATTGTTCTTGTTCCCTGTGTCCCTGTTGCTGTATATCTTTGTGTATTTCCTATGGTGACTTGTTTGATGGCGCTGTTTCTTTCGCTACTCCTTGCATCCAATCCTGAATGAATTCAGAAGTAATGACATTAGCAAGCTGCATATAAATCACAAGTAAGCTACATGATAGCCCTTACCTATGGTTCTTTTCAGCCGAGCCGTAAGTCCTGATTACTTTTAGATATCCCTAAGAATTCGTTCACCAACATTGAGAAAGCTGATGATTTATCTCTCAGAAGATCACGAGGAGAATCGAACTCCAAAATTTTTCCTGCATGAACATATAGAAAGGATGATGAAGACTATGCATCATGCCTGTCCATTATATTCGCAATGGTAGAGAATTAAAATATTATGTAAATCGGTGATGGACTCGTAGAAAATTTTGTAGTAATTTCCGTCTAAAAAGCCGACCAATTTGAGAAAATCATCAGTCGATGGGGGAACTGAGGATACCACCCTCTTCCATATTCATAGTTCTTGTATACCTTCGCCAAGTACTAGAACCAGATCGCTATCAACGACGGTGGGTATTCGGTGTGCCACGGTGACGACAGTGCAGTTACTCGTTTCTTCTCTTATTGTCTTCTGAATGAAATTGTCAGTTGCAGTGTCGACTGAAGCTGTAGCCTCATCCAACACAAGAATCCTCCTCTTCTTTAGCAATGCTCTAGCGAGGCAAACCAGCTGCCTCTGCCCCACGCTCCAGTTCTCCCCATCTTCTGCAACTGAATCATATCTTTCATTTCAGTCAAAGGTCTAAGAAGTTTAGTAGTAAACTGTATTAAGATGCCCCATATTAGGGTCTTTTTTTCTTTCAATTACCTGGTGCATCAAGAAGCCTCTGGTCTTGTTTTACCGTCTCCACCAGACGACACTTACGCAGAGCCTGAAAGAGTTCTGTGACATCAGTGGAATTTAGGATTGGTCGAGAACTTATCAGATGAATGAAATCAGTTTCTTTGTTTACCTCCCATATCTCCAAATCAGAATGCTGTTGCGGAGGATCCAGATTTGTCCTTACAGTCCCCTGAAAGAGTGTTGGCTCTTGTGGTATTATGCTCAACCTCGATCGCAGATCATGCAGACCCATCTGACATATGTCTACTCCATCAATCATTATCCGCCCACCCGATGGTTCGACAAGCCTGAAAAGAGCCTGGACGAGCGTAGACTTCCCGCTTCCTGTCCTGCCCACGACTCCAATTTTCTTCCCTCCCGGGAACACGCAACTGAGACCTTTCAGAACCATAGGAAGTGCAGGGCTGTATTGAACATGGAGGTTATCGAGCTCAATGGTTCCACATTTAGGCCAGTCTCGGTCCGGTCTGCAATTCTCAACCACCGGGGGAGCCTCACTTGGTATGTTGGAGTATTGCAGAATTCTCTCTACTGAGATCATCTTGTTCTCCACATTGCATAGGTTCCATATAACCCAAGCCTGCAGCACATTTAAATTCAGACCATAGGTGGCGGCAAGTCCTGCAAGGCCTGGAAACCATTCTAGTCATTATTTGTGAAGGCATACCTTTCAATGACTTCGAAGTTTATTTCTCGAGAAAAAAGCTTACTGGGATCAATAGCATTCCTTGGCATGGTCACCAAGATATTTAGTACGACGAAGAAAAGAACGTTGAAGAGGAAGTTGATGCGGACGGAGAGCCATTCCATGGTTGAAGAATTATGAAAGGTGACGCGAGAATAGTCATCGATCAGGGTGAGATTCCTTGCAGAGAAGCGGCCTTCCTGATTGAAGCAGCGGATAGTTGCAGCTCCAGCAGTGGACTCCGAGAAATGGTGGAGGATTGGAGCTTTTCTGATTCCAACCATTCTAGCTAATTCTCTAGCAGTACTAATGTAGTAATTCTGCAGATCAAGTGTGATCAGTTAGACCTCTTCAATAGGTGAAGGGATAGGTTCACTTCATCAAGTTGTTCATGTCATCAATGTTCAATACCGAAACATCTAGATCACAAAATTTTTGGCCCCGCGTGATGCGGGAGATTGCTTAGAGGATATTTTATGTTTGAATTATACATTATAGTTGTTGCAGGCTTTCAATGAACATGATTGGTACACAAGGGTTAGACTAAAAGGGACATATTTATGCTGTAATTATGTCAAAACAAGTACTAATCTGGGTCAAGAGTGTTAGTTGCTTACCTGATACCACGCAGAGATTGCAAGTATGATGATGGTGAGGATGGATACTTGCCAAGCAACTAAAGACATAAGAATCATGATGCAGAGAAGCTGAACAAGTGCGAAGACCAATCCCGCTAATCTGTAGGGAATATCTGTATCCAAAGTGCTCTGATCTGTGGAAGCCTGTAGATTGAAGAACTTCAAGATTTCAGTTTCAAATCATTCCAGCCATCATAGCTAATCATGCTTTTAAAAGAATAGATGTAGAGTGATTAAAATCAACTCCCGATCGAGCTTCAGAAAAGGTGAGAAACCGACCCGATTGAGGATCCGACTGGAAGGCGTCGAGTCGAAAAAGAAGATGGGAGCTCGGAAAATGTTTTTAGTCATGCTGGCAAATAGCCCCTGAGCTGTCTTGATGGCGATGGTTGCGAGCAAAACCGCCCTCGCCAAGACAAACACGGAGCTTGCAGCAGACAGCATAGCGAAAACCCATATCATATCCCCCTTACTCACTCTATCGACCTTCTCGGTCGCCCAGGCGATCCAATAGTTGCTACACATCTGTAGTCCCTGGAAGAGAACCTGACACAGTAGAATTACCGGAACGAGAGCGCCTTTATATGCTGAAGTCACAAAGGTAAAGTAGACATGCCACTTCACTCGTCCGGACACCCGTTCTTCTTCATGTTCTCTTTCTAGAAGCTCGGAGCTTCTGGTGCGGTTATTGTATGTTTCTTCTCCCGTCTCCGTTTGCTTTATAATATGTGTTGTGCTTGTTGACAAGCCATCCTCTTTTGGTGGTGCTACAAGGCTTAATGACTGGTTATGCGCAGTTATTTGCCTCACGAGCTCCCCGTTAATGTCTGCAATCAGATCTTCGTACTTTCCGGATTGAACTATCTTTCCATCTCTCATTACCTGTGAACATTCAAAAGGCATCGGTTTAATCTGATAACATGTAGCTTATAAACGTAAATTTTGGTTTATAAACCTTTTTAATCCACTAAAATTCATTTATGCAAATTATAAGAAACTGAATTTCACCAGAATAAGATCCGCGGCACTCAAAAATTCGAGTTGATGGGTTACGTATACGATCGTCTTACACGACAAGAGCCCCATTAGACATTCCTGCATTCATGTTCAAGACTCCATTAGAGATGTCGATGGATACGCTCTTAGGCCCTATTTGTATTTCCCAGCAGTACAGTAGAGTACATTTGAGAGTGAACTTTTAAAAATCTCATCAAATGTGAATAACCCATGTCCTGTTCCAATGCATTTGCAGTTTTCACCCGAAGTAATTGAACAACTCCATGTCTCTAATTTTCAGCATTATCATCCTTATGTGTAATTTTGCAGTTTTCACTCAAATGTTACTTTACTTTACTGGCAATCTTAGTTGGAGTAATGGTCATACCTTGAAGAGATGTGCTGCTGTGTGTGCATCAACAGCACTGAAAGGGTCATCCAACAAATACACCTCTGAGTTGCTATAGCTAGCTCTTGCCAGCTGAATCCTCTGCTTCTGCCCCCCACTCAAGTTGATCCCTCTCTCTCCTACTACACTCATGTCTCCTTCACTCCACAGCTCAATGTCCCTATCCAATGCACAACCCTTCAGCACTTTCGAATACAACCCTCTGTCCATCTCCTCCCCAAACAGCACATTCTCTCTGATGGTTCCTGTCTGAATCCAAGCGCTCTGTGGGACATAAGCTCTTGATCCAAACACTGTAATCCCTCCGCCGCCAACCTTTGGAATCTCTCCAATCACACTGCAAAGGAAACTCGATTTCCCCGAACCGACCGACCCACAGATCGCCACCTTTTCGCCTCTCATGATCGTAAGCTTCTTATCGATCCTGAGGCTGGGCTTTCTCGTGTTCGAGTCCGCTTGCCAAGCGTACTCTCCCGGTTCGATCTTGATTGCAACCTCTGAGGCTTTCGCACTATAGTTTGGTCCTGAGCTCTCCTGGCAATCCCCTTTGATGAAGTCCTGAATTCGATCCATCGAGACCTTCGTCTGCGTAACCATTGAAACGAGCTCGGGGAGATTGTAGATGGGCTCTTGGAGGATTCTAAAAGTGGCCAGAGCTGAGAGAACGGATCCCGGGGTCAATGGAGCCTTCACCATGATGCAGACACCAAAGGTGATCACTGAAACTAAAGTCGGAGAGGCCCAAAAGAGGAAGGCAACAGCTGAGCATGTGTAGAGGTATCTCTTCAGCCACCCTCTCTCTTCGTCCCTAAGCCGGAGTATCTTATCCAAGTAGGCCGTCTCCCAAGAATGCAGCTTCAAGATCCTCATGCATTTCAATGCCTCCGCGGTGGCCTTGATCCTCGAGTCCTTCGACTCCATGATCTTGGAATGGAGCTTCTCTTGAGAATTCGCCAGCGGGGTATTGCTCACCATCACCGTTACCGTCGTGAGGAGCGCCGAGACCGAGGCGGCGGCACCAAGGTTTCTGTACAGAATGATCAGAGCCAGCGAGACCTGGAGGGGGAGCAACCAGATGCCATGGAGGTACCAGAAGAAGTCTCCGACCCTCTCGACATCCACGTCGAGGAAATTTATGATCTTACCGCCGCTCATGCTGAGGTACTTGGACATGAGAGACTTGCTATAGATCGACGCCATGAGTGCGGCTCGGACTCGGAGGCCTATCTGGCGAGCGCCGAAGTACCACTGCCTCTGAGCCAGCGATTCCACCGTCTTGGCGAAGAAGAAGATGAATGCGAGAACATAGCCATAGCCGTGGTCCCGATCGGAGCCCTTCCCGGAGATGAATTCGACCAAGTTGGTGATCAAGAAAGGGCCCAAATAAGATGACAGTGTGTTGATGCCTGCAAAGTTTGATTGCCAGAATCTCAAGAAAAGCTCTGGGTTGCAGATTTCTTCAGTGCATTAGTACCAATACAAGGGGAGGAGGGGCTAGTAGGATACCTGCAAACACTGCATTCATGGCCAGCGGCCTCCAGACGGCACGAACGATGGCTCTCGGCAGAGGCCAGACTGAATGCTTCTCTCTGCGGAGATGTTCTTGTAGCAGGGAGTAGGATTTCTCGGCAGTATCTGATTCGGGGACCGGAGGGACATGGCGGAGCTCAAGCCTTTGTGATCGGCCCCTCTCGAAGACTGGGTTGAGCCACCGAAACGTGAGGCGGCTGCAGAATCCGGCACCGGAGAAGGTTGCGCCGCTCTTGTAGTCCTCTTGCCCCGGCAGCAGGGGCCGCCTCAGTTCACCATGGGCTTTAGAAGCCTCCATGAAGAACAGAGCCGGAGCAGAGGAGAACAGAGAACTGGTGAAGGCTTGTGGACCCAACGCTGGGCAATGCTGTTGAAAAGAGGCCCCCGTACTGGGCAGTGAAACCCAGGACACACAGAGATCAGGGTGATGAGAAACTAACAATAAGAAGTGAAAAGGGAACTGTAACATTGGAGGGAGAGAGAACAGAGGAGAGAATGGTGCGAAGTGTTTGAGATCCAAACCTTAGTAATTCGGATCAGCCTCTGCACCGAGCTACTCCACTTGGCTTTACTGCACGGACTAGAGCGAGAAGCACGTGGCTCTGAAGCATGAGTGTGGGGGGGGCTCCTGCTGCTTTCCACATAAGCCCTCTGGCTCTGCTCAACTTTTTTTTTTTATATATACTAGGGCGATGCAGTTCTCTCCTTGGATTACCCTCTCCCCTTCAAAGGACCAACAAAGCACCAACTCTCACAAACCACCAAATCCCAACTCTCTCTCTCTCTCTCTCTCTCTCTCTCTCTTCTGGGTGGTGAAAGCTGTCACCTTTGGGGGTTCGGAGGATGTCCTCACCTATGACTTCATGGGGAGCGCAGGTGAAGGCATGTGATCAGTTCACCACGAAAAATTGCAATTTCACAAAAAATGGAGAGGGAGCAGATGTCCTTCTTTGGGTTGTGGAGCCCTCTCTTTCGCCCTCTTGGAGGGGATCGCGGGGACCAGAGGGGCAGAGGAAGAAAGTGAGAGGGTGTTTGGATTTAGAGAGAGAAATATCACCACCGCGCCACCGCGCCACCGCCACCGCCACCGCCGCCTCCGCCTCCGCCAGGCAGAAACCAAAGTTCAAGGGTGACGGGCCGATGGCTGGAGTTGTTCGTATATGTAGGGAGGGTTTGAAGCCGTGTTAATATGGGAGGCCAAGGGGGGTTCAGATCCGTCGGATGAATCGGTCGGGCATAGCCCGAGGATCCGGAGACGATATACACCCGATCTTTTTTGTCTTGGAAAAGGAAAAATACTTCTCAGCCATCCTACTTTCCATCTTGATCCGGCCATCATAATATGGCATTGATCACTGCTATATGTTGCACCTCTGCCAGGAGTGGCAATTAACCGGATTTATCGGGTTACCCAACCCGACCCTATTGGGACGGGTTTGGGATATTCAAAAACAGGTTTGGGATGGATTTGAGATTTAAATTTAAAACCTAATCGGATTCGGATAGGATTCGGGTTTTACTCCAACCTGTCCCGATCTAATCCGGTTATATAACTTATATGAATAACTCCGCAATATTAAGTTTGTAAAATATTTATTTTTAAATTTGTAAATAATTATCCAATTATTCAAGAATTAGTATTTACTAAATGATTTTTTCTAGAGCATGTATAGTCACAATACTTATCGAATTATTCTTCAATTATTGATGAATTCATATAGATTGTTTTGTGAGCCCAATTCGACCCGACCCACAAAGCAAAAACGGGGCGGGGCACGGATCTTTCCAGTGCTAATTGGGACGGGTTTGGAAATTGCCCCCTAAACCCGATACGGGTTTGGGACAGATATGGAACGGGATAAAAATATTATCGGGCAGGTTTTGGATAGGATCGACCCCGTCCCAAACCCGACCCGTTGCCATCCCTACCCCTGCCCAGAAGGGTGACCCGCACTCAGTGGGGCTGATAGGGTGTGATTAGATGCCACAACAGGATGGCCCGAGCCGGGTGGAAAACTGGATGGCTGAGTAGCATTGCTCTAGCATCGGTTAGGAACATTGATCAGGAACTTCCTGTCTGTGACACCAGATCACAGCCACCCACTCCGATCGGTGAATCTGACTCAACCTTACCGCCAGGCATCAAACGCCTGTGAGATGCTTCCAACGGATATGTTGGCACAACAAAACAATTTTTTTTTTTTTGGTAATTCATTGAAGGGGAGGAGGTCACAACTCGACCCCCCCAGGCACCACGTGCCGATGGGAGCAGATAGAACCGCCACTGATGGTAGGGAATCTAGGGATACAGCAACAAACCACCGTCCGGAAAAAAAAAAAAAAGACCGTTCCCTTAAAAAAATGAGGGGAAATTTTATTCATATCCCAAAAATATGTTATTAGCCCCCATTTCCAACAAACTTGACTACACTCCCTTTTTTTTTTATCATACCCCATTCCTATCTCAAAAATACCCTTCCCTCTTACACCCCGGTTAAATGGCCCGCCCCATCTTGATCATACCCCATTCCTTTCCAATGTTGAAGCTATCTCCATGACTATAGGAACATGGGGAGGGTTATTTTGATCATCTGCCATTCATTGATGGCTTGATAAGGAGAGAGAGAGAGAGAGAGAGAGAGAGAGAGAGAGAGAGAGAGAGAGAGAGAGAGAGAGAGATGTCCGTCTTGTTTCCCCATTGCTAGAGGGGTAAGTCGATTAGATCTCGTATGGAGAAATCCGATCGAAAAAAGTGGGATCTTTGAGTTCTGTTGCTGTCTATGGAAGAATCCGATCGGGAGGAAGTATGATCTGCGAGCTATGTTGTCAATGTTACTGCCAATGACGCATCAGTCATGCCGTTGACACCGCTCAATTCCTTCCCAATTGCAGTCGATGCCTAAAAGATTCTATTTTAAGTTTTAGTTGGATGTGGGGTATAAGATAAGGGTATAAATGACATCTTAAAATTTTTTGGTAAGTTTTCATGAAACGGGTGGGAAACTGGGGGCTAGTTGCAGATATTTGGTGTATGAATAAAATTTTCCAGAAAAAATGGTTATTTGGACTTTGCCCCCAAAGTTTTGCCTTGAATTAGACTTTACCACCCATCTTTTCATGAATTAGACTTTACCTCCCAAAACTAACTATTCCTTCAGCTCACCCCCAAAACTTTATTTCTTTTCCGTCAGCTCACCCTTTCTCTTAGATGGTGAGCTGACGGAACATTTAATTTTGAGGGGTAAAGTATAATTAATGAAAATATGGATGGTAAAGTCTAATTCAAGGCAAAATTGGGGGATAAAGTCAAAATAATCCAAAAAAAAATAAAAGACCGCCACCCGACATGATAGAACACCTCACCATTCCGGCCCCACGACAAAGGGGCACATGCAGAATAACAGAACTCTTATGTTTATCGTGAATCCAGAATTTTGGTGATGATTAATACGACCACAAGAACATGGCATATCATTGATCTTGATGTGGAATCTAATTTAATACTATATCTAATAGTATCTAACAGTGTATATCTATACGAGTAATGCTATATAGCTAACTTTTGTTGCCAACTCCACGTGATGTGAAGTGTTGGTAGGTCCTCATTGCTTGGAACATTTTTGAGGGGGCCATGGGATGAACCCTAGTCGTATGCTAGTTGGCTACTTAGCATTTCCCCTATCTATACTACTAGTGCATGTCTGTACTTGTCGACACTGCAGCGGGCTGTCTTCAGCGGTAACACACTTGTCTGCACCGTAGCGGGCCTCCTTTGGCGGTAAAACACACAGACAATCTTTGACAACAACACACCTGTCGGCACTGAAGTGGACCACAATCAGCGGCAAGACACCACCGGGCATCACCACTGGCCCCCATCCGCACCGTTGTATTCGGCGGCAACACACTTGACCGCTTTCGGCAGCAAAACACTTTCGACGACAACACCAGCCTACAGCGGGCTCACCCCGACGAACTGACAATCCTGACACACCAACAACAGCCACTGTTGGAACATTTACTACCACCAAGCCGCCGCCTTCGGCAATAACACCCAGCTCCTACGACCCGCGCCCTGATGGACCGACAACCCTAGCAAAACCACCGGTCAAAGCGAGAACCTCCTAATTTATCAAAATTTGTATTTGAAAAACTTTATTTGAACTATAAAAAAAAATATTTAAAATTATAATTTGAACTATTAAAAAACTTTAATGGTTAGTCAAAATAGAATGGTTTAATTTGTTACCCAAATTAAGTAGGGGGTAAGATAAAAAAACTCGATCGTTTCACGAAATGGTTCAATGGCTGACCATTAAATCCATCATTTAATGGTCGACCATGATAGAATGGTTTAATAGCTGATTAATTTTTTTGTGTTAATTTAATATTATATTTTTTAGCAATATAGGCGAAAATCTATGGTATAACGGTGATCCTAGATCACTGGTATCATGAGCAGATCAAACGCTGGAACACCCATTCAGCACCACTATATGGGTGTAAATTTTGGCAGAGAGGTCTACAAACCGTGGGACCCACCGGCCCTGCCTGGAGGGCCCCCAGAGACTACAGCGGGACCCACCGGCCCTGCCTGGTGGGCCCACAAAGACTACCACGGGACCCACCGGCCCTGCCTGGAGGGCCCCCAGAGACTACAACGGGACCCACCGGCCCTGCCTGGTGGGCCCACAAAGACTATCGTGGGACCCACCGGCCCTGCCTGGTGGGCCCACAAAGACTACCCTGGGACCCACCAGCCCTGCCTGGTGGGCCCCTAGAGACTACCGCGGGACCCACCGGCCCTGCCTGGTGGGCACATAGAGACTACCGCGGGGCCCACCGGCCCTGCCTGGTGGGCCCACAGAGACGTTCTACGGGACCCACCGGCCCTGTCTGTGGAATCCCCAGGAGACGGCAGCGGGACCCACCAGCCCTGCCTGGAGGATCCCCAGATACGACAGCCAAAACCGCCATTTACCCCGGAATTCCTCTTCGAGAATTCTATAAATAGCAGAGCCTTCGAATGTAAAAGGATCCAAATTCCAGAACCAGAACCAGAACTCTGGAATTCCAGCCTTCTATCCTCAACCTCTCATCGATCTTCTTCTTGTCTCTGAAGAGATCGGAGAGACTTCAGTGACACTCGACCTGTCGAGGTCACTTCAAGGAAAGTGTTAGTGAATTCGGGTTGCTCCCTACAGCACGGAGACATAGGCTTCGGCTGAACTCCGAGATCACACATTGTGTCAACATTCTCTCTGATTGTATCTCTCTATCCGCACCTCAGAAACATTAACTCAAAGTAAGCAAGACATCGACCTTCTAACCTATCTTCCAATCAACAGATCGAACAACGATCTTTGACTCGACATCAATTGACTGGTGAGGTGAAGTCTTCGGATCGGCACGAAGATTTTTCCCCCACACACTACATGTGCATCAATGCCACATGATTTTAGCCACTACGACAGGTGCATTCCACTCAGCTCTAGTGGAGAGAGAGAGAGAGAGAGAGAGAGAGAGAGATCGGGGGAAGAGAGAGAGACGAAGACAGAGACGGAGAGAAAGAGGGAGAGAGATCGGGGTAAGAGAGAGAGAGGGAGAGAGATCGGGGTAAGAGAGATACGAAGAGAAAAAGGAAGAGAGATCAGGGTAAAAGAGAGAGACGGGGAGAGAGAGGGAGAGATATCGGGGTAAGAGATCGAGAGAGATGGAGAGAGACGGAAATTGGGGGAAGTGAGAGAGAGACGGGGAAATAGAGAGAGAGAGAGAGATTGGGGGAAGAGAGAAGGAGCAAGAGATCGGGGGAAGAGAGAGAGAGAGAGAGTAGGGCTGGCAATGGGTCGAGTCATCTCGTGTCGTGTTCGGTTTCATGTCGTCTCCAAAACCCCTAAGCCCGAACCCGACCCGTTTAACTAATCGTGTCTAGACCCTAACCCCATACCCGACTTGTTTATAAACAGGTAGACCAACTAAGACTTTTAAATATTTATTCTTTATTTTTTTTAATTTTATATTTCGTTGCAACTCACCATCATGGGTTTCCTAATCATAATCGTTTGTTGAACCCATCGCACACTGTGATTGGATGCTGGGTAGACCCGACCCGACCCTTTGATTTTTAAACGGGTCTTAAACGGGTTAAATGGGTCTGAGACAAAACCCAAAATAGACCCATTTATTAAATGGGTTAGTCGTGTCGACATGACTAGAAGAAGATCAATCAACAGAAATCGTCTTCATCGGCAAGGAACTAATAGAGGTACCTGCGCAATGGGAATAATCATGATATATGGTGGAACGGAGGGCCACAGTAGCCATCACGACCCGAACCCGTCTAACCCAGACCCGAACCTCGCTAATTTTGTGTCGGGTTGTGTCGGGTCTGCCTGGTCCAAAATTACCAGCCCTAAGAGAGAGATCGTGGGAAAAGAGAGAGAGACGGAAATAGAGAGATCGTGGGGGGGGAGAGAGATAGGAGAGAGAGATATGGCGATCAAAGAGAGATACGGAGAGAGAAAGATATATCATGGGGAAGAAAGAGAGAGATACAAAGAGAGAGAAAGAGACAGAGGAAGAGAGAGATCGGGGGAAGAGAGAGAGACGAAGAGAGAAAGAAAATCAGGCAGAGAGAGAGAACCGAGGAGAGAGAGTTGGGGGAAGAGAGAGAGAGAGAGAACAAAGAAAGTGAGAGAGAGATGGAGAGAAAGAGCGATATGTGGGGAAGAAAAAGAGAGAGACAGAGAGAAAGAGAGAGATACAGAGAGAGAGAGAGAGATCGGAGGAAGAGAGATAGAGAGAGAAAGAAAGAAAGAAAGAGAGATTGGGGGGAGAGAGACGAGGGGGGAGGGAGGGAGAGAGAGAAAGAGTTGGGGGAAGAGAGAGAGAGACGGAGAGAGAGAGTTGGGGGAAGAGAGAGACATAGGGAGAGTTAGGGGAAGTGGGAGAGAGACATAGAGAGAGAGAGAAAGAGATCGTGGGGAAGAGAGAGAGAGATACGGGGAGAGTGAGAGATCGGGGAAAGAGAGAGATACAGAAAGAGAGAAAGCGATCGGGGAAAAGATAGAGAGAGAGGGATTGGAGGAAGAGAGAGAGAGAGAGCGAACGACTGTGATCACATGCGCGAGAGAGTTTTGTCCAGTCAGCAACGTTTCTTTTTGTCTAGTCAATTTTTGGTTCCGTTTTTGTCCTAATCGTCTTGTTCCGTTTTGTCCAGTAAACTTTTTGTTCCATTTTGTCTAGTCAGCATGTAGACCGCCGTGCCATGTTATATATACTAGTGCATGCCCGTGCCTGTCGGCACTGCAGTGGGCTGCCTTCGGCGGCAACACACCTGTCGGCACAACAGCATGCAGACTTTCACGTATAGTTTCGTACAGGGATCCCGCTGTCGGCACTACAGCGGGCCGCCTTCGGCGGCAACACACCTATTGGAACTGCAACGGGTCGTCTTTGGCGACAACACACCCCTTGGGCATCACCACACTAACCCCTACCGTCGTCTTCGACGACAATACACCTAGCCGCCTCCGGCAACAAAATACTTTCAGCGGCAACACCTGCCTCCAGCGGCCCTGCCTCGATGGACTGACGACCTCGACACCACCAATAACGGCCACTGTTGGGACATTCGCTACCACCTAAGCGACCCACTTTGACAGTAACACCCAGCTTCGATGGCTCCGTCCCGGTGGGCCAACAACCTTAACAAAACCTCCGGTCAAAGCAAGAACCTCCTTATTTATTAAAATTTGTATTTGAAAAACTTTATTTGAACTAAAAAAAAAATTATACACATTTCTCTCTCTCTCTCTCTCTCTCTCTCTCTCTCTCTCTCTCTCTCTCTCTCTCTCTCTCTCTCTCTCTCTCTCTCTCTCTCTCTCTCTCTCTCTCTGTGTGTGTGTGTGTGTGTGTGTGTGTGTGTGTCTCTTTCCAAATTATACATAGTAATTAGCCTAAGTAAAAGAGGATATATTCACAATACTATCGAGTACTGAATATGGGTGCAAATATTCCTTTACATGAAGAAGGGCCAAACATATGATCAGAGTTAAAAAAGTCGGACGAATTATACTACGATACATAAAAAGAACAGGATCCAATTTGACATTCTGCATGATCTATATAGCCCATAAAGTTTAGCCATGGTTTGGGATGTGAAATTGCACGATATTCTTCGTGCGTGTGAATTGTACTCGTCTTTAGTTCACAAAATGCATTCGAAAAAACTTTTCTGATCGTGTTGGTAGTGTCGCCGAAGGACAAAACTACATGATCAGCTCTGCGGCCTCATCATGGAGGTCACTTCGAGCTCGGACTAATTCAGAGAATTAATAAAATAAAATAAAGGAAATTTTTCTGAGAAACATATGATCGTTTTTTTGAGACAGAAAACAACACAGTCGTGTGCCATTGCAAAGTCAGCAAATCACGAAAATAGGGCAGATATAGGCAAAGTCAGCGAATCACAAAAAAAAAAAAGATTGATAAGATAAAACAGCAAAATCAGGTTGGAGTCCAACCCGATTAATGATATCAACTTGATCGTGTTTGGTCCTTACCCGACCATGGCCTTGAAGGGTAGGGCTAGAAGACATCTATTTTTATGTTATGAATAAACTGTGCAGGTGAAAAAAATTCCTTAAAAGGCATGAACTAAAAAAATAAAAAATAAAAAGGGCAAACATAGTTGAAGTCAGCAAATCACAAAAATAGGGCAAACATAGGTAAAGTCAGCAAATCACAAAAAATCTTTTTTTTTTAGATTGATAGGAAAAAATCAGCAAATCACAAAAATAGGAAAAGCATAGGTGTCCAACCCGATTAATGATATCAACCTGACCGTGTTCGGTCCTTGCCCGACCATGGCCTTGAAGGGTTGGGCTAGAACACATCAATTTTATGTTATGAATAAACTGTGTAGGTGAAAAAAAAAACTAAAAAGGCATGAACTCAAAATGAGAATGAACTCTAAGAATGGCCCACTTCGGGCTCGGACTAATCCAGATAATTCATTAAAAATAATGAAGGAATTTTTTTTTGAGAAACAGAGGATCATTTCCGTACCTGGTGACGGAGAGGCATAGTGTGGCAAGGGGACAATGTTGTGCGATCGGGTCCTTCTGTATCGGTCCTTCTGCACGAATGAAAATTAATAGAGGATTTGTTTAACTGCTATTGAATAAATTGTGCTATGAAAAAAAAATAAAAAAGGCATGAACTAAAAATGAGAATTAACTTTGGTAAAAAACTGCTGAGAAGACTACAAAAAGATATGATCATTTCCCTACCCAGTGACGGAGAAGTTAAGTGTGGCGACGGGTTGATGCTGTGCGATCGGGTCGTTTTGTATCGGTCCTTCTGCAAGATTGAAAATTAATAGAGGATTCAGTTAACTGCTATTACAGAGATATGAAGAATGTTTTTCTGAGAAACAGATAATATGCAAGCACTCAATGGAAAGGACCGAAAGCCTGCCTGGGCACGTAGGCGAGAGGGATGCCTTCTGCACGATGGTGGGGCAAGGGGTCGATGCCTTCTGTACGATTCATCCTTCTGCAGGATCATGTCCTCGATCTCTTGAAGGGAGAAGGGAGAGGATTTGGGGCGATCATCTCGCCTGAAAGATGTGGTAAAAAATATTCTGAAATTATTATAAATTTTGAAATTTGAATTGAAGAATTTACCAAAGGGGGGGGGGGGGGGGGGCGATCTTACTGGCTTGGTGAGAGAGGGGGGAATGAGAGAGAGCCGATGAGAGGGGTGCGGGATCGCAGGGAAGGTGAGAGAGAGCCAGTGAGAGGGGCGCGGGATTGCAGGGAAGGCAAGATCACAGGTTGATTTTGGGGGATCACAGGGTGGCCGGAATTGGGGGGATCACAGGGTGGCCGGCGGGATCACAGGGGAGGTGGGGCGGGATCACAGGTTGTAGACAGGATCATAAGGGGATGAGAGAGAGAGAAAAAGAGAGAGAGAGAGAGAGAGAGAGAGAGAGAGAGAGAGAGAGAGAGAGAGAGAGAGAGAGAGAGAGAGAGAGAAAGAGATGGAGATGGAGAGGTGAATGAGAGAGTGCGGGCGAGATTGTAGGCAGGATCGCAGGGGGATTTGGGGGGATCGCAGGTTGGCCGGCGGGATCACAGAGGGCGGGATTTGGTGGATGAGAGAGAGAGAGAGAGAGAGAGAGAGAGAGAGAGAGAGAGAGAGGCTCGATCTGTGGCGCGAAAAGGGGGGGGCTCGATCTGTAGCGTGAAGGAGGGGGGCGCTCGATCTGGGGCGTGATGGGCGGGGAGGGGGGGTGAAGGAAGGCTCGAGGAAGAGGGGGGCACAGCCGTCCGTTGCTAATCAATGTCGTCCCTTTACCTGGCAGTTGGGCCTGAGTAGGATGCACCTGAACGGGCTGGGTGCAACGGACCGCTGTGATGTTTGGGGGCAGTAGATGGGGTAGAGATGTGCTCTCTCTCTCTCTCTTCCTCTCTCTCTCTCTCTCTCTCTCTCTCTCTCGGCTGAAATGGATTGGTCTAGTCAGCATTTGGTTCATATTGTCCTAGTCAGCACGAAACCGCTATGCCATGTTATATAGATTCTTTGAGGCTTTTAGTGACACGTGGCAGCTTCCTCTTTCTCCACTTTTAGCGTCTATCAGTCTCACAAATTAAAAAAAAATGGTTTTTTTACATATCAACTCGTATAATTTTCTCTATATGCATATAAATCCCTATCACAATGATATTTATATATAAACCCTTCAATTCATTCAAACATTATATATTAACTCTTGCATTAGCTAACGTCCAAAATGAGAGAATATTTTTTATTTCATCCTTAATATTTTAGGGAAATTTTATTCATACCCCAAAAATCTGTAATTAGCCCCCGTATCCCTAGCGTTTCTCAATAACTTACTCAACAATCCTTTAATACCAACAATGCCCTTTTTTTTATACCCCAAAGCCCCTGCTCAGCGTCTTTTGTACCCCAACCCAACCCAATGTTCGTTTAAACTTAGCCCACGCCCAACCCGTCGGGTTGTGCGGGGTGGGTTCGGGTTAACCCGCCCAAAGTCGGGTTGGCCCGCCCTAGTTGCAGCTAGGGGTGGCAATGAGTCGTGTCGTGTCATGTTCGTGTCGTGTCTAGTTTCGTGTTGTGTCCAAAACCCCTAGATCCGGACCCGACCCGTTTAATTAATCGTGTCTAGATCCTAAACCCGTACTCGACTCGCTAATAAACAGGTAGACTCGATAAGACCCGATAAGACCCGTTTACCACCCGGATCTATTTAGTTGATCCGATCCGACCCAATCCGACTTGACCCGACATGACCCGAAAGACCCACTGGTTTTATATATTATAGTATCGGATTGCTGGTAGACCCGACCTGACCCGACCCGACATGACCTATTGAATACTAAACGGGTCTTCCTGGGTCTACCATGTCTAGACCCTAAACCCGGACCCAACCCGTTTACGACCCGAACCCGTTTAGCCTTGACCCAGACCCGCTAACTTAGTGTCGGGTCCTGTCGGGTCGAGGAGAAATAATTCGGGTTGGCCTCGGATTAGCCCGCCCAAATTCGGGTTGGGTTCGGGTTGGACTCGGGTTGGGTTCAGGTTGGCCCGCCCAAGTTGCAGCTCTACTTGTGCCTTCAAGTATTAGCCAACTGTATGGGGTTTATTTAAGAGTGGGGTGTATTCAAGAGTGCATATAATTGGGGCATATTTAAGGGGGTATGTGTTTGATTGGGGTATAATCAAGTTGGGGCGGGCCATTTAACTGGGGTGTATTGAAGGTGGGATGTAAGAGGGAAGGGTATTTTTGGGATAGGAATGGGGTATGAAAAAAAAAAAAATGGGGTGTATTCAAGTTTGTTGGAAATGGGGGCTAATTACAGATTTATGGGGTATGAATAATATTTCCCATATTTTACCTAAACTCTGTAAATACCCATCTAATGTGAGAATTCTTCGGATTAGGTCCAAGTTGAATTCGGGTTATGTATGTGTGTGTTTTTTGTTAAGTCCGTGTTCAATAAAGATATATGAATTTAAGTAATTAAAACCATAGGTAAATCGGTTATTTCTCCTTCAGATTAATGAAATAACAGCTGAATGAAGGAATATCTTTTGAAGGCCAACTAACTAATGATGTAAATATTGGATGATTTAAGGGGTTTATATGTAAGTGTTGACTTTATTTCAGATGTCAGTACATCCCTCCTGGTCCCCACCACCACTTGTTGGGTCTGAGATTGTTTTTTAGATTGTCAGAATAGCATTACTCAAAAAAAAAAAAAAATGTTATCTAATATCCCATCCCTCCTCTCACTAGGTGGATCACCTAGGAGTAGCAGAATTAATGGGTACATATCTTTTGTTAAAGAAATCCATAAATGTGTTCATTGGTTATTGAGTGGCATTTATTGATGATAATGAATTAGTGAATTACAAAAATCCTGTCATGATTTGAATGCCAATGATTCAATGAACGCATGTTTATGGCCTGAGTTTTTATGGCCGTTTTTTTAGGAACCGATTGCATTCAAACTAGAAACAAATCTATTGGATAATAATGGCAAGGCATTAAAAAAAAAATAATATCATATTGAATTTATGCCCTAAAAGAACATAAGCCTTTTTTTTAATGTATAAATGACTTTTGCAACTCATATTATTCCCCTTCTCCCCACTGTTCAAAAATCCGGGCCGGATCAGACCGAATGGTTCAACTATTGGACCCATGAATCGGCCCTGATTCTGGGTCTGAGAAAAACAAGAACCGGAATTACCATAAACCAAACTTAAACCCAGCACAACTGCCAACCCACCGGTTATGCCGATGGCCCACGTGACCCTTTCGACAATTCAGTGAACCGCTGTTTATTAAAAAGATATTAAACCCTTTTTTTTTGTTCTCTTTGTCTCTTCAACACATATGCTAGAAGTTAATTAATTTTATGTGATATTATAAATTTTTTGAAAAATATAATAAAAACAACTTTGATCGATTTTTAAAAATAAATTAATTCAATTATGATATCATGATGATGATATGGTTCAACCATGGGTTGACCCTACGGTTAAACCGGTGACCCGTAACCCGGTCTCCTTTATGGTTTGATGAAGGGTCGAGCTTTAATAACATTGCTTCTCCCGTGAACTAAGCTCTCTCATAAATCCTATTAAAAACATAATATAAAGATGATCAATACTCATCCAACGACATTTAATGGTCATTTGATGTTAATTAGAAAAATCATTAGAACTCTCTCTCTCTCTCTCTCTCTCTCTCTTCTCTCTCTCTCTCTCACTAGTGAAATCATAACCCGATGAGTGAATCACACTCACTCCAAATTGCACACTTTTTTGAATGGATGTATGTTGTACGTGAAAAGTGGTGTGCATCATATTCATCAGGGTATTGATCGGGTTTCTTACTAGTCTAATCTAATAGTATAATACTAAATTGGAGCTCTCTCTTCCGCATTGTGACACATGGACACCTTTTAAAGAGCCATAATCCTTCTTCTATTTGTGAACACGGTTCTCTCTCATAAATCCTATTAAAAACATACACCCATTCAATGGCAGTTAATGGTTATTTCATATTAATTAAGAAAATCATTAGTGCTACAAGTGAATCAGACCCATACAAGTTAATCACACTCACCCTAGATTAAACACTTCTTTTGGCGGCTATGATGTCGTATGTGCCAAATGGCGTGCATCAAGTTCATCAGGTCATTACCTGCGTTTCTTACTAGCTAAGTCTATATCAATATATCAATATCTATATATCTATACTATATACTAAAACGGAAGCCTCTCTCCCGTGTTGTGACACGTGGACGTCTTTTAAAGAACCATAATCATTTTTCCATGTATGAACACAGCTCAGTTTTAAATCCTATTAAAAATCTACCATAAAGATAATAAAACACTTATGCAATAGCATTTAATTATCATTTGATGTTAATCTCTCTCCCTCTCTCTCTCTCTAACAAGTGAATCACACTCACTTTAGATTTCATACTTCTTCAAACAGTTGTGATATCATCCGTACCAAATGGCTGTGCATCAAGCTCCTATGGGCATTGCCCGGGTTTTTTACTAGTATTATATACTAAAATGGAAGCCTCTCTCCCATGTTGTGACACGTGGACGTCTTTTAAAGAGCTAGAATTCTTCTTCCATGTGTGAACGTGGCTCTCTTTTAAATCCATTTAAAAACCTACCATAAAGATGATAAAATTTTATTCAATGGCAATTAATGATCATTTGATGTTCATCTCCCTCTTTCTTTCTCTCTGATAAATGAATCACACTCACTTCAGATTTCACACTTCTTCGAACAGTTGTGATGTCGTCTTCGTCAAATGGCGTGCATCAAGCATATTCGGGCATTGCCCGGGTTTCTTACTAGTATATACTAAAATGGAAGCCTCTCTCCCATGTTGTGACACGTGGACGTCTTTTAAAGAGCTAGAATTCTTCTTCAGTGTGTGAACACAGCTCTCTTTTAAATCAATTTAAAAACATACCATAAAGATGATAAATTTTCATTCAATTGCGTTTAATGGTCATTTGATGTTAATCTCTCTCTCTCTCTCTCTCTCTCTCTCTCTCTCTCTAACAAGTGAATCACACTCACTTCAAATTTCACACTTCTTCGAACAGTTGCAATGTCGTCTTTGCCAAATGGCATGCATCAAGCACATTCGGACATTGCCCGGGTTTCTTACTAGTATCTATACTAAAATGGAAGCCTCTCCCCTGTGTTGTGACACATGGATGCCTTTTAAAGAGTTAGAATTCTTCTTCTGTGTGTAAACACGGCTCTCTTTTAAATCCATTTAAAAACCTATCATAAAGATGATAAATTTTCATTCAATGACATTTAATGGTCATTTGATGTTAATCTCTCTCTCTCTTTCTCTCAAACAGGTGGATCACACTTACTTCAGATTTCACACTTCTTCGAACAGTTGCGATGTCATCTGTACCAAATGGCATGCATCAAGCACATTCGGGCATTGCCCGGGTTTTTTACTAGTATAATACTAAAATGGAAGCTGTGTGTACCATGAGGAACTTACCTGCCGGGAGCCGTAGCTACGTCGCGGGCCGTTCCGCACGAAGTGGAGGAGGAGAGCGAACCTACCTACCGGGGCCCGTAGCTACGTTGCGGGTCGGCCACACTCTACAACCTTGGCGCCATGGGGTAGCTCAAGTCCCCCTACAGGGGTCGGCCGTGCAACAAGAAGAAGGGGGGGATGGCTCAAACAACCCCCCCCCCCCCATCTCGGTCGGCCGCGCAGTAGGAAAGTGGAGGGAGGAGCCCAAGCCCCCCCCCTTCGGTCGGCCGCGCAACAGCCAAAAGGGGGGGAATGGCTCAAACACCCCCTCTCCCATCTCGGTCGGCCGCGCAATAGGAAAGGGGGGGAGGAGCCCAAGCCCCCCCCCCCCCTCGGTCGGCCGCGCAACAGCCAAAGGGGGGGGATGGCTCAAACACCACCCCCCCCATCTCGGTCGGCCGCGCAATAGGAAAGGGGGGGGGGGAGGAGCCCCCCCCCCCCCCCCCCCCCCCTCGGTCGGCCGCGCAACAGCCAAAGGGGGGGGATGGCTCAAACACCCCCCCCCCCCCCCCCATCTTGGTCGGCCGCGCAATAGGAAAGGGGGGGAGGAGCTCAAACCCCCCCTCTCCCTCGGTCGGCCGCACAACAGCCAAAAAGGGGGGAATGGCTCAAACACCCCCCCCCCCCCCCCCATCTCGGTCGACAGCGCAATAGGAAAGGGGGGGGAGGAGCTCAAACCCCCCTCTCTCTCGATCGGCCACGTAACAACCAAAAGGGGGGGGGGGATGGATCCAACCCCCCCCCCCCCTCCTCTCTCGGTCGGCCGCGCCACAAGTCGAGGGAGATGCGGCAATCGAACCCGGAAATCTCAGAGGCTACGGAGTGCTGACTACGCTCTCGAGATTTCCGGCCAAAGTGACCGGGTATCGACCTCGCACCACGTCATCACTACCGTGGCGGTTGAGCTCATTGCGGGGACACATCGTCTACCCGCTCTACGCAGAGCGCCCCAACCGTCATCCCACCACTATAAAAGGGGACCTACCCCTTCAGCAAAGGGAGGAAGAATTCTGGAGGAGACACTGCCAGTTTCGTCCCAGAATTTACAGAGCTGCGGAGGTCGGTCGGTACCTTAGTTGAAGTTACTGCCGTCGGTCGGTAATTAGTTGCTGTCTGCAGAGGTCGGTAGTTAGTCGCTGTCTGCAGAGGTCGGTAGTTTGAGTGAAACTGCAGAGGTCGGTATCTTGGGTGACCGGTCCTCAGGGTGTAATTGGGGTTAAGGTGAGAGATTGTAATCGTTGCAAATATTTTAGTGCATTCTCGCCCCACTCGTGGTTTTTTCCCCTTCGACGTTGAGAAGGGGTTTTTCCACATAATTCCCCGTCTTTGTCATTCTAGTGGCTTGTTAGAATGTGCTTGCCATCCGAACCGCCCGGTTCAAGTAAAAACCCCCCACAATCTTGACGCCGTCTGTGGGATTGGTCTTCGAGACTTCCTACTAGGGACTTTGACTGTCGACCCGTGGGTGTCAACAAGTCTAAGTCTACCTGCAACCTGTCGTAGTTTACTGACCGACCAACCCGTGGGCGTCGATCAAACGGTAAGCTTTGAAGTCACCGCTACGACCACACGGTTGAAGAGCAATGTCCGGTGGACCGTATCGTACACACTCGACGTCGCAGCTCCCATCCGAAGCTGCACCACTTGGAGATGCTAATGATGCCGGGCGTCTTGTTCAACCACCAACGGACACGGAGCGCGTAGTCCCACTGGTGAATCCCATACTGGGGGTCGGGGAGTCCAGTCAAGCTCCGGTAGCAACCCTGGCTCCTCTAGTAGGGGGACTATCAGAAGCTTTTCTGGCTACCATGATGATGACCCAGCAAGCTCTCACCACCCAGCTCCAGACAATGCAGTGCAACTATGAGGAGTTGCGTGACTTCGTGCGGGCCGCGCCGACAGGTGGTCTACTCAACCAGGGCATGTTGGCCCAAGTGGGACAGAGCATTCCTACTCAAGTTGCCCCACCAGGGCAAGTGTAGCCGCAATCACTGCCTCAGGTGGAGGTCAGAGTTAATCGCTCGGTAGAGGTCCAAAGTGCGAATCCCGACGGGCAAGACTCGAGTAGCCCAGAACCTGTGGAAAGAAACAAGCACGCTCGAGCGGTGTCGGCACGCTCGGATGTCTGGTCCCGGCTCGGGGAACACCCCCGACAGCTGCCTGCCTCCAAGCATCACCCGAAGACGGATTCGGCACAAGCTCACCGCCCGAAGCGAGACGATGAACATCATTGTCAACCGAGTGATAGTCATCACACTCGGATGACGTCGGCTAGTCTGCAGCCGGCTCACACTGCTGATCGGAGGAGCATACATGAGCACATTCGGGTACATGCATCGAAGCGACTCGGGGATCGAGAAGGAATCCAGCGAGACCAACCAGGGGTCCGAGCTCCCGATCGGCTGGAGGAAGTCGCTATCCGAGGAGCCGCACGGTCGCCGCTTGTCGAGAAGCTACTCTGGGAGCCATTCCCTCGGGGATGGAATCCTCCACGCCTTCCCAAATTTAACGGATTGAAAGACCTGGTGGAGCACATACTGGCTTTCCGGGATGCTCTGGTCCCCCATGAGGATGATCACATCCTCTGCCGGACCTTCGCCAACAGCTTGTCGGGAACACCCCTCGAATGGTTCCACAAGCTCAGGCCCTCGTCCATCTCCTCTTTCTCGGAGCTGAGCACGCGGTTCATCGACCAATACCGATAAAATCGCCGGGAGCTGAAAACTCTGGAGTCACTCTTCGGGATGAGTATGACCCAGAAGGAGACACTAAGGCAATTCTACCATAGGTTCAGGTCTGAATACCTGAGCTTGGCGGACGCAGACGGGCAGGATCGTATGGTGATTACAGCCTTCAAGAGCGCTATTCAGCCCAGCCAGCTTGTCAACGCATCTCTCATCAAGCGAACCCCGGAGACGATCAACGAGCTATCGCAACGTGTTGAAAAGTACATCAAGATAGAAGATGCGAACCGCAAGAGGAAGGTAGTGGAAACCAGGGTCCCGCACCAGAACTACGCCAAGCCAGCTACCGTGAAGAACATCAATAAGCAGCAGGGGGAGGCGACACGGCACGAAGCAAAGCGGTAGAGGCAAGACAGACCAGCGAGGCTGCAGTGGAATAGGGAGTTCACGATACTGAACGCCCCCATAGACCAGATCTTGGAAGCTATCAAGGGTGAACCGTACTTCAAGTGGGCACAACCGCTTGAGCCCGGAGAGAGGGGAGCCAGAGATGCATCAAGGTACTGCGAGTACCACCAAGGCCAAGGCCACACTACCTTGCAGTGCCGGGCGCTCAAGCATCACATCGAGGACCTCATTGAGGTCGGCCACCTTGGCTGCTTCATTGACCTCCCTCAACGTAAGGGGACTAAGGCTGTAGGGGAAGTCCAGCGAGGAGCGACGGCACCGCGCTTATCGGGTTCTCCGCCAGAAAGACATCAGCTCCGAGAGGTAGACGCAGTCTATGGGTACCATGGCCCTGTACCATCATCAAACTCTGTCGACCGTTAGGTGCGGCGCATAGAGCAAGCAAGGCAAGTTCACCATGTGGTGCTCGACCCTGTCATTCGCCCTGAGCCAAGAGTGAAAGCTGCAGTACAGTTTTCGGCGGCTGATCTGGTTGGGATAGAGAGGCCTCACAACCATCCTCTGGTTATATGGCTACAGATAGCAAATTGCCTGGTAAAGAGAATTCTGGTCGACGCCGGGAGTTCGGTAGATATACTCTTTCTCAGCGCCTTTGACGCCATGTAGCTTGATCGTGGGCAGATGACTGAATCGTCGTCGACGATAACGGGCTTCACAGGAGAGGCTGCAAGGGTGGTTGGTGAGATCACCCTCCCGATCACAACAGGGCATCTCACTAATCTTACCCGATTCATTGTGATTGAAGCCCACTCGACGTACAACATCATCCTCGGAAGACCGTGGCTCCACCACTTGGATGCGGTCCCCTCGTCGGCCCACCAGGTAGTGAAGTTTTGGACCGACAAGGGCGTGATGAGCATTCGAGGTGACCAGTCCTCGACGGCCAAGTGCGAGCTTAGCACCATCCATCTGAAGACAATGTGCCAAATTGAGGGAGGAGAACCAGGTGAAGACGGAGCTGAGTTGGGCATCCTCAACCTCTGGACTACGAAGCAGAGTCAAGAAGCTCAAAGTTCCAGCACCTCGCCCGATCAAGCGTAGGAGCACGAGGAGGCCAAGCCCTTCAGAAGACCGACCTGTCAGTTGAACTTAAAGAACTGACAATGTCGGGGGACCTGCTGAAGACCGACCTATCAGTTGAACGTAAAGAACTGACAATGTCGGGGGACCTGCTGAAGACCGACCTATCAGTTGAACGTAAAGAACTGACAGTGTCGGGGGACTTGCTGAAGACCGACCTGCCAGTTGAACGTAAAGAACTGACAGTGTCGGGGGACCTGCTGAAGACCGACCTGTCAGTTGAACGTAAAGAACTGACAGTATCGGGGGACCTGCTGGAGACCGACCTGTCAGTTGAACGTAAAAAACTGACGGCATTGGGAAACTCAAAGAAGACCGACCAGTCAGTTGAACGTAAAGAACTGACTGCGTCGAGGAACTTGAAGAAGGCCGGTCAGTTAGCTGAACTTAAAGAGCTAACTGATCCGAGCGACCCAATGGAGACTGGCCTATCAGCTGAAGGTAAAGAGTTGAACGGGTCAGCGCACCCGCAGAAGACCGACCGACAGGTTGAATCTAATGAACCGGACGAGTCGAAGAAGTCAATGACAGACCTGAACACGGAGTGGGAGGAGTCACCTGCTGTTGAGCCGATTCTGCCCGTGGACTTAGGAGAAGCGGGTCATCCGAAGATAACCTTTCTCGGGTCGCAGCTACCAAAACATCATGCTGAAGCTATGACGGCATTTCTCAAGGCAAACCAGGATATGTTCGCATGGTCAGGTGAAGACATACCGGGCATCCACCCCGAGGTAGCCTCCCACCACCTCAACATTCGAGAAGGAGCTGCACCTGTACGCCAGAAGCCCCAGTCGCTAGCACCGGAGAAAGCAGCAGCTGTCAACATGGAGGTGGAAAAGTTATTACGAGCGGGCATCATCAGAGAGGCTCGGTACCCGAAGTGGATCGCTAACGTGGTCGTCGTCCCCAAGAAGTCTAGAGCCATACGGGTCTGTATCGATTTCACAAACCTCAACCAGGCATGTCCGAAGGACAGCTACCCGCTACCACGCATCGATACCCTGGTAGATTCAACGACGGGACACGAGAGGCTCTCGTTCATGGACGGGTACTCGGGCTATCACCAAATCCCCATGAACCCAGAGGACCAGGAGCATACAACCTTCATCATGGGTCGAGGGTTCTACTGCTACAAAATGATGCCATTCGGGTTGAAGAATGCAGGGGCGACGTACCAAAGGCTGGTGAATAAGATGTTCGTCGACCAAATTGGAAGGAACGTGGAGGTCTACGCCGATGACTTACTTGTGAAGAGCCAGGCGGAGGAGGCGCATATGCAAGACCTGGAGGAAACCTTCGTAACCCTGCGGAGGTATAGCATGAAATTGAACCCGATCAAGTGCGTCTTCGGCGTGACATCGGGAAAATTTCTGGGTTACTTGGTCACTCGACGGGGGATCGAGGCCAACCCGGAGCAGATCCGAGCTTTGGAGGAGATGTCGTCGCCCAAATCACGAAAGGAAGTCCAGAAGCTGACTGGATGGATCAACGCCCTCAACCGCTTTATATCCAAGTCCTCAGACCGGTGTCGGCCCCTGTTCGAAAGGTTGAGTAAGCTTGCACCTTTCGACTGGGACCAATACTGCGAAGAAGCATTTCAGGAACTGAAGACATACCTTAGCCAACCCCCTATCTTGACAGCCCCTCAGCCTGGTACAACACTGGGGGTATATCTTTCGGTATCGGAGGCAGCAATCAGCGTTGTACTGATATACGAACGTGAAGAAGTGGAGAGGCCTGTCTACTACGTCAGCCGCATCATGACATCAGCTGAAACTAGGTACGCGTGGATCGAGCAGGTGGCCCTAGCATTAGTGTATGTGTCAAGGAGACTTCACCTGTACTTCGTCGCCCACCCCATCGAGGTCATCACCGAGCACCCCCTGAAGGAAGTACTGGACAACTCTACTCGGGCAGGTCGGCTAAGCAAGTGGGCAGCGGAACTGCAAGAGTTTGGCCCTCGGTACGTACCTCGGAAAGCAATCAAGGGTCAAGCGATTTGGCGGTCGAAAGACCGTTCATGGTGCACGTTACACAATTTAAACTTTCATCGAAACTAATCTACATATGTGTGCATGCGTATGCACGTGAATCGAACACCCTAACGGCAATCTAGCGTAATGACTAACTAGCATACATGCAAATCATAATACTCGCTAGATCTATATGTTAGATTACACATACCTTTCGTACGGATCTTTTAAACACGGAGAATTGTCTTCTTTGTCGATGGAGACGGAAGATCGTTCGCGAAGATGCCGATGGTACGATTGGAGACATTGCCTTCTTGTTCACCCGATCTCACACGATGCACGGAACGTCGCTCTCGGATCTCTGAATGCCTCCGAAGAACGACCCTTCTCCTTCTTCAGAACTCCACGCGAGGAAGACGAAGTTGCAAGCGGGAAACGGGAGATGAATTCGGGAGAGAACTAGAGAGATGAGAGGGGGGGTTCGGTTTTTTTCACACAATAGGGCCGGCCCCTATAGCCCTTTATATAGGGCTGGCCTTCCCCTTTGGATACGAATCCAAGGGGATATAAGAACTCCCACAAATATCTCTCCATTATCTCCTTTTTATCTCTCCACGTATTTATCCGTTTTCCCACTTTTTAGGGCTCGATTTTATCCGTTTTAAAGCCCTATCCCTATCTATATGGCCGGCCCTATAGATGAGGGATTCTCATCCCTACATCATAGGGCCGGCCCTAGCAAGGTCTCCCACTGCTAGGGTCGGCCAACAGTGAGGTCCGGCAGAGTGAGATTTTTACCAAAACGCCCCGACGCCTCATTTTGACCATTTCTAGCGTGTGATACCTAGCGGCCATTACTTAAGTGATTTCTACTAGTTACTTACTATTAACTGAGGCTACCGAAGGGTGCCTCTAGCAAAGTCAACTAGTCAACTCGCAACATACCCCGGTGCATCGCACCTATGCAGCGAAGTTCACTTATGGCTAGGGATTACTACATGCGACTCTGCACTAGTCTCGGGCATAACCCTTAGTACTCGTATGTAGTTACGCATCTACCGTGCTCTAGTGCGAAGCACACACGGAGCGTATACTTCTTTCTTCCTCTTAGTGCTTATGGTGTTCCGAGGAGATGGTTCAAGAACCATACATAATGTTGATAAGGTGGAACCATCAGGGACTGGGGTTCATGGCTTCCAACTCAAGCTCGATCGACACACTACCCGAGTGTACCATCGATCCTCTGAGCTCGAGTTAACCTGTGTACCTACCCAGAGTGCGACACAGGTTGCACTCTAATTCACCCAGACTTACTATGTTCTCCATCATACCCCTGCTCTCCGCTTAGTAGTGGTAAACTCGCTGTCCCTCCACTTGATGCCATGATTCACTTCGAGCGGTGGAGACTACCATCAGACTCGAATGATCATATGACTTGGTTCCTTCCAGGTTGACCTATACATCGTACCTCTTATTACCCCGTCGAGTAATCGAACCCGGTCAACAGTCAAACTGATGACCACCAGGCCTAGGTTTGGTACAGTGTAAGTCACACCAAAGAACGCACCTCCCTTCAGGGGTGTGGATGGCCTACAGGAGTGACACGCTAATGCAACGCCAGCCGGGTAACCCAGTACACCGTGGTTTTGGATCACTGCATACGGATCCTCACACATTGGTGCGCCAAAGCACCACACAACTGGTTAGTCCATCAGACGTGGTTCCTCAGGGTTTAGGACCGTTTTACCCTAAGCAGAAACACGGCTTAGTGTACCAGTGTCTGCTCACTGATCTGTACACCGTGTTAGTTCCGTTCAGCCACAGACACTGTGCCTGGTGATGACCATGGTGAAGACATCCCATGAACTGTCATCGCCAACAGCTTAACATGATGAGGCGACCAATCTGATCATAGCTGTGAACTAATTTAGATTATATGGGACCAATCCACTCAGTCCTCAACTCAGTGGACTACCATATAACCATGGCTCTCTATTCTTTAAAAGAACATGTAACTATGTTACGCACCTATATGCATCTCATATAATAATAACTATCAATCTTTATTAGACCAAAACATAAAGTTTTACAAGCTTAGAACACATCAATCCTAACAATCTCCCACTTGGTCTAGCGTAGCAAAACGGTTTTGACTCCCATCGCGTCCACATGTCTCTCGAATGCCTTGGTAGGTATTACCTTTGTGAAAGGATCAGCAACATTATCTGTAGATGCAATCTGTGTCACCACTACTCGCCCTTGCTTTTGAAACTGTCTAATCAAGTGGAACTTGCGTTCGATGTGCTTCCCCTTTTGGTGATGTCTTGGCTCCTTTGCCTGTGCTACCGCCCCACTATTGTCGCAGTAAAACACAATAGGTAACTGGGCCTCTGGTACACACCCCAAATCCGTAAGGAATTACTTGAGCCATACCGCCTCTTTGGCTGCCTCGCACGCTGCAACGTACTCAGCCTCTGTGTAGAGTCTGCGATGCATTTCTGCTTCACACTCTGCCAACTAACCGCTGCTCCTCCTAACATAAACACAAAACCTGATGTCGACTTCCTGGATTCCAAGTCTGACATAAAGTCAGAATCTGTGTATCCAATCGGCGTCAGTTCCTGTGCAGTGTAAACTAACTCATAGTCCCTTGTTCTACGAAGGTACTTGAGTATACACTTCACAGCTGTCCAGTGATCTGGACCCAAATTCGATTGAAACCGACCCATCATGCCTACTGCGAAACAGATATCTGGCCTTGTACAATGCATAGCATATATTAGACTACCTAATGCCGAAGCATAAGGTATCTTCTGCATTTCTGCTCTCTCCTCAGGTGCCTTAGGACATTGATCCTTAGACAGTTTTATGCCATGTCTAAATGGCACAAAACCCTTCTTGGAGTCTTGCATGTCAAACCTAGCCATAATCTTATCTATATACGCAGCCTGTGATAGCGAGAGAATCCTGTTCTGGCGATCACGTGTTACCATGATCCCCAAAACATAACTCGCTTCACCTAGGTCTTTCATATCGAACTGTGTTGACAACCAGACCTTTACCGTTGACAATGTTCCTACATCATTTCCAATGAGTAGAATATCGTCTACGTAAAGTATCAAATATACCACGGTAGTCTTATCACTCCTCTTGTATACACATGGTTCATCCTCGTTTTGAGTAAATCCATATGACTGGATTGCCTGATCAAAACGGATGTTCCAACTTCTAGATGCTTGCTTTAGTCCATAAATAGACTTCTGCAACTTGCAAACTAGATGTTCCTGACCCTCTGACTCAAAACCTGGTGGCTGCATCATATATATGTCTTCTTCCAAATTTCCATTGAGGAATGCTGTCTTGATATCCATTTGTTAGATCTCCCAGTTGTAATAGGCTGCAATGGATAGGAGGATCCGAATAGACTTTATTATAGCTACCGGCGAGAAGGTTTCGTCAAAGTCGATTCCTTCTCTCTGGGTATAACCCTTGGCAACTAATCTAGCTTTATAAGTCTTAATTGATCCATCAGATCTTCTCTTCTTTTTATACACCCACTTACACCCAATAAGTTTAATATTGGATGATGGTGTAACGAGAGTCCAGACAACGTTATGGGACATTGATGCAATTTCTGCCTCCATAGCCTTTTGCCAGTCAGAGCTGTCGGAAGCTCCTACTGCCTCATCGTAGCTCAGTGGGTCATCCTCCTGACCCTCTGGATCAACCAATAAGGTTTCTCTATAGTATCTGTCAGGAGCTCGGATGTTTCTCCCACTGCGATGAGGTGGTGGTTGTGTTACAGGATTAATAGGTTCTACAGTATCTGGTTTATTAGTGTCTGTAATGTTAGCTCCCACTATGTTTTCGGATGCGCATTCTGATCTAGTACCTAGTAGCTCATCCAAACCTACCTTACTAGTAGGTTTGTGGTCCAGAATATAATCCTGTTCTAGGAAATAGGCGTTCGTAGAAATGATCACCTTCTTTTCCTCAGAATCATAAAATAGACCACCTTTGGTCTCCTTAGAATACCCTACAAATAAGCATACTCTGGTTTTAGATTCCATCTTTTCTATCTTATCCCTTCGCACATGTGCAGGGCATCCCCATATTCTGAAATGCTGTAACAATGGCTTTCGCTTTGACCACAATTCTCTAGGGGTCTGAGGCACTGACTTAGATGGAACGTGATTCAGAATATAAACTACTGTTTGTAGGGCATACCCCTAAAAGGTCATTGGTAAACTGGCGTAACTCATCATGCTACGAACCATGTCCAACAAGGTTCGATTCCTTCTCTCGGAAACTCCATTCTGCTGTGGGGTACCTGGAGCAGTTAACTGGGATGTTATCCCATGCTCCACCAAATACCCTAGGAACTCGTCAGATAGGTATTCACCTCCTCGATCAGATCGAAGGGTTTTTATACATTTACCTGTCTGCTTTTCTACTTCAACCCTGAACTCTTTGAACATATCAAAGGATTCCGACTTCCGATGCATCAGGTAAATGTAACCATATCTTGAGTAATCATCAGTGAAAGTGATGAAGTACTCATGGCCTCCTATCGCCTTGACGTTCATGGGTCCACACACATCTGAATGGATTAACTCCAATACCTCAGTAGCTCTTACTCCTTTGCCTTTAAAGGACCTCTTGGTCATCTTGCCTTCCAGGCAGGATTCACAGGTGGGAAGGATCTCCGTAGGATCTGTTTCCAGAAGCCCGGTCTTCACCATTCTATGGATCCTGTCTAAGGCAATATGCCCAAGTCGTAAGTGCCACAATTGAGTTAAATTTTCCAAAGGTTTCTTACGCTTAGATGAATTAACATTAAATGCTGAAGTTATTATGTTATCTTTTTCAAATTTAGGACTGACTACATAGAGATGATTCTAAACCATTCCTCTTATTATAAAAGTTCCATTCAGCTTAAACGACACACCAGAAGCATCAAAATAAACTGAATAACCTTCATTAACTAAAGAAGAAACAGAAATCAAGTTACGTCTCAAGGACGGTACATAAAAGACATCTCTAAGAGTCAAAGTCTTATTATTCGAAAAACTAAGATAAATATCTCCAAAAGCTTCAGCAGCAGCCACTGCCTCAGTTCCCATGCTCAAGGTCACCTCTCCATCAAGCAACCTTTTGCTTTCCCGAAACCCCTGAAGAGGGTTACAGGCATGGTTAGTGGATCCAGAATCCACAATCCAACTAGCAAAAGAATTATTACTTGAAAGAAATGATTCAACAACTAAGAGTTGTAGATTACATTCACCAGCATTCTGAGGCTTCTTGTAGTCCTTCTTCCAATGACCCTTTTGGCCACACCGGAAACACTTTGTGCCCTGTTTCTTTGATTCTCCAGACCCAGAGGCCCCAGCAGAGTCCTGCACAGGCGCTGACTTAGGTTTCTTTTTATGTTTCTTGCTTTGAGGTTTACCAAGCTTCTTGAAGGATCTGCGTTGCACGTGAAGTGCTTCGCCTTTCTGCTTGAAGCCATCCTCAGCTGCCTGGAGAGCTCCCAGAAGCTCTGCATTTGTCATAGCTAACTTGTTCAAATTAAAGTTGGTGACAAAGCCTTCAAAGGCTCCAGACAGTGACGAGAGGAAGATGTCTGTCATCACCTCGCCTTCTAAAACAATGTCCATGGTCGCTAGTTCGTTCTGGAACCCAAACATTTTCATCATGTGTTCCCGAACCAGTGTCCCATTGGACATCTTAGTGCCGACGAGTTTCTTGATGGTAAGGTATCGCGTAACGCGATTGTGACCTTCAAACATCTCCTTCAGATACAACATCATGTCAGAAGCGTCGGGCATCTCCTCGACTTGCTTCTGTAGAGTTGTCTGCAAGGATGCTATAATATAGCATTTACATATTTTATTAGATTCCTTCTAGTCAGTGAATGCCTTTAAATGTGCCTCTGTGGCATCGGGTCCTCGCAAATCTGGCTCAGGGTCATTCAGGGCTGTCATGTGTTTACCAATCCTTAGGACCAGGTACAGGTTGCGCTTCCAGTCCTCATAGTTGGGACCAGTAAGTTTATGGTTATTTAGGATAGCGGACAGGGGGTCTAACTTGGTCATCTGTAAATTAAAGATTGAATAATAAGTATGCATAAAAACTTATTTTATGGATTTTTTTAAAACAAGCTAATTATATCCATATATCGACGCTACCCTCAAGCGAAGCCATCTCTATGGATTAATTAACCATATATGTAAGATCTTGGAATCGACTGTACCTGCCCTAGGGGGCATCATACAACGTCAATCCGCTTACACGGGCCTTTTCCTTGACCCTATCCAAATCTGCTAACTAAGGACTGTGATGGACCATGGTTATCTTTCAGCCAGTACCACGTGATCACCGTTGTCTTCGCAACGAATACCTCACGTGTACTTAGGATGCTTACCCACGAGCCTAAGCAATTACGACACGGGAGTTCATGCGGCCCCCACTAGGATGGGATAAAAAGCCCTTCTCTTCTGGCCTCGTAATCACCATATCCAAGGGGAGATCACTAAGTGATTTGGCATGGATTGACATAACCCCCATCCTAGGGGATGTTGAGTTACGCCTCTCCACCCTAACACGAAGGATTGGCCGTGGAGGCCAGGGGATCTCAAAAGAGTCCTCTCTTGCATCCCTTATAATATTATAAGGATTATTTTGCGAGTATGAATTTATGCTAATACAAAGGTAGCGACCTCCTATATACTAGACCCTGGTCACACCATGCTCCCACTAGCGTTCAAGACCTTCGCCTAGCATTAATCACTCTCGGAATATCATAGTCCCTGCCTCAAGTGGATTTTTCCATTCAAGGGTCACATTACATATTCCGAGAATATCGATGCTCTGCAAAATTGGTTATCACGCTAATGCTCTGGAGCTATTCCTAGAGTCAGACTCACTGGAAAGGACTCCCACTAGTCATGGCGCCTTGCTTATAAATTTGACAATTGATGTTCAATGGATCTCCATCTCATCTTTGATTTCGATGCTGGCCAAATAGGCACACCCGATTAGTCGGGTGCTAACCTAATGGTGGCATAACCATATGTGATGGGATCCCACTAACATCAAAAGTCAACTAAATAATAGGCGTCATCTAGCGGGATCCTATCCTCAAACAGTCGCTTGGACCGGAGGGGAAAGACATCCCTTTGAAAACTGATAATAACATTATCTCATCGGGGTTCGATATGAAACATAAAGAACTGATAAAGAAAGCAACCATTAAAACTGAATTAAGTTCAGGGTCCGACCGCTGAACCTAATTAGCACAGCGCAGGCCTCTAGCTTTCTTCGCAAGGTTCCTCGGTCTGGCTCCTCCGTCGCTTTCGCGAACACTTTGCCGGATCGTCTTCATCCTCTAGGGTTCCGCTTCCGCTCCCGATGGTGGATTTCTTTGGCACATCTTTCTTCTCGATCTGTAACCGAAAAAGTCTAGTACGCTTCGAGCAAGTGCTCGCTCGTACACAATTTCCTAGAAAGAAAAGAAAAAACACACCTAGGAAAAAAGGCCATGGGAACCGAGGATGGTCAACCCCCATCACTCGCCCAATCTACGGCTCAATTACATATCCACACATAGAAAGCAAATCTAGACAATTGCTAACTCAGGGTCCGACCCCCGGTAGCAAGCACAAACATAGATCTAGATTTTTTATAGCGGCGCCCTGTAAGAATGATTAATAGAACAAGCACAATCTATACATATGCATGATCTAAGCGTAAGAACCCCGATGAATTCATGCATTCATCATGCACACACATGTTGGTTTCATGAAAAAACGTGAAATGCATACCACTAATGCAGCTCTGATACCAATTGTTAAAAATAAATCCATGGTAGAGCCTCACAGCGGAAGCGATTTGGCGGTCGAAAGACCGTTCATGGTGCACGTTACACAATTTAAACTTTCATCGAAACTAATCTACATATGTGTGCATGCGTATGCACGTGAATCGAACACCCTAACGGCAATCTAGCATAATGATTAACTAGCATGCATGCAAATCATAATACTCGCTAGATCTATATGTTAGATTACACATACCTTTAGTACGGATCTTTTAACCGCGGAGAATTGTCTTCTTTGTCGATGGAGACAGAAGATCGTTCGCGAAGATGCCGATGGTACGATTGGAGACGTTGCCTTCTTGTTCACTCGATCTCACACGATGCACGGAACGTCGCTCTCGGATCTCTGAGTGCCTCCGAAGAACGACCCTTCTCCTTCTTCAGAACTCCACGCGAGGAAGACGAAGTTGCCAGCGGGAAACGGGAGATGAATTCGGGAGAGAACTAAAAAGATGAGAGGGGGGGTTCGGTTTTTTTCACACAATAGGGCCGGCCCCTATAGCCCTTTATATAGGGCCGGCCTTCCCCTTTGGATAAGAATCCAAGGGGATATAAGAACTCCCACAAATATCTCTCCATTATCTCTTTTTTATCTCTCCACGTATTTATCAATTTTCCCACTTTTTAGGGCTCGATTTTATCCGTTTTAAAGCCCTATCCCTATCTATATGGCCGGCCCTATAGATGAGGGATTCTCATCCCTACATCATAGGACCGGCCCTAGCAAGGTCTCCCACTGCTAGGGTCAGCCAACAGTGAGGTCCGGCAGAGTGAGGTTTTTACCAAAATACCCCGATGCCTCATTTTGACCATTTCTAGCGTGCGATACCTAGCGGCCATTACTTAAGTGATTTCTACTAGTTACTTACTATTAACTGAGGCTATCGAAGGGTGCCTCTAGCAAACTCAACTAGTCAACTCGCAACATACCCCGGTGCATCGCACCTATGCAGCGAAGTTCACTTATGGCTAGGGATTACTACATGCGACTCTGCACTAGTCTCGGGCATAACCCTTAGTACTCGTATGTAGTTACGCATCTACCGTGCTCTAGTGCGAAGCACACACGGAGCGTATACTTCTTTCTTCCTCTTAGTGCTTATGGTGTTCCGAGGAGATGGTTCAAGAACCGTACATAATGTTGATAAGGTGGAACCATCAGGGACCGAGGTTCATGGCTTCCAACTCAAGCTCGATCGACATACTACCCGAGTGTACCATCGATCCTCTGAGCTCGAGTTAACCTGCGTAGCCACCCAGAGTGCGACGCAGGCTGTACTCCAATTCACCCAGACTTACTATGTTCTCTATTATACCCCTGCTCTCCGCTTAGTAGTGGTAAACTCGTTGTCCCTCCACTTGATGCCATGATTCACTTCGAGCGGTGGAGACTACTGTCAGACTTGAATGATCATATAACTTGGTTCCTTCCAGGTTGACCTATACATCGTACCTCTTATTACCCCATCGAGTAATCGAACCCGGTCAACAGTCAAACTGATGACCACCAGGCCTGGGTTTGGTATAGTGTAAGTCACACCAAAGAATGCACCTCCCTTCAGGGGTGTGGATGGCCTGCAGGAGTGACACACTAATGCAACGCCAGCCGGGTAACCCAGTACACCGTGGTTTTGGATCACTGCATACGGATCCTCACACATTGGTGCGCCAAAGCACCACACAACTGGTTAGTCCATCAGACGTGGTTCCTCAGGGTTTAGGACCATTTTACCCTAAGCAGAAGCACGGCTTAGTGTACCAGTGTCTGCTCACTGATATGTACACCGTGTTAGTTCCGTTCAGCCACAGACACTGTGCCTGGTGATGACCATGGTGAAGACATCCCATGAACTGTCATCGCCAACAGCTTAACATGATGAGGCGACCAACCTGATCATAGCTGCGAACTGATTTAGATTATATGGGACCAATCCACTCAGTCCTCAACTCAGTGGACTACCATATAACCATGGCTCTCTATTCTTTAAAAGAACACGTAACTATGTTACGCACCTATATGCATCTCATATAATAATAACTATCAATCTTTATTAGACCAAAACATAAAGTTTTACAAGCTTAGAACACATCAATCCTAATACGGTCGACCCGTGGTAGATACGAAGCCCGCGATGCAAGAATGCAAGCTTACCTGAAGCTATCCCGGGAGTTGATAGCCAAGTTCGAGAACATAAACTTCCACCAACAAGCAGGCGGATGGCCTTGCTAATCTAGCCTCGGTGCTCGGAGAAGACAAAGAAAAAAGGATTATCATCGAGGTACAAGTTGACCTCCGAACAGCCGGTCGTGCAGAAGATAGTCACTTGGCTGGGAGGACGCATGCCATCGAAGCAGCCTATACTATTGCGGCCGGCGCTAATTGGGTAGCCAACATGAAGAAGTACCTACTTGATGGGATACTACCGGAGGACGTCGATGATGCCCGGAGAACCAAAGCGCATGCACCAAGATACACCCTCATCGACGACGAGTTATACAAGCGTTCGTTCGGCGAACCGTATCTCAAATGCCTCACGAAGGAGCAAGCAGTAGAAATCATAAGGGAGATACATAAAGGAGGATGCGGGAATCACTCCGGAGGAAGATCCCTGGCGCGAAAGATAAAGCTACAGGGCTACTACTGGCCCACCTTGGAAGCGGATGCGGAGGGGTATGTGAAGAGGTGCCTGCAATGCCAAAAGCATGCTCCCTCCATACACCAACTGGCAGAAGAGCTGCACCCAATATCCAGCCCTTGGCCATTCCAACAGTGGGGGTTGGATATTTTGGGCCCCTTCCCGGTGTCGTCCAACCGAAGGAAGTTTCTCCTCGTCGCCACCGACTACTTCACCAAGTGGGTGGAGGCAATTCTTTTACTGAAGATTGGGGAAGTTCAAGTAGGAAAGTTCTTATGGAGTAGCATCATCTGTCGATTCGGACTGCCGCGGGCTTTTGTTGCAGACAACAGGCAACAATTCGATACGGAGTCAATTAAGAAGTTCTGTCCCAACAACAACATCAAGCTGTTCTTCTCCATACCGTGGTACCCTCAGAGCAACAGGCAAGCAGAGTCGATGAATCGCGCCATTCTAGACATACTGAAGAAGAATCTGGAGCAGAAGAAAGGTTTGTGGGAAGAGGCTTTACCCGGAGTGCTATGGGCCTATCGGACGACACCAAAGCGACCGACGGGAGAGTCCCCGTTCAGCCTTATCTACGGCTCCGAAGCAGTCCTACCAACAAAAACACTGGTGCCAACACAACGAACAGTCGTAACAGCCGATCCGGAGCTGAATGACGAACTCCTGCTCGATGGCCTAGACCTGCTGGAAGAGAAGAGGGAAAGAGCGAGAGTGCGCTTAGCCAACTATCATTAGGCTATTAAGAAGGCGTATGATCGCAAAGTCAGAAGACGAATCTTCAAACAAGGGAACCTGGTCATGCAGAAGGTATTCGACAATACCAAGGAGCTGGGAAGTGGCAAGCTGGGGGCTACCTGGGAAGGGCCATACATCATTGATAGTATGGGAAAGAATGGAGCTTACCGTTTGAAGACTCAAGATGGTGACGCACTAGCAAGGCCATGGAATGCAACCAATCTGCGCAAGTTCTACCAGGGTAGCTAAATAGGAGAGACGCTTGTAATCGTTTTGTAATTCCGGTTCTATTCAATAAAGATGCTTTTGCTCTGTATTCTTGTTCACGCGTGAGGGTAATGGTTAACTAACGCAACCTAAACCAAGTGGTACATAACACTCCGAGCGAGTCCTACCACTTGGCCGACCGGTTGACAGGTTCCTGCGAAGGGCGTGACTGGCCGGTGAACACCTGGGAAGATCGGTTGACAGACCCCGCTTGGGTACGACCGATCGACCAACCTAAACCAAGTGGTACATAACACTCCGAGCGAGTTCTACCACTTGGCCGACCGGTCGACAAGTCCCGGCGAAGGGCGTGACCGGCCGGTGAACACTTTAGAAGATCGATCGACAGACCCCACTTGGGTACGACCGATCGACCAACCAAAACCAAGTGGTACATAACACTCCGAGTGAGTTCTACCACTTGGCCGATCGGTCAACAGGTCCCTGCGAAGGGCGTGATCGGTTGGTGAACACCTGGAAAGATCTGGTCGACAGACCCCGCTGGGGTACGACCGATTGACCAACGCAAGCAAAGCGGGATATACCACCCCCTGCAAGTGCTATCACTTAGCTAATAGGAGGGTGGGTCCCTTCGTAAGGCATGACTGGCAGGATAGTGCACCAGAAGATCAGTTGACAAGCCCCTGCTTGGGTACGACCAGATAAAATATAAGGGCCAGATTTTGGTTGCATATCGTTGATATGTAATTAAAATATGAGGGCCAGATTTTGGTTGCACGTCGTCGACATGTGATTAAAGTACAAAGGCCAAATTTTGATTGCACGTCGCTGACGTGTAGTTAAAACGTGAAAGCCAAATTTTAACGATACGTCGTCGACGTGTACTTAAGATACAAGGTCGATAAGAGAAGGATTGCAACCAGAACATTCAGATAGATCAAGCATTAAAGATTCCAATACAAGCTGGAATACGGTTTTATTACATCACAAGGCAGCAGGCGGAGCGGATCAGTCGTCTACGTGAGCTTTCCACTGCCCCGGCGGAAGCTTACTGCATAACCTTGCAACCTTCTTGCGCCATCCCTCCGCTTGCTCTTCGAGAGCCATCTGGCACTCTCGATTGAGGGCCTCATACTACCGAGCAAGAGCTACCCTCTCTGACTCAGCAGCCTGGTTAAGGGAGGACTTCAGTACTGCTAGCTCGGCCTCGTGAGCTGCCTTTGCGGCCTCGATATCTGTTCGCTGCCTCTTTATCATAGAAGCCTGACGCCTGAATCGACGCTCCATCATGTCAATCTCTGACTGAGCAGCCTCCAGTGCTTCCTGAAGCTCGAAAGGGTCAGCAGCATTCGCCTGTGCGAGATCAAGCTGAGCCTTGACTGCAGCTAACTCCTCCGTATGAAGCCTTCGGGCTTCCACTAGCTGGGCGCGAGTCTCTATCAAGTCCTGCTGAGCAGTCCTCAGGGAGGCCTCGAGCTGACACTACAAAAAAAAATAGTTTTTACCGACGGCAAATATCCATCGGTAATGATTTATAGCGACGAAAGAGATTTCCGTCGCTAGTCTATCGGGAAAAAAGGCATCGGGAAAATGATGCGACGGACTAAATATTTTCGTCGGTAATAATACTTAATACCGACGGTAATATATTAGCCATCGGTAAAATAGAAATACTTAATTTAAAATATAATATATTATTACCGACGGGCAGTAGTTTTACCTTCAGTAATTATATATATATATATATATATATATATATATATATATATATATATATATATATATATATATATATATATATATATATATTATCGACGTATCTGTGTTTTACCGTATGTAATTATATATATATTACCGACGGATCTGTATTATCCGTCGAAAATTGATTAATAATTTAAAAAAAATTAAAAAGATTATTGCCGACGGAACATTTAATTTCCGTTAGTAAAAAGTATGTTTATTTTTAATAATATTACCGAAATAATATTATTTAATTCTTGTGATTTACAACAATACCACAATATATTACCACAATTTATCCAATATTACCATAATTTATAAAATATTACCATAAATTATCAAATATTACCTAAATTTATAAAATATTACCGCAAATTATCAAATATTACCACAATACCCGATAATTATAGACAAGAATAAAAAATAACCATATATTACAAAATAATTTTTACACAATCCAAACCTGAGAGAATCTGTGTGCCCTATCTCAACCACCCCACGCGGCCCGGCACCAACGCTGGTGCTCTCATCCCCTGACACCGCCCGGCTCCTGCAATTAAGATGTATTTATTAAAAAAATAGTTTATATCTATAACTGAGTCTAAGCGTTAAAAAATCATAAGTTAGCGTGTTTCAGATTTGAAATAGTTTTGGATTCGATCGGATCGGCATCCGATAATTCATACTTAGAATTATTTCGTGTTTCGAAGTTGCGAACGAGTTCTAATTGGATATTTTAACAATTTATGCTCCAACCAATTTAGAGTCTAAACGTTAAAAAATCATAAGTTAGCGTGTTTCGGATTTGAAATAGGTTTGGATTCAATCGAATCGTCATTGGATCGACATCCGATAATTCGTACTTGGAATTATTTCATATTTCGGAGTTGCGAGCGAGTTCTAATTGGATATTTTAATAATTTACCCTCCGATTGACCAATTTAGAGTTTAAGTGTTGAAAAATCATAAGTTAGCGTGTTTCCGATTTGAAATAGGTTGGATTCGATCGAAACGTCATCGGATCAGCATCCGATAATTCGTACTTGGAATTATTTTGTATTTCGGACTTGCGAGCGAGTTCTAATTGGATATTTTAATAATTTACGATCCGATTGACCAATTTAGAGTCGAAGTGTTAAAAAATCATAAGTTAGCGTGTTTCGGATTTGAAATAGGTTTGGATTCGATCAGATCGGCATCCGATAATTAGTACTTGGAATTATTTCGTATTTTGGACATGCAAACGAGTTCTAATTGGATATTTTAACAATTTACGCTCCGATTGACCAATTTACGCTCCGATTGACCAATTCGTACTTGGAATTATTTTATATTTCGGAGTTACGAGCGAGTTCTAATTGGATCGTCATCCGATAATTCCTACTTTAAATTATTTCGTATTTTTGAGTTGCGAGCGAGTTGTAATTGGTTATTTTAACAATTTACGCCATCTGAAACAGTTTAATTTACATATGAAACAGTATGATTTACATATGAAACAATATGAAACAGTTTGATTTATATATGAAACAGTATAAAATAATATGATATATATATGAAACAATATGATTTATATATGAAACAATATGATTTATATATAAAATAATTTTATTTAAATATGAAACAATTTGATTTACATACGGTCTAGTCATTTTGTGTCTCATCTCTGTCACTCTCATTGCATCCCTTTTCTATCATTTGATCTGCATTCGCTATCCAGTTTATATTGTCGACCTCTTTATTTTTATCGTGCACTGCGTCGACAATGATTATCTTATTATTCTGGTATGCATCCAAATCATCATCGACGACCCCCGCATCCTTGTCTCTAATGTCATAAAAATCTCTGGGTGGTGACCTGACTACAATTTGCCAACCTGGAGAGGTATTATCCGGTGCATAAAATATCTATTCCGCTTGAGAGGCAAGAATGAATGGATCTTGATATTGGATATTCAATCTCTTGCCAGTATTGATGCTGATAAAACCGTATTTGTCGACATTATAACCAGTCCCACGATTATTAACATCATACCAATCGCATTTGAATAATACGATCCGATTTTGGCCAAGGAATTTAATCTCAAGAATCTCGTTGAGGACGTTGTAGAAGTCGATATTTTTTAATTCTTCTTGCTGACCATTGACGACAACACCACTATTTTGTATTCTTCATGATTTTTCACTATTTTTCGTCCGAAATCTATAACCGTTCATGATATAACCATCGTACGATATTGCGTCTTGCAAAGGACTATAAGATAAGCGCCAGAGATCCTCATTCATTAGCGGATCGTGGTTGTTGTGCAGCTCTTGTGCCTATAATAACCACATGACATTCATGATATAAACATATAATTATTGTTCGGTAATGTATGTCAATAAAATTCAGTAATGATGTGAATACTTACGTGTTTCTTGAAGCACGATGGGAATTCACGATCATGAATTTGTGGAGTATTTCGAGTACCCCGATTATTAATAATGGCTTTATACTTCCTGTTTTACAGGTTATGAATTAGATTATAATTAGCACATATACTTAATGAATGGACTGAAAAAATGATTAAATGATCGTAAAATGCTTACTCAATGAATGGCCACACTTTATCACATTGGTACAACACATATATATGTGCCTGTTGAATCTCATCTACAGATAATTGATGGGTTTTGCCTCCTCCTACAGGTCTACCCATTTCGACAAATATAGACAGACCCCCATCGAAGTCTATTGGACCACCGTCATAGTTCCGCTCAAGTTGATTGAATCGCGTGCCTATACCATGTAGGTATCTTGAACAGAATGTTAGACATTCTTCTGCTAGATATCCTTCAGTAATTGATCCCTCCGAATAACTTTTATTACGAACATATGATTTCAATGTTCGCAAGTACCTAATTTGAGAAAAAAATTATGGATAAATACATCAAGAACGATCAAATACATTAAAAAATAGGATGAGATGATTACCTCTCGATAAAATACATCCAGCGGTAATGAACTAGGCCACCGAGTTTGGTCTCATTTGCCAAGTGAACGGTCAAATGCACCATGACATCAAAGAAGAAAGGTGGAAATATCATCTCTAGCTTGCACAATGTGATCGCAATATCCCTCTCCATCTGATCAAATTGGTATAGTTAAGTACCTTCGAGCACAACTGTCTGAAAAAAGTGTTGAGCTTAATTAACGGACCGGACACCTGTTCGGTTAAATTCCCACGTATAGTAAGAGATAACAATCGCTGCATAAGAACACGACAATCGTGGCTCTTTAATCCAAACAACTTTCGACCGTTCTCTTACACGCATCATGCGATATTCGAAGAATAACCGTCCGGCGTTTTCACAGACCGTAGGAATACACATAAGGATGCCTTCTGCTATGAGCTCATGGTGTAGTATGCAACTGGCAACACATACTTATCCCCAATCTCTTGGGAATGAAGTGAATTTCAGATGCCCAACTCCTTAAGATCGAGACGAGATTTAAGATTATCCTTCGTCTTATCGTCGAGATTCAGCAGTGTTTCTATAATGTTGTCACACATATTTTTCTCGATATGCATGACATCCAAGTTATGCCGCAAGAGTAGGCTGCTCCAGTACGGTAATAATATGACAAGAAATATTGACTTTGTGAGTCTCATTATGAATGTTGATAGCCTAATGCTGGCTAGTCTTGGCCATATGTATTTTTTTGGAAATACCTTTAGGCGTTAAACAATTAACTTTGGTCATATGTGTTTCTAAAATTTGAGTTTTCTAATATATTTGTAAAATTTGACTCTCTATGTTTAGAATCAATGAATCAATTTGGATGCATATATAAATGAGCATGGTAAAATCCCTTCTATAAAGTTAGTCATTGTTGCAAATGCAATAACTAATGGATTTTTAAATTGGATTTTCAGATTGAAATTCGTACGTTGCTACAAGACTTGCACTTCCGTCAATCAGGATTCATTGTCCTTATGCCTCCTCGAAAGTACAGTTATGGATTTAAAAAAAGAAAATAGAAGCAAAAAGCAGAAGAATTTATTCAATCATAAACTGGAGCTCTTAATAAGTTTTTTAGTAGTAATAAACAAGCAGAGAGTTCAACTAAAGATTTGGTGAATGAGGAACACATGAATATGGATGATAATGAATATCATAGTCAATCTATGAATCAGAATGGTAATGAAATCAGGAGTAGTAATAATCAAATTGAAGATTTCAATGAAGATTGTGGACCTTTAAATATTTATGATCCAGGTAATTGGGACAAGATTGATCATGATTTCAGAGACTTATTAGTTGAAAGAGAACCTATAAGAGATAATGATATCAATTTTCCTAAAGATGGGCTTGGTAGACATTGCTTTTTCTTGCATTACATTCGTTAGTTGTCAAATGGAGAGCAACATGATATAAAATGGCTAGTATATTCAGATGTTTGGACAGGGTATTTTATTTTTGTTCTAAGTTGTTCAAGCAAGACATAAACAAGACTTAATTGGCAACTGAAGGATTTAAAGACTGGAAAAATCTTAGTCAAAGGCTTGGAAGTTATGAAACTGGTAATGAGCACATTAGCTGCATGAGCAAATGGGTTGAGTTAGAAAAAAAATTGCAAAAAAATGAAACACTTGATAAAAGTGTGCAAGAATAAATTAACAAAGAGAAAGAACATTGGAGACATGTATTACTGAGGATACTTGCTGTTGTGAAAACTTTTACTAAAAATAATTTGGCATTTCGTGGAGACAATGAGAAGATTCATCAAGAGGGCAATGAGAATTTTTTAAATATCATTGAAATGATTACCGAATTTTATCCAGTAATGCAAGAGCATATTCGACGTATTGAACGGTATGAAATTCATTATCATTATCTTGGCCACAAAATTCAAAATGAACTGATACAAACGTTAGAGGGGGAGATCGAAAGTACAATCGTTATAAGAATAAAAAAAATAAAATATTTTGCAGTTATACTTGATTATACTCCAGATGCAAGTCATGAAGAACAAATGTCTCTTGTAGTACAACTAGTGCATGCCCGTGCCTGTCGGCACTACAGTGGGCCGCCTTCAGTGGCAAGACACCCCTGATTGGCACGAAGCAAGCAACCACCATCCCACCCCCGCCCGCCCCGCCCCCCCAACCCCTGAACCCAAATCTTCTGCCCCCCAAGTCACAGCCGTCCGTTGCACCCATACCCAACATGTGCATCGCAATCAGTCCGAACAGACAGACAAAGAAACAGATGTGATTGACCCCCCGACATATGCTCCAGGTTGTACCTGATCACTATCTTTCTATCGGTAGTCGGACGGTCATCTTCAGCGGCAACAAATCCCTGGCCGCCAAATATGCCCTGCCACCAAAGACTGCCGCTACAGTATTGAAGGTGGTCGCTACAGTATTTCACATAAAACTCCCTAAAATTTTATTAATTCCTTATTTATTTTTTTAAATTAAGATTTTAGGCATGATGGACTGAAAATACCCTTGGGACACCACCCTCGTGTTTCAAACATCATATGGAAACTCTATATATAAAATCAGCAAGAAAATAAATCCAAATGATCATTTTTTAATGATCTTTCATACTCAGGATTCATTGTAAAGTTACATAAACCATCCCATTTTTTTAAGTTTTATTAATAACCCACTAACATATTCAGTCATTTAATAAAAAAAACCCCTCATGATTACAATATGATATTACATAAAACCCGCAAGGGAATTTTAAAAAGTACAATCTCCATGCAGCCAAGTAAATGATAGAAAAATCCAAAACAAATCAACAATTTATACTTTTGTAAGTCATTCCAACTTCAGCTAAAGATGCATAAACGAAGATACTTGCAAAGTTATACTACAAAAAAATATTATCCTTTTTAGATGGGAAAAAAATCTATTCAAGGGGGAAGCAAAGGTTAAAAATCAAAGAGAGCGATTCAAACAAAGAAATTGTGTTTTCATTCATCGATATGTAGAAATTTAATCACATGGGGTGGACTCCGTGCGTTGGGAGCTTACCATCGCTCCCAGCTACTCGAGTAAGATCTAGCTACTACAACAATGTAGGATCGGTAGGAGTTGGTTGGAGATGCTCTAATTTTTTCCAACTTTAGCTAAAGATGCCTACTCAGGGAAGATACTTACAAAAGTTATACTACAAAAAATAATGATCCTTTTGAGATGGGAAAAAATCTGTTTAAGGGGGAAGAAAATGTTAAAAATCAAAGAGAGCGATTCAAACAAAGAAAATTTGTTTTCATTCTTTAATATGTAAAAATTCAATTATATGGATGGACTCCGTGCGTTGGGAGTTTGCCATCGCTCCCAGCTACTTGAGTGAGATCTAGCTACTACAACAATATAGGATCGGTAGGAGTTGATTGGAGATGCTCAAATTCACTAATCCACAAAACAATGGGACAGCCATAGGTGATTGGAGGGGAGATAGGAGTCGGTTGGAGATGCTCTTAGTAGGTCTATTGTTTAGGCCTATCTAACAGTATTTTTTTAAACCTTCCTAAAATTTCATTAACTCCCGATTTATTTTCCTAAATAAGATTTTAAGCATGATGGACTGAAAATACCCTTGGGACACCACCCTCGTGTTCCAAACATCATATGGAAACTCTATATATAAAATCAGCAAGAAAATAAATCCAAATGATCATTTTTGAATGATCTTTATATTCAGTATTCATTGTAAAGTTACATAGAGCACCCCATCTTTTTAAGTTTTATTAATAATCCACTAACATATTCGGCCATTTAATAAAAAAACCTACATGATTACATTATGATATTACATAAAACCCACAAGAGAATTTTAAAAAGTACAGTCTCCATACAGCCAAATAAGTGATAGAAAAATCCAAAACAAATCAACAATTTATACTTTTGTAAGTCATTCCAACTTCAGCTAAAGATGCCTACTCAGTGAAGATACTTGCAAAAGTTATACTACAAAAAAATGTGATCCTTTTTAGATGGAGAAAAATTATGTTCAATGGGGAAGAAAATGTTAAGAATCCAAGAGATCGATTCAAAAAAAGAAATTTTGTTTCCATTATCGATATGTAAAAATTCAGTCACATGGATGGACTCCGTGCGTTGGGAGCTTGCTATCGCTCCCAGCTACTCGAGTGAGATCTAGCTACTATAATAATGTAGGATCGGTAGGAGTTGGTTGGAGATGTTCTAATTCATTCCAACTTCAGATAAAGATGCCTACTCGGCAAAGATACTAGTAAAGTTTTACTACAAAAATACATGATCCTTTTTAGATAGGGAAAAAATATGTTAAGGGGAAAGAAAAGATTAAAAATCAAAGAAAGTGATTCAAACAAAAAAAATTTGTTTTCATTCATCGATATGTAAAAATTCAGTCACATGGGTGGACTCCGTGCATTGGGAGCTTGCCATTGCTCCCAACTACTCGAGTGAGATCTAGCTACTACAACAATGTAGGATCGGTAGGAGTTGGTTGGAAATGCTCTAATTCACTAATCCACAAAACAATGGGACAGTCGTGGGTGATTGGAGAAGAGATAGGAGTCGGTTGGAGATGCTCTTAGTAGGTTGATTGTTCAGGCCTATCTAACAGAATTTTGTATAAACCTCCCTAAAAGTTTATTAACTCCTGATTTATTTTTCTAAATTAAGATTTTAAGCATGATGGACTGAAAATATCCTTGGGACACCACCCTCGTGTTCTAAACATCATATGGAAACTCTATGTAAAATCAGCAAGAAAATAAATCCAAATGATCATTTTTTAATGATCTTTCATACTCATGATTCATTGTAAAGTTATCAGATCCAATATAGTAGAAGACTTCAGCTAAAGATGCCTACTCAGCGAAGGTACTTGCAAAAGTTATACTACAAAAAAAATATGATGCTTACTTAGTTGTTGAGTTGTTCGGCTTTAAGCTGTTTCGAGCATAGGAAGTGGTCCAACTGGGATAGAAAATTGATAGTAGTAACTGCAAGGCATCAAGTAATATAAATGTTTCTTTGTACAACACAAAAAATTCAATGAATCCTCAAAGAATCTTTTATACACCACAATTTTTTGTAAAAAACCACAAACAAAAATAACCAAGACACAAACAACATATTTTTGCACAGACAAAGAATAACTCACCTCGGATTGGTTGGTACCTTGGTGGTGTATAAGTGCTGTGCTCCGCTGATTTTTGTGAGATCTATTTTTTTCTATTAAAAAAAAAAAACAGAGGATCAATCAGAAAGAACATCAAGTTTGCTGATTTTTTGCAAAAAAAAAATCAGCAAGAAAAAACATATTAAAAAAAATCAGAATTACTGCAATGGATCAAGTAGTGAAAATTTTTTTTATCCACTACAAATAAAACAAAGAAATCACAAATAAAAAAAAAAACTAGACACCAACATCAGATTTTTGTACAGACAAAGAATAACTCATCTCGAACCGATTTTTTTTCTATGAAAAAAACTATAAAAAAAAACAAAGGATCCTTCTACACGATGGTGCGACAACGTGTTCGATGCCTTATGCACAATCCGTCCTTCTGCACGATCAGGGCCTCTCTTGAAGGGTTAAGGGTGAGCGCAATTAAAGGGAGAAGAGAGAGGATTAGGCAAAAAATATTCTAAAATTATTGAAGGGGTTGCGGTGAGGAATTGGGGACAATGAAGGATTTCCATATTGGGACAATAAAGGATTTGGGGCGATTGTGGGAGCTGCTGATGCGGTAATATGCTGCAGTTAGGGGATTTAAAGAATCGAGAGAGGAAGGGGGGACGATCTTATCGATTTAGGGCCATCGGAGGATTTGGACGGCTTGAGACGTATCTGGGCAGTGATCATCTCGCGCGGGAAGAGGGGGACGTGAAGGGTGGCTCGAGGGGGAGGGGGTGCGATGAGGGGGAGGGGCTCGAAGGGGAGGGGGCACGATGAGGGGGGCAATTTGTTGGAAATAAATCCTATGGTAGAGGCCCGCAGCGGAAGCAAAGTTAAGGTCCGAAGACCGGGAGTGGAGTGCGTTACATATCAAAATTTTCATCGAAACGATCTATATGTGTGTGTATGAATCTTGCATGGCAACTACGCGAACCCCTAACATCGATCTAACACGAAAGAACAATCTAGCATGCATGCATGTTCTATCTATGTTAGATCTACATGTTAGAGATCATACTTGCGTACGGATTCTTTCACCACGACAAGTTTCTTCTTTGTCGATGGAGATGGGCTTTGATCTGCTTGATATAGCTTCGGTGCGACAGTCATAACTTTCTGGTTCGAACTCAGATTGGGCTGAAATTTGTACTACTGGTAGCCAACTTCGAGATGCAACTTTTGCAATAAGTTTCACCTCGTTTGGATTTTTGTACCTCCCGGAATCACAAAAACAATACTAATTTTCTGTACAGATTCTGGACAGCAAAAGGTTGCGGGAGATGCCTTCTAGTTCACCCGATCTCACACGATACACGTCACCTCGTCGATGGATCTCTGAGTGCCTCCATCCGATAAGCCTTCTCCTTCTACGAAACCCTACGTGAGGAAGACGAGTCGCCATCTAATGGCGCAAGCGAGGAAGAGAGAGACGAGAGAGTAGAAGAGAAGAGAGGAGAGGGGGCGGCTAGGGTTTCCCCATGGCATGGTCGGCCCCTAGGGCTTGCATCCATCTATCCCCCTTCTCCCCCATTACTCATATATAGGGCTGCCCTATCCTTATGGATAAGGCTAGTACGGATAAGGTTCAACTAATTCAAACCTCTCCCTATATATCTCTTCTTTATCTCTATCTTTTCCTTGGTTTTGAAAACGGTCAAAACTAGCCCATTTTCTATGCCTCATGACCGACCCATTCATTGGAGGCAACAACCTCCTAAAACCAATGGGGTCGGCCTTGACCAGTCTCCCAACACTTAGGGCCGGCCCCCCTAGTGCATAGTGGCACACGGTATGACCAAAACGCCCTTATGTCACTAGTTGATCGTTCCTCATGTACGAGACTTTGCAAGGCACACATAAGTGAAGTGCACCAGTGATTTCACTATTCTCTGAGGTTCCCGTAGGATGCCCCTAGTGAAGTCAACTCGCAACATGTCCCGGTGCTTCGCACCCATGTGGCAAAGTCTATTTATGGCAAGGAATTGCTACATGCGTCTCTGCACTAACCTAGGGTTTTCCCTTAGTGCACACACGTAGCTACGCATCTACCGTGCACTAGTGCGAAGCACTCACGGAGCATAGGCTTGGACTTCTCGCTTCCTCTAACTACCTTCTATGTTTCGAGGAGATGGTATAAGAACCATACATAATGTCGATAAGGTGGAACCTTCAGGGACCAGGGTTCATGGCTTCCAACTTAGACTCGATTGACATACTACCCGAGCGTACCATCGATCCTCTGAGTCCGAGTTAACCTGCGTGGCCACCTAGAGTGCGACGCAAGTTGTATTCCAATTCCCTCGGACTTACTATGTTCTCCCTCATACCCCTGCTCTCCGCTTAGTATGGTAAACTCGCTGTCCCTCCATCTGGTGCCATGATGCAACTCGAGCGGTAGAGAATACCGTCAGACTCGAGTGCTCATATGACTCGGTTCCTTCCAGGTTGACCACATACATCGTACCTCCGATTACTCTTCCGAGCACCTTGATCCATCACCAGTCCAATTGATGACCACCTGGCCAGAGTTTAATACGACGTAGGTCAGACCAAGGAACGCACCTCCCGTTAGGGGTGTGGATAGCTTGCAATACCAGAGTAGTATTCTAATTAAAGCAATAACCAAAATCATCTTTATTAATGTTAATACAGAAATTCCACGCTAAGGACACACGAGCTACAATAATCTCCCACTTGGCCTAGCGGGGAACAACAGTCTTAACTCCCATGGCATCCACGTGCTTCTCAAAAGCCTTGGTCGGTAATGCCTTTGTGAAATGGTCCACCATGTTATCTGCAGACGCCACCTGAGTCACTGCTACCTCCCCTCGCTTCTGCAAGTCCCGGATAATATAGTATTTCTGCTCGATATGCTTGCTCTTCTGGTGATATCTTGGCTCCTTGGATTGTGCTACCGCTCCACTATTGTCACAGTAAAGGACAATAGGATCTTGAGCTCCAGGTACGCATCCTAAGTCCGTGAGGAACTTCTTGAGCCATACCGCCTCCTTAGCTGCTTCGTACATCGCAACGTACTCAGCCTCTATCGTCGAATCCACGATGCATCCCTGCTTCATGCTCCTCCAACTGACAGCTCCTCTTCCTAATGAAAACACAAACCCTGATGTCGATCTCCTGGATTCCGGATCTGCCGCAAAGTCAGAATCCATATATCCAATCAGCATCAGTTCCTGTGAAGAGTAAACTAACTCATAATGTCTCGTCCTACGGAGATACTTGAGTATACTTTTCACAACAGTCCAGTGCCCTGGACCCGGATTTGATTGATACCTGCCCATCATGCCTACTGCATAGTATATATCTGGTCTCGTGCACTGCATGGCATACATCAGACTCCCTACAGCCGAAGCATAAGGTATCTTCTATATTTCTGCCCTCTCCTCAGGAGTCTTAGGACCCTGATCCTTGGACAATTTTATTCCATGTCTGAATGGAACCAGTCCCTTCTTGGAGTTGTGCATACTGAATCTGACCAATTAAGATAGTATCTATGTAGGCTGACTGTGACAGCGAGAGAGTCTTGTTCTGGCGATCTCGAGTTACCTTGATCCCTAGAACATAACTCGCTTCACCCAGGTCTTTCATATCAAATTGAGAGGATAACCACACCTTTACCGTAGACAACGTTCCAACATCGTTTCCAATGAGCAGGATATCGTCTACGTAAAGCACTAGAAAAACTACTATAGTCTTATCGCTCCTTTTATAAACACATGGTTCATCCACGTTCTGCTCAAATCCATAAGACTGGATAGCCTGATCAAAATGCATGTTCTAACTTCTGGATGCTTGCTTCAGTCCATAAATGGACCTTTGCAACTTGCACACCAGACCTTCCTGACCTTTTGCGATAAAGCCTGGAGGCTGAGACATGTAGATGTCTTCTTCCAAATCCCCGTTGAGGAATGCTGTCTTGAGGTCCATTTGCCAGATCTCCCAATCATAATGGGTTGCAAAAGGACAAGAGGATCCAGATAGACTTAAGCATAGCCACTGGCGAAAAGGTTTCGTCATAGTCGATCCCTTCTCGCTGGGTATAACCCTTAGCGACTAGTCTAGCTTTGAAAGTCTCAACGGTACCATCTGGACCTCTTTTTCTTTTGTACACCTACTTACACCCAACAGGTTTAATGTTGTGAGGTAGTGTTACAAGTGTCCAGACCGAGTTTTGGAACATCGATGTCAGTTCTGCCTCTATGGCTTCCTGTCATGCTGCATGGTCAGAGGATACCATCGCTTCGTCATAGTTTAGAGAATCATCCTCCTGAAACTCTGGATCTACCATAAAGACTTCTCCAATGTATCTATCAGGAGTACTTGTGGTCCTTCCACTGCGACGAGCCTACGGTGGTTCCATAAGAGTCGATTCTACAGTATCGTTTATCTTAGTGGTATCGGCTCCTACTACATTTTCTGTCTGCGTACTCCCATCAGTACCAAGCAATTCTTCAAGAACTACTTTACTGGTGGGATTATGGTCTATTAAATAATCCTGCTCCAGGAATACGGCGTTCATCGAGACGACAACCTTTCTATCCTCAGGATCATAAAATAAACCACCCTTTGTCCCTTTTGGATACCCAACGAACAGACATACCTTAGTTTTTGACTTCATCTTATCTCGCTTGTCCTTCCGTATATGTGCTGGACACCCCCAAATCCTAAAGTGTTGTAGGCTTGACTTTCGCTTCAACCACAGCTTCCAAGGAGTTAGGGGTACTGACTTTGATGGAACAAAGTTCAAAGTATATGTTGTCGTCTCTAGGGCATATCCTAAAAAACTAGATGGCAATATTGCATAACTCATCATAGTCTGAACCATGTCTAACAAAGTTCGGTTTCTCCTCTCAGATACACCGTTTTGTTGTGGTGTCCCTGGTGGAGTCAACTGGGATACGATCCCATACTCACGTAGGTACCCAATAAATTCATCCGATAGGTATTCGCCTCCTCGATCCGATCGAAGAGACTTGATACTTTTACCCGTCTGCTTTTCTGCTTCAGCTCTGAACTCCTTGAACTTATCAAAGGATTCAGACTTCTGCCGCATTAGGTATATGTATCCAAACCTCGAGTGATCATCCGTGAAGGTGATGAAATACTCGAAGCCTCCTATAGCACGGACACTTATGGCCCACATACATCAGTGTGTACTAACTCTAATACCTCCTTAGATCTGCTACCTTTGGCTCGGAAAGATCTTTTAGTTATCTTGCCTTCCAGGCAAGACTCACACGTCGGTAGGCTTTCTGAAACATCTGGACTTAAAAGTCCTACCTTAACCAACCTATGAATCCTATCTGAGGCTATGTGTCCAAGCCTTAGATGCCAAAGGAGTGTTGGATTATCTGAGGGATTTTTTCTTTTATATGAATTAACCACACAAGCTTCAGTTATGTTATTCTACTTATGATTGGAGTTAATTACATAGAGACCGTTCTGTATCTTTCCCTTACAAACAAAGAAACCATTTAATTTAATTGATACACCAAAAGCATCAAATAAAACTGAAAAACCTTCATTATTCAATAAGGAAACAGGAATTAAGTTTCGTCTCAAGGACGGTACATAAAGTATGTCTCTAAGTAATAAACTTCTTCCATCAAGGAACTGCAAGACGACATCTCTAACTGTTTCAGCCTCTGGCACGGCCTCAGTTTCCATGCTTAGGATTATCTCCCCATCACCCAGTTTTCTTGTCTCTTCGAACCCCTGCAAATTATTGCAAGCATGGTTAGTGAAACCAGAATCCACAATCCATGAAACTGGAGAACAACTGGATGCTACAAGGGATTCCACTATGTGGATTTGAGATATAGCTGTCTCAGCCTTCTTGGGAGCCGTGCGGCAGTCGCCCTTCCAGTGCCCCTTCTTGCCACATCGGAAATATTTTCCTTTGGGCTTCGCCGGACTATTCTGCTTAGGAACCTGCAGCTGCATCTGGCCTATCTTTACGGGCTTCTTAGACTTTCTTTTCTAAACCTTACCCTTAGCTTTCAGAGAAGAATTCCGCTCTACATTCAGGGATTTGGCTCCTACCTTCATCCCGTCCTCTACCGCCAGGAGCGCCGCTAGGAGCTATGCATTAGACATCTCCAACCGGTTAAGGTTGAAGTTGGTAACGAAGCCCTCAAACGCTCCTGACAGAGACGCGAGGAAAATGTCGGTCTGGATCTCTGCATCCAAGATGACATCGAAGGAACCAAGCTCGTTCACATAGCCAAACAATTTCAGCATATGATCCCGAACTAAAGTCCCATCTGCCATCTTCGTGGATACCAATTTCTTGATGGTCAGGTAACGAGTTACCCGACTACGACCCTCGAACATTTCCTTTAGGTAGAGCATCATGTCTGAAGCAAAGGCCATGTCTTCGACTTGCTTCTGAAGAACGGTCTGTAAAGATGCCACTATGTAGCACTTGCACATCTCATCAGCATCTAGCCAGTCTTTCCATTCCTTTAATTGGGCCTCAGTTGCACTTAGTCCCGGCATGGCCGGTTGAGGGATACTTAGGGCAATTGTGTATTTGCCAACCCTTAGGACGAGCATCAAGTTACGCTTCCAGTCCTCGTAGTTTGGTCTCGTAAGTTTGTTATCATTAAGTATGGAGGCAAGGGGGTCGAGCTTGGTCATGATTCTATAAACAATGGTTCAAAGCAAAATTAGGGTTTACTACAATCTATTTCATAGAATTTAGAAATAGATAATGTATACTCCAGCCGCTATGTCTTCACTACCTCAAGTGGAGACATCCAGGAATCTAAATTCCCTGGGCTCGAGCACTGAGACTATCGGCCTTGAATTGGAGACAGCATCTCGGTGAGAGCATGCAACCGCTTCTGCCAACGGGGCTTTTACGGCCCAGTCTTCATCAGAATTACCCATGGTAAACTGAAAGACCTCCCAGTCTCCTTTTAGCCAGCTTTATGTGACCCGCGTGCGCAGCAACAGCGGCTTCATACAAGCTTTCGGATGCTTCCCACAAATCTAGGTGGTGTCGACAGGGGGGTTAATAGGCTCCCACGGTGTAGGAAAAAACCGTCACCCACTGCCACCGGCATCCTCCATGTCCCGAAGGAAACCACTAGGCGAACCAGCATGGAAGGAAACACAGCTCTCACCTGGTGGGAATATCGAACTGCGTACCTCCCATCCAGACCCTTAGCCGGTTGATTGTGGAGGCCAGGGGCTCCTTTTTGGAGGGAACCTCTTACACATCCCTTCTTTATTAGGTTTTATGCATATCTAGAAAGGTCACGACCTCCTAGACTTAGACCCTGGTCTACCGTACTCCCACTAGGATTACAAACCCTCCCACAAAGCATTAGTATCCTCGGAAAATATCATAGTCCCTACCTTGAATACTCAGCTTTCGCCTTTCTTGCAAGGATCACATTACATAGATTCCAAGGATCCCGATACTTTACTAGTTTGCCCATAATCCTAAGATCTGGAGCCTAGCCTAAGGTCAACGTGGAAAGGACTCCCACTACGATGAAGCCTCGTTCGCAATTTGATGCCTGATGTCATAGAAGACCTCATCTCATACAGGTTTCGATGCTGGCTAAATAGGGACATCCGATAACCTCCGCCGGACCTCAACCTAATGGTGGCATAACCAAATCGTGACGAGTTCATACTACCATCAAACATCATCTAGAAACAGGTATCATATAGTGAAATCCTAACCTAACTTGGTCGCTAGGACCACGTGGGAAAAGGGCATCCCACTAGGGTTATCATACTTCTTATGGAGACATTAGTTAATTATCTCTAAACAAAAATCTAACACTGCGTCTATCTCGGTGCACAGTACTTGGCTACCTGAACTACCACGAGGGCGGTTACCATCTTTCCTTTTAGCTAGCCACCGGATTAGCACATATTAGAAACATCTAGAGATATCGATGAATCCATAAGCTTAGTACTAACCCTAAGCTGATCTAGAGACAAACTCACAAGCAAGATAATAAAATTATCATCGAGATTCTCTAAACAAAAAGTCAAGAGAATCAACAAAAAAACACATCCAAACTGAATCAAGTCCAGGGTCCGACCCTGAACCTGAATTGCACAGCCAAGATATCCTGATATTCCGTTCTGCACGATCTCTGACGACAATCCCTATCATCACCAACGTGCACACTTTCGCCGGGTCTTTGCATGCCATGGTACCGCTTGCCCGAACCGTGGATGAAGCATCATCTCCTTCTTCCTGTAACCGAAAAACTAACACGCTCCGAGCAAGTGCTCGTTCGTGTATAATTTCGCTAGAAAGAAAAAGAAAACAATCCTAGAAAACTGGCCAGGAAACCGAGGATGGTCAACCCCACCCTCGCCCATCTAGAGCCTTAAAATCCACATACAATAATAATCAATGCAAAATTAAATCCGGGGTCCGACCCCCGGATGCATGCAATCACAGATTACTATTTAGCGCGACACCTGGAAAAAGACGATACATAGCACAATCCATATGCATGATCTACATCAAACCCCGATGAAAACATATGCCATTATATATTCATATGATGTTTTCATGAATTCATGCATGAAACATACACCAAAGCGTGCTCTGATACCAATTGTTGGAATTGGATCCGCTAATCAGAGTCGCAGCGGAAGCAAAAGAAAGATCCGAAGATCATACGGTGTATGTTTCATTACAATTAATTGTACAAAACAATCTACATGCAAATCTATGATCTTAGCATACGTGCGGACACCCTAGAGGCATACTACGATCTACGGAAGATATGCATGCATCTAGTTAGGTGTTTAGAATCATCATACCTTTTTGGATCTATGATCCGAAGACGACGGAATGATGAAAAATCGCACTGGAATCGTAAGGGAAACTGTCGGATAGCACATTGTCCTTTGCGAATTGAAGAATCCTCGAAATCCCGTCTCTGAGTGTAGGGATTACGAGCCGACGGAGGAATCCGTTGTGAAGACGATGGCGAGCCGCGAGATTTTCTCCTCCTTTTTTTTTCCTTTCTTCCTTCTCCTTCCTTCCTCTTCCTTCTCCCTTCTTCTTCCTCTCTTTTCCTTGGCCGAAACCACAAAGGAGGAGGACTAGGGGGTCAGATTTTTGGAGGAGAGGGAGTAGAACCATAGGGCCGGCCCCTCCCCCTCTCTAATACATATAGGGGCGGTCTCCCATGGCTCCAAGGAGGCTTGGGCCAGCCCCTAGGTGGATAGGGATAAAGGGGGGGCGGTTTTTAGGGATTCCGGGTATCTATCATGAAGCCTGGACGAAAACGCCCTTCACAAAAAGCGGAAAACTGAAAGAGAGACTGGGTGAGGTGCGCTACTCGGAATTGAGTTCCGTTAGCGCCTATGAGCTCCTGGAATTATTCCGCTCATTCTAAGATCCATATTCAATGTATTCTGAGCCATATTTCAGTATTTATCAAAATACCCCTACTGCATGTAACATATGTGAATTAGGTTCTTTGGCTCCGGGCTTGCGCTCTATCGCGCTACTTCGCATCCAACGTATCCAACTAGGTCGGGGAACAATTCTTATACGCAACGACATGGTGAAACCTTCAGGGTTCGGGATCTCTAGCTCCAACCGGATCCCTGATTAACTGTTCCGGTGACACACCAAAAGTTCCGTTAATCAGCCCTAATCCGATTAACCCGCGTAGCCACCCAGAGTGCGACGCGAGTTGAAATCTAGTAATCCTAAACTTATGTTACTCCCTCGTAACCCTGTTCTCTACTATACTTCGATAATCCTTAGTCCCTCATATTACTGGTGCCATGATACGACTCGGGCGGTGGGGAGCACCATCAGATCCCGATCAATCATCTGACTAGGGTTTGATGACTTGTCATCTATAACACCACACACCTTCCCGATCGAACATCGTCAGTCATACTGACAACCACCAAGCCTGGGTTAACTGTGTGGACAGATTGACTCATCAAAACGCACCCATCCAACACTGGACGTCGGATAACCTGTAGGGATTACATATCACTCAAGCGCCAGCCGGGTAACCCAACGTACCATGGTATTAGACTATGGAAGCGCACACGTTGGCACATCAAAGCACCACACAACTGGTTGGCCCAGTGTACATGGTCCCTTAGGGTTAAGGACAGATTATCTATAGTAGTAAGATGGTTTATGCACCAGTGTCTGAATCACTGAACTGTGCACCATCTTGGTTCCTGTTCAACACGATCATCGTGCTTGGTCAGGTGAATGGAAATCCCACGTTCCCGTGGTGGAGACTTCACCACATCCTCTACCTGCCAACAGCTTGTTCTCGGTGAAGCGACCGGCATCACCTAAGCTGTGAACTAGTTCTAGGTCTACACAGAACTGGTCCACTGGGTCTCCCAAGCATGGATCCTCCATGCGCCTCAGTGGCCTACTGTGTTCCCTAGGATCCTTTATTATATGAGTATTATCATATACCAGAGTAGTATTCTAATTAAAGCAATAACCAAAGTCATCTTTATTAATGTTAATACAGAAATTCCTCGCTAAGGACACACGAGCTACAACAGGGAGATCTTTTAATGCATTTATAATAGAACTCCCTTCATTGGGCTTTGTAGTTTCCCAAGAGCCAAACCATAGCCCACCACACATGTGAGCGCCCGCGTCGAGCCGGGCCGGGTCGGGCATAGTCACAGGCACAGGCACGGGCTCGCGAGCCGCGTGGACGTGAATGAGCTTCGGGCTTTTGGCCTTTTTTTACATTGTGTTTTATTTTTTTTAATGGAGAGTTATTCTTTCCGTTATACTCTTCATGAGACTGAGTTAGGTTCGTTGAACCTAGACCTCTGCACTGTTGCATGCAACCGTTACACCCGACAAAGCAGTGAATGCTCATCAATGTGGGAATCATTGCTGCATGCGATGGGCTGTGAGTGTGGGAACATTATGGCTAAGGACCTCTATATAAGAGAGAGTCCCGTGAAGCTAGAAGACACACCAAAAGCAAAGAGCTTTCTCCACTCTCTCTGTTTCTTTCTCTTTCGTTCGTGATTCATTTGCTGTCTGGAGTTCGCTGAGAGTCCCAAAGGGGTTCCCTTTGGTGCTGAAGAGGAGTCCAGTCATTGTACCCTGTGAAGCGTTCGTCGGAGGCCTTGAAGCACCTATCGAGGTGGCGAAATAGCTTTCAGGTCATTATGCTAGCACAAGCCTCGACTACTGCTAAATCCACTGTTCTTCTTCCTCCTCCCCCCTTGTTTGCCATATCTATAGACAACCTTAGGACACAACCTAAAACCTTGCTTGTTTGTTGTGCTAAACTTTGCATGCTAAACCCCTCTACTTTTATTATATAACTTTCTGCACTAGATTTGTAACCTCTCAATATTTTGCTAGTCATCGTTTGTATGCCTTAATAGAGTAAAAAACCCAACAGGGTTATGGGTTGAGCCACCTTTAACCTGATCCAACCCAACACCCAACCCAACTCGTCTGAGCTGTAGCCCTACCAAAAACTGGAGAGTAGTGATAGGGGAGCCCCATTCTATAGGCCCCATAAGGAAGCCCCATGAGATGACAACCATCCAACGGTTTAATAATTTAATATGAAAAGCAAACCAAAGTTCAAATGTCTAATTTGCTCTCAAGATCAGGATCTGTACGCGATATTCATATGCTCTCATTTGCATCAAATTTTTTAAAAAAGTATTTTTTGTAAGTTGTGTTTTCACTTTAAAAAATCCATAACTTCTTGTATACATATCGAAATTTTATAAAATTTGCATTTTTGGAATCTACTCATGGAGTTCTACAAAACCAGACCTATATTGCCTATAAAATTTTAAGAAAAAAAAAATAGATATAAGACTACCCTAGGGGTGTAAACAAAGCTCGTCGGTTAAAATCCAGCCCGAACTCGATCTAGCCCGGTCAACGGCCCGACTTGGCTTGTCCTGAACACATCAGGGGTCGGGCTCAAGCTGCCACCTTGCACCGGTAAAAGTATCTTAATTTTACAACTATCAAAAACTTAAATGTCACTTTTGAAATCTTGGTTTCATGTTAACTAACTGTGGGCATCGAAATTAGCCCACGGGTCGAACCCGATTTGTACACGAAAAATAGGCCCGCACTCAACGGCCTTCGGGTCGAACCCGACTCGCCCATGCAACTTGGGCCCGCACACAACGGCCCACATGCGAAACCCGGCCCATACACAACGGCCCGCATGCAACTTGGCCCACACACAACGGCCCACATGCGAACCTTGGCCCATACACGACGGCCCGCATGCGGAATTGGGCCCGCGCACAAACGGCCCACATGCGGAAATCTGACCCATGCACAACAGCCCGCATGCAACTCGGCCCATACACGACGGCCCGCATGCAAAATTGGGCCCGCACACAAACGGCTCGCACGCGCACTCGGCCCGCGTGCAAACTCGGCTCGCGCGCCGCAGCCCAACTCAAAGTAAGCGGGTCCCAACGGACCCGCTACCCGAATACAAAGAGGGGGGGCCCACCGGCCCCCCTTCTAGAAAACCGCGCCCCCCTCCTCATGAAGAGGTAGGGCCGGCCACAAAAGAAAAAGAAAAGAAAAAAAAAAAAGAAAAAAAGAAAAAGAAATCAAAAAACCGCCTCGATGCGGGGAGAGGTGGCGTGGACGTCTACACAGCCGTAGATCCGCGACGATCCCTCGATCCAACGGACAAGATGACGTTGTGTCGCCATCCGATCCAAAAGTGCAACAAAAATAACCACTCAATCTTTAAAAGATCGAGTCACATCTGGCCCGTAACCACCCCAACTAAAAAGGAGGGGATCGGGTTTGTTTCCTTGGATAAAGGAACAATATCTTGATGGTTATGGGGGGAGATATCGGATGAAACAAAAAGATTTCAGCCATATCTCCCCCAACCACCCCCCTTTGCCTATAAATAGAAGGGGCGGGGGAAGGCACAAGAGGTCCGAAAGCCGAAGACGAAAGAGCTCCGCAAGAGAAGCTCCAACGCTCGAAGACCGAAGGCTTCACGAGGCACGGCAAGCACGTCCTACGGGAATCCTTGACCCTTCAAGTCCTCATCAACGTGAAGACCTTGCACTCGGAGATCAAAGCTTCGACTCCTCGCACGAAGAAGAAAGCGTGGAAAAGAAGACCCGGAGCCGTCATCACCCGATTGCTCCAACGATCTTCATTAGCTCCGAAGACGCCATAAGCAAAGGCCGGAGAAGAAGATCGAAGCCGACAACACCCATCGTCTTCAACAAAGGCATCAACTCCTTGCATGAAGAAGAAAGCCGGGAGAAGAAGGCCTGAAGCCGGTGCTACCCCTGCCGCCTTCGTCAACCAAAAGCCGACGCTACAACCGTCGTGCTGAAGTCGGTGCTACACCCGCCGTCTTCGTCAGCAAAAGCGATGCTACAATCATCGTACTGAAGCCGGTGCTACACCCGCCGTCTTCATCAAGAAAAGTCGACGCTACAACCGTCGCACGGAGATCGGTGCTACACCCACCATCTCCGCAAGAAGCTTTCAACTCCGATCCAGCCAAATACGCCTGGAGAAGAAGCCAACCAACACCACAACCATCGAGGAAGCCGGAAGAATAAAGAAGCCTTGTAGAAGCATCACCGCTCTAGAAGAAGATCGAGCCAAAGCTAAAGTCAAAGCCAACGCCAGAAGCCGAAGCAGACGCACCGGTAAAGCCCGCGCCAAAGCAACTCACGTGCCAAAGCCAAGCAACTACGCCGGTCACGAGCAAAGCACCGCACGTTCTAGCCGATACGACGCAAAGTCCGGAAGAACTAAAGCATCGCAAGTCTCTACCCGTCCACGTTCAAGCGCAAGCGCCAAAGCCAAGCAAAAGCCAGTGCCACGCCAAAGCTACGCCAAAGTCGAAAGCTAAAGCCAAAGCTGACGCCTAAAACACGATCGACGTTGCGAACCGACGATCAAGGACGCCAAGGTCGAGCAAGGATCGAGGAAGACACGAAGACCGAGGAACGAAGCCCAAAGCCTCCCTAGCCGAGAAAGCGCAAAGCACGGACGGGACAAAATCAACGGCGGGAACTCCTTAGCCTCTCAAAAACCCTCACCCTGTAAAGACCCCTGTCCTGGGCAACCCCTTCAGAGCTCTCGCACGAATACCACGTGGAGACGCGGATCAAAGGGACCCTCCAGAGGATCTCTCCCACAATCTCCTGATCAAAAAATTTGTAATCTCGTGTGATCCGCAATAAAGACGACCCGAATCTTTTTCTGCGACCACAGATCTCTGGCACGCCCGGGGGGACCTCCTCTCCTTTCATCCGTACATTTGAAGGAGTTGCTTCAAGTTCGCCATGGCCGGAACGAATGATGATACGTTTGCTCTAACAAGCCTCTCACCTATCGCCGAGTCTCCACTACTCCAACACAGTGATCCAGAAAACCCAGAGGATGCCATTCCCCCGGTAGTACGCGTCTACACTCGGCGTACTCAAACTCTTGCGGACTTTTTCACGCTAGAAACTGCCGCCGAAGATGCCCGCCAAGGCGCCAATGAGGCCTTGGTGCATGAAGAAACGAGCCTCAATCCTGGAACATCTGTCCAGAAATTTGGGGAGGACCAGCCCCAATCCCGAGCCCGTTCGGGTTCTCCAGCGAACTTTGCACCTCCTTTGCCAGGGGCAAACATCCGTCATCAAGCAGAAGCAAGTTAGCGTAACTATGTCTCCGACGACGATGGTGAGAGTGCGGGCATGCAACATCGAGACGTCCTGCGACATCATCCTCCGTCCACTCTCCAGCTCCAAGTCATGCAAATGGGCGAACACATGGCTCAGCTCACCCGACTAATGGAAGAGAAAGATCGTCACATCAACACCTTGCTTCAAAGGCTGAGTGCCAGGGATGTCGCAACATTCGGTCAACCTCCTGCTTCTCCAGTAGCTGCTCCAGCCCCGTCTCCAACTCCTGCTCTTGCAGAAGTTGGCCCGGCAACACTAGCAACTACTCCTGCACTTTCCTCGGCTCCCGTACCGGTCTCGGTGGCCGCGCAACCTTCAGTGGCAGCAACAATGAATGCCCAGCAAATTCAAGCACTAGTGGCTGACATGATGCGTTCCCACGGCGGCAGCCTACCTCCGATTACGGCGGCATATTCAAAGCCTTACACCATAAGGATCCAACAGGTGCGCTTCCCTACCGGGTTCCAGCCACCAAAGTTCCAACACTTCGACGGAAAGGGGAACCCAAGGCAACACATTGCCCACTTCGTCGAAACTTGCAACAACGCCGGCACATACGGTGATGAGATAGTGAAGCAGTTCGTTCGCACACTCAAAGGTAATACTTTTGACTGGTATGTTGATCTTTCTCCAGGATCCATCGACAGCTGGGATCAGATGGAGAGGGAATTCCTCAACCGCTTCTACAGCACTCGGCGTATCGTTAGCATGACCAAGCTTACTACCGTCAAGCAAAGGAAGGACGAATCAGTAATCGACTACATCGATCGATGGAGGAATCTCGCCCTGAATTCATGAGACCGTTTGTCGGAAGACTCGGCTATCGAGATGTGCACCCAAGGCATGCACTGGGGTTTACTCTACATCCTCAAGGGGATCAAGCCTCGGTCCTTCGAAGAACTCGCAACTCGAGCCCACGACATAGAGCTCAGCTTAGCAAATCGCGGGGACTCGAAGACCAAAGACTTCCTGAAGGTGAAAAAGAAAGACAAACCGCCGGCACCCAAATCAAAGCAAGTTAACGTCGCCGACATCGCCTCGGCCTCCAAGCCACTCAAAATCAGCGGTAAGTCGGATCAAGAAAAGGGAGCTGCCATACCACCTCCTTTACCCCAAAGACAGTCAAAGATGACTCTAGAAGAACTTGAGGCCAAAGAGTATTCCTTTCCAGACTCGGAAGTCTCCTCCATGTTCGATCAACTGCTACAAGAAAAGATGATCGAGCTTCCTCCTTCAAAAAGGCCCGAACAGATGCATCGGGTCAACGATCCGCTCTTCTGCAAATACCATCGGCTGGTTAGCCATCCTATTGAGAACTGTTTCGTCTTCAAAGAAAAGATCATGGCACTCGCAAAGCAAGGAAAAATCGAGATCGACTCCAGCGACGTTGCAACAGCAAACATGACGTCCATCACCTTCGGTTCGTTTCAACCAATATTCGTTGCCACCCACCAGGGAAGGCCCAAGTTGCGCATCAATCGCCAAAAACCAATTGCGAAGTTAGCTCCACGACGGAAAGTCTCAAGACGACAACAGTACACTCCTAAGCTCGCTGAGGAAGAAACGTCACTGCCCTGGGGGCAACCGTCGCCTACATCGACGTCTCTCTCAAACAAAGCTATGTCCCAACGGAATCTCCAAACAAGGTACGAGCAAGGAGACCCGGAGGTCGGTCTGTTAGGCCAGCCCTCAGGTAAATTCGACTACTACGTCCTCTATTCCAGACCTTCGCCTGTCTCAATAGAAGAAATCAAGCCCACCGGCTGGGAGTCAGAAGGCGAACAACCAAGGTCCCCAGAGGAGCAAGGCTCCCCGACTCATGGAGAACCCACAAATCTCCAGACAAGGTACGAGCAAGGAGACCCGGAGGTCGGTCTGTTAGGCCAGCCCTCAGGTAAATTCGACTACTACGTCCTCTATTCCAAACCTTCGCCTGTCTCAATAGAAGAAATCAAGCCCACCGGCTGGGAGTCAGAAGGCGAACCACCAAGGTCCCCAAAGGAGCAGGTCTCCCCGACCCATGAAGAACCTACAGCTGCCACTCCAGACCTTCACCTTGGTAACGAAGAATCCACTGATGAAGATGCATGGGTCATGTTGCCTCGCAGACGAAGGCCATGGATGCCAAGAAGTCGCAAGCTCGATCGGGTAATAAGAAAGCTTCCGGAACGAAGAACTTACAAAAAGAAAAGCAAAGCTCCAGGAAGGAAGGCATTCAAAGTACCGCCAGCAGATCCTGATGATCTCCTCCTACAAAACCCTCCAGAACCGACAACGTTGTAAGAGTTCTTCCCCGATTACTTCCTCCCAGCTAATCAGCAGCACGAAGCCTCCTGTTGCATGGTTGAGATTCACATAGCGCCGGAAGAAGAAGATAGGATCAAGCCTTCCAAAGAAAGCAACACCGACAACGAGGAGGATGATTCCGACAAAGACAGTACTGCTGCTTACGATGAGGCAATCCTGCACTTGCCACTCATAGAAGCACTACACCTCCCAGAGAAAGCTCGCCTAGCAATGGCCGAGGCTTTGACAGACCCAGATAGCTATAAAAGAAAGAAGAAAAACACCGAGAAGGACAAAACTATTGTCTCATGTAACGCAGCAACAACTTTCTCGGATGAAGATCTGCAGCTCGGAGCACGACTGCACAATCGACCTGTCTATGTCTCGGGATACATCAACGAGAAGCCGGTAAATCGAATCCTGTTGGACTGCGGCTCCACCGTCAACATCATGCCTATCCAAACAATGCGCCAGCTCGGTATCACCACCGACCAGCTCTCGCAAAGCTAGCTGGTCATTCAAGGGTTCAACCAAGGAGGACAGTCCACCATAGGGATCATTTGTCTAAAACTCTCCATCAGTCAGCTTGACACAACGGTTCTTTTTCACGTCATTGACTATCAAACATCATATTACCTTTTGCTGGGAAGACCGTGGCTGCACGAAAACGATATCGTAGTGTCTACCTGGCACCAATGCCTCAAGTACTACGAGGAAGGTCTGGAAAAGTGCATTGTTGTAGACGACAAGCCATTCAATAAGACTGAAGTGCACCTCGCCGATGCCAAGTTTTACCAAGCAAAGGACCTTGTTGCAGAAGTCCTTCCAGCTAAAACTCCTCGAACTCAGAAAGCTAAAAGGATGGAGCAGGATGAAGCTCTGCCAACTCCAAATCCAGTACCACCATCTAAGGCGATACACGAAGTCAAACAAGTGTTAGCGCCAAGACGAAGAATTCGCATCAGCTCCAAGCCAAGATCCATGAAGCATACTCCATTACCTGTCCAAGCTACGACAGTCTTACGCTTCACGCCTCAGTGGCTTCGCAAAGATGAACCACCACCTTTTGCCTCGCCAAAAGGGATGGTCCAGCCGCTATCGGAAGCTAATGTCATCACTCTGCAAGAGATGACACTGCCACTACCCAGCCTGGGGCAAGCTTCAAGTTCGCCAAAACCCATCAATCCCTTCGAATCCAGCCAACTCACATTCAAGCCAAAAGGAAGCTGGGGGCAAAATGCCGCCAAGCTGCTGTTCAAATCTGGCTACGACAAAGACAGTGCTGCACATATGAGTACGCTCCTGACAGCTCCAATACCACACGGGATGACTAAGACTCAAGCCCATTTACTCCAGAGTGGCGAGCATATCCCACCAAATCGGCGAGGCATCGGCTCTCGTCAAACCCCGATGGTCATCAAGATAATAGGAGAGAAGACCTTCACCTCTAACTACATTGAGGTGAAGTTGGTAGATGAAGCGGAAGAGGGATCGTCAGCCTCCAATGCACGCTCCACCAATATCATTCATCCCGCTACAAAGGGCACCAAAAGAAGGCGATATCGATCTCGGCGTCGGACCATACCTCAAAAGCAAAAGAAGAGCGTCAAAAACCAGGTAAGTCAAAACCCCATATTAGTATTCAAAAGACTTGGGCCAATCGGACAAGCAAAGCGAAGGTCAGTATTTGACCGTTTGGGAAAGCCACCCACTGAGGTGAGAAAAATCATTCCCACCCACCTACCCATGTCATTCTTTCAAACTGTCGATGTTCTAGATATCATTCTGGTCTCTCTTAATCATATCACAATTACGGACTCCTCGGTCGACGACACTTCTACTTCGGACGACGAGTTGCCCGATGCACCGCCCGTCCTCGACGAAGGGGGGTAATCTACCGTCGACGATCTAAAAGAAATCAACTTGGGGACACAGGAGGATCCTCGACCCACATTCGTAAGTGCACTCCTGACTCCCGAAGAGGAGGCCGCATACATCAAGCTACTCCAAGAATACAGAGATGTCTTCGCATGGTCCTACAAGGAAATGTCGGGACTTGACCCCAAGATTGCAGTACACCAGCTTGCTGTCAAACATGGAGCTAGCGCCATCAAGCAAGGACAAAGACGCTACCGGTCGGAACTGGTACCGCAAATAGAGGGCGAAGTCAACAAGCTCATTGAAGCCGGCTTTATCCGAGAAGTTAAGTATCCAACGTGGATCTCCAGCGTGGTCCCAGTCAAGAAGAAGAACGGCCAGATCAGAGTATGCGTGGACTTCAGGGACTTAAACAATGCATGCCCCAAAGATGACTTCCCACTGCCAATCACAGAACTAATGGTGGATGCGACAACAGGCCATGAAGCACTAACCTTCATGGATGGATCCTCGGGCTACAACCAGATCCGGATGGCGCCCAAAGACAAAGAGCTTACGGCATTCCGCACGCCAAAAGGTATCTACTGCTACAAAGTCATGCCTTTCGGCTTGAAAAATGCAGGAGCCACTTACCAACGAGCCATGCAAAAAATTTTCGACGATATCCTTCATCAGAATGTAGAATGCTACGTCGACGACCTCGTGGTAAAATCAAGACAAAAGTCAATACATCTTCAAGACCTCGAGCTAATCTTCAAGCGACTTCAAAGGTACCAGCTCCGCATGAACCCGCTTAAATGTGCATTTGGGGTCTCCTAGGGAAAGTTTCTCAGCTTTGTCGTACGCCATCGAGGCATCGAGATAGATCAAACCAAGATAGATGCTATTCTCAATATGCCAATCCCGAAAACCGTGCGAGACCTCCGAGGTCTCCAGGGCCATCTAGCATATATCAGAAGGTTTATCGCCAACTTAGCTGGAAAATGCAGGCCCTTCAGTCGCCTCATGAAGAAAGGAGCAGCATTCAAGTGGGATGAAGCTTGTCAGGAAGCCCTCCAAAACATCAGGGATTACTTACTCAAGCCCCCGGTTCTGACAGCACCAGTTCAAGGGAAGCCATTGGTCCTTTACATCAGTACCCAGGAGCAGTCCTTAGGGGCACTCCTGGCTCAAGACAACGAGCTAGGCAAGGAAACAACATGCTACTATTTGAGCCGCACTCTCATCAGCGCGGAGCTAAACTACTCCCCGATTGAGAAGGTCTGTCTGGCGCTCATCTTCGCTACAAAAAAGCTGCGACACTATATGTTAGCTCACGCCATCAGGCTCATCTCAAAAGCCGACCCGCTCAAATACATCATGTCGAGACCAGTGCTCTCCGGATGTCTGGCCAAGTGGGCTTTGCTCCTCCTTGAGTTTGACATCACCTGTGTCCCTCGTAAAGCGGTCAAAGGTCAAGCTCTCACAGACTTCCTAGCAGAATACCCCCTTCCAGCAGAATGGGAACTATCGGAAGATCTCCCAGACGAAGAAGTATTCTGCATCGACATTACCCCTTCTTGGAAAACGTTCTTCGACGGTGCGGCCAGGCAAGACGTAGCAGGAGCAGGAGTTATATTCGTCACACCAAACGACGAAGTACTTCCTTTCTCATTTCTACTATCAGAGCCATGCTCCAACAACAGGGCGGAATATCAAGCTTTGATCATTGGCCTCGAACTCGCCAATGATATGAAACTTCAAGGGCTCGAAATTTTTGGCGACTCTCAGCTCGTCATTCAGCAAATATTGGGAGCATACGAGGTTAACAAAGAAGATCTCGTGCCATTGCACCTACGAGCTCTGAAACTCCTTGGTATACTCAAAGATGCTTCAATCCAGCATGTTCCCAGAAACCTTAATCAACAGGCTGATGCGCTTGCAAATTTAGCGGCTACACTTCCGTTCCCAGAAAAAAGCCAACTCATCATCCCAATCTGTAAGAGGATGGTGATCACCGAGGAGGACCTCCCTATGGGAATCCCGGACCAAGTCAATACAGTACATGTTTTCGTGACCGAAGAGCTAGACTGGAGACAACTATTCACAGACTTTCTTGTCCACGGGAAGCTCCCTGAAGATCCGAAGCGTAAGGTCGACATTCGCCGGCGGTCTCTGAAATTCTTCCACTTCAACAACGAGTTGTACCGTCGAAGCTACGATGGTGCGCTCCTGAGGTGTCTTGCAAAAGAAGAAGCGGAAACAGCACTAGAAGAAGTCCATGCCGGGATCTGTGGCTCACATCAGTCCGGTCCAAAGCTGTACTTCCGCATCAGGCGGATGGGGTACTACTGGCCCACTATGATCAAGGACTCCCTCGAGTTTGCAAAAAGATGCCACACTTGCCAGCTGCATGGCGACTATATCCGTCAGCCTCCGGAACCTTTGCATCCAACCATCGCATCATGGCCCTTCGATGGATGGGGACTCGATATTGTCGGTCCGCTACCCAAGTCATCCAAGCAGCATCTTTATATCCTGGCGGCAACAGATTACTTCTCCAAGTGGGCTGAGGCAGTACCATTGCGAGAAGTTACCAGGCACTTTGTCATCAACTTCATCCAGAACGACATCATCTTCCGGTACGGCATCCCTCGCTATATCGTTACGGACAACGGGAAGCAATTCAAGAACGCCGCTGTCAGCCAATTTTGCGCCAAGTTCGATATCAAGCAAAGGTGTTCAACCATGTACAACGCCCCTACCAACGGCCTAGCTGAAGCTTTCAACAAAACACTCTGCAAACGTTTGGAGAAAGTCGTCTCAAAGCCGAAGAAAGACTGGCATGAACACATGGGTGAAGCGCTATGGGCATATCGTACCTCTTTTCGCACGCCAACACAGGCGACTCCGTACTCGCTGGTATACGGAGTAGAAGCTGTCCTCCCACTTGAACTCCAGATCCCGTCACTCAGGATAGCCGTCCAGGAAGGCCTCGTCAACGGCGACAACGCTCAACTTCGCCTAGCAGAATTGGAAGCCCTGGATGAAAAGTGCCTCGAAGCCCAGCAACGCCTGGAATGCTACCAAGCCAGGCTGACCCGAGCCTTCAACAAAAGGATTCGCCCTCGATCCTTCCAAAAAGGAGAATTGGTGCTCGCGGTCAAACGCCCCATCATCCTTTCACATCGAGGAGGAAAGAAGTTTGAAGCCAAGTGGGATGGACCGCACGCTGTCACAGAGGTCTACTCCAATGGCGCATATCTTCTCACCACGCCAGAAGGGCTTATACTCGGCCCTATCAATGGCAAGTACCTCAAAAGGTACTATGCCTAAAAGCAGGGCTACACTCCTTGCAAAAAAAAAAAAAAGGGAACTACGTGTGACTTGATCCCTCTCAGTAGGGTACGTAGGCAGCCTGTAAAGGTTCAGTCCAAACAAAAGAAAAACACAACCAAACTCTGCCATTCTAGAAGACCAATCCAAAAAAAAAAATATATGCATGATATTAAGTTATCACCAGATAAAGAAAAGCAGAACTACAAGTCTGTTCAGCAGAAATGACAAGAAAGAAAAGGAAATGCGACATTGCTAGTAAAGCGAATTAAATTCTTTGAGACGTTGGAGCAGCTCGCCGCCAGTAACCTCCATGCGCTGCAACTCTGAAGACCGAGAAGCTACCCGCTCCCGATGCGTCGCCAGCTCGATACGCTGCTTTGCCAGGTCTGCTCCAGAAGACTTTTCGATCGTCTCATCTTTCTCGAAAGATGCGCGAGTAGCCTCTAGCTTCTTCCGCACCCGAACAAGGCTCGCAGTGGCAAGTGCATGCTGCGCCTCCAGTCGGCGCTCCTCGTCCTTGGCCTTTGCTAGTATCAGGGGAAGGTCATCTTCCATCGAAGCCCGTTTCAAGCAATGAGCTTCACTATCCGCCAAGAGAGCACGCATCTGTGCCTCAAATAAAGAGCCATCTACCTGGAAGGCTGCCAGGTTCTTGCAAAACTCAGGCCCCTCGAGGACCCACCAGCTGCTCAAAGCGTCAAAGCCCTCTTCCTGGAAGGGTGCGAGCGTCGTCTGGATATACTTCCGACAGCTCTTCAAAAGAAGCACAGAGAGAAGGTCTCGCGAACTGCACTTTTTCCTGTCGGCCTCTGAGTGCACAGGCAAGGTGGGCTCCGGTCCTGAAGGCTCAAGTGAAGGAACCGCCTCCTGGACCATCGCCGTGATAACAGTCAGCGGAACCACCGGAGCCGAAGGAGGAGGCACGGGCAAACCTTCCGGCAAAACGACTGCGGAAGTAGTCTCCGTCGGAGTACCGGACCTAACTAGAGGAGTCGTTTCTCTCCCTACACTGGAGACCTCATCCTCCTCCTTAAAGCCCAACTGCTCCATGTCGATATCGTCCAGGTTGACAGCACTGCCAGCAAAATCTACTCCACACGCTCCCAAAAGCTCCAAGCTATCCCAGGGAACATCCAGCCCGCCACCTCCAATCAACGTTGCTCTGATGGGAGAGCACTCCTGCCCAACCCCCTTCGGGGCAGACTCGCAGTCCGGTCCAGCAGACCCTGCCAAAATGAGAGCTGAATAACTCAGCCAACGAAATAAGAGTACAAGCACAGAAATTCATAAGAAACTAGAAACAAGATATACCTGCAGCATCCAATGAAGCTACCCCAGAAAGAGGGATTACCTCATCGGCAAAAAGCCCTGGCTCTCCTTCTCGAGCTGGCTCTGCCTCGCCAGCACCAACCAAAGCTGCCTCACACAAGAGATCCAACTTTCTCCTCTTGGGAGAAGCACACCCACTCCAAGAAGCTTGAGTCTCAGGACTACTCTGAACCTTGGAGGACGGAGCCATCTCAACTTCTTGCACAGAAAGTGAAGCCTGGGAAGTACTCTCTCAATGACCACGAGATCTCTCCGATCGTCGCTCCTCGGACCAAAGACGGTGATCCTCTGACCCCGCCAAAGAGTCAAAAGAAAAGTCAGCCCGCTCGCTGCTAGCAAGAACGTCCAGCGGAAGGCTAGCCAGGAGGGGGAGTGTTAAGTCTCCAAATAATGCATTTTATCGCTTATTTCTTACTGCATTATCATCGCTTTCCTACGTAAAACTTTTCATATACTCGTAAAGCGCATCAGTTTCTTTACACCATTGCATAGTAGACTTTATTACGGACATAACGGTGTATTGGTTCGCACTCATACGATACATGCATGAAAAATACGAAGCCCGATAGTCCAAGTTATTCTTTTTATCGATAATCATATTGGATCCTTACACGCGTCATTTCATGTGTGATTTTCAGGTAATTGATCCAGTACTCGACATAGTCGGATAAAGGACATCATGATAGTATGGTTGACATTCTCACGGCGAGTCAATGGAGGTTGCACAGCTCGTTTGGAGGCCTATGCGGAAGAACGATAAATAAAATGGTACTTGGAAGAGTCTAGCCAATGGAAGACTTCAATAAGCCGCTACAACGCACGACTCGCACCAGAAGACGACTACATGAATACAAAGGAGCGATGATAGATTTGATGATGAGTTCGGATGATGGTGATTAAGTTTCCCACGTGACCCATTTGACCTGAACCCAGACAACCCGGGTCCTTCCTTCTCTCCTTCTTATTTCACCACCGCACCTATCACAACCATCCAATAGCACCCATGCATCCAACCCGATTTCAACTCCAAAATATGCACGTCATGAAAACCCTCGATATTCAATCTCTTTAGCAAATCCCTCGCACAAACCCGAGATCCATGCATACGCATGCTCAATTTTGCGATTCGGGTTTCGGTCGAGTTTTCGGAGTCCATGGCCACCCTGAACCTGATAATATTTGACCCGACCATCATGATATCCAAGCACGTCCCCGAGCCATGTGCGACCCATGCATAAGCCCAGCTGGCCCAGTCTGTCCTCATAAATTCACTCTTACCCGTCCGATCGCATCGCAACCGTCCGTGTACCAAGAACCCATGCATGGGATTGAATCGTCCACGTCCTTACCTTCCCATCCGGACTTAATCGCAGACAAGTTTTGTTCTCCTCATTTATTTCCACTTTCATCGCAGCCGTCCGTGTCATTTATTTCCACTTTAATCGCAGCCGTCCGTACACTCAACGTACAAGTTCAGCTGCATGCATGGGACTTAAATACAGCCGTCCCGTGCATGAACCCGAACGCCCAGGTCCGTCTAAACCGTGACCCATGCAGCTGTCTGATCTTGTATCTCTCCTCTCGTGTCCAGGGTATATTAGATACCACCCGAGCACCTTCCTCTCTTGTAACCCATCACGGCCGTCCGTGAGCCCATCAGAACCGGAGTATTTCTATCCTACCCGATCTTCTTCTTCATAGACCTGATCGCAGCCGTCCGTGCACCTACAATCCAAGCCAACCGCCCAACTCTCTCTTTTTCTCCCGGCCATGCAATCCAAATCACAGCCCTCCAGTGCACCGAACCCATGCAGCTGTACCCGAGCACAGCAGCCATCTCCTTTCCAAATAATCACAGCACCGTCCGATTCATCATAACCGTCCAAGCTCAGCCCTTCCATGCATGCATGTGCACCGAGAACCCATGCAGCAGATCACGCCCAGCCTCTCTTCTCCCGTCTCAGTTTCTCTCTCTAAATCCGATACACCCGCTCCCTCTCTCTCTCCCGTTTCTCTCTTCCTTCTTTCTCTCCCTACAAACCGAACTTCCAGCTCTCTGTTTCTCTCTCTAGCCGTTCTCTTCTCCCCCGAGATCGCAGCTGGCCGAACCAGCCGTCTCTCTCTCTTCCTACTTTCACTCGACCCGATCGTGACTCTCTCCCCCTACAAACCAGCCGCCCATCTCTCTCTCCCGGTTCTTTCTCTCTCTCTAACCGAAACCTTCTCTCTTTTATTCCGTTACCCCGAGATCACAGCCATCCGTCGTCCTTTCTCTCTCTAAACCCGAACGCCCAGCTTTTCTCTCTTCGCCCGATCGTTTTTCTCTCTCTAAAAACCCGCGAGACCCCGTGCACCCATGCAGGAGAATCACAGCCGTCTAGTGTACCCAATCACCCCCGTGTCTCTCTCCTCGCGATCGTCCCGGACTCCTCTCTCTTCATTACCATTCTCTTTCATCCCGTCTCCTACTCTTTCGCTCTCTAAAACCGGACCCCCTCTTAGTTCTCTTTCTAAACCCGGACACACTCTTCTCTATAAAGGGGGAGGAGGCCAAACTTCATGAGACACGAACCATTAGCCGGACCAGAGCCATCTTCATCATCACATCACCAGGGAGACCACCAAAATCCGAACTTCATCCACCACGAGCCGGACCATCACCTCATCACCACCGGCCACCATTCATTCGCCATCCTCCCGGAACTCGATCCACCATCTCCACCCGGCATCGTCATCAACGGACGCCGTCATCATCGCCGGACGCTGTCATCATCGAAGCACGCTGTCATCATCGAAGCACGCCGTCGTCCACGAGCGCCATCCTTCATATTTTTTCATTAATGGAGTTTGCGTGCACTTATGCTTTTCTGTTGAATTTTATGAACATGCACGACTAAACCCCTAGCTAAGGCTATGGGGGATGCCTAGTAGTTATTATGTGTTTCTTTGATCAGTAATAATGTTTTAATTGTCTTATGATTGAATCCTATGTGAACGACACTATTCTAAGATGTATGGCATCTAGCTTGCAAATTTGTTTGATTTCGTATCGACTCCGGGCATACGTAATGCTTGCGAATCCCTGTGGCTTGATGACACGAGCTTCACGAGTCTCTCATCACATAATTTTCAATCTATATATGTATTTATGATGGATGCGTATCTCTAGAAATCAGCACATGTGTATAAGTTATTTTGATTACATATCGACTCCGGGCATATGCAATGCTTAATAACCTCTGTAGCATGCATGCTAGAACCTATTTTCATGCTATCCTCGTACAAATCATTGATCAAAAGAATGCATAATATATTACTAGGTTGAACCCGGATGCCTTAGCCTCATCTCCATCGTAACATCCTTTAATTAATTGCAATATTTAGTTCTATTTAATTTAGTAACGTAGTTTCATCATTCGTGCTCCACTCTCAGTGGAAAACCCTGAATTACACTCACGTTCACGCACTTCCATTACACTAGTTCCAATTAGTCCTTCAGTCCCTGTGGAATCGACCTCGGACTCACCGAGATTACTACTTCGCTACACACCCTATACTTGGGGTTAAATTGCACTTTTTAGTCCCTTAATTAGGACTACTTAAAGTTGTAGCAAGTTTTTGGCGCCGTTGCCGGGGATTGCAACGGACGAATAGGAACTTCGCATCCACGTTTTTCTTTTTAGTCCGTGCTTTTTCTTTGCATTCAATATACTAAGTACTTCTTTTTATTCTTTTCAAGTAAAAAAAAAAAAAGATCTGAATATTGGAAGCGCAGTAAACCGTTGATTGCGAAGGAGGAGTACTACACACTTGGCTAAATCAGGAACTGCTTCTCCCTGGTACACTCGTTCTTTAAATTCTCTGTATTTTCTATCTCGCATCAGCTTACGCTCTCGTGGGAAAGCTCGGCACATACGTCTCGGTGTAGGCGTATGTGTGTCTAGTCTGTAGTCCCCTTCAAACGAAAGCGTTCATATAGAAGGCTTTAGGTGGTGCATACATTGTTTTGTGATTATACTAGGCCACCTGTTCATTTCTAATTGTTCATTCTGAATGCTTAAATCCTAATTCATTTGAAATCATGACTAGGACTTTACGTGATTACTTGCAAAATGGCTCAACTTATTCAGACATGTATGATTCGAATGGGTGGAATAAATCTAATGCGAATAATTATCACGTGCCTTCTGCTTATGCTCCTTATGTGAGTTTACATATGGAGACTATTAATGATACATGTAAAGAACGCTTGCAAACTAATCAACATACTCTGCAATATTATCGTGAGCATTCTATGCATGATACTTATGTTCCACCATATAAGAAATCCCTTGAAGATACATTGCAATCATTTTTAAAGAATTCCATACAAATTATTCAAGATCTTCAAACACCAATTAACAGAAGTGATCAATCCTATCTTGACAATGACGAGGAAGAGATTTTGATCTCTCCACCTCAATTTAACCCCATGAATGATGAGGATAAGGGCAATGAGGAAAGCACAAGTGGCATCCCCATAGAAGGCAAGCTTTCTGAATTTGATTTTCTAAATCCTTTGGAAGCTTGTCTAACCAAGATTGATGACATTGATAATAACGTGAATTTTGAAGAAAACAATGTCATTCTAATTAACATTGATGACATCAATGAGGATGAGATCTCTGAGAAAAAAACTGCTCTTCTACTTAATATTGATGACATTAATAAGGATGTGAATTTTGCAGAAGTTCATTGTCTTCCATGTAATATTGATAATGATATTATTATTGAAAATACCAAATTTTCTATGTCTAAACTCAATAATGATATTATCACTCTCCATTCTGATATTGAAGAATCAAAACCTAACTTGCAAATTCAATCACCTGAGTCAGAGGATATATATTTGGGCTAAGAAAGATGTTCTATGATGATTTCCTATAAATCGAATATGGATTTTGAAACTAAATTAATGGATAAACATAAAGAAAATATAGGGTGGAATATAAATGAAATTTATATTCTCCAGTTTGAAGAAAATACAAATTCAGCATATGAAAAACAATGTAATGTTACCCCTAATAGAAAGGATGTGGTGAGCGAATATACGCATCCACAATATATCTCAGGATATGTCTTCTTTATGCATGACTACTCTTTATTCTTTTTGAAAATTCCAAAAGATCATGTTTATCAGGATTAATCTCTATATCTGCTAGAGATCTTTTGCTTGTATATTAGTTTTGTTTTTCTGTTATTCTATTTTCTTTCTAGTAATATTCTTGGAGAGCAGTGTAAATCTGTGTAATCATCTTTTCAGGTAATCTCTAACCCGTCTCCATGTCTTCCTTGCAAAATGATATATCCTTCATGTTTCTATATTTAAATCTTCATAAAATATCATTATGTGCATCATTTTTTTAAACATTGAGGACAATGTCATATTTAGGTTGGGGGGTGGGAATCCTGATGAATTCCAATTTTGTGCATTTTTACACTTTTCCAAATATTAGTTATTACTTTTATTCATTTTTCAAAAAAAAAAAAAAAAATCTTTTCTTGCGTATGATTATAAAATTTGTTTGTTTTTAATTTCTTGTCTATTATTAAAAAAAAAAAATTATTATCTACTCTGGAAGTTTTGCAGTATAATTTTGTGTACTTTTGTTAGGATTATATAGCACTTAGTGACATAGATTATAAAAGGCTTAAGTTCTAGTCGAAAGGTGTTGACGTTGAATTCCTTTTATTAATTCTTTCTTATGGAGTATCAGGTTAATTGTACTTTGAAAACTTCACTACACATCTGGCTTGCACCTTTGGAGTCTAGGTTTGATAGGTTATTGTTGATCTGATAAGACTTAGAGGCCTGATGAACCATGACTGTCTTGTTCACTTAGTCTGCTCTATGGAGAGATAGGGTGAAAAAAAAAAAAAAAGGCAACTAGTGGATTAGACCAGGTACAGCGAAAAGGGCTACCTATTACAAGGTCTAGGGTTGAGTTATGTAAAAGTCCTAAATTATATGCAACTATATTAGTGAAGCATGGTGTATAGGGTTATGAGAATGATCCTATATACACATAGTGAATCTAATGTAAAAGCAACATGGGGATGGCTACCTGACTTGTGAGAGCGTTGGCAGCGTGTCATGGGCACAGAGTGCAGCTACCATGGTGTAAATTAGGAAGGGATACATAATGAGATCCTTAAAAAAGGAGACCTGAAAAAAAAAAAAAAAAAAAAAGAAAAAGAAAAAGAAAAGGGGGATAGTGTGAAAGCCGTCGCTGTAAAAACACGAGTAAGCATGGAATATCACACATAAAGCCCTTGTGGTATTAAAGTGAACATCTACACCTCTCGTAAACCTGGACAGACAGCGAGGTTTTGAATCAGTGTTTAAGGTCGTTCGACTGTTCTTGGTGCTTATTGGTATTGATGCATCCTTGAAAACCAAAGCTCTAGTCGTGTTAAGTCCAGATATCACCGAGCACTCGAGTACAGTCAGTTTGATATTTCCTACCGGAGGGTTAATAACCGGAACTCAATCGATGACTCGGTAAACTAGAAGTTGGCCAATACTACTCTACAAACTTTGTGCCGTAGAATCTCTAGTCTTGAGTACTTTAAATTATTCATCAAAACTTTCTGTTAAAAAAAAAAAGAAAAAAAGTTGCTTTATGTAGTTTTTCCGTTTAATAAAAAAAAAAAACTTTTTGGGGATAGAAATCATGCATTATTATCGAAAATCTTTGCATTGAATTCTCGCTTATTTTGCTTGAGGACTAGCAAAAAGCTGGTTGGGGGGTGTGTTAAGTCTCCAAATAATGCATTTTATCGCTTATTTCTTACTGCATTATCATCGCTTTCCTACGTAAAACTTTTCATATACTCGTAAAGCGCATCAGTTTCTTTACACCATTGCATAGTAGACTTTATTACGGACATAACGGTGTATTGGTTCGCACTCATACGATACATGCATGAAAAATACGAAGCCCGATAGTCCAAGTTATTCTTTTTATCGATAATCATATTGGATCCTTACACGCGTCATTTCATGTGTGATTTTCAGGTAATTGATCCAGTACTCGACATAGTCGGATAAAGGACATCATGATAGTATGGTGGACATTCTCACGGCGAGTCAATGGAGGTTGCACAGCTCGTTTGGAGGCCTATGCGGAAGAACGATAAAGAAAATGGTACTTGGAAGAGTCTAGCCAATGGAAGACTTCAATAAGCCGCTACAACGCACGACTCGCACCAGAAGACGACTACATGAATACAAAGGAGCGATGATAGATTTGATGATGAGTTCGGATGATGGTGATTAAGTTTCCCACGTGACCCATTTGACCTGAACCCAGACAACCCGGGTCCTTCCTTCTCTCCTTCTTATTTCACCACCGCACCTATCACAACCATCCAATAGCACCCATGCATCCAACCCGATTTCAACTCCAAAATATGCACGTCATGAAAACCCTCGATATTCAATCTCTTTAGCAAATCCCTCGCACAAACCCGAGATCCATGCATACGCATGCTCAATTTTGCGATTCGGGTTTCGGTCGAGTTTTCGGAGTCCATGGCCACCCTGAACCTGATAATATTTGACCCGACCATCATGATATCCAAGCACGTCCCCGAGCCATGTGCGACCCATGCATAAGCCCAGCTGGCCCAGTCTGTCCTCATAAATTCACTCTTACCCGTCCGATCGCATCGCAACCGTCCGTGTACCAAGAACCCATGCATGGGATTGAATCGTCCACGTCCTTACCTTCCCATCCGGACTTAATCGCAGACAAGTTTTGTTCTCCTCATTTATTTCCACTTTCATCGCAGCCGTCCGTGTCATTTATTTCCACTTTAATCGCAGCCGTCCGTACACTCAACGTACAAGTTCAGCTGCATGCATGGGACTTAAATACAGCCGTCCCGTGCATGAACCCGAACGCCCAGGTCCGTCTAAACCGTGACCCATGCAGCTGTCTGATCTTGTATCTCTCCTCTCGTGTCCAGGGTATATTAGATACCACCCGAGCACCTTCCTCTCTTGTAACCCATCACGGCCGTCCGTGAGCCCATCAGAACCGGAGTATTTCTATCCTACCCGATCTTCTTCTTCATAGACCTGATCGCAGCCGTCCGTGCACCTACAATCCAAGCCAACCGCCCAACTCTCTCTTTTTCTCCCGGCCATGCAATCCAAATCACAGCCCTCCAGTGCACCGAACCCATGCAGCTGTACCCGAGCACAGCAGCCATCTCCTTTCGAAATAATCACAGCACCGTCCGATTCATCATAACCGTCCAAGCTCAGCCCTTCCATGCATGCATGTGCACCGAGAACCCATGCAGCAGATCACGCCCAGCCTCTCTTCTCCCGTCTCAGTTTCTCTCTCTAAATCCGATACACCCGCTCCCTCTCTCTCTCCCGTTTCTCTCTTCCTTCTTTCTCTCCCTACAAACCGAACTTCCAGCTCTCTGTTTCTCTCTCTAGCCGTTCTCTTCTCCCCCGAGATCGCAGCTGGCCGAACCATCCGTCTCTCTCTCTTCCTACTTTCACTCGACCCGATCGTGACTCTCTCCCCCTACAAACCAGCCGCCCATCTCTCTCTCCCGGTTCTTTCTCTCTCTAACCGAAACCTTCTCTCTTTTATTCCGTTACCCCGAGATCACAGCCATCAGTCGTCCTTTCTCTCTCTAAACCCGAACGCCCAGCTTTTCTCTCTTCGCCCGATCGTTTTTCTCTCTCTAAAAACCCGCGAGACCCCGTGCACCCATGCAGGAGAATCACAGCCGTCTAGTGTACCCAATCACCCCCGTGTCTCTCTCCTCGCGATCGTCCCGGACTCCTCTCTCTTCATTACCATTCTCTTTCATCCCGTCTCCTACTCTTTCGCTCTCTAAAACCGGACCCCCTCTTAGTTCTCTTTCTAAACCCGGACACACTCTTCTCTATAAAGGGGGAGGAGGCCAAACTTCATGAGACACGAACCATTAGCCGGACCAGAGCCATCTTCATCATCACATCACCAGGGAGACCACCAAAATCCGAACTTCATCCACCACGAGCCGGACCATCACCTCATCACCACCGGCCACCATTCATTCGCCATCCTCCCGGAACTCGATCCATCATCTCCACCCGGCATCGTCATCAACGGACGCCGTCATCATCGCCGGACGCCGTCATCATCGAAGCACGCTGTCATCATCGAAGCACGTCGTCGTCCACGAGCGCCATCCTTCATATTTTTTCATTAATGGAGTTTGCGTGCACTTATGCTTTTCTGTTGAATTTTATGAACATGCACGGCTAAACCCTTAGCTAAGGCTATGGGGGATGCCTAGTAGTTATTATGTGTTTCTTTGATCAGTAATAATGTTTTAATTGTCTTATGATTGAATCCTATGTGAACGACACTATTCTAAGATGTATGGCATCTAGCTTGCAAATTTGTTTGATTTCGTATCGACTCCGGGCATACGTAATGCTTGCGAATCCCTGTGGCTTGATGACACGAGCTTCACGAGTCTCTCATCACATAATTTTCAATCTATATAAGTATTTATGATGGATGCGTATCTCTAGAAATCAGCACATGTGTATAAGTTATTTTGATTACATATCGACTCCGGGCATATGCAATGCTTAATAACCTCTGTAGTATGCATGCTAGAACCTATTTTCATGCTATCCTCGTACAAATCATTGATCAAAAGAATGCATAATATATTACTAGGTTGAACCCGGATGCCTTAGCCTCATCTCCATCGTAACCTCCTTTAATTAATTGCAATATTTAGTTCTATTTAATTTAGTAACGTAGTTTCATCATTCGTGCTCAACTCTCAGTGGAAAACCCTGAATTACACTCACGTTCACGCACTTCCATTACACTAGTTCCAATTAGTCCTTCAGTCCCTGTGGAATCGACCTCGGACTCACCGAGATTACTACTTCGCTACACACCCTATACTTGGGGTTAAATTGCACTTTTTAGTCCCTTAATTAGGACTACTTAAAGTTGTAGCAAGGGGAGCACTGACACGTTGACCCAGCGGCGATACTCAGGAGTTGCAGCATCCTTTCCGCCCGACTTGATCCCCGGTGAGAAAATACACCTAGTAAATCTGTCATAAAGCGCTCCCCAGAGGCGATACGCTTCCTGCGGGGTGTAACGTGACTTCATACGCAAAGGAGTCCCAGGCAACTCCTGACGAAAACCCTGCTGTCGAGCAAATCGGTGGGGAGAGTACCGTGCCACCTCCACTACATCCTCACGACGCCAAACGAGATACCCGGGCCTGCAACTCACCATGCTCCAGTACAAGTGCTCGGGCATTTCCTCCACATCACATACCAAGGATCTTGTAGAAGGTGCAAGTGCATTCTCCGATATAAATTCAAAGTCAGAAGGGCCCATACGTCTCAAACACTCTCGGGCACTAGGCTTCGGACGCTCCCATACGTAATAAGCGTTCATCACACCTCCCACACAAGGAAGATAGGGCACCGAGGTTGAAGGTCCATACGCCGCAAAGATCCCCTTCGGAAAGTGAAGCCCAATCCAGCCATAGAGGTAATGCAGGGGGACAAAAGGAGCTGGCCCTGCCTACTTCCCCTCTTGCATTACCCGCACTCGATAAACTCCAGTAGGTTCCACTAAGCCCTCCGTACAACGAGCAGAGGATCGCCGGCGCCAGGTTAAGAAACTCTCCATTTACCATCCGAGCAGCTGCAAGGAAGGTCCCAGGACGTATCACATCCCCTTCCCAGGGTAAAGCAAAGCGGCAAAGGAAAAGTACCAACCCCGCTGACCAGTAAGTAGCACGCCAGGCATCGCTGCATTCCTCAAGTTCCAAAACTTCCCAAGGACGTTGCGCCCCGGCCATGGAGCACCATTCTTTCTTCAGAGATTCAATCGGTCGCCGGAAAGTGCCAGGCGCCGGCCTCTTTGACGATGCATATCTCCACATCGGGTGACTCGAAGGGGGAGCGTGACGATACTCTCATCGAAATCAGAAATCTACCCAATCCGAGTGGAGTACCCGGTCTGACCGCTCGCGCGCCGCTATAATAGCATATGCCTTGAAAAGCAAAAGGCAGAAGCTAGGAGACTCGTCGGGGTCCGTCAAGACCTCCAGAGAAGGAACCTCCTCCTGATAGTAACTCCGAACTTCTGGACACCCAGAGATGACATGCACGTCACGAAGGGTGATCCCGATTTCACCAGCTCCGGTCAAGAAGGTGTTGGTCTCAGGGCACCACTGCTCACACAGAGCCCGGTACATACCGTCCGGACGGCTGTACTCCCAACAAGCCGGCTCCACAAACCTCGCCAGACGCTCCATCCCTGGCTCTGCCTGCAACGCGCCGGATAGCTCTCTCATCCAGTCCCGGAAACCTCCCAGATACGTGACATCTCCACGCGGTTGAATCCCCACACCCCATCGCGTACTGTGGGACCATATCTTCAAAGAAACAACAGGGATCGGAACCGACTCCTCGCCAGTATGGTGGAACGGCAGCCCCAAACTAGGCTGGACGATTTGCCGAGAAGATCCTTTGTCGGTAAGGATACGCTCGCCCAGTTTCAACACTCGACAAGAGCCGTCGGTCACGCCGTCCTCGCAAACTCGCTCGTGCGTCAAAAGCTGAAGTACTGACAGTCCGGTCTCCTGTCTCGAAGCACGGTGGTGGAAGACTTGCGCGAAAGGGAAGCGAAGATGCGTACTCCCGTGGGAGACCGCATCGACGATCCAGCCGGAACTCGGAAAGCTCTCGTAACGACGAGACCTGAAAAAAAAAGAAGACAAAGCCCAAGTCCGATAGATTCCGAATACAGAAACAAAGAAATCGAGGGGGGGGCCTTGAGCAAATAAAGAAGAATAGAGGGGGGTCACAGCAAAAAGCCACGACCCTCTCCTCCTCTCTCCTGTTAAAACTAGCAGGGGGGGCCTTGAGCAAGTAAAAAAGAATAAAGGGGGGTCACAGCAAAAAGCCGCGACCCTCTCCTCCTCTCTCCTGTTAAAACTAGCAGAGGGGGCCTTGAGCAAATAAAGAAGAATAGAGGGGGGTCACAGCAAAAAGACGCGACCCTCTCCTCCTCTCTCCTGTTAAAACTAGCAGAGGGGGGCCTTGAGCAAGTAAAGAAGAATAGAGGGGGGTCACAGCAAAAAGCCACGACCCTCTCCTCCTCTTTCCTGTTAAAACTAGCAGGGGGGACCTTGAGCAAATAAAGAAGAATAGAGGGGGGTCACAGCAAAAAGCCGCGACCCTCTCCTCCTCTCTCCTGTTAAAACTAGCAAGGGGGGGGCCTTGAGCAAATAAAGAAGGATAGAGGGGGGTCATGGCAAAAAGCCGCGACCCCCTCTCTCTATCTCTCCTATTAAAACATGCAGGGGGGGTGCTGTCGTCCTCGACCAACACCGGCCACCGCACCCCCCGCCGGCCCCCGCAGCCCCGGCCGCCTCCGCCTCTGACCCCGCGCAGCCCCGCGCCTGCGCTCGCCGCACCCCGTGACTCCGGCCGCCGCTCCCTCCGCCCGCACCCGCTGCGCCCGAGCCCACTGCACCCGCCTCCGGCCCAAGTCCGTCGCGCCCCGCCTCCGGCAGCCGCGCCCGTCGCGCCCTCCCTCCGGCCCGAGCCCGTCGCGCCCCGCCTCCGGCCGTGCGCGCCCGTCGCGTCCTCCCTCCGGCCCGAGCCCGTCGCGCCCCGCCTCCGGCCGCGCGCGCCCGCCCGCGCCCTCCTCCGCGCCCGCAGCCCCGGCCGCGCCCGCACCCCGCCTCCAGCCCACGCGCCGGCCGCATCCCGCAGCCCTCGGCCGCGTCCCACCTTCGGCTCGCACGCCGGCCGCACCCTGCAGCCCCCGGCCGTGCCTCGTCTCCGGCTCGCACGCCGGCCGCACTTCGCAGCCCCCGGCCGAGCCCGCCTCCGGCCTGCGCCCTCGCATGCCCACGGCCCCACCATGAAAACAAGAAGAAGAAGAAGAAGAAGAAGAAGGATGAGGAGGAGGATCACCTCGCCGGCAACCCTCCGCCCTCCACGGGCCGGCGGTCTCCCCTCCTCCGCGAACCCCATGGCGTGACCGCCTTCATCTTCCGCGGCATCGTCGCAAAGCGAGAAACCCTAGCAGAGCTTTCGCCTCCAAGCCGCCGGGAATCGCTGATAATGAAGAGAAACGAAAACGGGGGGCCTTATAAAGAGCTAATCCAACATGAATACGCGACTCAAGTCCAAGCGCTATGCGTTTCCCGAGGGCACACTCGAACTTGAGGGGGCACTTGTGGGCATCGAAATTAGCCCACGGGTCGAACCCGATTTGTACACGAAAAATAGGCCCGCACTCAACGGCCTTCGGGTCGAACCCGACTCGCCCATGCAACTTGGGCCCGCACACAACGACCCACATGCGAACCCCGGCCCATACACAACGGCCCGCATGCAACTTGGCCCACACACAACGGCCCACATGCGAACCTTGGCCCATACACGACGGCCCGCATGCGGAATTGGGCCCGCGCACAAACGGCCCACATACGGAAATCTGGCCCATGTACAACGGGCCGCATGCAACTCGGCCCATACACGACGGCCCACATGCGAAATTGGGCCCGCACACAAACGGCCCGCATGCGCACTCGGCCCGCGTGCAAACTCGGCTCGCGCACCGCAGCCCAACTCAAAGTAAGCGGGTCCCACCGGACCCGCTACCCGAACACAAAGAGGGGGGCCCACCGGCCCCCCTTCTAGAAAACCGCGCCCCCTCCTCATGAAGAGGTGGGGCCGGCCACAAAAGAAAAAGAAAAGAAAAGAAAAAAAAAAGAAAAAAAGAAAAAGAAATCAAAAAATCGCCTCGATGCGAGGGGAGGTGGCGTGGACGTCTACACAGCCGTAGATCCGCGACGATCCCTTGATCCAACGGACAAGATGACGTTGTGTCGCCATCCGATCCAAAAGTGCAACAAAAATAACAACTCAATCTTTAAAAGATCGAGTCACATCTGGCCCGTAACCACCCCAACTAAAAAGGAGGGGATCGGGTTTGTTTCCTTGGATAAAGGAACAATATCTTGATGGTTATGGGGGGAGATATCGGATGAAACAAAAAGATTTCAGCCATATCTCCCCCAACCGCCCCCCTTTGCCTATAAATAGAAGGGGCGGGGGAAGGCACAAGAGGTCCGAAAGCCGAAGACGAAAGAGCTCCGCAAGAGAAGCTCCAACGCTCGAAGACCAAAGGCTTCACGAGGCACGGCAAGCACGTCCTACGGGAATCCTTGACCCTTCAAGTCCTCATCAACATGAAGACCTTGCACTCGGAGATCAAAGCTTCGACTCCTCGCACGAAGAAGAAAGCGTGGAGAAGAAGACCCGGAGCCGTCATAACCCGATTGCTCCAACGATCTTCATTAGCTCCGAAGACGCCATAAGCAAAGGCCGGAGAAGAAGATCGAAGCCGACAACACCCATCGTCTTCAACAAAGGCATCAACTCCTTGCACGAAGAAGAAAGCCGGGAGAAGAAGGCCTGAAGCCGGTGCTACCCCTGCCGCCTTCGTCAACCAAAAGTCGACGCTACAACCGTCGTGCTGAAGCCGGTGCTACACCCGCCGTCTTCGTCAACAAAAGCGATGCTACAATCGTCGTACTGAAGCTGGTGCTACACCCGCCGTCTTCATCAAGAAAAGTCGACGCTACAACCGTCGCACGGAGATCGGTGCTACACCCACCATCTCCGCAAGAAGCTTTCAACTCCGATCCAGCCAAATACGCCCGGAGAAGAAGCCAACCGACGCCACAACCGTCGAGGAAGCCGGAAGAATAAAGAAGCCTTGAAGAAGCATCGCCGTTCTAGAAGAAGATCGAGTCAAAGCTAAAGTCAAAGCCAACGCCAGAAGCCGAAGCAGACGCACCGGTAAAGCCCGCGCCAAAGCAACGCACGTGCCAAAGCCAAGCAACTACGCCGGTCACGAGCAAAGCACCGCACGTTCTAGCCGATACGACGCAAAGTCCGGAAGACCTAAAGCATCGCAAGTCTCTACCCGTCCACGTTCAAGCGCAAGCGCCAAAGCCAAGCAAAAGCCAGAGCCACGCCAAAGCTACGACAAAGCCGAAAGCTAAAGCCAAAGCTGACGCCAAAAACACGATCGACGCCGCGAACCGACGATCAAGGACGCCAAGGTCGAGCAAGGATCGAGGAAGACACGAAGACCGAGGAACGAAGCCCAAAGCCTCCCTAGCCGAGAAAGCGCGAAAGCACGGACGGGACAAAATCAACGGCGGGAACTCCTTAGCCTCTCAAAAACCCTCACCCTGTAAAGACCCCTGTCCTGGGCAACCCCTTCAGAGCTCTCGCACGAATACCACGTGGATACGCGGATCAAAGGGACCCTCCAGAGGATCTCTCCCACAATCTCCTGATCAAAAAATTTGTAATCTCGTGTGATCCGCAATAAAGACGACCCGAATCTTTTTCTGCGACCACACTAACTAAATGTCACTTACAAAAACAAATGGCACGTAAAACCGACACTTACAAAATCAAGAGATATTTTATCGGACACAAACTCAAGATAAAGTGTCTCTTAATTTAGTCAAAAAACCAATTGCCGATAAAGTGTCTTTTAATTTAGTTAAGAGATAAATTACCAATAAAGTATCTCTTAATTTAATTAAGAGACAAACTATCGAAAAATTAATATCTAGTCAAGAAACACTTTATCGGATATAATTGTCGATAAAATGTCTATAGTTTCATAGTAACAATGGATCTAGTTTTGTAAAGTTTGATTAGTAGATTTTAAAAATCAAATTTTTTTATAATTTTGATGAGTATACAAAAAGTTATGATTTTTTAAAAATAAAAAACACACATTCACAAAAAACAAATAATTAATTTTTTAATTTTTTTAAAATTTAAGATAAGACAAATAAAAGATAAAAGGGTTCTTTGTTGGATTATAGGGACTTACTTCAGGTCTGTAGAAGGCGAGATCTAAATTATTTCTCAAAACTGGATGAAGCACAAACAGAAGCAGAAGCAGCCGACGTTATAACTGAAGACGCCTCAGTGCCTCACCAGCACCAGGAGACAGAGTGAGGACCAACTTCTCAGAGGGCATGCACCCTCCTCCGCTTTCGCAGTTCAAAAGATCGCGGCTGCAATAAAACCAGTGGATTCACAGCTAGAAGAGAGAGAGAGAGAGAGAGAGAGAGAGAGAGAGAGAGAGTCCAGAGACCCCCTTTCCTCAGAAACCCTCAATCTCATCTCTATCTTTCTGTTGATCGATCCTCAAATCTGAGACATGGGTTTTGCTCCCCCTCCGTCCGTCTCCAAAACCCGGGTCTTCTTTTTGTCTCCAGCTCTCATGTTCTCTGTCTAGAACCCTGACTCTCTTAACCCCCTCTCCTTTCTCCCTGCTTCACTATAACCCTATCTCGACCTCCTCTCCTCTCTGCGCAGGCCCCAATATCCAAATCCCAATTGTGGGTTTTGCTCCTCGCGCCTCCCCCTTCAATACCCACATGCTCGTTTATCCTCCCTCGTCCCCCATTTCTCTGTAGAGCCCCTTCCGTCTCTTTCTCTCTCACATCCCCTGTTTCTTCCGGAGGAATCCGAGACATGGGTTTTGTTCTCCCTACCGAACCTCGTCTCTCCTTCCGGGTCAGATGTCACTCCTCACTCTAGAACAGCTCCTCTCGCCGTCTCTCCTCCCTTGCTTCCAGAAAAGAGAGGGGGACGAGAAGGTGGAAGAAACTATGTACTTGTCCGATAAATCCCGGCAAATCGATTTCTACAAGGAGGGAGGACGAGAGATGATGATCGAAGTGGACGGCAACGGTGGATTGCTGCCCCAGCAGCAGCAGCAGCAGCAGATGGTTCTGCCTGAAAGCAGCGGAGAGGATCATGAGATGAAGGCCCCGAAGAAGCGGGCTGAGACGTGGGTCCAAGAGGAAACACGGTGCCTCATCAGCTTCCGGCGAGAGATGGATGGGCTGTTCAACACCTCCAAGTCCAACAAGCACCTCTGGGACCAGATCTCGGCTAAGATGAGGGATAAAGGGTTTGATCGGTCGCCGACCATGTGCACGGATAAGTGGAGGAATTTGCTGAAGGAGTTCAAGAAGGCGAGGCACCAGTACAAGGGGAGCGGGTCCGCGAAGATGTCTTACTACAAGGAGCTCGATGAGCTGCTGAAGGAGAGGAACAAGAATGCTCCATGCAAGAGCTCGACGCCCTCCAAAGTCAGTTCATACCTGCAATTTTCTGATAAAGGTAGAATTAGATGTTTCCCTTTTTTAAATGCTCAATGTGTCAAACTCTAAAGTTTCTCTGAAGAGTTTTCTTTGCCATGTTTGCATTACAAGTTTACAACGACAAGTGAGAAGAAAACGAAGATGCTGTTTTCTGGACTATGGATAGTTAATGCATGATATTGTATAGTATTGCATTGGATGTATTTCAATTTAGATTTCTTCATATTCAATCTCTCTAATGATCCAATTTTTTTGTGCTACGATTGCGTCGCCTGAATCTCGACAATTTATCCGGCAAGCGTAAAGGAGATAGGGGCCTGAACCTTATTGCGTATTCATATGTTGTACATATTCTAAATTGTCTCATTCGATTTAAACATAAATTACTTGTTGCCATATTACCAATGTTTTTTATATCTATCATAAGCTTTATTCTTGTCAAGGTTGTGAAGGTAGTCAGGCATTTCCTAAATGGCAAGTACAACTGGACGCCTATGTTGGTATCTAGACTGGCTCAAAGTTATTAAGGAAACTAATAATTTTCTAAGAGGAAAGCACCCCCACCCTTGAACACTTAGGTGGTACATAGGCGAGCCTCTAGTGGCATAGATAGTTGCAAAAGTTGTCACATGCGTGCATCCACATGCCTATATGTGTGTTTGTCTGTGCTGCATACATGTAACATGGCACAAGATTAAGAAATTAATGTATTCAAGTGCCTAGTAAGGATGAATTTAAATCACAGCATGACCATATGCACATATCATCTCAGAATGAAGAAATGTCTACAGCTAAGGAATTAAGGTGAACCATCATTTATTAATAAATCACAATGGAAACAAAATATACTTCATTGCAAGATCTATAATGAAGTCTAAAATATCTTCAACTACATTCATGATATCCAAATGAAGATTGAATTGTTGAATGTCATACATTTTATTTACAATTATGTCTCATGATCTAGAATGAAAAATCAAACTATATAAACTTCTTAAATGAATGAATTATTTTGATTGTGGAAACTAAGATGAAAAACAAAAAAGGGAAGATGAGGAAAAAAAATAGAAGAAAAGAGCACACACCAAAAAAAAAACTTCAGCTAGCATGCAAGGCCTGTAACGAGTCTAGAAAAGTAATCAACCACATTTATAATAAACTTGCATTAATGGATGCTCATAAAAAATAACTGACTTCAATTATTTCTATTGGAAGAACGAAGAAGAAAAGAAGAACAAGAGGAAAGCGTTCAAAAAAAGAGGGAAGAAAAAGTGGAAGAAGAGGACAAAAAAGACTAAAAGAAAAGCGCACCAACTGAATTTTCAAAGAAAAAGTGGAAAGAGGAAGAAGAAATTAATAATATAAATTTTATTTGACCAACATAGATGTTAGAATGATCTATATTAGTATAAATCTCTATAACTCAACTTCTTAAATGTTATTCACTATATTAGTGTGTATTCATATGTATTAGACATAACTCATGTTTGACTAACAATCACATAGGCTTCAAGGTACTTAAATTGATTACCTATGCACTGACTGGAAATTGAGGTGCCTGCTTCCGACTGAAGGCTAACACTCATGACTCATTATCTAGTTGGTCTACACCAGCTTGGGTGCCTATCTAGAAGCTCGTGACAATATTGCACATGTCAATCATGGTTTTAAGGTATGGTTTCTTGTTGGGTTTCGATCTAAGCCTAAACTGAAAATTTTGACCAAAATTTGACTTTATAGTTCCAATTTCGAAACCGAAATGGACCGAAATAACCAGTCCCCCTGATTTCGAGTTCGACCCTCATTTCGTTTCGTCTGGCTGAAACTGAAATATTCCACTGAAATTTTACAATTTTGGCCGAAATTTGAAACCATGATGTCAATATAAAACATGTTTTGATGGTTTATCTTCCATTGCCTAAATATGAACTACCTTCATCATGTTTGCAATTTTTAGGACTTTTTTTTATGAAGGCCAGGGTCACCCTCCATATTGGGGAGGTTCTTGTGAAAATTAAGGATGTCTCGTATGTTTTGAATTGATTTCATAAATTCATTTCATCTTTAAATTTATGCAATCAATCCTTTTTTTTTTAAATGTGAGCAAATATCAAAGAGCTAACCCCATTATGCATATCATGATTTATGTCTTGTCATGTTATTTTCTGTGTGCTCCTTGTCTATTACTCGCTCCATCCTAAATTTCATTATTTTCTTTTTCCTTTATTCGACACAATCATTTTTTCTATAAAAAAACTTTACTAATTGCAACATTTTAGGCCTCATTATATCTCAACCATAGAAGATGTAATTTCTATTTATTGTTATACCCAAACAAAGCTACCCATTTCTGAGAATCTGAAGAGAAACATTTAACTTTTACTAGATTAACACCTCAACTTAATCCAGAATAGGTAAAATGCCATATAACCTTCTTTAACATAAAAAGTTATACGTCATAGGGCTAGTAGCATACTTATTACTTATTAGAGAGGAGCCCTAAATTACGAAGGCACTCAAAGTAAAAGAAAATAGATCACTTACATGAACATACAATGGAAGCTAGTTGTGGCTTTGTATTGGGATCACCAATAACGAGATGTATTTTTATTTCACCTTTAGATGTTCCAAGTGAGAATGTGGGACGCTCTCATTTAAAGACAGTACCAGTATTTTTATCATTTTAAATGATACAAGGGTTTGGATTTGTGTCACTATCCGAAGCCTTGGATTTAGCAGTGTCGGTTTACATTGGTGTTAGTTTTTCTTTTATACTATTGTTTGATAAAACTTCAAATTTTAGTAAAATTGCTCCTAATTTTCTATCCAAATAGAACTGTTGTGTTCTTGTTCTTTGTTGCATGTCCGTCTCAGTTATTGGCTCTGTGGATTGCCTTGGTACCACAGTAGATAATGTCAATTTTCCCTCTATTATGTCTGTATTTTTGACATGTATAGACTATATGAAGATGTGAATTAAGTTGATTTTAAAATACTTCCATTTGAAAATCTAATATTCAATAATTGAAGGGCACAATATTTTATATCTTTGAATTTTCAACTATGAGGGCTCTCCTTTCCTTTTTGTTTCTTTCTTCTGTTGTGTATAAACTTGTTTTGAGATTTGCAAGAGGTAATTTCCTCTCTTTCAATGAGATAATTCCCCGTTTCCTTGAAAACTCCTGTTCCCCAACTTGATAGGAGTCTTGGAATGCCTGCACTAATATTTGTCTCTTCATGTTGCTGGTAAGCATAGGGCATTTCAATTGCTTGTTTAAGTCTTGAAAGCTTGTTCACTCTATTAGTTTTGTCATTCCATTAGCAGACTCCTGCAACAAGACATTTCAATATCTTGTTTAGGTTTTGAAAGCGTGTGCACTCTACTATTTCGTCATGCCATTAGCAGCAGCAGGTTTTCTTCATGTTCTCTGCATCCTATGGTTTACAAACTTTACTATTTTTGTTTGGCATCCTTGTCATGATAGTAGATCAATCTACATCTATCAAAGATGGTGGTGCAGCATTAATGCTCTTGATTATCATAATTAACCTAATTCTAGAAGGATATTGTTGTCTTTCCTAAGCCAAGGAGGTAGTCAGATAGATGGAGCCATCCTACCTGTACCGCATTATTCTTAATTTAGTCTTCCATCATTATTGCTTTTGGTTTCCTTACATTGATGTATAATTTATTTATTATCCTTTTGCGAGTGGACTTAGTAATGGTGATGTTGTTATAATGGCCTTCTTCTTACCTCTTTGTGATCATTTACAGTTACTATGGTTGACACATTTATTGTTTTTTTTTTATTTGAACTATTAACTTACTGCTAGAATAGATCCAATAAATATTTTCTTTTTTTTTGCAAATTAGTATTACTTATTTTGACTGCTTGCTTTTATTTTAATTTTTTACTCTAATTAGGTCTGGAAGATGCTGGTGTTCCATTTGAATCTGTAGAAGGTACTGCCTCATTACTTGTATTAGTTGAAGGTCCACAGTCTTCCAAGACTATCTTCTCCTTTCTTTGGTTACTTTTGCTTAGTGAAAATTAGTTTATGCCATCTTGCTGCCTCTCGTGACTTCTTAATGTGTTTATATTTATAGTATTTTGACTATTTTCTTAGCATCTTAACATTAATCGTACATGTAATAATTGATTTATCAAAATACCGATGCACTTGAGAATAACATTAATGCTCAACATGATCAAACATTAATGCTTATGTCGTCTAATTGCACCGAAAAGTTGTCCGAATTTCAGAATTTCTTTGTTAGGCGAAGACGAAGATTGAGCAAGAGAAAAGCTCTGATGTATTGGGCCCTTATGCCGAGTATAAAGAATGAACAATGTTGGTTGTCACCATAGGTGTGAATACCACCCATATAAAATGGAAAAGAAAGAATATATGCACAATGTATCTACCCCCCCCCTCTCTCTCTATATATATATATTTATATATACTAGTGCATACCCGTGCCTGTCAGCACTGCAGCGAGCCGCCGAAGCTTGAACGTCTTCGGCAACAAAACACTTTCGACGACAACACCAGCATTTATAGGGACACCAATTTCCTCGCCCGTGCCGATTGGCTCGAAGCTGGCACCTTCGGCGCAACCAACTCCCCATCCCCTTATAATCGATCAATCACAGCTGTCTCTGTTCGAACGGACTCCTTGAGGATCGCCCCTATGGCTTGGGGCGGCCGAAATTTCAGTAGGCTGGTTTATAGCCGTTGATGCGAATAACGATCATGGGATGAACGGTCAGGTTTAGTGCAGTTTCAATGGGCCGGGATTTTAGGGGTTTAGTGTAGTTTAAATGGGTTGGGATTTGATACTGAGTGATCGTGCATTGATTTTTGAACGAATGGTTAGATATATTCATAGGACACTACAGCGGGTCACCTTTGGCGGCAACATACCTGAATGCCTTCGGCAACAAAACACTTTCGACGACAACACCGACATTCATAGGGACACCCATTTCCTCGCCTGTGCTGATTGGCACGAAGTGGGCGCCTTCGGCGCGACCAACTCCCCCCCTCCCTATAATCAATCAATCACAACTGTCTCTGTTCGAACGGATTTCTCAAGATCGACCCGATGGTTTGAGGCGGCCAAAATTTCAGCATGTGGGTTTATAACCGTTGATGCGAACAACGATCACGGGATGAACGGTCAGGTTTAGTGCAGTTTCAATGGGCCGGGATTTTAGAAGTTTAGGGTAGTTTAAATGGGTTGGGATTTGAAACCAAGGAGAGATCGTGCGTTAATTTTTGAACGAATGGCTAGATCAATTTGGTTCATTTTTGTCCAGTCAGCTTGTCCTAGTCAGTTTTTTTGTTCCGTTTTGTCTTATCAGCACAAAACCGATGTCCCTTGTTATATAGACTAGTGCATGCATCTGCCTGTCGGCATTGCAGCAGACCGCCTTCGGCGGCAACACACCTATCGGCACTGCAACAGGCGGCCTTTGACGGCAACAAACCTAAACACCTTCGGCAACAAAACACTTTCGACAACACCGGCATTCATAGGGACACCCATTTCCTCACTTGTGACGATTTGTATGAAGCGGGCGCCTTCGTCGCAACCAACTCCCCCTCCCCCTATAATCGATCAATTACAGTTGTCTTTGTTCGAACGGATTCCTCGAGATCGACCCGATGGTTTGGGGCGACTGAAATTTCAGCAGGCGGAATGAACGGTCATGTTTAGTGCAGTTTAAATGAGCCGGGATTTTAGGGGTTTAGTGCAGTTTAAATGGGCCGGGATTTTAGGGATTTAGTGCAGTTTAAATGGGTTGGGAAATAGAGATCATGCGTTGATTTTTGAACGAATGCTTAGATCTATTCAGTTCATTTTTGTCCAGTAAGTTTGTCCCAGTCAGCTTTTTAGTTCCGTTTTATTTAGTCAGCACAAAACCGACGTCCCTTGTTATATAGAACAACGATCATGGGATGAACGGTCATGTTTAGTGCAGTTTAAATGGGTCGGGATTTTAGGGGTTTAATGCAGTTTAAATGGGTTGGGATTTGAAGCCTCCCAGTCAGCTTTTTAGTTCCGTTTTGTCTAGTCAGCACAAAACTGACGTCCCTTGTTATATAGAACAACGATCACGGGATGAACGGTCATATTTAGTGGAGTTTAAATGGGCCGGGATTTTAGGGGTTTAGTGTAGTTTAAATATGTTGGGATTTGAAACTAAGGGAGGGAGTTGGTTGACGGGGAAGTAGAGATCGTGCGTTGATTTTTGAACGAATGGTTAGATCTATTCGGTTCATTTTTGTCCAGTCAGCTTGTCTCAATCAGCTTTTTAGTTCCGTTTTGTCTAGTCAGCACAAAACCGACGTCCCCTGTTATATAGATATACTAGTGCATGCCCGTGCCTGTCGGCATTGCAGCGGGCCGCCTTCGGCGGCAACACACATGTCAGTAATGCAGCGGGCCGCCTTCGGCGGCAAAACACCCCCCGGGTATCACCACCCCCACCCCCACCGTCGTATGAGACAACAACACACTTGACCGCCTTCGACATGCCCGTGCCGATTGGCACGAAGCGAGAGCCTTCGGTGCGATGACAACACACTTGGCCATTGGCTCTGCAGCGGGCCGCCTTTGGCGGCAATACACCTGTCGGCCCGTCTTCGGCGGCAAGACACCCAACATTGGCACGAAGCGGGCAACCACCGCCCCACCCCCCAACCCCTGAATCCAAATCTTCTACACCATTTATATGTACCCCAAGTCACAGCCGTCCGTTGCACCCATACCCGACCCGTGCATCGCACTTTGTCCGAACCGGCAGGTAAAGAAAACAGATGTGATTGGCTCTCCAATGATCTACCCAGCATCCGATAATAGTGTACGATGGGTTCAATAGGCGCCTGTGATACGGACACCCATGATAATGAGTTGCAACGAAAAATAAAATTAAAAAAAATAAAAAAATAAATATTTAAACAGATCTTACTGGGTCTTAGCGGGTCTACCCGTTTTTAAACGGGTCGGGTACGGGTTTAGGTTCTAGCCACAATTAGTTAAACGGTTCGGGTCCGGATTTAGGGGTTTGGTTTTGGACACGATTAGTGTGGGGACACCGCGCCACACTTAACATTGTAGTGACCTGGCCGCTGACATTTGCAAACTTTCTTGACAGGATAAAGAAAAATAAATAAATCGAACATTCTCATGAAACGATAGTAGCACTCAACCGCGTGTGATATAGAAGCAGCAACTGTGATGTGCAACTGCACTTTGGTCACCAGCGAGCAAGGCACAAATCACGGGCGTTGATTCCGCATCGCATGACCTGGGCGCTACATGCCAATAACTGCCCGATTTCGTTAGGGGAGCGGAGTCGAGCCCGGTTTGCATGGTTCTCAGACTGCAGGGGTCTTTAAGGTAAGGAGCTTCGAGGATTTTGCTTGGCCATACCAACTGTCAAGTCCCAATTTTTGTCACAGGACCTGAAGGCAAAAGCGGGTGTGATTGGGGTCCGGGTAGGGATTAAAAGTAGGTTTAACTGGTGGTTTGATTCTGGTTGGGTCGCATGTTATTGAGTGAGGCAAAAAGATGAAAAGGAAAATGGGTTTTTATTAAAGATAAAATTTCAATTATATCAAAAGAAAAGTAAGTACAAATCATATTACATGAAGGGGTAATGTTTTCCGCTTCTTGATCAGTTCTTTGACAATCTCTTTGAAAAGTTTCTCAATGACTAGTTTATCCTGCAGTTCTTGCACCTTGGTTGAACATGCCGCAGCCTGTGAGGAGGTTCACAAACTTCTTCACGAATCTCCGTGTCCAAAGCTGAAATTAAAGCTATTAATTAAACATAATAATAAAATATTTTGGAAAAAAATAATAATTTTCTTCCCTTTTTTATACTCTTGTGAGTATGTGATCAGGACACTATTTGGTTCTCCGAGTACTCGATAGCTTTTATTAATTTTGAAAATTGTAATTAAAGCTATAATCTCATAACAATTAAATGCATATTAGTAAATAGTATGAGCTATTGATCAAAAGACAACAGATCATTGATCCATGCAGTCAAATAACAATTCAAGACATTATTGCAGACCAAAAACAATTGACTCATTCATCAGCATGTTATATGTTGTAATGTACAAACCGTTTTTCCCCAGCGGACATACGCTCACCAAACAAACAATCCTGATGATGTAAAGTGGGGACAAAAAATAATTCAAAATTTTTAAGTAGTCTAAACTACATATTCTTCAAGGCTCCAATGCAAAATGATTGTTCACAATTAGGTAGATTGATCGATCAGCAAACAAAAGAAAAAAACGACAGCTTACAATAGAATGTCAATGATTCCCAAGGTTTTGCTTTATTATGCGAAATTTGAAATGTCTCCTCGTTGCTAAACCAAGGTCTTAGAGTATTCATAGGCAAGATCATTCAAAAATGACTGATTTTTGCCTATGAATACTCCGAGCCCCCAATGGGTCCATAGCCTGAAAAAAAAATCAGCACATCTAGGTATGGTTTTGCATAATTTTGCAAAAAAAATCAGCAATGTAATGGCTGATTTATTAAAAGACCTTTAATGAGTTATCATATCAAATCAGCACACTTCGGTATGAATACTCCGAGCTCGCAGTGGGTCCATAGCTCGAAAAAAAAATCAATCAGCACACTTCGGTATAGTTTTGCAAAATTTTGAAAAAAAAAAAATTCAGCAATGTAAAGGCTTGGAGCTTGGAGTATTCCTAAGCAAAATCAGATACACAAGTCACACTTATCTATAGCTAAGCCGCTAAAAGAAGCTCTGAAGCAATAGTTGCATTCAAAATATATAGTAAAAGCACGGGTTAAATGAAGCCCGTAAAGCATCCGAGTTAAAAAGTGGCATCCAATGAAAGCATCCTTTTGGTCGAGGCTTAGCGGTTGTGATGCAGACGAGCCCTACTACGTGCAGATTTCTACAGCTGATGACGTATTTTTATTCCCTCCGGAGATCCAGGAGGCCGATCGTCAATCCGTCTGCATCAGTGGAAAGCTCATTCGAAGACCTATGACTTTGGTTTTTATTTTATTTCGATCCGACTAACGGATTTTGAGTTATTTATCTTTTTATTTCTGGTTTGGGTAGGTGCGAGCCATGTTCGCATCCGGTTCGAGCCACAGATGCCGAACTGACTCGTTTTTATGTTAGGTTTTTAGCCGTAGGATCTTAAGTTAGCATAAATCTCAATGGATGGGATTCAAAGGAGATCAAAACCCTAAAACCCTAGCCAACCGAACCCCTCACCCGGCCGGCCCCCCTTTCCCGCGGCAATACCCGCACGGGCACGCCTTGGGAAGCGTGCCCGCGGTCTTCTCTCTCTCTACCCGCGCGGGATGCCCCTTTCTCTCTTTCTTTCCTTTTATTTCTTTGTTGTTCCTTGCCTATAAAGCCATCAAACCCTAATTGCAAAGGGAGGATGATGAAATTGAATTGAAACCCTTGACGGAGAAGCGTGTTCGCTTGTTCGATGTATCTTCCGAAGAATCTTCCTTGCATCTAGTCTTCTTCCTCTCGCAAGCTTCTACCTCGTCACCACGCTCTCGTCTACGACTTTGCGGAAGATCGACGCGGAGATCCTTCATCTTCAAAGATCAACTCGTCTCGGCTTCTTCAACCTTTCTTCTGGAGCACGCCCCCTCTTCCGCCCCTTCATCTGCAACAACGGAGTTCTGATAGCGGCCGGCATTGACCAAGGCACGGTTTGAAATCGTTTCTCGATACTTTCATGTGATAACTTTTCCTTTTCCACAACCGGCCCTATTGCTGAATTTATGTTAGGGTTTCCAAAATCATTGACTTCTGAGAATCTCATCCATTAGGTTTTTGTCGCTTAGATCTATGCGTGTTTTTGAGACTTTGGCTTATTTATTTGAGATTGTGTTAGTCGTTATTGCTGGAACTCGTTTATTAAAATCTGAAATTGATCATTGTCTTGTCAGTTTTATTACTTCTTTAAATTAAATATGTTTGGGCATGATTGAATGATGAATAGGGTTCTTGGGCTTTGCTGAAATTTGATTATGATATGCTGAAATCTGTATTTAGTTGTTTAAATTCAGCACTTGGGTTTCTGTAAGCATCCGCATCCCATCAGGTTGGGCATGGGTGCAACCATTCTATAAATTTAGAAAGAACGAAAACAAACAACATAGAAATGTGATGTTCAACATGTAAAAAATATGGATTTTCACACACCAATTAGATTTTCACAAAAAATATGGATGCACACTTCGGTCTTAGAGTATTCATAGGCAAGATCATTCAAAAATGACTGATTTTTGCTTATGAATACTCCGAGCCCGCAATGGGTCCATAGCCCGAAAAAAAAAATCAGCACACCTAGGTATGGTTTTGCATAATTTTGCAAAAAAAAATCAACAATGTAATGGCTGTTTTGCAAAAAAAAATCAGCAATGTAATGGCTGATTTATCAAAAGACCTTTAGAAATGTGATGTTCAACATGTAAAAAATATGGATTTTCACACACCAATTAGATTTTCACAAAAATATGGAGCACACTTCGGTCTTAGAGTATTCATAGGCAAGATCATTCAAAAATGACTGATTTTTGCCTATGAATACTCCGAGCCCGCAATGGGTCCATAGCCCGAAAAAAAAATCAACACACCTAGGTATGGTTTTGCATAATTTTGCAAAAAAAAATCAGCAATGTAATGGCTGTTTTGCAAAAAAAATAGCAATGTAATGGCTGATTTATCAAAAGACCTTTAGAAATGTGATGTTTAACATGTAAAAAATACAAAAGACCTTTAGAAATGTGATGTTCAACATGTAAAAAATATGGATTTTCACACACCAATTAGATTTTCACAAAAAATATGGATGCACACTTCGGTCTTAGAGTATTCATAGGCAAGATCATTCAAAAATGACTGATTTTTGCCTATGAATACTCCGAGCCTGCAATGAGTCTATAGCCCGAAAAAAAAATCAGCACACCTAGGTATGGTTTTGCATAATTTTGCAAAAAAAAATCAGCAATGTAATGGCTGTTTTGCAAAAAAAAATCAGCAATGTAATGGCTGCTTTATCAAAAGACCTTTAGAAATGTGATGTTCAACATGTAAAAACTATGGATTTTCACACACCAATTAGATTTTCACAAAAAATATGGATGCACACTTCGGTCTTTAGAGTATTCATAGGCAAGATCATTAAAAAATGACAGATTTTTGCCTCTATGAATACTCCGAGCCCGCAATGGGTCCATAGCCCGAAAAAAAAATCAGCATACCTAGGTATGGTTTTGCATAATTTTGCAAAAAAAAACCAGCAATGTAATGGCTGTTTTGCAAAAAAAAATCAGCAATGTAATGGCTGATTTATCAAAAGACCTTTAGAAATGTGATGTTCAATATGTAAAAAATATGGACTTTCACACACCAATTAAATTTTCACAAAAAATATGGATGCACACTTCGGTCTTAGAGTATTCATAGGCAAGATCATTCAAAAATGACTGATTTTTGCCTATGAATACTCCGAGCCCGCAATGGGTCCATAGCCCGAAAAAAAAATCAGCACACCTAGGTATGGTTTTGCATAATTTTGCAAAAAAAAAACAGCAATGTAATGGTTGTTTTGCAAAAAAAAATCAGCAATCTAATGGCTGATTTATCAAAAGACCTTTAGAAATGTGATGTTCAACATTTAAAAAATATGGATTTTCACACCAATTAGATTTTCACAAAAAATATGGATGTACACTTCGGTCTTAGAGTATTCATAGGCAAGATCATTCAAAAATGACTGATTTTTGCCTATGAATACTCCGAGCCCGCAATGGGTCCATAGCCCGAAAAAAAAATCAGCACACCTAGGTATAGTTTTGCAAAAAAAATCAGCAATGTAATGGCTGTTTTGCAAAAAAAAATCAGCAATGTAATGGCTGATTTATCAAAAGACCTTTAGAAATGTGATGTTTAACATATAAAAAATTCACACACCAATTAGATTTTCACAAAAAATATGGATGCACACTTCGGTCTTAGAGTATTCATAGGCAAGATCATTCAAAAATGACTGATTTTTGCCTATGAATACTCCGAGCCCGCAATGGGCCCATAGCCCGAAAAAAAATCAGCACACCTAGGTATGGTTTTGTATAATTTTGCAAAAAAAAATCAGCAATGTAATGACTGATTTATCAAAAGACCTTTAGAAATGTGATGTTCAACATGTAAAAAATATGGATTTTCACACACCAATTAGATTTTGCAAAAATATGGATGCACACTTCGGTCTTAGAGTATTCATAGGCAAGATCATTCAAAAATGACTGATTTTTGCCTATGAATACTCCGAGCCCGCAATGGTTCCATAGCTCGAAAAAAAAATCAGCACACCTAGGTATGGTTTTGCATAATTTTGCAAAAAGAAATCAGCAATGTAATGGCTGATTTATCAAAAGACCTTTAATGAGTTATCATATCAAATCAGCACACTTCGGTATGAATACTCCGAGCCCGCAGTGGGTCCATAGCCCGAAAAAAAAAATCAATCAGCACACTTCGGTATGGTTTTGCAAAATTTTGAAAAAAAAAAATTCAGCAATGTAAAGGCTTGGAGCTTGGAGTATTCCTAGGCAAAATCAGATACATAAGTCACACTTATCTATAGCCTGAAAAAAAATGCAGCACACCTCGGTATGGTTTTGCAAAATTTTGCAAAAAAAAATCAGCAATGTAATTCTCGTAGTAATTGGGATCTTTGTTGGTACACAATTTTTTTAGCAACGCTAGGTAGAACTTTAGAATAGTATGCTATTAAGAGCCATGGAATTGGAAAAACAGAGGATCTAAATTTTAAAAAAAATCAGGTGGTGATTATATGGATAGGGATGTTTGCAACTTCGGTATGAAAACTCCAAGCCCGCAGTGGGTCCATAGCCCGAAAAAAAAATCAATCAGCACACTTCGGTATGGTTTTGCAAAATTTTGAAAAAAAAAAAATTCAGCAATGAAAAGGCTTGGAGCTTGGAGTATTCCTAGGCAAAATCAGATACATAAGTCACACTTATCTATAGCCTGAAAAAAAATTCAGCACACCTCGGTATGGTTTTGCAAAATTTTGCAAAAAAAAATCAGCAATGTAATTCTTGTAGTAATTGGGATCTTTGTTGGTACACAATTTTTTTTAGCAAGGCTAGGTAGAACTTTAGAATAGTATGCTATTAAGAGCCATGGAATTGGAAAAACAGAGGATCTAAATTTTAAAAAAAATCAGGTGGTGATTATATGGATAGGGATGTTTGCAACTATTAACCCATCTATATAATGGGTCGAGTTCGAGTTACGGGTCAAGTTCGGGTTGGGTGTTTTGCCGTTGTACCAATGTCTCAACCCGACCAAAACCCAACTCCACCCATACCCAAGCACACTTGGGTATGGTTTTGCAAAATTTTGCAAAAAAAAAAAAAAAAAAAATCAGCAATGTAAAGGCTGATTTTATCATTCTACTGATCTTAAATGGTAAAATAATTCTCGTAGTGAAGGTTCCACTAATTGGAAAAAAACAAAAACAGGGCTTCAAATTTTTTTTAAATAACAGAAGATCAAGTTGCGAGAGAGGGAGAGGGAGAGATGGTACCTTAGAGCGTGAGCTGGGTTTGATCTAGTCAGGTGGTGAAGGCTCCACTAACAATGAAAAAAAAAAACAGAGGATCAATTTTGTTTTAAAGAACAGAAGATCAAGTTGCGAGAGAGTGAGAGGGAGAGATGGCACCTTGGATCAAGCTGGGTTTGAATGAATAGCGTGAGCCTAACCTGCCATGAACACTACGACTGCAGATACAGATAACCAGGGATTAGAAGAGAAATCAACAATGAAAACAATATGAGTGAGCGAGGTGGTAACGGGATCAACAAAAAGCTATTAAGAAATCAACAAAACTCAGGAAAAAAAAATCAACAAAAATCAACACAAATCCGAAAAATTGCTTACAGCCGGCTGAGGGAGGAGCTCCAGATTAGATTCCCGTAGGTGATGCCGAGTGGGGGTTGATGTTATAAGGTGAATGCACACCGTAAATTTGGGAAAAAGATTGAACAAAGAAAGGAAACTGGAAAAAAACAAAATTAAGAGAGAAGATCAGCTGAGATCCAGATCAGCTCCAGCACCTACCTTCTAAATCGATCCGCATGCGAGGCCGCATTCATTTCCTCCTCGATTGCCTTCCAAATCCAGCCCCTGCCTTCCAAACCCAGCCCCGCAGGATTTTAGGCACGGGGGTCCAGCCACATGGGGGTGAAGATGAGGGGTCGTGAGAGGGGGGCGCGGGGGTCCGGCGGCATGCTGTAGGAATTGATGAGGGGGGGCGCGATCTAATCGATTGCAAGGGCGATCTTATCGGCTTGGAGAGGGAGCGTGAAGGGCGGGGAGGCTGCGAGAGGGTTTCCCGATTGGGGGGGGGGGGGGCATCCGGCGACGAGCCTGAAGGGAAGGGTTTCCCTAATGAGATGGGGTTTCTTTTTTAAGAGATGCGGTGTGAAAGAGAAAACGTGAGTTGGATTTTCTAAGTTGTTTTTTTTTTATTTTTAATTTTAAAAGATGAGCTGTGGATTCTTTTTTAAGACTGTTATGTGTGAGAGAGGTCTAGTCAACACTGTTTTTGTCTAGTCAGCTTGTCCTAGTCAGATTTTTTTGTTCCGTTTTGTCTAGTCAGCATGTAGACCGCCGTGCCATGTTATATAGATATAGGGAGCGTGACTTTGTATGCCCATGCATTGAAGGCTAATTTTTTGTGGAGATGATATCTATATCGAGATGATCATCCTCACAAAAAATTAGCAAGTTCTGAAACCTCTAAGCATTTCAAATAAGCTCATCAAATTAACGGTTGAAATAGACTGTTGATAAAGCTTCCAATACTTTGATGGACCTAGATGTTTCAAAATTTGTTGATTTTTGGTGGATATGCAATCTATAGCAAGATGATCACCCTCACCAAAAACCAGCAAATTCTGAAACTTCTAGCTGTATCAAAATCGTAGAAGTTATATCGTCTGCCCATTTCAACCGTTAATTTGATGAGCTTATTTGAAATGCTTAGAGGTTTCAAAACTTGCTGATTTTTTGTAAGGATGATCATCTCAACATAGATATCATCTCCACAAAAAATTAGCAAATTTGAAAACCTCTATGTTTGTTAATAGAGGAGCATATATTGAAGTCTTTAATGCATGAGCATACAAAGTCACGTTCCCCTATATATATATATATATATATATATATATATAATTTTAGAAGGAAAGAATAGTTGGGAAGTATAAGTGGCGGCTTAGATTTACCTTCCCGATCCATCAGCCCAAATTTACCTATCTTTCACGAGCTATCAGCACCATTGTCTCTCTCCGGGTGCCCCAACCTCCCTCCCTAAATCTCTCAACTCAAGCCCCTGATCACAACCCCGCCATCCCCAAATCCTGCAGCCCGAGCGCCCCACCCTACCCCCTCCTCCAAATATGGCAATCAATCACGATCACAGTCTCGCCCTCCCTACCCAAATCTCGCCCCCCATCACAGCCCCCGATCTCACACTCCGATCTCGAATCCACAGAGAGAGAGAGAGAGAGAGAGAGAGAGAGAGAGAGAGAGAGAGAGAGAGAGAGAGAGAGATAGAGATCCCGCAGCTCGATCGCCCCGCCCTCCCTCAATTCCCACAGCCCGATCCCCCAATCTATTTCCTTCTCATTCTCCCCCGTCTTCGTCGCTTGCGACGGCACCGGCACCCCATATGATGCCCTCAACGACGATCGGTGCGCCTCTTTCTCTCTCTCTCCTTACCCTCCGGTGGTCGCACATGGCTTACTTCCTTATGCCGCAACAGTTTCATCCAGATTGTCTCTCTTTTGTGATCTGTATCCTCTGTTGATCTTCTCTCTTTTTTTTATCTGCCTCTGCCATGTACTACATATCGATCTTCTCTGTCTTTTTTTTCCTCTCCTCTCAAACGAAAGCCAATGCGGATCATTTCCTACATCAGATCAAGTATTGCTTCTCTCTCAACACCAGATCTGATGTGTATATCTTTTTTTTCTTCCATGTATGTTTTTGGGGACAATAAGGACATCTGAAAGTTATCTACTTTTATGGAATTTTGATTATGTGTGCACAGCTCCATGAAGATCATGAGATGGATTTTGATCTCGAGCTTTTGAGCGCTTATCAGTGATCAGGTATGCAGTGATATGAATTTATATTTTTATCTGATGAACTAAGTATTGAATATCTTAAAACCCAATTGATGCTTTAGATTCAGATAATGGCAAATGAGAGTAAAATCTAAAATCGAATGGATAACAAATTTAACATCAGATGATGACAAATGAGAGTAAAAATCAAATAATTAAATGGACCATGGAGTATCATTATTGGTTCGCATTGATGCAACATGCAAAGGATGACTTGGATTTACGTTATAGAAGCAACAATATTTATCTTAAGAATCAGTTTGGATTTATCTTAAGCATGTTAATGTTTGTCTTGAGCAAAAAAAAATTTGCAAAAAATCAAGATGCACATCTGAATCTGACGCATCAATTGGGTTTTAAGATATTCAATACTTATTTTATCAGATAAAAATATTAATTCATATCACTGCATACTTGATCACTGTTAAGCGCTCAAAAATTCGAGATCAAAATTACATAAAAGTAGTAACTTTCAGATGTCCTCATTGTCCCCAAAAACATACATGGAAGAAAAAAAAAGATGTACCCATCAGACCTGGTGTTGAGAGAGAAGCAATACCTGATTTGATGTAGGAAATGATCTGCATAGGGTTTCGTTTGAGGGAAGAGAGGGAAAAAAAGATATAGAAGATCAACATGTAGTATATAGCAAAGAGGCAGATAAAAAAAAAAAGAAGAGAGAAAATCAATAGAGGGTACAGATCACAAAAAAAAAACAAAGAGAGAGAGAACCTGGATGAAGCTTATGCGACATAAGCATGTAAACCATGTGCGATCACCGGAGGGTAAGAAGGAGAGAGAGACACACTGATCCTCGTTGAGGGCATCATGGGGTGCCTGTGCCGGGGGGGGGGGGGGGGGGGGGGGACGAAAGGGAGAGAGATCAGGGGATCGAGCTGCAGGAATTGTGGAGGGCGGGGCGATCGGGCTGTGGGATCTCTCTCGGTTTCTCAATCTCTCTATGGATTCGAGATCGGTGTGTGAGATCGGGGACTGTAATGGGGGGCGAGATTTGGGAATGGAGCGCGGGGCTATGATCGGGATTGGGTTGCCAGATTTGGAGGGGGAGGGTGGGGCGCTTGGGTCTATGACTAGGATTAGCAAGTTTCATCCTACCCGTTCCTATGGTCACATTGTATAGATGTAACTATTAGGTAGTCACCCGTCTTGTCTTCAAGTGTGTGCACTTAATCTTAGTGTTGTCAAGGCGGCTAGGTGATGCCTAGGCGGTCATGCCTACGGCCTAGGCGACACAATCTTTTGAACAAATAACAAACATAATACCATCAAAAACTTCATGTGAAATTTATCAACAATCAAAATCAAACATTCTTATCCAAAAAGAATATGCATGTCATCGTTGTCATGTTAAATCACTGAAAGACAAATACGTAAAATCATGTATGTCATGCATCATCAACATGCAACAATCAATGAATCAAATTATGTTACTATCAAGGTTTTAAATGTCGTTTTCGGTGTCCATGTCGTTCATCAAAAAAAGAAAAAAATTTTGTTTTTCGGTAATTTGTTGATGGAAAAATTGTAAAATGGAATGACAAATTTTGGTGGAAATATTTCGTTTTTCAATGAAAGTTTATCGTTTTTCGGTCAGATTTCGATTTTGTTCGTTTGATATGAAAAAATGGAATATTTCAGCTATACTTCAGGATAAAGATGATAGTAAATTATTGTCTATTATGACAAAAATCAAAATAGAGAAAAAATATAATTTCTTATTGATAAATATAAGCTTTGTTTTGTTAAAAAAGATAAAAATTTTCAGTGAAATTGTCATTAAAATAGACATACTGTCGGGTTTCGATCAAATGTCGGTCATTTCGACCACCATTTTGTTATGTCTGAAGGAAATTTGGTACTATTAAAAATTTGGTCAATTTATATGTCAGACCCTTGAAAAAAGACATCTTTCGGTGATTTCGTAGGAAATTTGTCGACATTTGATTCCATGGTTACTATTAAGAAGTTATAATCTAGAAGTTAGAATATTAAAAACCCTAGGTCCCTAACATTCATTAGGAAACAAATCAAGCATAATAAACAAACCCTAAAAATTTAGCACAACCCTAAAAATTAGAGAAATAGAAGCACTAGAGAGGATAATCACATGCATATAGAAAGATAATTCAAAGAGAAAGAAAAAAATCCATAAGCAAACCATAACATTAAGTCATTAACCTTAGTAAAAAAACATGAAAAAACTCTAACTTAGGAGATATAGATAGATAGGCAAGATGAAAGACATAGAAAATGGTATTTAAGTATATAGATCATACGAACATTGAGAAAGGAAACAAAAAGAAAAGGGAAAAATAAAAATAAAATAAGAAATCTTTTTTATATAGGCCGCCCTCCTAGTATGTAACCTAGGTGACCGGGCCCGAAATGGCCTAGGCGGTCTCTTAGGCATCGCCTAGGCGACGCCTTGAATACACTGCTTAATCTCCATTTATAGTTGTCGTGTAATTGAATCCCTTCCTTTCATTTAGTCCAATTTGACCATAATCAAGCCTTGCCTTTGACCATATCATACATGTATTTCAATGGAAACAAATGGTAGCAATTGTACCCACGATGACAAGAATATCATCATGAGGGTGAAGGGGCGACCCAGTACCATAGTCCCTAATCCCTTTCACATGTTTACCTGCATTGGGCTTGCACCTACAGCGCATTCTCGACAATTGATCAGTCTTGCGTTGCTCGTACCGAGGCCCCAAAGACATGCTTATACTACGGAAAACGATACATGTCCCATTGTCCAGCTGCTCCAGCATAACCCGAAAGATAGGTAATAGAGGGAAGCAACTGGAAATGTCATTTCTGTCAGTTTATCATAGCTGCGACAAAATCAGGGGAAGACATCTCCTTGCCCACCATAGCTAGATCTTCATCCACTATTAAGCTAGACCTTTTCTCAATCAAGACCCCTTTCATCCACTATTCAGCTAGACCTTTTCTCAAAACACTGCAACCCCCGAAAGATTGGATAGACTTTCATCCACTATTCAGCTAGACCTTTTCTCAATCAAGACCCCTTTCTGGTTGGACCTATCTCTGACTATGGAGGCAAGAATAAAAGGAACAGCGGAAGGTGAGTGATCTGATGTGTGAATGAGAGAAGCAAGCTCCAAACCCGTTAAACTAGCTGTTCGCATGGTACTATTCTGTGCCTACAAAGCCTATGGATACATACCAAGCCAATAGAAGCTAGTGTTCAATAGAAGCAAGAACTGTAGTGAACCACATATGGGATCGTTTCTTCTTGTGCTCCTGAGCAACTTTAACTGCGAACAATGTAATTTTACCATTCCCATCATTGCACATCATTCAGGTTCGCTTCTAATATCGGACCGCTATAATAAGGAATGTGTATTTGTGCATGTGAGTTTTTGATAAAAATGAGGTTTGGTCAAAAAAAAGGACCGGGATGTATTCTGAAATAGCTATTTTCTATACATTGCCTTATCAAAGCAGAATGGTGTGAAGATAAATTAGAACATGTTTAATGGAATTACTTAGTGAAATGTGATGATGCTTCTTTTACAATGAGATCCACATTGCAGCACATGGTTTAATCCAGAATGCGACTTTCAAATAAGTTCTCACTGTTGGAGATTGAAGGAGAGAAGTTTAAACTCCTAAGAAACATGTGGAAAATGTGATGGCTGAGATTTTGCATAATAAGGAGGTTTTCGCAGCATCGATTTGATCTAGTGTTATGTGGTGTTTCTGACAATTGATTCTTACATTTTTCTTCTAAATTACTACCAGCTTTTTATGTTCATCCAACGTTCTCAAATGATCTTGTCGGTGTAGCACTTAACTCTGTAAACTTGTTATTTGAATATTGGGTCACGTGCCTTGATCTGTTTCTTAATGAACTTTAGTTCACAGTTCCTTGAATTATCTTTCCCTGCATGCTATATCTAAGTCTACTTAATAATTTGAAATCCTTGTAAACTTTTATCATCTTTAAATTTCTTGTTGCCGTTGCTGGAAATTATAATTTTTTTGATGCATTTATTTCTTATCTTTTGCTCTTGATTATACGATTTTTTTCTTCCGATTATCCAGCTAACCATAGGTCAACACTTAATCTGGAACGGCGTTTGGATCATGATGGACATCCTCTTGCCATAACAGCAGCTGATACAGTTGGAGCCAATGGTGTTCCACCATGGAATTGGAGAGACACACCCACAAATGGTAATGAATTTGCCAATGGAAATGTGCCTATATACATCATGTTTTAGTTTAATTATGAGTGTTTTTAAGAGATTAATTAAGAGAATCTTTTGTTAGATTGTTTGTCCTTTGATTAGAAAGTTCACCTATTCACTTATATAATACAAGTGTGCAAACATGAGTCCCCAAACATCTGACCACCACTTTACTCCATTCACTTGTTTTAGTGGGAAGTTATTCATTAATTTAGTTTCTGGTAAAGCCTACATCTTCTGGCTGTTTAGCATAATCTGACCAATTGTCTACTTATTTTTAAGGCAACCCCATTGGCGATGATGTTTATATCAGTGGGTTGAAAAATATCGGATAACGTGTCTCAACAACTGTAATTGGGTGGATCACTGACCATTCAGTTCATCTAGTACATAGATATTCTGGAGGAGCCTTGATTATGCCACATGCATCTCATGTGTCAAATGACTTTCACCCAGATCAGGACTTATTGTTGTTAGGTTTGTGTGTGAGCAGATATTTAGCACATCTTTAACCCAAAATAAGTTGGAAGCTATATGCATTTGTATCATTAAAACTTTAATCATTCAAATATTTTCTATTATACGCTTGTCTTAATACAGCTTTCAAAATCAACACATCAAGATGTATTTGCATGCATTTTTATATTTCCGCCTGTCCTCTTTCCTTGGTGAGTGCTAATCACTTTCCTTTCTTTAGGTGGGGATAACAATGGCTCATATGGTGGAAGAGTTATAATAGTCAAGTGGGAAGAATACACAAAAAAGATAGGTATAGACGGCACTGCAGAGGCAATCAAGGAGGCCATCAAATCAGCTTTTGGATTGAGAACAAAAAGGGCATTTTGGTTGGAGGATGAAGATGAAGTGGTCCGCAGCCTTGATAGGGACATGCCATTGGGGACCTACACACTTCATCTTGATGAGGGTAACAACTATTTTTGGGACTTGTCCGAATCCTTAATAATATGCTAAACTACTTTCAAAGTTCAATTATGATTTAATGTTGGGATTTTTCTTGGAAATAAATTATCCATTTCCCATATTCAAAATCTAGTCATATTTATTAGTGTTATATGTTTTATGAAAGAGTTAATTTATTTCGCCACATTTGTGAAACTTTTGCTCCATAGACTAGTAATACTATAATGCATTTGTACCCACATATATCCGTGTGTCTGTTGGATATTTTTGCTATCCTGGATTTAAGAGCAATATGTGACTGTGTGTGCGCGTGCATAAGACATGGTCTATATCATCTCTCCTTTACAATTATAATTAAGTGGATGCATGAAGGATATGCTTTTAATTGTTTAGATCAGTGCAAAAGTAATGTTATTGTCTTGCAACATTTTTGAATCATTTGCGCAATATAGCTGAAGCAAACCTAGAATGCTTGTGTGTACATGCACATGTGTTTAAATGCTTGTGTTGACTGCTTTTGCTATCTCCAATTTTGGTCCAATGTCTGAGCGCACGTGCACGGATATGTGTTTGTTTAATCACTTCATGGAATGATTGATGAACATGTTTTCATTATAATTAGAATAAGATTAGATGGAGGAAGCATATAAGTTTAGATTGTTTTATGATCACTGAAATGATGTGGTTTAAGGGAAAAATTTAGAAAAGGATGGTAAGGCTAGTAATATGAATGAATAATTGTGTTATGCATCATAAATCAAAATGCTAGATAACAGAGCGATTGTAATGTGTAAGCACTCAAGAAAACAACAATCAAACTCTATCTCGTCAATATCAGGTTGGCTATGGGGCACAACCATTGTTTTAAATGTTGTTTTCGGCAGTGTTCTAAAAAGCGGCCCAGGCAGGCGCCTAAGCGCTAGGCGGCCCCCCACCGCCTCGCCTAGGCCCTAGGCGCTTCAGAAAAGCGGCCAAGCTTCCAGGCGGAGCTAGGCGGGGTAAGGCGGCCGCCTAGGCGGTCTAGGCGGAGCTAGGCTGGCCAGGCGGGCTGGAGCTAGCCAGGTGGGCTAAGGCTGGTCTGGCGGACCATGTTTTCTTTTGTTCTTGTTAATCACTCAATCTTGAATTATGGTTATATACTTGTTCTTTAAAATAATGGTTTAGGATAATCTTGAACTTATATTAATTTTTAAACATATATATATTATATAATATCAAAATAATAATTAAAATAATTAAAAAAAAGGTAAAACGCCTAGGCGCCGCCTAGGCGCTAGGCGGCCCCCCACCGCCCGACTAGCGCCTATCACTTTTTAGAACCTTGGTTTTTGGTGTTCATGTCGGTCGGCAAAAAAAAAAGAAAATTTTTCGTTTTTTGGTAATTTGTTGGTGGAAAAATTGTAAAATGGAAAGACAAATTTCAGTGGAAATATTTCGTTTTTCGGTCAAATTTCATTGTTTTTGATGAAAATTTATCATTTTTCGGTCATATTTCGATTTTGTTCGTTTGATATGTGAAAAGGATGAAATATTTCAGCAATACTTCAGGATAAAGATGACAATAAAATATTGTCTATTATGAAAAAAATCAAAATTGAGAAAAAAAATAATTTCTTGCCTATAAAGATGAGCTTTTTTTGTTAAAAAAGATAAAAAATTTCAATAAAATTGTCTCGAAAAAAGACATAATGTCGGATTTTGGTCAAATGTCGGTCATTTTGGCCGATATTTCGTTATGTCGAAAGGAAATTTGTTACTATTAAAAATTCGGTCAATTTCTATGTTGGCCCCTTAAAAAAAAGACATATTTCGGTGATTTCATAGGAAATTTGTCGACATTTGATTCCATAGGCACAACTCTGCGAGAAGGCTCCTCCAACAATTTGAGTCGAAGTTTGACAAATGACTACCGACCTGACGTAATATTATCAAAACAACATATGCGGTTTAGGCGATTAGGCTTTATACATTATTTGATTTTAATTATTTGAAATTAAAAAATAAGAAAATGATAAATGTGAAATATGTGATGGCATATGCAAATATACGATCACCTACTCGACCACATAGAAGTATGTGGTCGCATATGCGCTAAACAACATGTGACCGTCACATGCAATTTGGGAGCTTGACAACATTGACCTGACGTCAACCCTCGTTTGACTTATGCCTCAAATTGGGGTGTATGCCAGTTGGTTAGGGGGCGGGTCTATCAAAAGAGAAGTAGAATATAATAAAATAATAAAAATAGACATAATAATATTGATAATAATACGAATAATATTAGTGAAGGTAATGATAGCGATGACGATATTAAAAGAAAGTTGTTAGATATAATCGAGATTCCTGCATTAACATCCTCTAGAAAAAAAACTTGGCTGCCTTTGGTGATGAAACTACTCTTTCTACTCTGCTTTGGTGATGAAACTACTCTTTCTACTCTACAATTTCTACTCTGCTTTGGTGTCAGCTCTTAGAACTCCTCTTTCTCATATTATTCTTATCAGAAGATATCTACTATTAAACCAAGTCCCTTCAAATCTTTTCTCATATTCTTTAGCCAAATTATTTTAAGCCTGCCCCTTCTCCGGACTCTTGGTACACCTCATGCTTGATGAATTGAAATTTTTATTCCTTAGCTATATCCTTCACAAGCGCAATCTGAGGTTTTACTTGATTTCCTCATTTATGACTTTATCCTTTAAATTTTCCTCGCACATTCAACTTAACAGCCTCATTAAAGCGTCATGTATAACACCTTCGATGCTAAAGGGATAGAAAACTAGATGAGATAGTAGTTGTAGTGGTATGGAAGTCCAATGGAGATCAAATGAGGCTCCCAATTCTGAAAGTGCAAGCTGAATGGAATCAATAAAAGGTGTGGAGAAATGAGAAAACCTTGTTGGAAATTGTAAAATGTTTAATTTGGCAACAGACGCAAATGCCAAAATAAAAAATCTCTAAATCAGTAATAATAAATGGAGAGGTTTTTTCAATTGAGAAAGCCTTGTTGGAAATTGTAAAATACTTAATCTGACAAGGGAATTACAAATGGAAAATAAGGATCAATAAAGAAATGGACTGACGTTTGTTTAATAGATGAACTGAGGTTTGTTTATATGATTATGAGTATAGTTTATATATATAGATCAAAATCTTTTTTCTATAGAATACTCCCACATTATATAATTACCAAGCATTAATGAATGTAGATTTTGACTGAGACCCATTCCCTCTCTCCCCTCACCACCCTGGCACTGTCCATGTGTGTCACAACTTTGTTCCCCTTTGCTTACTGTGCTTTTGTATTACTCCCCCATTGGGACACTTGGCACTACCTTGGTAACCATCTTCTCCCTATTTCCTTAGCCACTTCCTGCACCATACCAAGTTCGTACCTTTACCTTGCTTTTGGCTTTGTTGGCACCCTGCCAACTTGAATTACTTCTCTGATCTGCGGTCTGGCATCCGCCATACCAAGTTGGCTTTGACGCCTTCTTGCATTACCTAACATGCACCAAGGTGGTAGTGAAGGAGCGCGACAATTAGAGGGCATGGAGAGGGAAGGCTCGCTAGGATCTAGTGTGAGGTCAGTTGTAGGTACTAGACGCAATGCTGACTGGAATGCAGGCTTGTTGTGATACTGGCTCAAGGTCAAGGGTCTGCTTTCGTCCACAGCTTATTGTGATGGTTGTGGTGATTGGTGCCTCCAAAGGATGTCGAAGCCAAATGAGTTGGCATAGAAATTCTGAATCTTATAGTGGAGTCAAGGGGATCAAAAGGGTCAAATTCATCAAATTTCTGGATTGAGATGCTAAATTTGACAGTGATAAAATCAGCTGGTAAGCTTTCTTAACATCGTAGTAGAGCTCTGGTTTCTGGGAGGTCTAGGGCTCAAGTCTTGTTGCCTCCATTTGATTATTCCCCCATCAATTTAAATTTCCACATGCGGGAGAGGGCCACACGTGCGGGTGGTGATGCTAGCTTGATTCGTCCATTGCCCAATAGTTTTTACTTTTGGGTGAGATGGTATCCACATGCGGGAGAGGGCTGCATATGCGGGTGGAGGAGCTTATACCCCTCATGTGTTTAGTTGTAAGCTTTCATAATCTGAAAGCTTCTATACAGTGTAAAAGCTTCATGTTAGATCATTAAAGGAGGAAACCTGTCTTTTTTTTCCCCCCTGACTTGTTTGATTGTTTCAGGGGTAATGATAAAGGTTTGCATATACGATGACACTGAGCGCATGACGGTTCGTACCGAGGACAAGACGCTCTACACGGAAGACGATTTCCGGGATTTCCTGAGCCGTCGCGGCTGGACCGGACTGAGAGAGTTCAGTGGCTTCAGAAGCGTTGACACTCTGGATGATCTTCGTCCTGGCGCCATGTATCAGGGGGTGAGACTGCTGGGTGGGCTATAGAGTAATTACATTCACAGTATCTGACAATCATTTGAGGGAGACTGATGCATCATACGCATGCTGCCGCGAAGCAATGGAACTGTGCCTCCCTACCTTGAAGTCGATGTATACTATGTATTGCTTACTTTCGTCATTATGATATCAACTGCAGCCCAATTGTATCCAAGTGAGAAAGTATTTGCTTTGCTCTGGTTCCGTTCGATGAAATGAAAAATGGTGCCTGATCATACATTCAGCCCAAAACTGTGTTGTTTCAACGGCCCCCCAAACTGTGTTGTTTCAACGGTGATGCCCCTAGAATATCAAAATGAGATTCGTTACATAATTTGAGTTTTTTTTAATGACCAAACTTTAAACTTTAAACTTAAACATCTTTTTCATTGTTGGTTTTAAAGGAAGATATCTTGTGTGAAAATTAATTAAGGTGGTTACAGCGCAAAGAACCAGTTGGTTTGGGTGGTTGTTTTGAGTATTGGGCACAAACATCAGAAGGCAAAATCGATAACCTAACCGGGTTAGCCGAGCCGCCTTGTTCATGTTCGGTCCAACTGATGGATCCCAGCAATACTTGGTTTACTTTCTTAGTGCTAGACGAAGCATGAAAACCATATATCCTGAAGCCCATACAGCATGAAAACACAGCAATTCCTCTGTGGCAGCAGTAACTCAGTTAGCTTTGGGACAATTATGGTTGTATCCACAGTGACTTCACCTGTTTCCTCCCTGGGTGGTCCCCGGACCGAATCCCGGGCTTGTCTTACCATGTGGCGTATAAATAAAGTGGTGCACCTGTGAGCAGAAACAAGGCTCGGTCTTCGGCGAGAAAAAAAAAAGCAGCACAAACTCCTACCAAAAAGCAGCACAGATGAGAGCAGCAAGAGGTCTATAGCCTTCAAAAGCAGCATCCAAACCATTTTTTAATTTCAGCACAAACTCCTACCAACAGACTTGTTCTCTCGAATGTGAATGGACAATTTACAGGAAATAGTACCCAATCCATCGAAGCACAGGAGGATTGCGGTGTAGAAGCTCCCTCCTACTGCTCGTCCCACTCATGGTTCTTATAAGAAACAAGTGTATCCACTTTGTGTATCTGTACATAAGAGAAAAAAAGGCATTAATCAGAGAAAAATAAAATGGAATTCACTTCTAACGAAGGACAGGGCGACAGGCTTTTTTTTTCAAGATGCTATACGATCCTACCTTGGTATCGAAAGAATGCAACTTCACCATTTGCGGGTTCTTGATCAGTTTGGCATCACTCTCAATCCAAGTGAGAGGAACAGCAACGTCAGTATCCGTATAAGCCAACACATCAAACACACCTAAGATGGTAGGGGAATTATTAAGTTAGGAATAATAATAATCAAGGATCATAGGAACTACTAAAGGGAGTTAGTTGTAAATAGATTTCCAATGCAACAAAGAAAGAAACGTTACAGGTTTCGTCGAGGCAGGGTAAGTAGGTAATGCAGGAGGCAATCTGGCGCATGATTGCTTGGATCTCCCTCATGATCTCCTTGTCGCTCTTTTCCCTCGAGACCCTGAAATGGGTTTTGCATCATTTGAGGATTTAGTTTATCAAAAAGGGACCATCTCTCCTGTTTGATTGTCAATGCAGTAGAAAGGGGAAGTTGGGTTTCTGCTGGATGGGAAAGATTACCCCTTCTCCACAACCTCGGCATCGGTCTCTATGTTGAAATTCCATCTCTCGAGAACCTCTGAGGAGGCCTTACTCATTATCACAAGAACAATCCTCTGCAGTTTCCCACCTTCCAGCCACTCTTCAAAGTTTCGAAAAAGAAATGATCAGAAAATCAGGACTGATGGTTTACTTGATCGAAGAAAGGTATGTAAAGAGATGCGAAGAGAAAACTACCTGATAACTGCGAAGTTAGGCTGGCGATGAAGGATTTGACGCCCTCGTCCTGAGACAGCAGCATCGGCAGCCCGTACTTCTTCACCTTGGTGAAGCTCTCTTCTGGGTAAACGCCTCGATTGTAGAGGATGCTGCGTTTCGATTCACTCTATACACTCAGAAATACCCTCATGATCCAGCCCAAAAAACTCAAACCCTAGAAACCCAATACAGAAAAGGGAAGATTTTATTCTATTTCTTGTTTTCTCCGACATTTGCTTACCTGTTTGCTGCATAACCTGTTCACAGAGGCATAAGAACAAGCAAGAATCAGGCGAGATCTCCGTGAGATGGAGGACGATGGGTGGAAGCCATGAAAGCGACAAAATATTTGGGGGTGGGGGTGGGGATGGGGGAAAGTGCGAGGGGGGGTGGGTACCGAAGAACTCGCTGACGATAGCCGCCGAGCCGCGAAGGGTGATGATGTCCTTGGAGAGGGTTCTTGACGCCATCTGGGTTTGCTTTTCTTTCAGACCTTTCGCCTTCAGATCCAACTGAGAGAAGAAGAGGGGTTAAACGGGTAGAGGAATTCTATTTGAGTCTGTCTGAATCTTTGAGAGGAGTTTTAGGGATTGGGTATATATATCAACTGAAGAAGGGAGATTGATGGAGTTTTAACGGCTAGTTTTTCCATTTAGTTCTTTGGAGAAAGGCACCAACGGTCGCTCGGTTTTCGAATTTCCGCACCGCGGCACCCATCCCTCCAAGGGAAAATGGGACCCACCACCGGATTTGTCCCTTACGCCCACCATCAGCCATGTTGAATTTCAAGATTCGTGCCATCCGATGATTCCGATTGACAACGTGATGGATCTGACGTTATATTCCAAATCCAAAATCACATCCGGTCTTTGAGAATCTCCAACAGCCTCCCATGTGGGAGCTCCTCAAATTTGAGGAGCTCCCATTGCCAAATAGGAACCAACAGCCTTCTAATAAATATTAAAAAATTTCATATGACCTTCCTTTTTATTCAAATGACCATGAGTTGCATATATTTTAAAAAATAGATCTAATCGTTAAAAAATCTTTAAAAATACAAATAATATCCAATAACTAATAAAAATATATTTAATAATTATATAAATACATAATATTTGAATTTTAAACCCAACTATCATATTTTTCACCAACGGTCTTTTGACCAACGATCCGTTTGGTACGATTTCCGATGCCATCATTGAATTTTATGCCAATGATTATATTTTTCACCAACGATCTTTTTTCCAACGGTCCATTTGATACGACTTCTGATACGACACATCTTTTCACCACCTGTCATATTTCTATCCGTTGGGCACGACTTTCGAGACGACATATCTTTTCACCAACGGTTATATTTTTTGTCCATTGGGCACATAATCCAATGACGGCTTTCTTCTACAAATATGAATATAACTCATCCTAATTGTCACAAATCCCTCAAATCCCTCTCCCTCGTTTTTTTACTCTCGAATTAGATAATCGTTTGATGCAGGTGATTCTTCATGACTCTAGCTCCGACGAGGAAGATATGAACTTAGCATATGTCGTGTTCGAGAAAGAACATCAAGCTAGGAGAAGACGCGAGACAAGTCGAGGATACATTGAAGGTCATGCAATAGTCTGGCGTGACAGATTGGCAGGTCACCAAAGACTATTCCACGATTATTTTGCGGACGATCCTGTCTATCCTCCCAACTAGTTCCAGCAGAGATTTCGGATGCGCCAGCAATTATTCCTTCGGATTCAAGCTGCGGTAGAGCAGTACGATCCCTACTTCGTCCAGAGGAGAAACTATGCTGGAACCATGGGACTCTCACCACTCCAGAAGATTACTGCCATGATGAGGATGATCGCTTACGGAGTAGCAGCAGATTCTGTAGACGACTACGTCATAATTAGTGAAAGTACTACGATCGAGACCTTGACGAGGTTTGTTAAAGCAACAGTGGTAGTTTTCTCGGAGGAGTATATGAGGGCACCAAATAACGATGATGTTGCAAGACTACTAGAAGTTGATGCAAGCCGTGGATTTTCAGGGATGCTGGGGAGTATCGACTGCATGCACTGGAAATGAAAGAATTACCTAACATCATGGAAAGGTATGTACACAGATCATGTTCACGAGCCTACTTTAATTCTTGAAGCCGTTGCTAGTTACGATCTATGGATATGACATACCTTTTTCGGGATGTCGAGGTCGGACAACGACATCAATGTCTTGGATTGATCTCCTGTTTTTTCATAACTTGCGGAAGGAAGTGCTTCCTTTTGCAATTTCTCGGTCAATGACCATGACTACACCATGGGGTATTATCTAGCTGATGGAATTTATCCCCCATGGTCAACACTAGTCAAGATACTCCCATCTTCTCAAGGTAATAAACAAAAATATTTCGCTACAGCTTAGGAGTCGGTAAGGAAAGATGTAGAGCGGGCATTTTGGGGTTCTACAAGTACGCTTTACCATAGTTCGAGGACCAGCACACTTTTAGAAACATGAGACACTTAGGGAGATCATGACAGCCTACATTATAATACACAATATGATCATCGAAGATGAGCGACCTGAATCACTGCTAGACTTGAACTATGACACGATCGATGAGAGTCCAAGTGGTCCGGTTTCCCACGAGCACACTCCTGAACTTATGGAATTCATTAGCTCTCACCAGCATATCAGAAACAGGGTGACCCATTCCCAACTCCAAAAAGACTTGATCGAGCATCAGTGGAGGCTATATGCAGGCTGTAGGAATCTTTTGCTCAACTCGTAATTATTTTAAATTGTAATGTTTTGTTTGGAGCATCAGTGTCTTTTTATTTGTAATCTTCTAACTTGTACGAGTAGTTTTAATTTAAAAAATTTCAAATCGAATGTTTCAGATTTTCATTAATACAAATACATCTCAATTTAGCACAATAATAACGACAACAAGAAGCAAAAGAAAGTACATCTTAGTAATCTAGTATGGCGATCCCTTAGCTTGTATCTCCATCTGAAGACGACGATAATACTCTGCTTGGTGATCAGGTAGGTTAGAAGTGTCAATAAGCATGATCCTTTCCTCCTCAGCTGCTTCAAACCTCTGATGCTCCACTCTGAACTTCTCTTTCTAGAGTGCAAGTCTCTCATTCTCTACTCGAATTCTCTCTTGCTCCTGCTCATATGTCTTTGTCATCATTTCAATCTTCACATCATAAAGTTGTTTCTTCTCAGCTCTCATCTCCTTGAAAAGCTTAAACATCGGTAATCCACTGCTTTCTTCACTCGCATGACATTTTTCCTTGCGCTTCATACGTTCTTTTTCAGCTTTCCTGCCTGCTAGTCTTTCTAGGTCGATGAACATAGCATCCTCTTCAAGACTCATCGTGTCTGGTGTAGAAGGAGAAGAAGATGCATGAGAGCCGGCGCTTTCACCCTTATTTGCTGATTTCTTCTTTTGTTGACACTCCTCCGGCCACTTCGGTTGAAACCGAAGTTCATTCCAACAGTGATTGAAATTGAATCCACTTGGGTTGTGCAGCGACTTGCATTGCTCCTTTGCATTTTGGATCTAAGCAATGGTTAACAACTTAAATTTAGATATCACACTTAAAATCAAAGGGATGATAAAATTATAAAAAATTAGAAACTAACCTTATCTTGCTCGTTGATTTCGGACTGATGTCTTGATTCGATTTGAGCATAACAACCACATAATTTATTTGTAGCAAGTTGGATGGAGGACCAGCGATGCATCAAGAAACTCTCATTTCGTTCAGATTCAAAACTCTTGTGTTTGTGATAAAAGTCACAAATACGAGTCCAAAATTTTGATCTTCGAATTTCATTACCTTGCGTCGCATTCATGCTGATATCTAGCGATGCCAATATCAGCAATTTGTCTTCTTGGACGCTAAAATTAGGGGTGCGTTCTGGCCTTTTCGTGGTTGATGTAGGCTGGCCGGAGATTGGCGACGATTGTGCCGGCTACGCCTCCGAATCCACTTGAATGTGTTCGCCTCCGAATATGTCAAAGTCCGACTCGCTTGAGTATTAAGTGAACCCATACCGATGAGGATCCATGTTCTTTTAGCAAGAGAGTTTTTTGTGGTATGAAGATGGGGTGGAGGAGAGTTTTTTTTTATATGAAATTGTATGGCAGAGAGTTTTTTTGGTATGAAATGGTGTGGAAACTTGTAAATGTTGATGCCTATTTATAAGGACAAAACCAACAATTTTTTATTTATTTTTATAAATTTTTACTGATTTTTTTTCCTAATATTTAACCATTTTTTACCAAAGCATAGGAAGAGCCAACGGCTATTTGTTCAAACGGTCATTTGTTGGATTTTGGACTAGTGATGCTGTATCCCCAAAAAAATAAAAGGAAAGCATCACTATCAATAGGTGGGTCCCATTTTCGAGCTCTCCCATGCTCAATACCTTTGGCTAGCTCGGCCCCGCTAGTCAAAGTGGACGAGCACGGTGGGAGGCTGTTGGAGACGCTTTAACGTTAATGGCTCGTCACAATTTTGGTGGGGCCCCATATGGGAGGGGATTTCAGAGGTTGTTGGAGACGCTCTTAGAATTCAGATTAAAGCATATATATAAACCATCGAAACCTGTTATTCCCGTCCATTAGGATGGTTTTGGATTGTTGAGATCTACAGGGCACCAACCATCGGGGGGTCCCATCATAAGGGCTGGGTAATCAAACGGGCGGGGACAGGTGTTGGTGGTTGGACCCCGAACTATGGTGATTTTGTGGTTCGGGACGACTATTTTAAGTCAGTCGTAGCACATATCCCTAAGACCATTGTTACAAATTTGACCTCATTCATGGTAATATTTAGGGGGACATAGTGCATGTTAGTTTCCTGGTAAGAGATTGGTTTGGTTAAAAGGACACATAACAAGATGGTTTTGCAGCAGGTCCCTCCCCAAAAAGATGCATTTACAGTAAGTCTATTCGTTGACTTTTCTTCACCTTCAATAATAAAACTACCCATAATACTAAAATCACAAATGTTACTATTCAATGCAGCAAAGAGTAACAATTGCAGATCGCTACTCTTTGCTACAATGATTCTACTGTTGCAATTTTTTTAAGCAAGATTTTTTTTTCAATTAGATTTTTACTACTTTGCTTTCACTGTAGAAAAGAGTAACAATAACTCTTTGCTACAGTGATTTCACTAAATCACTGTAGGAATTTTTTTTCCAGCTAGTTTTTTTTTAAAAAAAATTACGATAGTGATTTGACTATAGCGGAGTAACAATTTGCGCAGATTGTTACTCTTTACATTGGTACAGTTAAATATAATTATTTTACAGAATTGTTACTCTTCTATGTGATTTTATTGTATAGCTAAATGTAGGGGTAAAATAGATATTTCCAAATAGAAGGACCTAACGTTAAAGCATCTTTTTATTTGTCCTCATCGTTAAGTAGATATGTTAAAGAACCTAACATAAAGTTACTATGGAATTTTAAAAATTTTCATATAGCTCCTTGGAAATTATGCTAATTGTCTAGAAACTTTATATTTGCACATCAACCCCTAAAAATTAGGTTACCTATGCAAATCAACCCCTGAAGTTAACTAACATCTATTTGGGGGGAATATTTGATGTATATTCGTGGTTTGATTATTACTTTCTAAAGGCGGTTTTACTGGGATGGTTTTAGCCTTAGAAAAAAGAAAGCCTAGAGAATCACCTAGAAACCCTAACCTACGAAAAATGGAGAGCAGATAAGATTGTGTTATCATATAATGAGGGTAAAATGGTCATTTGAGACTTTGGGTAAATGACAGATCATGTTGAAGTCTAACCAGTAATGGTAAAAAATGAATACACATGGAAAAATCCTTGCAAATGGACGCCATTTAGCTTGAGCGGTTGATTTGTAAGAGTAATCTAGGTTTTAGGCGTTAATATGTAACTATGAAGTTTCTAAGGGTTAATGTACATCTCACTGAGAGGGATTCTCAAAAAAAAAAAAAAAAGATTAATGTACAATTAGCTTAGTGGTCAGGGTTCTATATGAAAAAATCCCTAAAATTTAAAACCAATATTAAAAAAAGGTTAAAATTTAGTATTAAAGAGGTAGCAACGCAAAAACTAACGATATCTCATATATCAAAGATCAAAATGAGATGAACAAAAAGTGCCATACCAGGACATGCGAAACAAGTTTCAGGTGTGGCATAAAAAAAAAGGTAAATTACATATAGACCCGCTATAGTTTGATTGATTGTAATTTTCACTCCCTTAAGTTTAAAACCGAACAAATGGCTTCTATATTTTGAAAAACCATACACATAGACCTCTCTGAAGGCCTATGGAGGGGTGAAAGTGATATGATTTTCAAATAATAAGGGGCATTTGTAGGGTTTTAAACATGAGGGGGTGTAAGTGATGATCGGTCAAACTACAGTGGTCAATGAGGGAGTGAAAGAACAAATTAGGCTGTGTTCTTTCCCATAAATTGGAATTCTTCGTAAATGGGTCCTTTCTCATGTTCTTCCCATAAAACAGCCAATGCCTCGTCTATGTAGGCATCGTTTTCAAAAATTTTCACAACTGGGTACATGTTTTCACCGCGAGGATGACGGATAGGCCTGTCAATCGGGCCGGGTCGGGTCGGGCCAAGCCTTGCCCGAACTCGGCTCGTATATGAATCGGCTTTTCCAATCCCGAACTCAGTCCAAAATTTTTTCACTTTATTCAACCCAAACTCAGCCCAATTTGTTTTTCGGGCTTCGGGCCGAGTTCAGGCCAGCCCAATTAAGATTTGCAGTGAATCAGAATGCAAAAAAAATTGAACATCTAGTACTACAAGCACAGATGTAACAGAACATTGAGAATCTGGGATGGAGCCATGGAGGGCGTCCGACTTCGATCGGTTAGGGGCTTAAGTGTAAAAAAGAGATTTTTTTTTTGTTTGGAAGGAAGTGAAACAGAAGATTGGGAATCTGGGATAGTATTAGTGGGACTCCCAAATTGGGAAAGGGCATATTGACCATTGAATTAGTGCTGGCTGTCAGTCATCTATGGAAAGAAGATGTCGGAGGGTCGGAGCGACTCTTGGTTACTCAATATGCTCGGGTAGTACAGACTGTACAGGGGATTCAATGCTTCATGAGTTTTAAATTGAATATATAAGCATTCGGGTTCGGGCTCAATATGGGCTGGGCTGAACCTGGCCTGAGCCCGGCCCGAATTAATTTTCGGGTATAAAATTATGTCCAAACTCGGCTCAGCCCAAACCCAATTAAGGTTCAGCCCAAAATTTTTCGGGTCGGACGGGCGGGTATCGGGCTAGCCCGGCCCAATTGACAGTCCTAATGACGGAGATACAAAGGGATTTACAAATCGTAGGCTTTGGTTGAGAAATGAAATCCCTCGAAACGTGAGCTTTCATTTCCCGGGGAACAAGTTAACATATGATCCCGATCATAGAGGGAACATGTGAGTAGTGGCATTTTGTTGGGAATTCTAATTTTTGGAAAGCAAACACAGCCGTAGAGACCTTACAAATCCGTATCTATGAGACCATCATTGGCAAAATGCAAGCATTTCAATTCTCACAGAAATAATCGGCCAAATGAAATTTAATATTTTGCTAGTAATGAAGAGGAAATTGTGAATATGCTTAGCTAGGATTAGGGCTGGCAATTCTGGACCCAACACGACCCGATACGAAGTTAGCGGGTCTGGGTCTGGGTTAAATGGGTTCGGGTCGTAAATGGTCAACACGGTAGATCCGTTTAATAAGCGGGTCGGGTCAGGACTTAGGGTCGGGACATGATAGATCCGGGAAGACCCATTTAAAATTCAACAGGTCGAGTCTACTCGCAATCCGATACTGTAATATGTAGTACCAGCGGGTCTTATTGGGTCCAATCGGGTCGAGTTGGATTGGGTCGGATCGGATCGGGTCAACTGAATAGATCCGTGTGATAAACAGGTCTAACAGGTCTTATCGGGTGTACTCGTTTATAAGCGGGTTGGGTACGGATTTAGGGTCTAGATACGATTAGTTAAATGGGTCGGGTCCAGGTCTAGAGGTTTTGGACATGACCTGAAGCTAGACATGACACGAACCCGACCCGACATGACCCATTGCCACCCTAGCTAGGACCACTACACTGACCTGACAGGGAAAGAATCTGACCACCTCTTTCGCAAGATGGACAAATTCAACAATGGAGGTAGATGTGTGTGAAGAGAGAGAGAGAGAGAGAGAGAGAGAGAGAGAGAGAGAGAGAGAGAGAGAGAGAGAGAGAGAGAGAGAGAGAGAGAGAGAGAGAGAGAGAGAGATTTGGCAGTTCATGCTCATGAACATCAAGTGTCGACATAATATCGTCAAGAATGTAGCCATGATGTTGTGAATCTTTTTTAGCTCGCTTAGGACCACACCCATCTACAGATGACTCCGACTCTAACTAGATGTGATTCGGGTTGGATTCTTGTTTTTGGCTAACAACCTGGATTAATACGGGCCTTGTCTTGATTTTCTTGATCAAAACATACTTGTCCGGTTAAAGCGGTGAATGTTGGTGTCTAGTCATAAGAAAGACCACGGTTCGAAACCTGCAGTAGCCATAAGAGCTTTTTTTTTTTCTTTTTTTTTTTTTCTAGGACCAGTCTTGAATCCACCCACAGAAGCACCAAATTATCAATAAAATAAAATAAAAACGTAGCAACTTAGGACAAATTCGATCTTCCGATCACCCAAAAGCGAAACATCGGGTTTACCATTGGGATACAACCACAGCGGCTTACAGGCATTGTCTTAAACATAGAATGATGTTACAATTCTTCCTCTCTAAATCTTATGATTGATACTTGTGTTAAACTAACAAGTTTATGGTAGGAACTATATACAATATGCTAATTTCAACAAATTCGGTAGCGTATAAAATACTAGTGCATGCCCGTGCCTGTCGGCACTGCAGCGGGCCGCCTTCGGCGGCAACACACGTCAGTAATGCAACGGGCCACCTTCGGTGGCAAAACAGCGGCACTGCAGCGGGCCACCTTCAACGGCAACACATCTGTCAGTAATGCAGCGGGCCGCCTTCGGCGGCAAAACACCCCCCGGGTATCACCACCCCCACCCCCACCCCTACCATTGTATGCGACGACAACACACTTGACTGTCTTCAGCATGCCCGTGCTGATTGGCACGAAGCGGGAGCCTTCGGTGCGACAACAACAACTTGGCCATCGGCTCTGTAGCGGGCCGCCTTTGGCGGCAATACACCTGTCGAGCCGTCTTCGGCGGCAAGACACTCTCCATTGGCACGAAGCGGGCAACCACTGCCCCACCCCCCAACCCCCCAATCCAAATCTTCTACACCATTTATATGTACCTCAAGTCACAGCCGTCCGTTGCACCCATACCCGACCCGTGCATCGCACTCTGTCCGAGCAGCAGGTAAAGAAACAGATGTGTTTGGCTCTCCAATGATCTACCCAGCATCCGATCATAGTGTGTGATGGGTTCAATAGACGCCTGTGATACGGACACCCATGATGATGAGTTGCAACGAAAAATAAAATTTAAAAAAATAAAAAAATAAATATTTAAACGGATCTTACTGGGTCTTAGCGGGTCTACCCGTTTTTAAATGGGTCGGGTACGGGTTTAGGTTCTAGCCACGTTTAGTTAAGTGCATGGTGTCGAACGTGCAGATATTTCATTAAGTGAAGTTTCCATAAATGGGCTGATTGGTGTCGAACTGCAGAATTTAGGATCTGGTTAGTCTCATTATCAAGACCATTGGATGTAATTGACCCTACTTGAACTGATCGTGAAGAAACCGAAATAATAATTGAGACCATTATGTTTACTTGCATACAAAAGTGTGTAACAAACACAGGTAATCAGTCAAATATCATACCATAGCAATGTGGGGACGCCTTACCGCATAGCAATGTGGGGACATCGCGCCACACTTAACATTGTAGTGACCTAGCCACTACTTTTGCAAACTTTCTTGACAGGATAAAGAAAAAATAAATAAATAGAACATTCTCAGGAAACGACAGTAGCACTTTGGTCACCAGCGGGCAGGGCACAAATCGATCGGCCATTAGCACTCAGCCGCGTGCGATATAGAAGCAGTTGCTGTGATGTGCAACTGCACTTTGGTCATCAGCGGGCAGGGCACAAATCACGGGCGTTGAATCCGCATCGCATGACCTGGGCGCTACAGGCCAATAACTGCCCGATTTCGTTAGGGGAGCGGAGTCGAGCCCGGTTTGCATGGTTCTCAGACTGCAGGGGTCTTTAAGGTAAGGAGCTTCGAGGATTTTCTTGGCCATACCAACTGTCAGGTCCCAATTAAAAAAAAACTTTGTAGAATTCTATTGACAAAAAGAAAAAGATAAAACAACAGCAACTGCTCTATGATCCAAACCCATTGAAATTTTTTGCCATAACAATCAAAACCCAAATATAAATCTATGCTACACAATTAGCATGAGCATATAACCGAGGAACAAAAAAAACCAAGGTGGAAAAAAAAATATTAGATGAACAGTCAAAGCCCAAGGAGACTGAAAAATTAAAAAAAAAACTTTGCATAATTCTATTGACAAAAAAAAAGAGAGGAAACACCAGCAACTACTCTATGATCCAAACCCATTGAAATTTTTTGCCATAACAATTAAAACCCAAATATAAATCTATGCTAAAAAGCCACACAATCAGTTTGTTCTTGATATTTGAAAGTGCTAAACGGGCTTAATGATTTATGTTGAAATTAAGGTTTTGTTCTTGAGATTAATAAATCCTTAAATCTAAGAAGAAAAAAAAGGAGGGACAGTCAGCATGAGCATATAACCAAGGAACAAAAAAAACAAAGGTGGAAAAAAAATATCAGATGAACAATCAAAGCGCAAGGAGACTGAAAAATTTAAAAATATCTTTATAGAATTCTATTGAAAAAAAAAATAAGAAACACCAGTAACTACTCTATGATCCAAATCCATTTAAATTTTTTGCCATAACAATCAAAGCCCAAATATAAAGCTATACTAAAAAGCCAATAATAAGGAAACTGAAGAATAAAACCCAATAAAAAAAAATGAACATAATCAGTTACACTCTAATCAAAACCCATTAAATTTTTTTGCCAGAGCAATCGAAACTCATATCTAAATCTATGCTAATAACCCAAGAAGGAAATTGAACAATAAAACCTAATCAGAGGAACAATTAAAACCAAAGAAGGAAACTGAGTAATAAAAAAATATAAAAAATTAATTTGACAAAAGTAAAAAATGGAGACCACAATAAGATACTCTCTAATCAAAATCCATTGAATTTTTTTGCCAGAACAATCAAAACTCAAATCTAAATCTATGTTCAAAACAATGAAAACCCATATATTTTTTTTTCCAGAACAATCAAAACCCATTGGAGGAGAGAGAGAGAGAGAGAGAGAGAGAGAGAGAGAGAGAGAGAGAGAGAGAGAGAGAGAGAGAGAGAGAGAGAGAGAGAACCTATGGATGATCCGAGGGAGGGTTGAGGACCAACGGCGGCTGAGAATATTCAAAAAAATACTGTAAACGGGGGGTGATAGGCAAACGGGGAGTAATTCAGGGTGAAGAATGAGAGGCAGATAGATCGCGGCCGGGACGGGAGAGAGGGCTGGGTGCTCGGTCTGCATGATTTGTGGAGATCCCTCCCCTCCTCGCTCTCTCTCTCTCTCTAGGAATGTGCCGATAGATGCTTGGTGAGGGGAAGAGGAGGGGGGCGATCATCCCGCTCAGGATTTTGAGGGGAAACGAAAGAGGGGTGACGGGATTTGGGGGTCTGATCTAGGGAAGAGGGGGGCGTGAGAGGCCAACGGCGCGATGAGGGGAGAGATCATCTCGCGATCTGGGGAAGGGGGACGTGAAGAGCGGGCGGCGCAGGATTTTGAGGGGAAAATAAAGAGGGGTGACGGGATTTGGGGGGGACGATAGCGCGGAACGGGATTTGGGGGCTCGGGATTATGAGGGGAATGAAAGAGGGGCGACGGGATATGGGGGACTCGATCGCGCAGAACTGTTGTGATTGAGTGCGTGAGAGAGATTGCTCTACTTATGATTGAGATTGGTCGGCTGTGATTTCACACGGGGAAGACGTGATCGAGTGGAATGTTTGAGATTAGTCAGCATTTGGTTCCATATTGTCCTAGTCAGTACAAAACCTTTGGTTCCATATTGTCCTAGTCAGCACAAAACGACCTTAGCATGTTATATAGATATAGTTATATAATTATATAATTATTGAAACGTTATAGGATCTCAACTTATTGACTTTATATTTGGGACCGAACCATTTTGTTACTAATTCAGAGTGCCCCAAAAGACAAACTTCTTATATGAGGGAGAGCACAACGAGTATATTAAGAGGCCTCTAGGTGTCCCCGCTATTGATGTGGGACTATATATTCATTAACACATGTAAACATGGGGAGTTTGAGCTCCAAGTACAACGGTTAGGGGAAGTTCAAACTGCAACATGGACTGCAAGTACATAAAACCAAAAAGTGGAGTACCTCAAAGGCACAAGAGTTTGAACACACTGTTGGAGTAAACGATAGGAGTCCATACAATCGAGCCTTGACATATCAGTTACACTTTCTTTAAAGCGTTATTCGTCCCCTCTTACAATGTGAGATTGTTGTAGGGTTACCAGTGAATCACTCTCAGGTTAAGACAAGCATATGTGATTCTGTACTTAGTAAAAGTGAAAAAAGCACTCTTGGAATTTGAACAAAATTAGAACAATTCTGACAGAAAGTTGTTAGTAGGAGAAGATAAGAGAGATGGGCTCTATTTAGGATTTAAGGCTAGTATGATCCTTGTTTTATCAAACCCGAGGTACCCCTTGATAGCTAATGGGATGCACTGGTTCATCAATCAACGGATGCCAAGAAGCACCACTTGGACCAACTGCCAGACCCAAAATTGCTCAAGCCTACTTAGCCATTGGGTGCTCCAAGAACTATACTAAGTGCAAAACGTACCTAATAAGCATAAAAAACACCTCTAGTACCATATAATCCATTGTCCACGCTGTAAATGCGTGTGCTCGATGACCGTATCGATCATGGGTCTAAGTGCACCACAAAACACCCTCTTATTCATCCCATACAAATGAGCTAGAGGAGTTTTTTTTTTAACTCCTCAAAAAAAATGTTCTCATCCAATAATAGAGAATTAATGGGAAAGAGATTTAGATTAAAAACATGTCACTTTGATCAAAGAGTTTTTATGGGAAGTTTAAAATCAAACATTTGAATGAAAAGGTCAAAATTCAAGTTACAACTACTACTTGTTAACAAATGATAAAAACACTCCACTCTATCTTATATTAACCAAACCCTACACATACGGGGTCAAACTCGATCGAACCAGAAAGTGCATGATCTAGAATGGATTCTTTTGTAAATGTTGGAGTTTAGTCCCACATCCGCTAGAGGGTTGAGAGTGTTTTCTTCATATACCCTATGTGGACCTCCCCTTACTACTTGAGTTTTAGGGTGTGAGGGTATCAAACATGGTATCAAAGCTGGGAGTGACTCCAGGAGCTCCGCTCGATTGTGTACTTGCCACGTGTTCCCGCATGAGGGGGTGGTGTTGAGATGGTCATGCCTCACACGGTTTAGTCACACATCGATCGGTAAAGGGAGTGGGCATCCTTGTCTTTATATATCCGATTACTCCCCTCAACAGATATTTTTTGGGGAGGAACTTGGGTCGAAATGGCTGTTTAAATCTTTAATCGGTGATTGAAAAAAAAATCCTTAATTGGGGGCCTGGCTGGCTAACTTTTTTTTTGACAAGCGGATGGAGGCTCTCTCATTCGACTAGTTTATATAGAGTTGGACCTGATTATCGTGTTCATCAGGAACTCCTTCTCGATATAAACTTGCCCTGGCCTGCTAACTTTGTGGTCGCGAAAACCTCTATTGCAATAGCTATATTCAGCCGCAATCGCCGCTTTAGATGTGTTATTTGCGGCGATCAGGTCGATGGATTTGTTATACCTTTTGCGGCCGGTGGCTAGATTTGGGTTCATTTGATTTTTTTTAAAAAAATTGGTGACGAGCCTGGATCAGACTCTAAGGCCAAGCTCAACATGCAGCCGTCCGTACGGAAGACTTTATCTCCACGTCTAAACCCGAGAAACTCGTTTACACTTGTGATAAACTTTGCCCTCAAAAATATTTAGGGCAAATTACATAAACCTCCTCTGAACCATGGGGGTAGTTTCATATTGGTCTCTCAAATAATTTTTTTTACAAATATATCCTCAAACTATGCAATGTTAACAAGTTGACCCCTCCGTTAAATTTTCGCCGTCAAATTTGACTGAAATGGTTGACTTAATTTTTTTTTCTTTCAATATTACCCTTCTCTCTCTCTCTCTCTCTCTCTCTCTCTCTCTCGGCCTGACAACCACCACCTTCTTCCCTCCTCCCAAAGCCACCTCAGGTCCCCCGATCGCTGACAACGTTCCGACGAATCCCCGGCCCAACTCGATGGTAGCCGGAGTTGCAGATCCCTCCCCTTTCAGGTAGCCCGGCCACCACCACCTTCTGCCCTCCTCCCTGACCACCCAAACCCACCTTAGGTCCCCCTGATTGCTGACGACATTCTGGTGAAGCCCCCGGTCCAACCCCATGGCAGCTCTAATCCTCTAGTTCTCTCGCACTACCTTAGACCCCCCCTCCTCCTTGCTTCTCGGGCCCTGCGCCTTAGACATCAACGAGACAGACCGGCGACTGTGTCAGGTCGAGAGGAATGAGGTGGGTGGTGATGGTGGCAGCCGGAGTTGCAGAGCAACCTCCCTCCCCCCTTTCGGTTTTGTTTAGAAGAAAGAATAGGGGGTAATTGAGTCATTTGACGTATTTCGTCTGTAGATGATGACGATTTCAATTTGGTCCATAGTTTGAGCGTCTATTTGTTCAAAAAAATAGTTGAGGGACCAATGTGAAACTACCCTCATAGTTCAGGGGAGGTTTTTGTAATTTGCCCAAATATTTAATGTTAATCGCCACACGTGACTCCTTTATATCCCGGACACAGGAAAATCCCTAACTCAAAGAAATCCCCAAATCCTGACCCCTTCACCCCTCCCCATAGGGGCCGAAACCCATTCCCCACAATCCCTTCTCTCCTCTTTCTCTTGGGTTGTGACACACGGCCGACGAGGAGTGCAAGCAGCAGGCCGGAAAGGAGGAATCGTATGAGATTTCCTCTATCCCAAAATCTAGGTGTTTCGATGAGGTCCCATCATATATATAATTAAGCTTTCATAGCATATGAGATTTTCTCTATCCCAAAACCTAGGTGTTGGGATGAGATTCCATCATACATATAAGGATCATTTCTGCCCTCTACTTTACTGAGGTGGGACTAATCCTCCAACATGCTTTATCCTACCTATTTCGGCGCCCAGGCTATCGAAATTCCTTCACTATTTTCGATGAATAGCCTGGCACCATATTAGGTAGTGTATAAATGGCCAATTATCATGGCCAGTATATTAGGCAGTGTATAAATGGCCATTTACCATGGCGCGCCATCCTATTAATTGGGTATTATATAAACGATGAAAAGCCAAAGCCGCCGTATTAGGTAGTGTACTAGTGCATGCCCGTGCCAGTCAGCACTTAGACAACCGCCTTCAATGGCAACACACCAACAGCCACCTTTGACAGCAAAACTCGTTCAGCGGTGCCCATATATTGGCAAGGGGCACAAACATTGGGCACGCAGCGGGCGCCTTCAGCGAGGGTGGGGAAATGCATGCCCGTGCCTATTGGAACTCAAACGGCCACCTTCAGTGACAACACACCCCTGACCACCTTCGGCGGCTTCAGCACAACAGCGACCGCCTTTGGTGCAAAGCACATTGGGGGGGGGGGGGGGGGGGGGGGGAACAAAAATCCTTCTTCAAGAACTCATGGACTTTATAATAAAATCGAGAGGTTACTTGATCTTCAGATTATCATGACTATCCACCCATGAGCTGCAATCAGGCCTGTAAAAGAACTCATGGCATTTTACGCTACAACATGAATAGAAAAAAAAAACTCCACAAAATAATCAAATTCGAAGATTAGTCTGAAGTTGAATAGAGATACATATTCCTGGTAAATAATCTATCATTTTTCTCAGTTACATTTCATGTGATACTAGACATAAATATGTTCAAAAGCCTCACGTTGAATGCAAGAATTGGCTATCTAGATATATACAAAGTTTTAGAAAACATAGGAGACTGATGTTGTTGATATGGTATCATGGGTCCATTCAAATCAGCAGGCTGATAATAGAATTGGATATCTGTAGAGGATGGTACGAACTCAAACAGTGGCATCACCAGCTCCTTCCATGTCAACATTAGTTTCTAAGCAAGTTCTTGGTTGAAGGCAAACCCGCCATGACATCTTCTTCAATCCTGCACTCATTTATTCCCCTGACAATCTTGAGGTGAAGATCCTGTGGAAACTCAAATGAGAGAGAAGTTGAAAGCCATGAACCAAGGAAAGAAATTTTTGTCCAAATGTAAATTCAAGAGGGAAAGAACTTGTTCAGAAACATACATCATCCCAGCATTTATTTCACTGATTCTCAAGGAGCTGAAAAAGAAAAAAAAAAAGACACATAAAGCAAATTCATTAGTAATTGGATGGTTCTAACCTTGGGAAGTGCTAATATTCAAGAAAATTGTAATTAAGAACCTTGATATGTTTTTCTATTTCAAGTTCTACACCAAGAAATCCCCATGAAAACGAAATGAAAGGAAGCTCCATTGCAAGACTGCATTACAGTGCTCGACCGTCTTGGTGGTGCTGGAGCGGACCGAGCGGTGCTCTGAACAAGCGTACCTATGGCGGTGCTTGGCTGTCATGGTGGTCCTGGACAGGTGCTCTGAGCGCAAGAATGGAGTCATTGGGTGAAGGTCTGTAGATCGCCATAACAATCCATAACGATGATCAAAATCACCATAACAAAAATATAGAACCTATTACAATGATCAGATGATCAGAATGACTATTGTTACGATTCCCATGCCCCCTTAGAACCAGTAATAAGAGGGAGGGGACAACATAATTTAAAGACATGGAACTACCACCCCTTTACTGATGTGGGACAATTCTCAACACCCGCCGGGACGTAGAGCACCTCTCGATCGATAGAGGGAGAAGATCTCGATCGGAGGGAGAAAGATGGTGCAACGGGACCACATGGAGGAGAGACGAGATGGGGCCTAGCTCTGATACCATGTTACGAATACTGTGCCCCCTCAAAACCGGTGATAAAAGAGAGGGGGTAACATAATTTAAAGACATGAACTCCCACCCCTTTATCGATGTGGGACTATTCTTGACAACCATAATCATTTCTATTAACTTGTTACAATCACCATAACAATGATAAAACTTTTCAATGCTAGGCCGACTACTGATTCTGTCAAAATCACCATAACAAAAATACAGAATATAAGATCAAAACAAAACTTTATTTTGTAAGTATATTTACACGGAGAGAGAGAGAGAGGTGGCTGACTGAAGAAGGAGAAGTTGCGCGAAATTCTACAGATCAGAAATTAAGTCGACATAATCAATTTAAATGATCAAGATCACCAAGAAAAAAAAAACATAAACTAAAAGAAAGATTTTTTTGAAAGGTTACATGAAGATCTGAGGACTTGAAGATGACTGCGATTTTGCCACGATCTGTTGATTGCTAGACGATAGGGGTGGGACTTGGGCGGGTTGGGCGGGTTGAAGGGTCTGCCCATGCCCAGCCCGACTTGCACAAACCTTTGCCCATTTTGCCCGAGGAACCCGGGGAACCCGTGGAAGCCCAACCTGTGCTTGCCCATTCTAGTTCGTCGGGTTCCTCGGGTTGCTCGGGTTGCCCAATTTGCAAAATAATAAGCGGGTTGGGCCCAATTAAAAATGCTTGTGCACATAAATAGATGGAAAAAAAATTCAACAGATTTTTGAATTGAATAAAAAAAATCTTTGATTTGCATAACAAAAACATAAAGTCCAACCCATATCCTCACATATTTCAAACGAATTCTTAGCATTCAACATAAAATAGGCGGTCTTTGATTTCCATAAAAAAAACTATCAAAGCATTCAACTTTAGTGTATCACTTCCTCGGGTTCCTCGGGTTGGGGATATCGGTGCCCAAACCCGTCCAAATTGAAATCGGGTTGATCATTTTTTATCCAAACCCGTCCAAGATTTTAACCAGCTTTGCCCATGTTTGTCCATTGTTCGGGTTGGACGGGTCGGGTTCGGGTCAGACCCGCCCAAGTCCCACCCCTACTAGACGACAGTGGCTGTGGTGGTATACAGAGCAGATTGGGGAGTCATGGTCGACAGGATTGAAGGGCTCAATCGACGGAATCGTCTGGATCTACGGGTGCAATCGACGGGATCGACAGACGCGGCCGGTATTTTAGGCGATGGGGAGGGTTTACTGGCGATGTGGAGGGTATTTAACAAGGTTGCAGCGGAGATTGGGGAGTCGTGATCGACGGGGCACGATGGACGGGGAGATCGACGGGATCGGGGACCGACGGAAAGATTGACTGGATCGATGTGGAGGGCTCGATTGGCGGGATCGGGGATCGACAGGGACATTGACTAGATCGATGTAGAGGGCTCGATTGACGGGATTTTAAGTGCGGTTTCTTATTTAGGCGATGTGATCGACGGTAGGGGTGCAACTTGGGCGGGTAAAACCGAGAACCGACCCAACCTGACCTAAAGGAGTCTGGTTGGTTCGGGTATTTTGACTAAATGGGTTGGTTTGGTTCTAAGTTTTGTAGACCCAATTAAATATGGGTTGGTTTCAGGTTGGGGCCCGGGTAGACTCAACCCAACCCGAGAACCGAACTCATATTTATGTCACAGGTTGGACTTTTGGGCTACATCTCGGTCCATGCTACTACTCCAACCTTGCATCCAACCCACAGGCTACCACTGGAGAGAGGAAATCTCAAAGCAAATGTGAACGGAGCCATAGGTCTTTACTCGACGGCCTCGGGAATTGTCATCCGATACCATTCTGGCTCCCATTTACTCTCAGAAGGAACGATTCACAGAGCTTGCAAGCCTCTTGTCATCGAAGCCCTAGCTACTCGCTAGGGGTGGCAATGGGTCGTGTCGGGTCGGGTTCGTGTCGCATCCAAAACCCCTAGATCCGGACCCGACCCGTTTAACCAATCGTGTCTAGATCCTAAACCCATACCCGACCCGTTTATAAACAGGTAGACCCGATAAGACCCGTTTACCCCACGGGTTTGTTCAGTTGACCCGATCCGGCCCAATCCGATTCGACCCGACCTAACCCGATAGACCCGTTGATACTATATATATTACAATATCGGATTGCGGATAAACCCGACCCGACCCGAACCGACACGACCCGTTGAATTTTAAACGGGTCTTCTCAGGTCTATCGTGTCCAGACCCTAAACCCGGACCCGACCCGTTTATTAAACGGGTCTATCGTGTCGACCCGTTTACGACCCGAACCCGTTTAGCCCTGACCCAAACCCGCTAACTTCATGTCGGGTCCGAATTGCCAGCCCTAGCCGTAGCGATTCTACAGGGATTAAAGGCCTTGACCAAGCTTGGCGCAACACAAGTAGTGATTGAAGGGGCTAATCTACCCCTAATTCAATTTCTGTCGGATGGGGACTTGACCCACCCATGACAGATACAGAGTATTGTGTCTGACTGCAGGAATTTATCTAGTCTTTTCAGTTCGTGCAGATTTCCTCATGTTGCTAGTGATTGCAACTCCATTGCGGATGTATTAACTAAGGAGATGTTACTCTCTTATGTTCCTTCCTCCACCTCTGTGGTGCCTTCTTATATTATCTCATTGTTGAGGGCAGAAAAGGACCATTGTATTAACCTCAATGTTTGGGCAGGGGCGCCATGAATTGAACCCCCGTAGTTCATGCCAAAAAAAAAATGCGAGCCTTATGGACCTCAAATTTGGCCGGTAATGGGTCCAAGTTAGCCCAATAACCAACCGAAACTTGGTCGTGCGTGCTTTGGGAGCTTCTTAGTCGACCAAAATTTCTCGAGTCTTCACAGGGGGATTAGACTTGCAAAATGAGATTAAATTGCAAAATAAACATGCCGCCTTCAAAGTAAATTCTCAAAAAATAATATTTTGTCTGGGATATCACTAAAGTTTAACAATCACATCACTTCAATGCTTGAACGTGGATTGAACAAAACTTCCTATAATTACCGTAGCATCCATGAAAGCTTATGATTTCATTGGAGTAGGTCACATTTATCCTCCCAATTCTTTTGGCATGTGAGGTGCTCCTTAGAGAAAATCTAGTAAAAAATAAATAAATACTACCAATAAATACAATATTTAATGAGATCGTAATTTCTACGCATTCACACTGAATGGTAGAGGTTCTATCTTTCTAGTTTTTTTATGTGGTCAACACGTGTCACAAACTCCTTGTGAGGTTTTCATTTTAGTATTATACTAGTAAGAAACCCGGGCAATGCCCGAATGTGCTTGATGCACGCCATTTGGCAAAGACGGCATCGCAACTGTTCAAAGAAGTGTGAAATCTGAAGTGAGTGTGATTCATTTGTTAGAGAGAGAGAGATTAACATCAAATGACCATTAAATGCCATTGAATGAAAATTTATCATATTTATGGTAGATTTTTAAATGGATTTAAAAGAGAGCTGTGTTCACACATGAAAGAAAAATTCTAGTTCTTTAAAAGATATCAACATGTCACAACATGGGATAGAGGCTTCCATTTTAGTATAGATACTAGTAAGAAACCTCGGCAATGTCGGGATAAGCTTGATGCACACCATTTGGTACAGATGACATCACAACTGTTAATAATGTAATTCACTTGTTAGAGAGAGAGAGATAAATATTGACATCAAATGACCATTAAATACCATTGAAAGAGTATTTATCATCTTTAAGGTAGGTTTTTAATAGGATTTAAATATGAGCCGCGTTCACACATGGAAGAGGGATTCTGGCTCTTTAAAAGACGTCCACATGTCACAAGAGAGAGGATTTAAATGTGAGCCACGTTCATATATGGAAGAAGGATTCTGGCTCTTTCAAAGACGTCCATATGTCACAACACGAGAAAGAGGCTTCCATTTTAGTATTATACTAGTAAAAACAATCAATTAGAATGAATCGTACGAATGAATTAGAATTGATATATTCATACGAATAAATTACAATGGATCACACGAATGAATAGAATGGATTGTACGAATGAATTAGAATGGATCGTACGAATGAATTGGAATTAGAATGGATCGTACGAATTAATTAGAATAGATACATTCGTACGAATGAATTAGAATAAATCGTACGAATGAATTAGAATGGATCGTATGAATGAATTAAAATGGATCCTACGAATGAATTAGAATGGATCGTACGAATGAATTAGAATGGATCGTACGAAATAATTAGAATGGCTACATTCGTGCGAATGAATTAGAATGGATCGTACGAATGAATTAGAATGGATATAATCGTGCGAATGAATTAGAATGGATCGTACGAATGAATTAGAATTGATACATTTGTGCGAATGAATTAGAATGGATCGTACGAATAAATTAGAATAGATCGTACGAATGAATAAGAATGGATCGTACGAATGTATTAGAATGGATCGTATGAATGAATTAGAATGGATCGTTCGAATGAATTAGAATGGATATATTCATGCAAATGAATTAGAATGGATCGTATGAATGAATTAGAATGGATCGTACAAATGAATTAGAATGGATACATTCATGCGAATGAATTAGAATGGATCGTACGAAAGAATTAGAATGGATCGTACAAATGAATTAGAATGGATACATTCGTGCGAATGAATTAGAATGGATTGTATGAATGAATTATAATGGATTGTAGGAATGAATTAGAAAGGATCATATGAATGTATAAGAATGGATACATTCATACGAATGAATTAGAATGGATCGTACGAATGAATTAGAATGGATCGTGCGAATGAATTAGAATGGATCGTACGAATGAATTAGAATGGATCTTGCGAATGAATTAGAATGCATTGTACGAATGAATTAGAATGGATACATTCGAATGAATTAGAATGGATCGTACGAATGAATTAGAATGGATCATACAAATATATCCATTTTAATTCATTCATACGAATGTATTAGATTGGATCGTACGAATGAATTAGAATGGATCTATTCGTGTGAATTAATTAGAATGGATCGTACGAATGAATTAGAATGGATCGTGCGAATGAATTAGAATGGATACATTCGTACGACCCATTCTAATTCATTCGTATGATCCATTCCAATTCAATCGCACGATCCATTCTAATTCATTCGCACGAATGTATCCATTCTAATTCATTCGCACGAATGTATCCATTCTAATTCATTCATGCAATCCATTCTAATTCATTCGCAATATCCATTCTAATTCATTAGTACGATCCATTCGTACGAATGAATTAGAATGGATACATTTGTGCGAATGAATTAGAATGGATCGTATGAATGAATTAGAATGGATACATTCGTGCGAATGAATTAGAATGGATCATACGAATAAATTAGAATGGGTTGTACGAATGAATTAGAATGGATCATATGAATGAATTAAAAGGGATACATTCATGTGAATGAATTAGAATGGATCGTACGAATGAATTAGAATGGATCATACAAATGAATTAGAATGGATCGTACGATCCATTCTAATTCATTCGCACGAACGAATGTAGCCATTCTAATTCATTCGTAAGATCCATTCTAAATCATTTGCACGAATGTATCCATTCTAATTCATTTGTACGATCCATTCTAATTCATTCGTACGATCCATTCTAATTCATTAAAATGGATCGTACGAATGAATTAGAATGGATTATACAACTGAATTAGAATGGATCGTACGAATGAATTAGATTGGATCATACGAATGAATTAGAATGGATACATTCGTGCGAATGAATTAGAATGGATCGTACGAATGAATTAAAATAGATCGTACGAATGAATTAGAATAGATTGTACGAATGAATTAGAATGGATACATTCGTGCGAATAAATTTGAATGGATCGTATGAATGAATTCGAATGGATCGTACGAATGAATTAGAATGGGTACATTCGTGTGAATGAATTAGAATGGATCGTACGAATGAATTAGAATGGATCGTTTGCAAGAATTAGAATGGATTGTGCGAATGAATTAGAATTGATCGTACGAATAAATTAGAATGGATATATTCGTGCGAATGAATTTGAAAGGACCGTATGAATGAATTAGAATGGATCGTACGAATGAATTAGAATGGATCTTACGAATGAATTAGAATGGATCATACAAATGAATTAGAATGGATACATTCGTGTGAATGATTTATAATGAATCGTACGAATGAATTAGAATGGATCATACGAATGAATTTGAATGGATAAATTCGTTCGAATGAATTAGAGTGGATCATACGAATGAATTATAATGGATCGTACGAATGAATTAGAATAGATACATTCGTGCGAATGAATTAGAATGGATCTTACGAATGAATTAGAATGGATCGTATGAATGAATTTGAATCGATCGTACGAATGAATTAGAATGGATCGTACCAATGAATTAGAGTGGATACATTTGTGCAAATAAATTAGAATGGATCGTACGAATGAATTAGAATGAATACATTCGTGCGAATGAACTAAAATGGATCGTACGAATGAATTAGAATGGATCGTACGAATGAATTAGAATGGATACATTTGTGCCAATGAATTAGAATAAATTGTACGAATGTAAAAGAATGGATCGTACGAATGAATTAGAATGGATCGTACGAATGAATTAGAATGGATACATTCATGCGAATGAATTCGAATAGATCGTATGCATGAATTAGGATGGCGTACGAATGAATTTGAATGGATCGTAGGAATGAATTAGAATGCATACATTCATGTGAATGAATTAGAATGGATCATACGAATGAATTAGAATGGATCGTATGAATGTATCCATTCTAATGAATTAGAATGGATCGTATGAATGAATTAGAATGGCTACATTCGTTCGTACGGATGAAATAAATGGATCGTACGAATGAATTAGAATGGATCATACGAATGAATTAAATAGTTCGTACGAATGAATTAGAATAGCTCCTACGAATGAATTAGAATGGATCCGTAAGATCCATTCTAATTCATTCGTATGATCCATTCTTTTAATGGATCATACGAATAAATTAGAATGGTTACATTCACGCGAATAAATTAGAATAGATCGTACGAATGAATCAGAATGGATCATACGAATGAATTAGAATGGATACATTCGTGCGAATGAATCGTACGAATGTATCGTACAAATGAATTAGAATAGATCGTATGAATGGATACATTCGTGCGAAGGAATTAGAATGTATCATGCGAATGAATTAGAATGGATACATTCGAACGAATGAATTAGAATGGATCGTACGAATGAATTAGAATTGACAGTACTAATGAATTAAAATGGATACATTCAAGCGAATGAATTAGAATGGATCGTACGAATGAACTAGAATGGATCGTACGAATGAATTAGAGTGGATCGTACGAATGAATTAGAATGGATACATTCATGCGAATAAATTAGAATGGATCGTACGAATGAATTAGAATAGATACATTCATTAGAATGAATTAGAATGGATCCATTCTAATTCATTCGTACGATCCATTCGTACGATCCATTCTAATTCATTCGCACGAATGTATCCATTTTAATTCATTCGTACAATCTATTCTAATTAATTCGCACGAATGTATCTATTCTAATTCATTCGTACGATCCATTCTAGTTCATTCGCACAAATGAATCCATTCTAATTCATTCATGCGATCCATTCTAATTCATTCATGCGATCCATTCGTATGAATGAATTAGAAGATCGCATGAATGAATTAGAATGGATCGTACGAATGAATTAGAATGGATCGTACGAATGAATTAGAATGGATACATTCGTGCGAACGAATTATAATGGATCGTACGAATGAATTAGAATGGATCGTATGAATGAATTAGAATTGATACATTCATGTGAATGAATTATAATGGATCGTACGAATGAATTAGAATGGATCATGCGAATGAATTAGAATGGAAACATTCATGCGAATGAGTTAGAATGGACTGTATGAATGAATTAGAATGGATTGTGCGAATGAATTGGAATGGATCGTGCAAATGAATTAGGATGGATACATTCGTACGAATGAATTAGAATGGATCGTACGAATGAATTAGAATGGATACATTCGTACGAATGAAGTAGAATGGATCGTACAAATGAATTAGAATGGATCATACGTATGAATTAGAAAGGATACATTCGTGCGAATGAATTATAATGGATTATACTAATGAATTAGAATGGATCATACAATTGAATTTGATTAGACTAATGAATTAGATTGGATTGTACGAATGAATTAGAATGGATCGTACAAATCAATTAGAATGGATCGCACAAATGAATTAGAATAGATCATACGAATGAATTACAATGGATAGATTCGTGCGAATGAATTTGAATAGATCGTACGAATGAATTAGAATAGATCGTACGAATGAATTAGAATGGATAGATTCATGTGAATGAATTAGAATGGATCGTACGAATGAATTAGAATGGATCGTACGAATGAATTAGAATGGATCGTATGAATGAATTAGAATGGATACATTCGTGCGAATGAATTAGAATGGATCGTACGAATGAATTTGAATAGATCGTACGAATGTATCCATTCTAATTCATTCGTACGATTAAATATAGCCATTCTAATTCTTTCGTACGATCTATTCTAATTCATTCATACTATCCATTCTAATTCATTCGTACGATCCATTCTAATTAATTCGTATGATCCATTCTAATTAATTCGCACGAATGTATCTATTCTAATTCATTCATTCGATCCATTCTAATTCATTCGTACGATCCATTCTAATTCATTCGCACGATCCATTCTAATTCATTTGTCCGAATGTATCCATTCTAATTCATTCGTATGATATATTCTAATTCATTCGCACGAATGTATCCATTCTAATTCATTCGTACGATCCATTCTAATTCATTCGTACGATCCTTTCTAATTCATTCGCATGAATGTATCCATTCTAATTCATTCGTACGATCCATTCTAATTCATTCGCACGAATGTATCCATTCTAATTTATTCGTATGATCCATTCTAATTCATTTACACGAATGTATCGATTCTAATTCATTGATACGATCCATTCTAATTCATTCGCATGAATGTATCCATTATAATTCATTCGCACGAATGTATCCATTCTAATTCATTCGTACGATTCATTCTAATTCATTCGTACAATCCATTCAAATTGATTCGCACGAATGTATCCATTCTAATTTATTCGTAGGATCCATTCTAACTTATTCGTATGATCCATTCAAATTCATTCGCATGAATGTTTCCATTTTAATTCATTCGTACGAATGTATCCATTCTAATTTATTCGTCCATTCTAATTTATTCATACGATCCATTATAATTCATTCGCACGAGCTATTCTAATTCATTCGTACGATACATTCAAATTCATTCGCATGAAAGTATCCATTCTAATTCATTCGTACGATTCATTCTAATTCATTCGTACGATCCATTCTAATTCATTCATTCGCACGAATGTATCCATTCTAATTCATTCGTATAATCCATTCTAATTCATTCGTACATTCTAATTCATTCGCACGATCCATTCTAATTCATTCGCTAGAGCCATTCTAATTCGTTCGTACGATCCATTCAAATTCATTCGCACGTACGTATCCATTTTAATTCATTCATACGATCCATTTTATTTCATTCGTACGATCCATTCTAATTCATTCGCACGAACGAATGAATCAGAATGGACGAATGAATTATAATGGATTTTATGAATGAATTAGAATGGATCGTACGAATAAATTAGAATGGATCGTACGACTGAATTAGAATGGATACATTCATGTAAATGAATGAGAATGGATCGTGTGAATGAATTAGAATAGCTCGTGCGAATGAATTAGAATGAACGAATGAATTAGAATGGACAAATAAATTAGAATGGATAGTACGAATAAATTCGAAAGGATCATACGAATGAATTGAAATATACACATTCGTGCGAATGAATTAGAATGGATCGTACGAATAAATTAGAATGGATCGTGCAAATGAATTACAATGGATCGTACGAATGAATTAGAATGGGTACATTTGTGCGAATGAATTAGAATGGATCGTACGAATGAATTTGAATGGATCGTATGAATGAATTAGAATAGATCGTACGAATGAATTAGAATGGATCGTATGAATGAAATAGAATGGATCGTACGAATAAATTAGAATGGATCATACGAAAGCATTAGAATGGATCGTATGAATGAATTAGAATGGATATTACGAATGAATTAGAATGGATACATTCGTGCGAATGAATTAGAATGGATCATAAGAATAAATTAGATTGGATCGTACGAATGAATCAGAATGGATACATTCGTGTGAATGAATTAAAATAGATCGTACGAATGAATTAGAATGGATACATTTATGCGAATGAATTAGAATGGATCATACAAATGAATTAGAATGGATTGTATGAATGAATTAGAATGGATCGTACGAACAAATTAGAATGAATTAGAATGGATTATACGAATGAATTAGAATGGGTCGTACGAATGAATTAGAATGGATCATACGAATGAATTAGAATGGGTCGTACGAATGAATTAGAATGGATTGTACGAATGAATTAGAATGGATCATGTGAATGAATTACAATGGATCGTATGAATGAATTAGAATGGATACATTCATGCAAATGAATTAGAATTGATCGTACGAATGAATTAGAATGGATACATTCGTACGAATGAATTAGAATAGCTCGTATGAACGAATTAGAATAGATCGTATGAATGAATTATAATGTATCGTATGAATGAATTAGAATGGATCGTACGAATGAATTAGAATGGATACATTCATGTGATCCATTCTAATTCGTTCATATGATCCATTCTAATTCATTCGTACGATCCATTCCAATTCATTCGCACGATCCATTCTAAGTTATTCGCACGAATGCAACCATTCTAAGTCATTCGTACGATCCATTCTAATTTATTCGTATGATCCATTCTATTCGTACGATCCATTCTAATTCATTCTCACGAATGGATCGTACGATCCATTATTATTCATTCGCACGTATGTCTCCTTTCGTACGATATATTTGTATGATTCATTCACACGAATGTATCCATTCTAATTCATTCGTACGATCTATTCTAATTCATTCGCACGAATGTATCCATTCTAATTTATTCATACGATCTATTCTAATTCATTTGTATGATCCATTCTAATTCATTCGTACAATCCATTCTAATTCATTCATACGATCGATACTAATTCAATGGATCATACGAATGAATTAGAATGGATCGTACGATTGAATTAGAATTGATACATTCGTGCGAATAACTTAGAATGGATCTTACGAATGAATTAGAATGGATTGTTTGAATGAATTAGAATGGATCGAACGAATAAATTAGAATGGATACATTAGTGCAAATGAATTAGAATGGATCGTACGAATTAATTAGAATGGATGCATTCGTGCGAATGAATTAGAATGGATCATACGAATGAATTAGAATGGATCATACGAATGAATTAGAATGGATACATTCGTGTGAATGAATTAGAATAGATCTTACGAATGAATTAGAATGGATCGTATGACTGAATTAGAATGGATACATTCGTGCGATTCATTCGCACAAATGTATACATTCAAATTCATTCATATGATCCATTCTAATTCATTCGTATGATCCATTATAATTCATTCGTATAATCCATTCTAATTTATTCGTACGATCAATTTTAATTCATTCGCACGAATGTATCCATTCAAATTCATTTGTATGATCCTTTCTAATTCATTCGTATGATCTATTCTAATTTATTCATACGATCCATTCTAATTCAGTCGCACGAATGTATCAATTCTAATTCATTCGTATGATCCATTCTAATTCATTCGTACAATCCATTCTAATTCATTTGTATGATCCATTCTAATTCATTTGAATGTATCCATTCTAATTCATTCGCACAAATGTATCAATTCTAATTCATTCGTACGATCCATTCTATCGTACGATCCATTCTAATTCATTCATATGATCCATTCTAATTCATTCTTATGATTCATTCTAATTCATTCGCATGAATGTATCCATTCTAATTCATTCATTCGATCCATTCTAATTCCTTCGCACGAATGTACCCATTCTAATTCATTCGTATGATCCATTCTAATTCATTTGTATGATCCATTCTAATTAATTCATTCGCACAAATGTATCCATTCTAATTCATTCTTACGATCCATTCTAATTTATTCGTACGATGCATTCTAATTCATTCGTACAATCCATTCTAATTCATTCGTATGATCCATTCTAATTCATTCGTACGACCATTCAAATTCATTCGCATGAATGTATCCATTTTAATTCATTTGTACGATCCATTCTAATTCATTCATACGATCCATTCTAATTCATTCGTACGACCATTCTAATTCATTCGCACGAATGTATCCATTCTAATTCATTCGTACGAACGAATGTAGACATTGTAACACATTCATACGATCTATTCAAATTCATTCGTACAATCCATTTTAATTCATTCATATGATCCATTCTAATTTATTCGCATGAATGTATCCATTCTAATTCATTCGTACTATCCTTTCTAATTGATTCGTACGATCCATTCTAATTCATTCGTATGAATGTATCTATTCTAATTCATTCATACGATCCATTCTAATTCATTCATACGATACATTCTATTTCATTCGTACAATCCATTCTAATTCATTCGTACGATCCATTCTAATTCATTCGCACGAATGTATCCATTCTAATTCATTCGTACGATCCATTCTAATTCATTTGCAAGAATATATCCATTCTATTTCATTCGTACGATCCATTCTAATTCATTCGCACGATCCATTTTAATTCATTAATACAATCCATTCTAATTCACTCATACGATTCATTCTAATTCATTCGTACGATCCATTCTAATACATTCATACGATCCATTCAAATTCATTCGTACGATCCATTCTAATTCATTCGTACGATCCATTCTAATTCATTCGCACGAATGTATCAATTCTAATTCATTCGTACGATCCATTCTAATTCATTCGTACGATCCATTCTAATTCATTGTCACGAATGTATCCATTCTAATTCATTCATGCGATCCATTCTAAAGAATTAGAATGGATCCATTCTAATGGATCCATTCGTGCGAATGAATTACAATGGACCCATTCGTGCGAATGAATTAGAATGGATCGTACGAATGAATTAGAATGGATACATTCGATCATACGAATGAATTAAAATTGATCATACAAATAAATTAGAATGGATACATTCGTGCGATTAAATTAGAATGGTCGTACGAATGAATTAGGATGGATCGTATGAATGAATTAGACTGGATCGTACGAATGGATCGTATGAATGAATTAGAATTAATCATACAAATGAATTTGAATAGCTCCTACGAATGAATTAGAATGGATCGTACGAATGAATTAGAATGGGTACATTCATACGAATGAAGTAGAATGGATTGTACAAATGAATTAGAACGGATCGTATGAATGAATTAGAATTGATCGTACAAATGAATTAGAATGGATACATTCGTGCGAATGAATTAGAATGGATCGTACGATCGAATTAGAATGGATATATTCGTGCGATCCATTCTAATTCATTCGTATGATCCATTCTAATTCATTCGTATGATCTATTCTAATTCATTCGCACGAATGTATCAATTCTAATTCATTCTTACTATCCATTCTAATTAATTCGCATGAATGTATCCATTCTAATTAATTTGTACAATCCATTCTATTTCATTCGAACGAATGTATCCATTCTAATTCATTCGCACGAATTTATCCATTCTAATTCATTCGTACGATCAATTTTAATTGATTCGTACGATCCATTCTAATTCATTCATACGATCCATTCTAATTTATTCGTACGATCCATTCTAATTCATTCATACGATCCAATCTAATTCATTCGTACGATCCATTCTAATTCATTCGTACGAATGTAACCAGTCTTATTCATTCGTATGATCCATTCTAATTCATTCGTACGATCCATTCAAATTCATTCGCACGAATGTATCCATTCTAATTCATTAATATGATCCTTTCTAATTCATTCGTGCAAATGTATCCATTCTAATTCATTCGTACGATCCATTCTAATTAATTCGTACGATCCATTTTAATTCATTCGCATGAATGTATCCATTCTAATTCATTTGTACGATCCATTCTAATTCATTCGCACGAATGTACGAATGGATACATTCGTACGAATGAATTAGAATGGATTACGAATGAATTGGAATGGATACTGTGGGGGAAAATCTTCGTGCCGACCCGTAGACCTCACCTCACCAGTCAATTGAAGTTGAAGTTGAAGAGCGTTGTTTGATTTGCCGTTTGGAATTGAAGCTCACAAGAGGCAAACAGAGAAAGTTGGATACGAGAGATGTGATCTCGGAGTTCAGCCGAAGCCTACGTCTCCGTGCTATAGGGAGCAACCCGAATTCACTAACACTTATATCGAAGTGATCTCGACAGGCCGAGTATCGCTTGAAATCTCTCTGATCTCTTCGAAGGAGAGAAGAAGATCAAAGAGAGGTGGAAGATTGAAAACTGAGAAATTCCAGAGCTCTGGATTCTGAAAATCAGATCTCAGAGTGGAAATCAGAAATTTTGGATCATTTACATTTGAAGGCTCTGCTATTTATAGAATTTATGGAGAGGAATTTCTGGGTAAATGGTGGTCTCTATTGCCGTATCTGGGGATCCTCCAGGTAAGGCTGGTGGGTCCCGCTGTTGTCTTCGAGGGCCCACCAGGCAGGGCCGGTGGGTCCCGCTGTTGTCTTCAGGGGCCCACCAGGGAGGGCCGGTGGGTCCCACTGTTGTCTTCGGGGGCCCACCAGGCAGGGCCGGTGGGTCCCGTTTGTGGTACTCGGGGGCCCACCAGGCAGGGCCGGTGGGTCCTGCTGTTTGTAGACTTCTTCGCCAAAATTTGCACCCACAGATACATTCGTGTGAATGAATTAAAATGGATCGTACGAATGAATAAGAATGGATCGTACAAATGAATTAAAATGGATACATTCGTGCGAATGAATTAGAATGGATCGTACGAATGAATTAGAATGGATCGTACGAATGAATTAGAATGATCGTATTAATGAATTAGAATGGATACATTCATGCGTATGAATTAGAATGGATCGTACAAATGAATTAGAATAGATCGTTTGAATGAATTAGAATAGACACATTCGTGCGAATGAATTTGAATGGATCGTACGAATTAGAATGGATCGTACGAATGAGTTAGAATGGATACATTCGTGCGAATGAATTAGAATGGATCGTACGAATGAATTAGAATGGATCGTACGAATGAATTAGAATGCAAACATTCGTGCAAATGAATTAGAATGGATCATACCAATGAACTAGAATGGAAACATTCGTGCGAATGAATTAGGATAGATCGTATGAATGAATTAGAATGGATCGTACGAATTAATTAGAATGGATACATTCGTGCAAATGAATTTGAATGGATTCGTACGAATGAATTAGAATGGATCGTATGAAAGAATTAGAATAGATCGTACAAATCAATTAGAATGGATACATTCGTGTGATCCATTCTAATTCATTCGTACGATCCATTCTAATTTATTCGCACGAATGTATCAATTCTAATTTATTCATACGATCCATTCTAATTCATTCATACGATCCATTCAAATTCATTTGCACGAATATGTCCATTCTAAATCATTCATACGATCCATTCATTTGTATGATCCATTCTAATTCATACGCACGAATGTATCCATTCTAATTCATTAATACGATCCATTCTAATTCATTCGTACGATCCATTCTAATTCATTCGCATGAATGTATCTATTCTAATTCATTCGTACGATCCATTCTTATTCATTCGTACGATCCATTTTAATCCATTCACACGAATGTATCCATTCTAATTCATTTGTACGATCCATTCTAATTCATTCGTACGAATGTATCCATTCTTACATTCGTGCGAATGAATTTGAATGGATCGTACAAATGAATTAGAATGGATACATTCATGCGAATGAATTAGAATGGATCGTATGAATTAATTAGAATGGATCGTACAAATGAATTAGAATGGATACATTCGCGCGAATGAATTAGAAAGGATCGTATGAATGAATTAGAATGGATACATTCGTGCGAATGAATTTGAATGGATCGTATGAATGAATCAGAATGGATCGTACGAATGAATAAGACTGGTTACATTCGTACGAATGAATTAGAATGGATCGTACGAATGAATTAGATTGGATCGTATGAATGAATTAGAATGGATCGTACGAATAAATTAGAATGGTTCGTATGAATGAATTAGAATGGATCGTACGAATGAATTAAAATTGATCATACGAATGAATTAGAATGGATAAATTCGTGCAAATTAATTAGAATGGATACATTCGTTCGAATGAAATAGAATGGATCGTACGAATGAATTAGAATGGATACATTCGTGCGAATGAATTAGAATGGATAGTACGAATGAATTAGAATGTATACATTCGTGCGAATGAATTAGAATAGATCATACGAATGAATTAGAATGGATCATACGAATGAATTAGAATGGCTACATTCGATCCTACGAATGTAACCATTCTAATTTATTCATACGATCCATTCTAATTTATTCGTACGATCCATTCTAATTCATTCGTGCCATCCATTCTAATTCATTCGTACGATTCATTGTAATTCATTTGCTCGAAGGTAACCTGTATGATCCATTCTAATTCATTTGAATGTATCCATTCTAATTCATTCGTACGATCCATTCTAATTAATTCATATGATCTATTCTTCGTACGAATCTTTTCTAATTCATTTGTACGATCCAATCAAATTCATTTGCACGAATATATCCATTCTAATTCATTCGTACGAATGTATCCAATATAATTAGAATGGATCATACGAACAAATTAGAATGGGTCGAATGAATGAATAAGAATAGATCGTACGAATGAATTAGAATGGATACGAATGTAATTAGAATGGATACATTCGTGCGAATGAATTAGAATGGATCGTACGAACGAATGAATTAGAATGGATCATACGAATTAATTAGAATGGATCATATGAATTAATTAGAATGGATGCATTCGCGCGAATGAATTAGAATGGATACATTCGTGTGAATGAATTTGAATGGATCGTACGAATGAATTAGAATGGATCTTATGAATGAATTTGAATGGATTGTTCGAATGAATTAGACTGGATACATTCGTGTGATTAATTTGAATAGATACATTCATGTGAATGAATTAGAATGGATACGTTCGTGCGAATGAATTAGAATGGATCGTACGAATGAATTAGAATTGATCGTACGAATGCATTAGAATAGTTCGGACGAATGAATTAGAATGGATACATTCTTACGAATGAATTAGAATGGATCGTATGAATGAATTAGAATGGATACATTCGTGCGAATGAATTTGAATGGATTGAATGAAAGAATTAGAATGGATCGTACGAATGAATTAGAATAGATACATTCGTGCGAATGAATTAGAATGGGTCATACGAATGAATTAGAATGGATTGTATGAATGAATTAGAATGGATCGTAAGAATCAATTAGAATGGATCGTACGAATGAATTAGAATGGATACATTCGTGCGAATGAATTAGAATTTATCGTACGAATGAATTAGATTGGATCGTACGAATGAATTATAATGGATCGTACGAATGAATTAGAATGGATCGTACGAATGAATTAGAATGGATACATTTTTTGCGAATGTATTAGAATGGAACGTACGAATGAATTAGAATGGATATTACAAATGAATTAGAATGGATCGTATAAATGAATTTGAATGGATACATTCGTGCGAATGAATTAGAATGAATACATTTATCCATTCTAATTCATTTGCATGAATTATCCATTCTAATTCATTCGTATGATCCATTCTAATTCATTCGTACGAATGTATCCATTCTAATTCATTTGTGCGATCCATTCTAATTCATTCGCACTAATACATCCATTCTAATTCATTCATGCGATCCATTCTAATTAATTCTTACGATCCATTCTAATTTATTCGTACGATCCATTCTAATTCATTCGTACGATTCAGTCTAATTCATTCGCACGAATGTATCCATTCTAATTCATTCGTTCGATCCATTCTAATTCTTTCGTGTAATCCATTCTAATTCATTCGTACGATCCATTCTAATTCATTCGCACGAATGTATCCATTCTAATTCATTCGTACGATACATTCGAATACATTCGTACGATCTATTCTAATTCATTCGTATGATCCATTCTAATTTATTCGTACGATCCAATCTAATTCATTTGTATGATCCATTCTAATTCATTTGCACGAATGTATCCATTCTAATTCATTCGCATGAATGCATCCATTCTAATTTATTCGTACGATCCATTCTAATTCATTGAAATAGAATGGATCGTACGAATGAATTAGAATGGATACATTCATGCGAATAAATTAGAATGGATCGTACGAATGAATTAGAATTGATACATTTGTGCGAATGAATTAGAATGGATTGTACGAATGAATTAGAATGGATCGTACGAATGAATTAGAATGGATACATTCGTGCGAATGAAGTAGAATAGATCATACGAATGAATTAGAATGGATCGTACGAATGAATTAGAATGTATCGTACGAATGTATCCATTTGAATTAGAATTGATCGTACAAAAGAATTAGAATAGATCATACAAATGAATTAGAACGGATCGCACGAATGAATTAGAATGGATCGTATGAATCAATTTGAATGGATACATTTGTGCGAATGAATTAGAATGGATCATACGAATGAATTAGAATGTATCATATGAATGAATTAGAATGTATCATACAAATGAATTAGAGTGGATCGTATGAATGAATTAAAATGGATACATTCGTGCGAATAAAATAGAATGGATCATACGAATGAATTAGAATGGATCGTACAAATGAATTAGAATTGATACATTCGTGCGAATGAATTAGATTGGATACATTGATCCATTCTAATTCATTCGCAGAAATGTATCCATTCTAATTCATTCGTACGATCCATTCTAATTCATTCGCACGAATGTATCCATTCTAATTCATTCGTGCGATCCATTCTAATTCATTCACACGAATATATCCATTCAATTTCATTCGTGTTATCCATTCTAATTCATTCGTATGATCCATTCTAATTCATTCGCACGAATGTATCCGTTCTAGTTCATTCATACAATCCATTCTAATTTATTCGTATGATCTATTCTAATTCATTCGTACGATCCAGTCTAATTAATTTGTACGATCCATTCTAATTCATTTGTACGATCCATTCTAATTCATTCGCACGAATGTATCCATTCTAATTCATTCGCATGAATACATCCATTCTAATTCATTCATACGATCCATTCTAATTCATTCTTACGATCCATTCTAATTCATTAAATTAGGATGGGACGTACGAATGTATTAGAATGGATCATACAAATGAATCTAAATGGATACATTCGTGCGAATGAATTAGAATATATCGTTGGAATGAATTAGAATGGATCGTACGAATGAATTAGAACGGATCATACGAATGAATTAGAATAGATACATTAGTGCGAATAAATTAGAATGGATCATACGAATGAATTAGAATGGATCATACGAATGAATTAGAAGGGATCGTACGAAAGTATCCATTCGAATTAGAATGGAGCATATAAATGAATTAGAATGGATCGTACGAATGAATTAGAATGGATACATTCATGCTAATGAATTAGAATGGATCATACGAATGAATTTGAATGGATCATATGAAGAAATTAGAATGGATCGTACAAATGAATTAGAATGTATCGTACGAATGAATTAGAATAGTTACATTTATGCGAATGAATTAGAATGGATCGTACGAATGAATTAGAATGGATCGTACGAATGAATTAGAATGGATCGTACGATCCATTCTAATTCATTCGTACGATCGATTCTAATTCATTCGTACGATCCATTCTAATTCATTTGCAAGAATGTATCCATTCTAATTCATTCGTACGATCCATTCTAATTCATTCGTACGAATGTATCCATTCTAATTCATTCGTACGATCCCTTCTAATTATTTCATACGATCAATTCTAATTCATTCGCACGAATGTATAAATTCTAATTTGTTCGTACGATCCATTTTAATACATTTGCACGAATGTATCCATTCTAATTCATTCGAATGAATGTTTCCATTCTAATTCATTCGTACGATCCATTCTAATTCATTCGCACGAATGTATCCATTTTAATTCATTCGTATGATCCTTTCTAATTAATTCATACGATCCCTACTAATTCATTCGCACGAATGTATCCATTCTAAATCATTCGTATGATCCATTCAAATTCATTCGTACGATCCATTCTAATTCATTCGCACGAATGTATCCATTCTTATTCATTCATTAGATCCATTCTTATTCATTCCCACGAATGTATCTATTCTAATTCATTCGTACGATCCATTCTAATTCATTTGTACGATCCATTCTAATTCATTCGCACGAATGTATCCATTTTAATACATTCGTACGATCGATTCTTATTCATTCGTACGATCCATTCGAATTCATTTTCATGAATGTATCTATTCTAATTCATTCGTACGATCCATTCTAATTCTTTCATATGATCCATTCTAATTCATTCTCACGAATGTATCCATTCTAATTCATTCGTATGATCCATTCTAATTCATTCGTACGATCCATTCTAATTCATTTGTACGATGCATTCTAATTCATTCGTATGATCCATTGTAATTCATTCGCATGACTGTATCTATTCTAATTCATTCGTACGATCCATTCTAATACATTCGCGCGATCCATTCTAATTCATTCGTACGATCCATTCTAATTCATTCGTTCGATCAATTATAATTCATTCGTACAGTCCATTCTAATCCATTCGCATGATCCATTTAAATTCATTCGTACGATCCATTCTAATTCATTCACATGAATGTATCCATTCTAATTCATTCGTTCGATCCATTCTAATTCATTCATATGATCAAATCTAATTCATTCATATGGTCCATTCTAATTCATTCGCCTGAATGTATCCATTCTATTTCATTCATACGATCCATTCTAATTAATTCGTACGATCCATTCTAATTCATTCGCACGAATGTATCCATTCTAATTCATTCATACGATCCATTCTAATTCATTCGTACGATCCATTCTAATTCATTTGCACGATCTATTCTAATTCATTCGTACGATCTATTCTAATTCATCCAAACGAATGTATCCATTCTAATTCATTTGTACGATCCATTCTAATTCTTTCACATGATCTATTCTAATTCAATCGTACGATCCATTCTAATTCATTCATACGATCCATTCTAATTTATTCTTATGTTCCATTCTAATTTATTCGCTCGAATGTATCCATTCAAATTAATTCATACGATCCATTCTAATTCATTCGTAGGATCCATTCTAATTTATTCGCATGAATGTATCCATTCTAATTAATTCGTACGATCCTTTCTAATTCATTCGCACGAATGTATCTATTCTAATTCATTCGTACGATCCATTCTAATTCATTCGCACGATCCATTCTAATTCATTCGTCCGATCCATTCTAATTCATCCGCACGAATATATCCATTCTAATTCATTCGTACGATCCATTCTAATTCATTCGTACGATCCGTTCTAATTCATCCACCCGAATGTATCCATTCTAATTTTTCGTACGATCCATTCTAATTCATTCGTATAATATATTCTAATTCTTTCATACGATCCATTCTAATTCATTTGTACGATCCAATCTAACTCATCCGCATGAATGTATCCATTCTAATTCATTCGTTTGATCCATTCTAATTCATTCACACAATCCATTCTAATTCATTCGTTCGATCCATTCTAATTCATTCACACGAATGTATCCAATCTAATTCATTCGTACGATCCATTCTAATTCATTCATACGATCAATTCTAATTCATTCGTACAATCATATCTAATTCATTCACACGAATGTATCTATTCTAATTCATTCGTACGATCCATTCTAATTTATTCACAGGAATGTATCCTTTCTAATTCATTCGTACGATCCATTCTAATTCATTCGTAATATCCATTCTTATTCATTCACAAGAATGTATCCATTCTAATTCTTTCGTACGATCCATTGTAATTCATTTGTACGATCCATTCTAATTTATTCATACGAATAAATTAGAATGGATACATTTGTGCGAATAAATTAGAATAGATCGTATGAATAAACTAGAATGGATCGTATGAATGAATTATAATGAATACATTCCTACGAATGAATTAGAATGGATTGTACGAATGAATTAGAATGGATTCATTCGTGCGAATGAATTAGAATGGATCGTACGAATGAATTAGAATGGATCGTACGAATGAATTAGAATGGATACATTCGTGCGATTGAATTAGAATGGATCGTACGAATGAATTAGAATGGATCATGTGAATGAATTAGACTGGATCATACTAATGAATTAGAATGGATCATACAAATGAATTAGAATGGATACATTCGAACTAATGAATTAGAATGGATCGTACGAATGAATTATAATAGATTGTACGAATGAATTAGAATAGATATATTTGTGCAAATAAATTAGAATGGATCGTACGAATGAATTAAAATAGATCGTACGAATGAATTAGAATGGATACATTCGTGCGAATGAATTAGAATAGATTGTACAAATGAATTAGAATGGATTTGATGAATGAATTAGAATGCATCGTACGAATGAATTAGAATAGATTCATTCGTGCAAATGAATTAGAATGGATTGTACGAATGAATTAGAATGGACTGTATGAATTAATTAGAGTGGATCGTAGAATGAATTAGAATGTATTGAACGAATGAATTAGAATAGATATATTCGTACAAATAAATTAAAATAGATCGTATGAATGAATTAGAATGGATCATTCGAATGAATTAGAATGGATACATTTACGCAAATGAATTAGAATGGATCGTACGAATGAATTAGAATGGATCGTACGAATGAATTAGAATGGATCGTACAATTGAATTAAAATGGATATATTCGTGCAAATGAATTAAAGTGGATCATACGAATGAATTAGAATGGATCGGACGAATGAATAAGAATGGATCGTACAAATGAATTAGAATAGATAGTATAAATGAATTAGAATGGATACATTCTAGCGAATGAATTAGAATGGACCGTACGAATGAATTAGAATGGATCATACAAATGATTTAGAATGGATCGTATGAATGCATTTGAATGGATCGTACGAATGAATTAGAATGGATACATTCATGCGAATGAATTAGAATGGATTGTACGAATGAATTAAAATAGATCGTATGAATGAATTAGAATGGATCATACGAATGAAATAAAATGGATACATTCGTGCAAATGAATTAGAACGGATCGTACGAATGAATTAAAATGGATCGTACGAATGAATTTGAATAGAGACATTCGTGCGAATGAATTAGAATGGATCGTACGAATGAATTAGAATGGATCGTACGAATGAATTAGAATGGATCGTATGAATCCATCCATTCGAAATAGAATGGATCGTATGAATAAATTAGAATGGATCGTACGAATGAATTAGAATGGATACATTCGTACGAATGAATTAGAATGGATACATTCGTACGAATGAATTAGAATGGATACATTCGTACGAATGAATTAGAAGGGATCGTACGAATGAATTAGAATGGATCATATAAATGAATTAGAATGGATCGTACTAATGAATTAGAATGGATTGTACGAATGAATTAGAATGGATACATTCGTGCGATTGAGTTAGAATGGATAATACGAATGAATTAGAATGGATCGTACGAATAAATTAGAATGGATACATTCATGCGAATGAATTAGAATGGATCATATGAATGAATTAGAATAGATCGTACAAACGAATTAGAATGGATCGTACGAATGAATTAGAATGGATCGCACGAATGTATCCATTCTAATTCATTCGTCCGATCCATTCTAATTCATTCGTACGATCCATTCAAATTCATTTGTATGATCCATTCTAATTCATTCGAACGATCCATTCTAATTCATTTGTACAATCCATTCTAATTCATTCGCACGAATGTATCCATTCTAATTCATTTGTATCCATTCTAATTCATTCGCACGAATATATCCATTCTAATTCATTCGTACGATCCATTCTAATTCATTCGTACGATCTATTCTAATTCATTCGCATAAATGTATCCATTCTAATTCATTCGTACGATCCAATATATTTCATTCCTACGATCCATTCCAATTCATTCGCACGAATGTATCAATTCTAATTTATTCGTAAGATCCATTGTAATTTATTAGCATGAATATATCCATTCAAATTGATTCGTATGATCCATTTTAATTTATTTGTACAATCTATTCTAATTCATTCGTACGATCCATTCTAATTCATTCGCATGAATGTATCCATTCTAATTCATTTGTACGATCCATTCTAATTTATTTGTATGACCCATTCTAATTCATTCATACGATCCATTCTAATTCATTCGTACGATCCATTCTAATTCATTCGCACGAATGTATTTATTCTAATTCTTTTGTACGATCCATTGCAATTCATTCGTAGGATTCATTCTAATTCATTCGCACAAATGTATCCATTCTTATTCATTTGTACGATCCATTCTAATTCATTCGTACAATGGATATATTCGTGCGAATGAATTAGAATGGATACACTCGTGCGAATGAATTAGAATGGATCGCATGAAGGAATTAGAATAGATTCATTCGTGCGAATGAATTAGAATGGATCGTACGAATGAATTAGAATGGATACATTCATGCGAATGAATTAGAATAGATCGTACGAATGAATTAGAATGGATACATTCGTGCGAATGAATTAGAATGGATCGTACGAATGAATTAGAATGGATACATTCATGCGAGTGAATTAGAATGGATCGTATGAATGAATTAGAATGGATTGTTTGAATGAATTAGAATGGATACATTCGTGCGAATGAATTAGAATGGTTACATTGATCCATTCTAATTCATTTGCACGAATATATCAATTCTAATTCATTCGTACGAACCTTTCTAATTCATTCGTACGATCCATTCTAATTCATTCGTACAATTCATTCCAATTCATTCGCACAAATGTATCCTTTCTAAATCATTCGTACGAATGTATCCATTCCAATTCATTCGTGCGATCCATTCTAATTCATTCGTACGATCCATTCTAATTCATTCATACGATCCATTCTAATTCTTTCGTACGACTGAATTAGAATGGATTTTACGAATGAATAAGAATGGAACGTACGAATGAATTAGAATGGATCGTGCAAATGAATTCGAATGGATCGTATGAATGAATTAGAAAGGATGCATTCTTACGAATGAATTAGAAAGGATCATACGAATGAATTAGAATGGATCGTACGAATGAATTAGAACGGATCATGCAAAATGAATTAGAATGGATCGTACGAATGAATTAGAATGGATACGTTCGTACGAATGAATTAGACTGGATTGTACAAATGAATTAGAATGGATCGGACAAATGAATTAGAATGGATCTTACGAATGAATTAGAATGGATCGTACGAATGAATTAGAAAGGATACATTCGTGCGAATGAATTATAATGGATAGTACGAACGAATTAGAATGGATCATACGAATGAATTAGAATGGATCGTGCGAATGAATTAGAATGGATTATACGAATGAATTAGAATAGATCGTGCGAATGAATTAGAATGGATCGTACGAATGAATTAGAATGGATACATTCATGAGAATAAATTAGAAAGGATCATACAAATGAATTTGAATGGATCGTACGAATAAATTATAATGGACCGTACGAATGAATTTGAAAGGATACATTTATACGAATGAAGTAGAATGGATCGTACGAATGAATTAGAATGGATCGTACGAATGAATTAGAATGGATATATTTGTGCGAATGAATTAGAATGGATTGTTCGAATGAATTAGAATGGATCGTACGAATGAATTAGAATGGATCATATGAATGAATTAGAATGGATACATTCGTGCGAATGAATTAGAATGGATCGTACAAATGAATTAGAATGGTTCATACGAATGAATTAGAATGGATCGTATGAATGAATTAGAATGGTTACATTCGTGCGAATGAATTGGAATGGATCGTACGAATGAATTAGAGTGGATCGTACGAATCAATTAGAATGGATCGTACGAATGAATTAGATTGGATCGTTTGAATGAATTAGAATGGATACATTCGTACGATCCATTCTAATTCTAATTCATTTGTACGATCCATTCTAATTCATTCGCACGAATGTATCCATTCTAATTCATTCCTACGATCCATTCTAATTCATTTGTACATCGTACGAATGAATTAGAATGGATACATTCGTGCGAATTAATTAGAATGGATCATACGAATGAATTACAATGGATCGTATGAATGAATTCGAATGGATACATTTGTGTGAATGAATATGAATGGATCGTACGAATGAATTAGAATAGATCGTACGAATGAATTAGAATGGATACATTCGTGCGAATGAATTAGAATGGATCGTACGAATGAATTTGAATGGATCGTACGAATGAATTAGAATGGATACATTCGTGCGAATGAATTAGAATGGATTGTTTGAATGAATTAGAATGGTTCGTATGAATGAATTAGAATGGATCGTATGAATGAATTAGAATGAATCGTACGATTGTTTTGTGCGAATAAATTAGAATGGCTACATTCGTTCGTACGAATGAATTAGAATGGATTGTACGAACGAATTAGAATGGATCATACGAATGAATTAGAATGGATCGTACGAATGAATTTGAATATATTGTAAGAATGAAATAGAATGAATGCATTCGTGCGAATGAATTAGAATGGATCGTACGAATGAATTAGAATAGATTGTATGAATGAATTAGAATGGATATATTTGTACAAATGAATTAGAATGGATACTACGAATGAATAAGAATGGATACATTCGTACAAATGAATTATAATGGATACTACGAATGAATTAGAATGGATACTGCGAATGAATTAGAATGGATCGTACGAATGAATTAGAATGGATACTACGAATGAATTACAATGGACCGTACGAATGAATTAGAATGGATACATTCGTTCGAATGAATTAGAATGGATCGTACGAATTAATTAGAATGGATTGTATGAATGAATTAGAATGGATTGTACGATTGAATTAGAATGAATTAGAATGGATCGTACTAATGAAATAGAATGGATCGTACGAATGAATTAAATTGGATTGTACGAATGAATTAGAACGGATCGTACGAATGAATTGGAATGGATCGTACGAATAAATTAGAATGGATCTTACGAATGAATTAGAGTGGATACATTCGTGTGAATGAATTAGAATGGATTGTATGAATGAATTAGAACGGATTGTACGAATGAATTAGAATGGATCGTATGAATGAATTAGAATAGTTCGTACGAATGAATTAGAATGGATCGTACGAATGAATTAGAATGGATACATTCGTGCGAATGAATTAGAATGGATCGTACAAATGAATTAGAATGGATCATATGGATGAATTTGAATGGATCGTACGATTGAATAATAATAAATTAGAATGGATCGTACGAATGAATTAGAATGGATCATACGAATGAATTAAATTGGATTGTACGAATGAATTAGAATGGATCGTACAAATGAATTTGAATGGATCGAATTCATTCGCACGAATATATCCATTCTAATTCATTCGTACGATCCATTCTAATTCATTCGTACGATCCATTTAATTCATTCGTACGAATGTATGCACTCTAATTCATTCATATAATTCATTCGAATTCATTCTTATGATCCATTCTAATTCATTCGTACGATCCATTCTTTATCATTCGCACAAATGTATCCATTCTAATTCATTCGTACCATCCATTCTAATTCATTCGTACGATCCATTCTAATTTATTCGTACAAATGTATCAATTCTAATTCATTCATACAATCCATTCTAATTCATTCGTACGATCCATTCTAATTCATTCGCATGAATGTATCTGTTCTAATTTTTTTGTACGATCCATTCTAATTCATTCGTACGATCTATTCTATTTCATTCGTACGATCCATTTTAATTCATTCGTACGAATGGATTCATTCTAATTCATTCGTACGATCCATTCTAATTCTTTCGCATGAATGAATTAGAATGGATCGTATGAATGAATTAGAATGGATACATTCGTGCGAATGAATTAGAATGGATCGTATGAATGAATTAGAATGGATCGTATGAATGAATTAGAATGGATTGTACGAATGAATTGGAAGGGATCGTATGAATGAATTAGAATGGATCGTACGTGTGAATTATAATGAATACATTCGTGAGAATGAATTAGAATGGATCGTACGAATGAATTAGAATAGATCGTAAGAATGAATTAGAATGGATATATTCATGCGAATGAATTAGAATGGATCGTGTTGGGGGTAGACAGAAACCACATATCTTGGGTAGCATTGCAAACGCATCTGAGATAAGAGTTCTCGAGGGAGCCCGTCCAAAAAGCTCGCCCTCCCAGCCCATCAGGAGCTCGCCCCCCCCACAGGGAGCTGGATGGACACCTTGTATCTGAGTGCAGCTCGCCTCTCCCAACCCCTCAGGAGCTCGCCCCACAGGGAGCTGGATGGACACCTTGTATCTGGGTGCAGCTCGCCTCTCCCAACCCCTCAGGAGCTCGCCCCACAGGGAGCTGGATGGACACCTTGTATCTGAGTGCAGCTCGCAGGAGTTCGCTCCCCCGTGCTCACCAAATCACCTTGACAGGGAGCGAGATCCACATTAGGCTGAAAGGGCCCAGGCCAAGAGCACTCTTAAGAGCTCGCCTGAGCTCGATGGAGCTCGCCTGAGATCGCCCAGAAGCTCGCTCAGGAGCTCGCCTGAGCTCGATGGAGCTCGCCCGAGATCGCCCAGAAGCTCGCTCAGGAGCTCGCCCCGTAGCTCGCCAAGCTCACCCAGGAGCTCGCCTAAGCTCGCTCAGGAGCTCGCCCCGGAGTTCGCCAAGCCCGCGCGAGAACTCGCTGGCAGTGATAGCGGGAGTTAGACCGTCATGCATAACGAACACCGGCATCGCGAACGCCCCTAGCTCGCGCAGGAGCTCGCCCCTAGCTCGCTCAGGAGCTCGCCCAAGCTCGCCAGAATTCCCCAGTTTATCGAAGAGGTTGCTCCCGCGAGGTCCGACTCTTGATAGATGTGGAAGAGAAGGCGGAGCAATGGAGGGCGAGCTCACCTTAGCTCCCCGTCGGAGGTCGCCCACAATGTATGAGAGGATGCCAGGTGTCAAAACCCCACGGAAGCTACGTGGACAAACGTGGTCCACGGAAGCTCGCTCGAATCAGTTCGAGACCCCCCAGACTTGAACATTCCAGAATGGCCACCTGGCCACGACAAGAAAGATTCCCTCCCCCACTCAAACCGCCTGGCAGGCCTGACGACAGAATGTCAGGGCGCGAGTACCAAGGACTGTCAGACCCACGCGAGCCAGAACGTGGGGGGTCTAGAAGGCGCCGGAAGAATCTCCATGTGTCGGGCCACGGTAGGCCGCCGATTGCTATAAATGCTCACCCCCAGGCTTCATAGTACAGGTTCGAAATCCCTTTTCCTTCCTCTTTGGTCCATTACAGCTCGCCGTTGTACCACTGTGACTGACTTGAGCATCGGAGGGTCTGCGCTCCTAAGGGAGCCAGCCGTTCTCACGTTCTCTTTTCTTTGTCTTGCAGGCAGCCCGCACGGACCAGCGAAAAATCCCCCGAACATTTGGCGCCGTCTGTGGGATCTTCGACTGGTTCCTGCGAGAACGCCCACGACCACGCGGTTGAGCGCAGTTCGCTCTCGTAACCTCAAGGATGGCTCCGGCGACAAGGGGACGCAGGCGACCGAGGACTCGTGCCAGATCTGCGCGCAGCGAGCCTCCGGTTGAGACCCCTCAGCCCCAGGTCCCGCTCAGCGACCAACTCTTGTTGGAGATGTTGGCCACCCAGCGGGCGATGATGGAGGAGCTGACACGATTGCGTCAGGCTCCGGCGGCCAGCCGACGATCTGGGCCGACGAAGACGGCGTCTCCGGTGCGACCACCGGCGTCAACATCGCGACCGCCCACGGTCGCTCCGGTGCGGCAGGTTTCCCAACCGGAACCCCCAGTCGGGAGAGCGGCTGTACGCGGGGTGCCGGAAACCCCGCTCACAAGGTTGCAGAAGCTAGTCACCCAGTGATCTAGCAACCAGGCGACCTCGCGCGCGACCATTCCCTGCCGCCGTAGCCGGAGCGCCGATTCTGAGGGGTCGGAGGCAAGATCTCTAGAGCGGGATCGCGACCCACGCCATCGACGACGAGGGAAAGAGCCCGCGGTGGAAATATCTTCAGGAGCTCGAGAGGCAACGGCCTCCCACAGACCAACTGACACGCCGAAGGAATCCATGGGTGGACAGCAAGGAGCCCGCCGAGCGGTTGCCCCCGAGGGTCGCCGCGGGGTGGGGCCGACCTCGCCACAAGGGAGCGTACGAGACCGCCTAGGACCTGCGCAGCCGCCTCTGGGAGTTCTCCCCGGGCGCTGGCGGCGACCTAGTGCGCCAGTGGATTTACTTGAAGACCTTGCCGCCCACGGAGGTAGCTCGCCTTTCACCAGCGAGGTCCACCAAGGGGGTTTTCCGCACCACTGGACCCCCCCGAAGTTTGTATTGTTCGACGGGTCGCAGGATCCCGTTGACCATCTCTTGGCTTACAGAAAGCTTCTGTTTTTCCGGGACCAAGACCACGTCTTGTGCCGAGCATTCCCGAGCAGTTTGACCGGCTCGGCATTGAACTGGTTCCACAAGTTGCCGCCCGGCACGATCCTCGACTTTCCAACTCTCTCTAGGCTATTCCTGGAGCAGTATCGCTGCAATAGGCAGCCCCCGAAGAGAATCGAGTCTCTGTTTACTTTAACCATGGGAGCTCGCGAGACGCTCCGGTGCTTCGCAACGCGATTCCGGAGCGCCTACCTCGCTCTGGAAGACGCGGCGGGCCAAGATCGTACCGTGGTGAGCGCTTTCAGAAGCGCCCTCCCCGAGGGTTGCAAGCTTCATGACGCTCTAGTGATCAAGGACCCTCGCACGATGGTTGAACTATTTGCCCTGGTCCAGCAACACATCAAGCTCGAAGACGCTGTGCTAGACCGAAAGGGAAAGGCAGTCGAGCAGCGACCTCCTCCGGCCCCGCGACCGCTCGTCGTCAAGGCCGTGGAGAGAAGGGAGGTGCCCCTGGCGGTGGCTTCGCCTGGACCGCCCGCTGTTCCTGCTGAACAGCCCGCTGAAGCCCCCACGGCTGTCGCTGGAAGGCCGGCGAACTGGCGCCTGCCTCCAGGACCCGGGGAGCGGGATTTCACCGTGCTGACCCACTCGCCAGGACAAATCTTCCATCAGATTCGGAATGAACCTTTCTTCCAGTACCCGCCACCCCTACAGGTCGGAGAGCCTGGCTCTACCGACAACTCGCGGCGGTGCGCCTTTCATCGAAGCCCTGGGCATCACACTAACAGATGCCGGGCTCTCAAGAACCACCTCGAGGATTTGGTCACCCAGGGCCACTTGAATCAGTTTATTTCGCCTCCAAGGAGGTTCGAGGTAGTACCGACACGGGCCCCTCGGGAGGGAGATCGCCCGGGGCCCGCTGAGCCCGCCCTGCCTCCGCCTCCCGCGGAAGGACCGGCGATCTGCCATACCATTAGCGGGCGGCTGTGCGGCCCGAGATCCAGTAATGAAGCCCGCCGACGAGTCAGGGAGATGGAGCGGGCACAAAAGGTATTTTCTGTCTCGCTAACTCCTACTTTACTTCAAGCACCAAGGGTGGAAGCCCGCAATTTTCTCTGGTTTTCGGAAGATGACATGACTGGGGTCGTTACGCCCCACAATGACCCCCTCGTCATACGCCTGATGATGGCTAACATCGAGGTGAGGCGAGCTCTGGTTGATCCGAGGAGCGCCGTGGACATCCTTTTTCTGTCGGCCTACCTGCGAATGGGGTTGAGACTCGCCGACCTGTCTCCCTCGACGAGCTCCCTCAGTGGGTTCACCGGAGAGGTCGCCAGAGTGGCAGGGGAGATAACCCTTACGGTGACCGCTGGCCCGGAGACTCGCCAAGTCCGCTTCGCGGTAGTGGATGGAAGTTCCGCATTTAACGCCATCCTTGGGCGGCCTTGGCCAAGGCAAATGAATGCGGTAGCTTCACCCAACCATCAGGCCCTCAAATTCCCGACCGCGAGCGGGGTCGTAGTAATTCGGGGTGATCAGGTAGCCGCTACCCGATGCGAGCAGGATGTCCTTCACCTCAGGGACATGGAGGTCGCCGAGGCCAAGAGGCCCGCACCCTCCTAGCAATTACCGCCCGCTACGAGCGAGCTATTGGGGAGCCCGCTGGAGGCCTCCTCGCTTAAGTCCCCTACTCCACCCCCGGGTGGGAGCGGTGTGGACCTTAAGTTGGAGGAGGGAGGTCGCCCGACAACCCCCAAGAGAGGAAGTTTTCCAATTGCCGAACCACTTCAAGAGGTCGACATTGGCGGCAAGGAAGGGCCAAGAGTTGTTAGCCTCGGGACCTCGCTAACCAAGGGCGAGGTCCTGGCCATAACCAACTTGCTCAGGGAATACCGTGACGTATTCGCCTGGAGCTTCGCGGACATGCCAGGGATTGACCCGGAGGTCGCCTGTCATCGTCTGCACACCATGAAGGAGTTCCCGCCGGTCAAGCAGAAAGCTCGACACATACTTGCTGCAAAGTCCATTGCAGTGGCGGCAGAGATAGACAAGCTGGAGCGAGCCGGCTTCATCCGCGAGGCGCACTTCCCCGAGTGGATCTCCAATATCGTGGCGGTGCCAAAGAAGAGCGGAGCGGTCAGGGTGTGCATCGACTTCTCCGACCTCAACAAGGCATGCCCGAAGGATGGATTTCCTCTTCCGAGAATAGGCGCACTGGTCGACGCAGTTGTCGGGTTCCAGGCCCTGTCCTTCATGGATGGATATTCTGGGTATAACCAGATACCTCTCCACGCCGACGATCAGGAGAAGACCGCCTTCTACTCCGGAGCGGGCTACCAGAAGTTGTACTGCTATCGAGTGATGCCTTTCGGACTTAAGAACGCTGGAGCGACCTACCAAAGGCTAGTCACTCAGATGTTCAAAGATCAGATCGGCAGAAACGTCGAAGTTTATGTAGACGACCTCCTGGTGAAGAGTCGGGAGAGGGAGGGGCATGTTGCCGATCTCCGCGAAACCTTCGAGGTACTGAGAAAGTACCAAATGAGGCTAAACCCGGCGAAGTGCGCATTCGGGGTGACGTCGGGGAAATTCCTCGGGTACCTGGTCACCCACAGGGGGATCGAGGCCGACCCTGGGCAAATCCGAGCACTTGTCGAGATGCCCGCGCCGAGGACCCGGCAGGAAGTCCAGAGGCTGAGCGGGCGAATTACCGCGCTCAACCGGTTTATATCCAAATCCTCAGACAATTGCCGACCTCTTTTCGAGCTGCTGCGAAAAGGAGCAAGCATTTGCTGGGATGAAAATTGCAAGCGCGCCTTTCAGAAGATCAAAGACTATCTTGCGAGCCCGCCGATCCTAGCGGCACCAAAAGATGGCGCCGAGCTTGGCGTGTATCTCGCAGTCACGGAGAACGCCGTAAGCGGGGTCCTGGTAGTGGAAGAAGCAAAGGTAGAGCGACCTGTCTATTTTGTGAGCCATACGATGCTTCCCGCCGAGCTCCGGTATCGACCAATCGAGAAGGTCGCATTGGCCTTGGTCCTTACCGCGAGAAAGCTTCATCCCTACTTCTCAGCGCATATCGTCAAAGTCATCACGGAGCATCCCCTGAAAAGCGCTCTCTCCAGGCCTTCGGTAGCCGGCAGGTTGTATCGATGGTCTGCCGAGCTCGCCGCATATGGATTGGAATATGTCCCTCGAGTTGCTGTCAAAGGACAGGCTCTCGCTGATTTCTTGGCGGACTTCCCCATAGAAGAACCAGTCCAGTACCAGGAGGATGAGCCAACTGAGGCACACCCTGGGAAGGCGAGGTTCTTGGACATCCAAGGCGAGCGTCCTCCAAATGAGCGTCCAGAGTCGACGGGATGGGAATTGTTCATCGATGGATCCTCCAATGCTTTAGGGGCTGGGATCGGGGTCGCTCTGATCGCCCAAGAGGTACTACTTGAGAAGTCAGTCCGGCTGGATTTCGCTGCTACCAACAACGAAGCAGAGTATGAGGCGTTACTGGCCGGTCTGGAGCTCGCTCAAGAGGTAGGCGCCAAACGCTTAAAAGTCTTTAGTGATTCCCAGCTAATTATTTGCCAAATCAATGGGGAGTACGCCTCCCGGGATGCGCGAATGGCGATCTACGTTGATCTGGTGAAGAGCAAGGCCACGGAGTTCGAAAAGATCTCCTTCGAGCAAATTCCGCGAGCCGATAATAGGCGAGCTGATGCTTTGGCAAACGCCGCCTCTTTGCTGGGAACATCAGAGGCTCGCCAGATTCTCATCAAAGTCCAAAATCAGTCTCGGCTCCAACTGATGGAGCCCGCTGTTAACCAAGTCTCCGCCAACGTACCACTCAGCGGGTGGACCGCCCCCATTTTTCGCTTTCTCCAGAAGGGCGAGCTACCAGAGGATAGAGAGGAAGCCCGGCGAGTGGAGAAATGCGCTGGGCGCTATCTCATTCGCTGGGATTGCCTTTTTCGAAGATCCTTTGGCGGGCCAAGTCTCCGTTGCGTCGAGAGCCCGGAAACCGAAGAAGTTCTAAAGTGCATTCACTCTGGCGAGCTGGGAAACCACGCTGGTGGGCGGTCTCTTGCTGCAAAAGTACGAAGGCAAGGATACTGGTGGCCCACTCTGGAGCAAGACGCTTTGAAGGTCGCCCAGAGGTGCATCCAGTGCCAGAAGCACGCCACCACGAACCATATGCCCGCAGAAGAACTGCATCCTCTGGCGAGCCTCTGGCCTTTCCAGCAATGGGGGTTGGACATTGTGGGACCTTTCCCTGTGTCAGCCCGGCAAAAGAAATTCATCCTAGTAGCTACGGACTACTTCACCAAATGGGTGGAAGCGGTCCCGCTAGCTAAGATAGGCGAGAAGCAAGTCAAGGACTTCCTTTGGAAGAATATCTTCTGCCGCTTTGGGCTGCCACGAGTGCTGATCACCGACAATGGTCGCCAGTTCGACAATCGCTTGATCAGAAGCTTTTGTGTTGAATATGGGGTCGACCTAAGGTTCTCATCCCCGAGGTACCCTCAAAGCAACGGGCAGGCCGAAGCGACGAATCGCGTGATCTTGGACAACCTCAAGAAGAGGCTGGAAGGGAAAAAAGGATTGTGGGAGCAGGAGCTCGATGGAGTCTTGTGGGCCTATCGCACTACTCCACGTCGCTCAACTAACGAATCCCCTTTCAGTCTCACTTTTGGTTGCGAAGCCGTGCTACCCATAGAGGCCGAGCTGCCCACTGAAAGAAGGTTTGCGTCGGCGGAGGTCGACAACGACAAACTGCTAGTCGACTCCCTTGATCAACTCGAAGAAAGACAAGAGCGCGCCAATCTACACCTCGCCGGATACCGACAAGAGATGAAGCGCGCCTATGATAAAAGAGTCCGCCATCGGGCATTCAAAGCCGGGGACATGGTGATGAGAAAGGTGTTCGCAAATACCCAAGAGCCTAATGCAGGAAAGCTCGCGGCGAATTGGGAAGGCCCCTACATAATACGCGAAGCACGAGGCTCGGGGGCTTACCAGTTGATGACCGCTGAAGGCGACCTGTTAGAGCGACCTTGGAATGTTTTGCACCTTCGCAAGTTTTACGCATAAGGGGATTTTTGTAAGTTGTCTTCTGAAGTTATGAATGAATGATGGGGTTTTCAACCAAGAATTCAACTCGGAAGCTCGCCGCAGCGAGAGCTCGCTTGATCTACAAAGTAGTCCGCCGTCGCGCGGACTTAAAGCAAGACCGGGATCCTCAGAGGCAGCCAGTGGGCGACCTTGAGCTTCCCGGAGCAGTCCGCCGTCGAGCGGACTTAAAGCAAGACCGGGATCCTCAGAGGCAGCCAGTGGGCGACCTTGAGCTTCCCGGAGCAGTCCGCCGCCGTGCGGACTTAAAGCAAGACCGGGATCCTCAGAGGCAGCCAGTGGGCGACCTTGAGCTTCCCGGGGAAGTCCGCCGTTGTGCGGACTTAAAGCAAGACCGGGATCCTCAGAGGCAGCCGGTGGGCGACCTTGAGCTTCCCGGGGAAGTCCACTGCCTAGTGGACTCTAAACCTAACCAGGATCCTTCGCATTCACCTGTCATGAACGGAAGCATCCTGACGTTGGCAAACCCCTCAAAGGGCGAGCCCGCCTAACAGGATCATCGAGAGAAATTAACCGGGCAGGGGGCAGCTAGCACTTATTAGTTTCCTTTAAAAATAAAAATCGTTTAAGTCTCTGAGTGTAGGGAAGTTTTTGAAGTCTTTTGGTTCATTTTAACGTTTTCCGGGCTCAGAGACTATCGAGTTTTTACGAGCATGCCGAGTTTTTCGTTTGCATATACTTAAAAATAAAAGGGTTGAATCGAATTAGCTGCCTCGCCCGGGGTATCGCTCTCGAGGTCGCTGCGAACTCCCAAAGCGGACTCATAAAAGGCACATAGAAAGAAAGAAACGCATATGCGGGCCCAGAAAGATATAAATTTCATTGATTGGCAAAAATTACAAAAGTAGTTACAAGGCAGCAAGCTCAAGGCTTGCTTGTCTCCGCCCCACTGTCGTCCCCTCGGCGCCGCTTCTTCGACCTTTCGGTCTTGTATTTCTCCACAGCGGCCAGGGCGCCTTTCTTGAGGAGATCGTCCAGTTGGGCTTGGAGGCGGCCTTGCTGAGCCCGAAGGCCGTTGGCGTGTGTCTCCTTCAAGGCCGCAATCTCCGTCTTCAGAGCAGCAACCTCGCCTTGAAGTTGAGCCGCCTCCCGCTGCGCGACCTCCCGGGCGGACACAGCTTCGTCTCGCTCCGCCTTGGCCTTGAGGAGGGCAGTAGCGGACAGGCCTTTGGCTACCTCGGCCATGGCGAGGCCTGACGCCAGGGTTTTGACCCTGCGGTGCAGTGCCTCTGACTCCGCCCTCAGCTCCTCGGAGCCCTTGGCTCGCTGAAGCTCGTGAATGTGCTCGTCTACCTTGCGCTCGGACCCCCGAAGGGAATCATCGAACAAGGCGGCCAGTGCCTTCCCGGCCCCAGCGACCTCCGCGGCCAGCGCCTGGCTCTGCTTCTCCGCCTGCATAAGGAAGGTGAAAGAGTTAGCAAAAATTGAGACTAAGATTTATAAGGAGGCAGGTGCGGTGAGTACCTCGGCAAGGCGTTCGCTTATGGAAGCGAAGGGAGCCCGCGCGAAAACGTTGCGGCCCAGCAGCTGCCGCACGTAGTGGGGTGCCCTCCCCTCCTCCGCAGAGGAGCCCGCGCTGGGACCCCCGGGAGCTCCGGAAGGAGGGGGCACGCCAGGAGGAGTGGGGGCTATCACCTCCCCCGGGCGAGCTCTGGCTCCTGGCGGGCTCGGAGGGTCCGCGGTGGCCCCCTTGGCCTCTGGCTCCGAGCTGAAGGACTCGGAGTCGGAGCCAATGTCTACAAAGCTAGGGGACCTGTAGACCAGGTCCCCTAAGCCCTGCTGGGAGCCCGCTCCCTCCTGGCCTTCTGCAGGAGGCGAGGCCGGAGGGGCGGGAGCTGGAGCGGCCGCCGGTGTAGAGGCCGCGGGAGTTGGAGCCGAGGCCGGCAAGGAGGTCGCAGCGACGGCGTCGGACTCGCCCTGCTGGACCCCTGCCCCGTCGGCGGGAGATGGAGGCTCCTGCCCGTTCGATCCCGGCCCTGGTGCGGGAGCTGATGGAGTCGCGGGCTTCTCCCCTTGGGCGGGAGCAACAGGCTCCGCCCGAGGAGCTTGAGGGGCGGGCTCTTCTTCCTCGGAGCCTGTTGCCTCCTCCGCAGAGTCCGTCCAGCTGGGCTCCGAGTCCAAGCCCGCCTCCTCCAGCGCTTTCCGCCGCTGCTCCGCCTGGACGTTAGAAGGCGCGGGCCCCGCGCGTTTGGCCTTCTTCTTCCCGCGGGCCTCCATCTCCGGCGTCAGCACTGCTACACGAAGCGGGACGGTCAGATCACCCGGGAAGTAGCCCATTAGAATTTGAGCCATCCCGGATTCGACTTCCGCCATGGTAAGCGGGAGGTCGATGTTCGGGTCGTCGGGCTCAACCATTTGGATCTTGCGGCGGACAATTGGAGTTGGGGCGGGAGGCTGACCTGGGCCGGCGTCCGGGCGAGGAGGTTGCGGAGGAGCGGAAGCTTCGCCCTGGTGAAGCATCTCCATGGTATCGGGGTCGTTGAGGCGGATGGGCGAAGCCCGCCTCCGGACCGTCTTCTTACGGGGGTTGCCTCCCGAGCTCCCGGCCCCCTTGATGGCCCCTTTGGAGGGAGGGGCGTTCTGCATCGGCGGAATAGCGCCGACCTCCTCCTCTTTCTTCTTCCGGACGGTCTTCTGCTTCAGCAGAATAGCGCCGGTCTTCCCGTCCTTCAGCTGGAAGGCGAAGTCGGGGGCGGTGATCTTCTCCGGAGTCCGCCCACCGAGGTAGTGGAGGATCGCATCGTCCAGAGATCGCTCCCGGTCGGGAGCGATGCACTTCTTCTTCCCCGCCTTGTAGAAGGAGATCTCCCGGAAGACCGCCGTCGGGGGAACCCCGGGGTGAGCCGGGACTCCGCTGTGCCGCCCGCGCCAGTCGCCGACCGCCACGAAAGGATAGTCCTTCCAGTGGCGGTCCTTGCTCTCGATGGTGGAGAAGGGGAGCACCTCGCCAGGCCGCCTGGCGAGGTAGAAGTAGCCGCAGCCCGCGGTGCTGAAGACCGGTGAGGGCTTGAGGAGCCACTTTTTGAGCAAGTAGCTCAGTGGGATCCTCGCCTTCAGAGCGGTCTCCAGCTGGGACAGCCCGTAGAGTATCCCCCAGGAGTTTCCTGAGAGTTGGGCGGGGCAAAGCCCCGTCAACTCCAGGAGCTCCCCGGCGAGATGACTCAAGGGGAACCGCAGCCCGGACCATAGCAGCCCGACAGAAGCTACTGTGCCCTGGGGCGGCCTCCCCGAGAGTGGCATCTCGGTGACGAGGATCTCCCGAGGGAGATCGATCGCCGCCCGGATACTGTCCCCGACAGGCACCCCAACGGGGTTTTGCAGCCAGACCATCGCCCTTTCGGTGGCGAGCTCAGCGGCCTGGGCGGCAGCAGCAGCGGCAGCAACAGCAGCAGCAACGTCAGCAGCGGAAGCCATGAGAGCAGAAGGGCTAAAGCGAGCTGAAAGCGCTAAAAGCAAAGGGAGAAGGGAGAGCTGTTTTCACGCAGCAGTAAAAATTGCCCCCCGTCCCCTATTTAAAGGCGAGCGAGAGACAGGTGAATCGATCCGCAGTTAATGCCCAAGCGCGCTCGGCGAGGCGACGTGACGGCGATCAAAGCGACAGCTCGCTTCTCTCAAATCGTCGAGCGCCACGTGGACCACGTGTGGAAAAAGCTGCGCTGGCGCCAGCACTGTCCTTTATTGACAGAGAAAGGGACAAATGAGAAGGAGACACGCGTCTCGCGCCGATCGGGGTCTCATGATGAGATTCGCTGTATCAGCGTTGAGCCTCGCGCCGCAGTTAAGGTGAAGCGACCGTTGGAGATTCGGTGCGATACCCAAGTCACAAGATCGCCCGCGACAGGCGCCCCAAGCTCGCCCGAAGCAGACCCTAACCGCGTGTGACAAGCTCGCACCGGAAGGAGATAGCTCGTGGCTGAGGATCGTGGCCCGCCCAGCGTTTGCGAAATACTGGGAGTCAAAACTCTCGACGCAGATCGCTCGCGGCAGGTGCCCGCAGCTCGCCCGAGGCAGACCCTGGCCGCGTGTGACAAGCTCGCACCGGAAGGAGATCGCTCGTGGCTGACGCTCGTGGCCCGCCCGGCGTTTTTGAAAAGTACTGAGAGTCAAAACTCTCGATGCAGACCGCCCACGGCAGGCGCCCAAGCTTGCCCGAAGCTGACCCTGACCGCATGTGAGGAGCTCGCATCGCAGGAGATCGCTCATGGCTGATGCTCGTGGCCCGCCCAGTGTTTGTGAAATACTGGCAGTCAAAGCTCTCGACGCAGGCCGCCATCGCTACTATCTCCGCCCCGCAAGAAAACTATTACGGCAGACATTGATATCAGGCACATTGCCGGGGATAGGAGTTCGCTAAGACTCCTGAGCAAGCGTCGAGTTTCCTCGATCACTCCCTCAGGAGGGGGTAATGTTGGGGGTAGACAGAAACCACATATCTTGGGTAGCAATGCAAACGCATCTGAGATAAGAGTTCTCGAGGGAGCCCGTCCAAAAAGCTCGCCCTCCCAGCCCATCAGGAGCTCGCCCCCCCCACAGGGAGCTGGATGGACACCTTATATCTGAGTGCAGCTCGCCTCTCCCAACCCCTCAGGAGCTCGCCCCACAGGGAGCTGGATGGACACCTTGTATCTGGGTGCAGCTCGCCTCTCCCAACCCCTCAGGAGCTCGCCCCACAGGGAGCTGGATGGACACCTTGTATCTGAGTGCAGCTCGCAGGAGTTCGCTCCCCCGTGCTCACCAAATCACCTTGACAGGGAGCGAGATCCACATTAGGCTGAAAGGGCCCAGGCCAAGAGCACTCTTAAGAGCTCGCCTGAGCTCGATGGAGCTCGCCTGAGATCGCCCAGAAGCTCGCTCAGGAGCTCGCCTGAGCTCGATGGAGCTCGCCCGAGATCGCCCAGAAGCTCGCTCAGGAGCTCGCCCCGTAGCTCGCCAAGCTCACCCAGGAGCTCGCCTAAGCTCGCTCAGGAGCTCGCCCCGGAGTTCGCCAAGCCCGCGCGAGAACTCGCTGGCAGTGATAGCGGGAGTTAGACCGTCATGCATAACGAACACCGGCATCGCGAACGCCCCTAGCTCGCGCAGGAGCTCGCCCCTAGCTCGCTCAGGAGCTCGCCCAAGCTCGCCAGAATTCCCCAGTTTATCGAAGAGGTTGCTCCCGCGAGGTCCGACTCTTGATAGATGTGGAAGAGAAGGCGGAGCAATGGAGGGCGAGCTCACCTTAGCTCCCCGTCGGAGGTCGCCCACAATGTATGAGAGGATGCCAGGTGTCAAAACCCCACGGAAGCTACGTGGACAAACGTGGTCCACGGAAGCTCGCTCGAATCAGTTCGAGACCCCCCAGACTTGAACATTCCAGAATGGCCACCTGGCCACGACAAGAAAGATTCCCTCCCCCACTCAAACCGCCTGGCAGGCCTGACGACAGAATGTCAGGGCGCGAGTACCAAGGACTGTCAGACCCACGCGAGCCAGAACGTGGGGGGTCTAGAAGGCGCCGGAAGAATCTCCACGTGTCGGGCCACGGTAGGCCGCCGATTGCTATAAATGCTCACCCCCAGGCTCCATAGTACAGGTTCGAAATCCCTTTTCCTTCCTCTTTGGTCCATTACAGCTCGCCGTTGTGCCACTGTGACTGACTTGAGCGTCGGAGGGTCTGCGCTCCTAAGGGAGCCAGCCGTTCTCACGTTCTCTTTTCTTTGTCTTGCAGGCAGCCCGCACGGACCAGCGAAAAATCCCCCGAACAGATCGTACGAATGAATTAGAATGGATACATTCGTGCGAATGAGTTAGATTGGATCGGACAAATGAATTAGAATGGATCGTACGAATTAGAATAGATCGTACGAATGAATTAGAATGGATCATACGAATGAATTAGAATGGATACATTCATGCGAATGAATTAGAATGGATCGTACGAATAAATTAGAATGGATCATGCAAATGAATTAGAATGGATCGTTCGTATGAATTAGAATGGATTCGTGCGAATGAATTTGAATGGATCGTATTAATGAATTAGAATGGATCGTATGAATGAATTAGAATGGAAATGGATCGTATGCACGAATTAGAATGGATCGTACGAATGAATTAGAATGGATCATACGTATGAATTTGAATGGATCATAAGAATGAATTAGAATGGATTGTACGAATAAATTAGAATGGATCGTATGAAATAGAATGGATCATACGAATGAATTAGAATACATACAATCATGCGAATGAATTAGAATGGTCGTCGAATGGATTAGAATGGATTGTACAAATGAATTAGAATGGATACATTCGTGCGAATGAATTAGAATGGTTAAATTTGTGTTAATGAATTAGAATGGATTAGAAAAGATCATACGAATAAATTAGAATGGATTGTACGAATGAATTAGAATAGATCGTACGAATGAATTAGAATGAATACATTCATACGAATGAATTAGAATGGATCCTACGAATGAATTAGAATGTATCAATGAATTAGAATGGATCGTACGAATGAATTAGAATGGATCGTACAAATGAATTAGAATGGATCGTACGAATGAATTAGGATGGATCGTATGAATGAATTAGAATGGCTACAGTCATTCGTACGATCCATTCTAATTCATTCGCACGAATGTATCCATTCTAATTCTTTCGTATGATCCATTCTAATTCAGTCGCACGAACGAATGTAGGCATACTAATTCATTCGTACGATCCATTCTAATTCATTCGCACGAATGTATCCATTCTAATTCATTCGTATGATCCATTTTAATTTATTCGCAGGAATGTATCCATTCTAACTCATTCGTACGATCCATTCTAATTCATTCGAATGAATGTATCCTTTTAAATTCATTCATGCGATCCATTCTAATTCATTCGTACGAATGTATCTATTCTAATTCATTTGTAGGATCCATTCTAATTCATTCGTGCGATCCATTGTAATTCATTCGCATGAATGTATCCATTCTAATTCATTCATATGATCCATTCTAATTAAATCGTATGATCCATTCTAATTCATTCGTACGAATGTATCCATTCTAATTCATCTGTACGATCCATTCTAATTCATTCGTACGATCCATTTTTATTCATTCGTGTGATCCATTCTAATTCATTCGTACGAATATATCTACTCAAATTCATTCGTACGATCCATTCTAATTCATTCGTACGATCCATTCTAATTCACTCATACGAATGAATTAGAATAGATCGTACGAAAGAATTAGAACATACGAAGGAATTAGAATGGATCGTACGAATTAATTATGATGGATCGTACGAATGAATTAGAATAGATCATGCGAATGAATTAGAATGGTTCGTACAAATGAATTAGAATAGATACATTCATGCGCATGAATTATAATGGATCATATGATTCATTCTAATATATTTATACGATCCATTCTAATTCATTCGTACGATCCATTCTAATTCATTCGTACGATCCATTCTAATTCATTCGCACGAATGTATCCATTCTAATTCATTCCTATGATCCATTCTATTTCATTCATACGATCCATTCTAATTCATTCGTACGATCCATTCTAATTCATTCACACGAATGTATCCATTCTAATTTATTCATACGATACATTCTAATTTATTTGTATGATCCATTCTAAATCATTCGTACGATCCATTATAATTCATTCGTATGATCCATTTAAATTCATTCGCACGAATATATCCATTCTAATTCATTCGTACGATCCATTCTAATTCATTCGTATGAATGTATCCATTCTAATTCATTCATACGGTCCATTCTAATTCATTCATACGATCCATTCTAATTCATTCGTACGATCCATTCTAATACATTCGTACAATCCATTTTAATTCATTCATACGATCCATTCTAATTCATTCATACGATCCATTCTAATTCATTCGCACAAATGTATCCATTCTAATTTATTCGTATGATCCATTCAAATTCATTCGTACGAATGTGTCTATTCTAATTCATTCGTACGATCCATTCTAATTCATTCGTACGATCCATTCTAATTCATTCGTACGATCCATTCTTATTCATTCGTACGATCCATTCTAATTCTTTCGTATGATCCATTCTAATTCATTCGCAGGAATGTATCAATTCTAATTCATTCACACAAATGAATCCATTCTAATTCATTCATACGATCCATTCTAATTCATTTATACGATCCATTCTAATTCATTCATACGATCGATTCTAATTCATTCGCACGAATGTATCCATTCTAATTCATTCGCACGAATGTATCCATTCTAATTTATTTGTACGATCCATTCTAATTCATTTGTACGAATGAATCCATTCTAATTTATTCGTACGAATGTATCCAATCTAATTTATTCACACGATCCATTCTAATTCATTAGAATGGATACATTCGTACGATCAATTCTAATTCATTCGCATGAATGTATCCATTCTAATTCATTCGTACGATCCATTATAATTCATTCGTACGATCCATTCTTATTCATTCGTATGATCCATTCTAATTCATTCCTATGATCCATGCTAATTCATTCGTAGGAGCTATTTAATTCATTCATATGATCCATTGTAATTCATTCGTACGATCCATTCAAATTCATTTGTACGATCTATTCTAATTCATTCGTACAATCCATTCTAATTCATTCGTACGAATCTATTCTAATTCGATCGTATAATCAATTCTAATTAATTCGTACGAATGTATGCATTCTAATTCATTCGTACGATCTATTCTAATTCATTCATACGATCCATTCTAATTCATTCGCATGAATGTCTCCATCTAATTCATTCGTACGATCCATTCTAATTCATTCGTACGAACGAATGTAGCTATTCTAATTCATTCGTACGATCCATTCTAATTCATTCATACGATCCATTCTAATTCATTCACACGAATGGATCGTACGAATGAATTAGAATGTATCCATTCTAATTCATTGGTACGATCCATTCTAATTCATTCGTACAAATGAATCGTACTATCCATTCATTCGCATGAATGTATTGATTCTAATTCATTCGTATGATCCATTCTAATTCACTCGCATGAATGTAGCTATTCTAACTCATTCGTACGATCAATTCTAAGTCACTCGTATGATCCGTTCTAATTCGTTTGCACGAATGTATCCATTCTAATACATTCGTACGATCCATTCTAATTCATTAGCTCGATCCATTAATGTATGCATTCTAATTCATTCGTGTGAATGTATCCATTCTAATTAATTCATACGATCCATTCTAATTCATTCATCCGATCCATTCTAAGTCATTCGTACAATCCATTCTAATTCATTCGCACGAATGTATCCATTCAAATTCATTCGTACGATCCATTCTAATTCATTCGCACGAATGTATCTATTCTAATTCATTCGTATGATCCATTCTATCGTACGATCCGTGCTAATTCATTAGAATGGATCGTATGAATGAATTAGAATGGATACATTCGTGTGAATGAATTAGAATGGATCATACGAATGAATTAGAATAGATCGTACGAATGAATTAGAATGGATACATTCGTGTGAATGAATTAGAATGGATCGTACGAATGAATTAGAATGGATCGTACGAATGAACTAGAATAGATACATTCGTGCGAATGAATTTCAATGGATCGTACGAATGAATTAGAATGGACACATTCGTGCGAATGAATTAGAATGGATCGTACGAATGAATTAGAATGGATCGTACGGCTGAATTAGAATAGATACATTCGTGCAAATGAATTAGAATGGATCATACGAATGAATTAGAATGGATCGAATGAATGAATTAGAACAGATACATTCGTGCGAATGAATTAGAATGGATCGCACGAATGAATTAGAATGAATATATTCGTGCGAATGAATTAGAATGGATACATTCAAGCGAAGGAATTAGAATGGATCGTACGAATGAATTAGAATGGATCGTACGAATGAATTAGAATGGATCATATGAATGAATTAGAATGTATACATTCATGCGAATGAATTAGAATGGATCGTACGAATGAATTAGAATGGATCGTACGAATGAATTAGAATGGATACATTCATGCGAATGAATTAGACTGGATCGTAAGAATGAATTAGAATGGATCGTACGAATGAATTAGAATGGATCATATGAAAGAATTAGGATGGACACAATCGTGCGAATGAATTAGAATAGATCGGTCGAATGAATTAGAATGGATCATATGAATGAATTAGAATGGATACATACGTGCAAATGAATTAGAATGGATCATACTAATGAATTAGAATGGATCATACGAATGAATTAGAATGGATCGTACGAAAGAATTAGAATGGATACATTCGTGCGAATTAGAATGGATCATTTGAATGAATTAAAATGGATAGTATGAATGAATTAGAATGAATCGTACGAATGAATTAGAATGAATCGTACGAATGAATTAGAATGGATCGTACGAAAGAATTATAATGGATACATTCGTGCGAATGAATTAGAATGGATCGTACGAATAAATTAGAAAGGTCGAATGAATTAGAATGGATCATACGAATGAATTAGAATGGATCGTATGAATGAATTAGAATGTGCGAATGAATTAGAATGGATACATTTGTGCGAATGAATTAGAATGGATTATGGATACATTCGTGCGAATGAATTAGAATGGATCGTATGAATGAATTAGAATGGATCATACGAATGAATTAGAATGGATTGTACGAATGAATTAGAATGGATCATGCGAATGGATAAATTCGTGCGAATGAATTAGAATGGATCGTACGAATAAATTAGAATACATTAGTGTGAATGAATTAGAATGGATCGTACGAATGGATTACAATGGATCGTGTGAATGGATACATTCGTGCGAATGAATTAGAATTGATCGTACGACTGAATTAGAATGGTTTGTATGAATGAATTAGTATGTTTTCGTACGATCCATTCTAATTCATTCGTACGATCCATTCTAATGCATTTGTCCATTCTAACTCATTCGCATGAATGTATCCATTCTAATTCATTCGTACGATCCATTCTGATTCGTTCGTATGATACCATTCTAATTCATTCAGATGATCCATTCTAATTCATTCGTACGATCCATTCTAATTCATTCGTACGATCAATTCTAATTCATTAGGATCCATTCTAATTCATTCGAATGAATGTATCCATTATAATTCATTCGTACGATCAATTCTAATTCATTCGCACGAATGTATTAATTCTATTTCATTTGTCCGAATATATCCATTCTAATACATTCATACAATCCATTCTAACTCATTCGAATGAATGTATCCATTCTAATTCATTCGTACGATCTATTCTAATTCATGCGCACAAATGTATCCATTCTAATTCATTCATACGATCCATTGTAATTTATTTGCATGAATATATGCATTCCAAATCATTCGTATGAATGTATCCATTCTAATTCATTCGTACGGTCCATTCTAATTCATTCGTACGATCCAGTCTAATTCATTCGTACGATCCATTCAAATTCATTCGTACGAACCATTCTAATTCATTACGATCCATTCTAATTTATTCCTGCGATCTATTCTAATTCATTCGTACGATCTATTCTAATTCATTACGATCCATTCAAATTCATTCGTACGTTCTATTCTAATTCATTCGTACGATCTATTCTTATTCATTCGTACGATCCATTCTAATTCATTCGTACAATTCATTCTAATTCATTCGTACGATCTATTGTAATTCATTTGTACTATTCATTCTAATTCATTCGTACGATCCATTCTAATTCATTCGTACAATCCATTCTAATTCGTTCGCACCAATTGATCGTACACATTAGTACGATCCATTCTAATTCATTCATACGATCCATTCTAATTCATTCGCACGAATGTATCCATTCTAATTCATTCGTACGATCCATTCTAATTCATTCGCACGAATGTAACCATTCTAATTCATTCGTACGAACCATTCTAATTCATTCGTACGATCCATTATAATTTATTCGTACGATCCATTCTAATTCATTCGTACGAGCCATTCTAATTCATTCGCACGAATGTATCTATTCTAATTCATTCGTACAATCCATTCTAATTCATTCGCACGAATGTATCCATTCTAATTTATTTGTACAATCAATTCTAATTCATTCGCACGAATGTATCCATTATTAGAATGGATCATACGAATGAATTGGAATGGATCGTACGAATGAATTAGAATAGATATATTCGTGCAAATGAATTAGAATGGATCGTACGAATGAATTAGAATGGATCGTACGAATGAATTAGAATGGAAATGGATTGTATGAATGAATTACATGTACAATGCATACATACGTGTGAATAAATTAGAATGGATCGTACGAATGAATTAGAATGGATCGTATGAATGAATTAGAATGGATCATACAATTGAATTAGAATAGATCGTACGAATGAATTCGAATGGATCGTACGAATGAATTTGAATGGATCGTACGAATGAATTAGAATGGTTCGTACGAATGAATTAGAATGGTTCGTACGAATGAATTAGAATGGATCGTATAAATTAGTTAGAATGGATTGTATGAATTAATTAGAATGGATCATACGAAGGAATTAGAATGGTTCGTGCAAATGAATTAGAATGGATCGTACTAATGAATTAGAATGGATACATTCGCACGAATGAATTGGAATGGATCGTACGAATGAATTAGAATGGATCGTGCGAATAAATTAGAATGGATTGTGCGAATGAATTAGAATGGATCGTGCGAATGATTTAGAATGGATCATATGAATGAATTAGAATGGATCGTACGAATGTATCCATTCTAATTCATTCGCACGATCCATTCTAATTCATTCGTACAATCTATTCTAATTCATTTGCACGAATGTATCAATTCTAATTCATTCGTACGATCCATTCTAATTCATTCATACGATCCATTCGAATTAATTCGCACGAATGTATCCATTCTAATTGATTCGTACGATCTATTCTAATTCATTTGTACGATCCATTCTAAATCATTCGTACGATCCATTCTAATTCATTTATACGATCCATTCTAATTCATTCGTATCATACTATCCATTCTTATTATTCGCATGAATGTATCCATTCTAATTCATTTATACGATCTATTCAAATTGATTCATACGATCCATTCTAATTCATTCGTACGATCCATTCTTATTCATTCATACGAATGCATCTATTCCACTTCATTCGTACGATCCATTCTAATTCATTCATACGATCCATTCTAATTTACATTCGCACGAATGTATCCATTCTTATTCATTTGCACAATCCATTCTAATTCATTCTTACGATCCATTCTAATTCATTCGTACGAATGAATTAGAATGGATACATTCGTGCGAATGAATTAGAATGGATCGTACGAATGAATTAGAATGGATAGAACGAATGAATAAGAATGGATACATTCGTGCTAATGAATTAGAATGGATCATACGAATGAATTAGAATGGATACATTCGTATGATCCATTCTAATTCATTAGTACGATCCATTCTAATTCATTCGTACGATTCATTCTAATTTATTCGTACGATCCATTCTAATTCATTCGCACGAATGTATCCATTCTAATTCATTGGCACGATCCATTCTAATTCATTCATATGATCCATTCTAATTCATTCGCATGATCGATTCTAATTCTTTCGCATGAATGTATCCATTCTAATTCATTCGTACGATCCATTCTAATTCATTCGCATGAATGTATCCATTCTAATTCATTCGTACGATCCATTTTAATTCATTCGTACGATCCATTCTAATTCATTCGAATGAATGTATCCATTCTAATTTGAATGGATCGTATCCATTCTAATTCATTAGTACGATCCATTCTAATTTATTCGTATGATCCATTCTAATTGATTCGCACGAATGTATCCATTCATGCGATCCATTCTAATTCATTCGCACGAATGTATATATTATAATTCTTTCGTACAATTTATTCTAATTCATTCGTACGATCCATTCAAATTCATTTGCACGTATGTATCCATTCAAATTCATTCATAAGATCCATTCTAATTCATTCGTACGATCCATTCTAATTCATTCGTACAATGAATTTGAATGGAAATACTCGTGCGAATGAATAAGAATCGATCGTACGAATGAATTAGAATGGAAATGGATCGTACGAATGAATTAGGATCGATACATTCGTGCGAATGAATTAGAATGGATCGTGCGAATGAATTAGAATGGATACATTCGTGCGAATGAATTAGAATGGGTCGTATGAATGAATTAGAATGGATTGTACGAGCTATTCTAATTCATTCGCACGAATTTATCCATTCTAATTCATTCATACGATCCATTCTAATTCATTCGCACAAATGTATCCATTCTAATTCAATCATACGATCCATTCTTATTCATTTGCACGAATGTATCCATTCCAATTCATTCGCATGAATGTATCCATTCTAATTCATTCGTACGATCCATTCTAATTCATTCGTACGATCTATTCAAATTCATTCGTACGATCCATTCTAATTCATTACGATCCATTCTAATTCATTCGTACGACCTATTCTAATTCATTCGTACGAACTATTCTAATTCATTCGTACGATCTATTCTAATTCATTTCGATCCATTCTAATTCATTTGTACGATCTATTCTTATTCATTCGTACGATCCATTCTAATTCATTCGTACGATCCATTCTAATTCATTCATACGATCTATTCTAATTAATTCATACTATTCATTCTAATTCATTCGTACGATCCATTCTAATTCATTCGTATAATCCAGTCTAATTCATTCGTACCAATGGATCGTATACATTTGTACGATCCATTCTAATTCATTCGTACGATCCATTCTAATTCATTCGCACGAATGTATCCATTCTAATTCATTCATACGATCCATTCTAATTCATTCGTACGATCCATTCTAATTCATTCGTATGATCCATTCTTATTCATTCGTATGATCCATTCTAATTCATTCGTACGATCCATTCCAATTCATTCGTACGATCTATTCTAATTCATTTGTACGAGCTATTCTAATTCATTCGCACGAATGTATCTATTCTAATTAATTCGTACGAGCCATTATAATTCATTCGCACGAATGAATCCATTCTAATTCATTCGTACGATTAATTCTAATTCATTCGCACGAATGTATCCATTATTAGAATGGATCGTACGAATGAATTAGAATGGATCGTACGAATGAATTAGAATAGATATATCCATGCAAATGAATTAGAATGGATCGTACGAATGAATTAGAAAGGAAATGGATCGTACGAATGAATTAGAATGGATACATTCGTGCGAATGAATTAAAATGGATCGTACGAATGAATTAGAATGGAAATGGATCGTATAAATGAATTAGAATGGATACATTCGTGCGAATGAATTAGAATGGATCGTACGAATAAATTATAATGGATCGTACGAATGAATTAGAATGGATCATACAATTGAATTAGAATGGCTCGTACGAATGAATTCGAATGGATCGTACGAATGAATTTGAATGGATCATACGAATGAATTAGAATGGTTCGTACGAATGAATTAGAATGGATACATTCGTATGAATGAATTAGAATGGATCGGATGAATCAGTTAGAATGAATTGTACGAATGAATTAGAATAGATCGTACAAAGGAATTAGAATGGTTCGTACAAAAGAATTAGAGTGGATTGTACTAATGAATTAGAGTGGATACATTCGCACGAATAAATTTGAATGGATCGTACGAATGAATTAGAATGGATCGTGCGAATGAATTAGAATGGATTGTGCGAATCAATTAGAATGGATCGTGCGAATGATTTAGAATGCATTCAAATTCATTCTAATTCATTTGCACGAATGTATGCATTCAAATTCATTCGTACGATCAATTCTAATTCATTCATACGATCCATTCTAATTCATTCGCATGAATGTATCCATTCTAATTCATTAGTACGATCCATTCTGATTCATTTGTACGATCCATTCTAAATCATTCGTACGATCCATTATAATTCATTTCTATGATCCATTCTAACTTATTCGTTTCGTACAATCCACTCTGATTCATTCGCATGAATGTATCCATTCTAATTCATTCGTACGATCTATTCAAATTCATTCGTACGATCCATTCTAATTCATTCGTACGATCCATTCTAATTCATTCATACGAATGTATCTTTCCACTCTATTCGTTCGATCCATTCTAATTCATTCGTACGATCCATTCTAATTTTCATTCGCACGAATATATCCATTCTAATTCATTTGCACGATCCATTCGAATTCATTCGTTTGATCCATTCTAATTCATTCGTACGAATGAATTAGAATGGAAATATTCATACGAATGAATTAGAATGGATCGTACGAATGAATTAGAATGGATCGTACGAATAAATTAGAATGGATACATTCGTGCGAATGAATTAGAATGGATACATTCGTGCGAATGAATTAGAATAGATCATACGAATGAATTAGAATGGATACATTCGTGCGAATGAATTAGAATGGATTATACGAAATAATTAGAATGGATCGTACGAATGAATTAGAATTGATACATTCGTACGAATTAATTAGAAAGGATCGTACGAATGAATTAGAATGGATACATTCATGCGAATGAATTAGAATGGATCGTGCGAATAAATTAGAATGGATAGTACGAATGAATTAGAATGGATCGTACGAATGAATTAGAATGGATACATTCGTGCGATCCATTCTAGTTCATTCGTACGATCCATTCTAATTCATTCATACGATCCATTATAATTCATTCATACGATCGATTCTAATTCATTTACACGAATGTATACATTCTAATTCGTTTGTACGATCCATTCTAATTCATTCGTATGATCCATTCTAATTTATTCGCACGAATGTATCCATTTTAATTCGTTCATACGATCCATTCTATTCCATTCATACGATCCATTCTAAATTATTCATATGATCTTTTCTAATTCAGTCGTTCGATCCATTCTATTTCATTCACACGAATGTATCTATTATAATTCATTTGTACGATCCATTCTAATTCAATCGTATGATCCATTCTAATTGGAATGGATACCTTCGTTCGACCCATTCTAATTTATTCATACAATCCATCCTAATTCATTCGCACGAATGTATCCATTCTAATTCATTCGTACGATCCATTCAAATTTATTCGTACGATCCATTCTAATTCATTCGCACGAATGTATCCATTCTAATCCATTCGTACGATCCATTCTAATTCATTCGCACGATCCATTCTAATTCATTCGCACGATCCATTCTAATTCATTCAAACAATCCATTCTAATTCATTCGTACGATCCATTCTAATTCATTCGCACGAATGTATAGATTCTAATTCATTCGTACAATCCGTTCAAATTAACTTGAACGATCCATTAAAATTCATTTGTACGATCCATTCTAATTCATTCGTACGATCCATTCTAATTCATTAGCACGAATCTATCCATTCTTATTCATTCGTAAGATCCATTCTAATTCATTCGCACGATCGATTCTAATTCTTTCATATGATCGATTCTAATTTATTCGTACGATCCATTCTAATTCATTCGTATGAATGTATCAATTCTAATTCATTCATACGATCCATTGTAATTCATTTGCACGATCCATTCTAATTGATTCGTACGATCCATTCTAATTCATTCGTATGATCCATTCTAATTCATTCGCACGAATGTATCCATTCTAATTTATTCGTACGATCTATTCTAATTCATTCGCATGATCCATTCTAATTTATTCGTATGATCCATTTAATTCAATCGTACAATCCATTCAAATTAATTCACATGAATGCATCCATTCTAATTTATTCGTATGATCCAATCTAATTCATTTGCACGATCCATTCTAATTCATTCGTATGATCCATTCTAATTCATTCGTACGATCCATTCTAATTCATTCGCACGAATATATCCATTCTAATTCATTCATACGATCCATTCTAATTCAAATGCACGATCCATTCTAATTCATTCGTATGATCCATTCTAATTCATTCATACGAACTATTGTAATTCATTCGCACAAATGTATCCATTCTAATTCATTCGTACGATCCATTCTAATTCATTTGTACGATCCATTCTAATTAATTCGAACGATCCATTCTAATTTACTCATACGATCCATTCTAATTCATTCGCACGAATGTATCCATTCTAATTTATTCGCACGATTCATTCTAATTCATTCGCACGATCCATTCTAATTCATTCATACGATCCATTTTAATTCATTCGCACGAATGTATCCATTCTAATTGATTCTTACGATCCATTCTAAATCATTCGCACGATCCTTTCTAATTCATTCGTACGATCCATTCTGATTTATTCGTACGATCCATTCTAATTCATTCATACGATCCATTCTAATTCGTTTGCACAAATGTATCCATTCTAATTTATTCTTACGATCCAATCTAATTCATTCGCACGATCCATTATAATTCATTCTTACGATCCATTCTAATTCATTCGTACGATCCATTCTAATTCATTCGTACGATCTATTCTAATTCATTCGCACAAATGTATCCATTCTAATTCATTCGTACGATCCATTCTAATACATTCACATGATCCATTCTAATTCATTCGTACGATCCATTCTAATTCATTTATATGATCCATTCTAATTCATTCATACGATCCATTCTAATTTATTCGCACGAATGTATCCATTCTAATTCTCTCGTTCGATCCATTCTAATTCATTCGCACGATCCATTCTAATTCATTCGTACGATCCACTCTAATTCATTCAAACGATCCATTCTAATTCATTTGTACGATCAATTCTAATTCATTATCACGAATGTATCCATTCTAATTCATTCGTATGATCTATTTTAATTCATTCGCATGATCCATTCAAATTTATTCGTACGATCCATTCTAATTCATTTGTACTATCCATTATAATTCATTCGCATGAATGTATCGATTCTAATTCATTCTTACGATCCATTTTAATTCATTCGTACAAATGTATCCATTCTAATTTATTCGTACAATCCATTCTAATTCATTCGCACGATCCATTCTAATGCATTCGTACGATCCATACTAATTGATTCGTACGATCTATTCTAATTCATTCGTACGATCCATTCTAATTTATTCGCACAAATGTATCCATTTTAATTCATTCGTATGATCCATTCTAATTCATTCGCACGATCCATTCTAATTAATTCGTACGATCCATTCTAATTCATTCGCACGATCCATTCTAATTCATTTGTACGATCCATTCAAATTCGTTCCTACGATCCATTATAATTCTTTCGCACGAATGTATCCATTCTAATTCATTCGTATGATCCATTCAAATTCATTCGCACGATCCATTCTAATTAATTCGTATGATCCATTCTAGTTCATTCGCACGAAAGTATCTATTCTAATTCATTCATACGATCCATTCTAATTCATTTGCACGATCCATTCTAATTCATTCGAACAATCCATTCTAATTCATTCGCATGAGTGTATCCATTCTAATTCATTCGTACGATCCATTCTAATTCATTTGCACGATCCATTCCAATTCATTCGTACGATCCATTCTAATTCATTCGTATGATCCATTCTAATTCATTCGCATGAATGTATCCATTCTAATTCATTCGTACTATCTATTCTAATTCATTCGCATGATCCATTCTAATTCATTCGTACGATCCATTCTAATTCATTCGTACGATCCTTTCTAATTCATTCGCACGAATGTATCCATTCTAATTCATTCGTACAATCTATTCTAATTCATTCGCACGATCCATTATAATTCATTCGTATGATCTATTCTAATTCATTCATACGATCCATTCTAATTCATTCGTATGATCCAGTCTAATTCATTAGCATGAATGTATCCGTTCTTATTCATTCGTACGATCCATTCTAATTCATTCGCACGATCCATTCTAATTCTTTTATACGATCCATTCTAATTCATTCGTACAATCCATTCTAATTCATTCATACGATCCATTCTAATTCATTCGTACGAATATATCCATTCAAATTCGTTCATATGATCCATTGTAATTCATTTGCACGGTCCATTATAATTCATTTGTACGATCCATTCCAATTCATTCGTACGATCCATTCTAATTCGTTTCTACGATCCATTCTAATTCATTCGCATGAAAGTATCCATTCTAATTCATTCGTACGATCCATTCTAATTTATTCGCATAATCCATTCTAATTCATTCATATGATCATTTCTAATTCATTCGTACTATACATTCTAATTCATTCGGACGAATGTATCCATTCTAATTCATTCGTATGATCCATTCGAATTCATTCTTACGATTCATTCTAATTCATTCGGACGAATGTATCCATTCTAATTCATTTGTACGATCCATTCTAATTCATGCGCACGATCCATTCTAATTTATTCGTACGATCCATTGTAATTAATTCGTACGATCCATTCAAATTTATTCGCACGAATGTATCCATTCTAATTCATTCGTACGATCCATTCTAATTCATTCGTACAATCCATTCTAATTCATTCACACAAATGTATCCATTCTAAATCATTCGTACGATCCATTCTAATTTATTCGCACGAATGTATCCATTCTAATTCATTCGCATGATCCATTCTAATTTATTCGCACGATCCATTCTAATTCATTCTTACGATCCATTCTAATTCATTCGTATGATCCATTCAAATTCATTCGTGCGATCCATTCTAATTCATTCGCACGAATGTAACCATTCTAATTCATTCTTACGATCCATTCTAAATTATTCGCACGATCCTTTCTAATTCATTCGTACGATCCATTCTAATTCATTCTTACAATCCATTCTACTTCATTCGTACGATCGATTCTAATTCATTTGCAGGAATGTATCCATTCTAATTCATTCTTACGAGCTATTCTAATTCATTCGCACGATCCAATCTAATTCATTCATACGATCCATTCGAATTCATTCGAACGATCCATTCTAATTCATTCGCACGAATGTATTCATTCGCACGAATGTATTCATTCTAATTCATTCTTATGATCTATTCTAATTCATTCACACGATCCATTCTAATTCATTCGAATTATCTAATCTAATTCATTCGTACGATCCGTTCTAATTCATTCGCACGAATCCATCCATTCTAATTCATTCGTTCGCTCATTTCTAATTCATTTGTACGATCCATTCTAATTCATTCACACGAAACTATCCATTCTAATTCATTCGTACGATCCATTCTAATTCATTCACATGATCCATTCTAATTCATTCGCACGATCCATTCTAATTCATTCTTACGATCTATTCTAATTCATTATCTCGAATGTATCCATTCTAATTCATTCGTATGATCCATTCTAATTCATTCATACGATCTATTCTAATTCATTTGTATGATCCATTCTAATTCATTCGTACTATCCATTCTAATTCATTCGCACGAATGTATCTATTCTAATTCATTCGTATATTCCATTCTAAATTATTCACATGATGCATTCTAATTCATTCGTACGATCCATTCAAATTCATTCGCACGAATGTATACATTCTAATTCATTCGTACGATCTGTTATAATTCATTCGTACAATCCATTCTAATTCATTCGCACCAATGTATCCATTCTAATTCTTTCGTATGATCCATTCTAATTCATTCGCACGATCCATTCTAATTCATTCGTACGATCCACTCTAATTGATTCACACGAATGTATCCATCCTAATTTATTCGTACGATCCATTCTAATTCATTCGCACGATCCATTCTAATTCATTCGTACGATTTATTCTAATTCATTCGTACGATCCATTCTAATTCATTCGTACGATCCATTCTAATTCTTTTGCATGAATTTATTCATTCTAATTTATTCGAACGATCCATTCTAATTCATTCGCACGATCCATTCTAATACATTTGTATGATCCATTCTAATTCATTCGTACGATCCAGTCTAATTCATTTGCACGAATGTATCCATTCTAATTCATTTATAAGATCCATTCTACTTCATTCATACGATCCATTCCAATTCATTCGTACGATCCATTCTAATTCATTCGTATGATTCATTCTAATTCATTCGCACGAATGGATCCATTTTAATTCATTCGTACGATCCATTCTAATTTATTCGCATGATCCATTCTAATTCATTCATAGCATATGTTCTAATTCATTCGTACGATCCATTCTAATTCATTTGCACGAATGTATCCGTTCTTATTCATTCGTACGATCCATTCTAATTCATTCGCACGATCCATTCTAATTCATACATACGATCCATTCTAATTCATTCGTACCATCTATTCTAATTCATTCGCATGAACATATCCATTCTAATTCATTCGCACGAATATATCCATTCTAATTCATTCGTACGATCCATTCTAATTCATTCGAATAATCCATTATAATTTATTCGTACGATCCATTCTAATTCATTCGTACGATCCATTCTAATTCATTCACACGAATGTATCCATTCTAATTTATTCGTACGATCCATTCTAATTCATTCTCATGATCCATTCTAATTCATTCGCACGATCCATTCTACTTCATTTGTACGATCCATTCTAATTTAATGGTACGATCCATTCTAATATATTTGTACGATCCATTCAAATTCATTCACACGAATGTATCTATTCTAATTCATTGATACGATCCATTCTAATTCATTCGTACGATCCATTCTAATTCATTCGCACAAATGTATCATTCTTATTCATTCGTATGATCTATTCTAATTCATTCGTACGATCCATTCTAATTCATTCATACGAATGTATCCATTCTAATTCATTTGTACGATCCATTCTAATTCATTTCCATGATCCATTCTAATTCATTCGTACGATGCATTCTAATTCATTCGCATGAATGTAGCCATTATAATTCATTCGTACGATCCATTCTAATTCATTCGCACGATCCATTCTAATTCATTCGTACGATCCATTCTAATTCATTCACACGAATGTATCCAATCTAATTCATTCGTACAATCCAATCTAATTCAATCGCATGATCCATTCTAATTCATTCGTACGATCCATTCAAATTCATTCGTACGATCCATTCTAATTCATTCGTATGATCCAGTCGTAAGATCCATTTTAATTCATTCGTACGAATATATCCATTCTAATACATTCGTACGATCCATTCTAATTCATGCGCACGATCCATTCTAATTCATTCGTTCGATGCATTCTAATTCATTCGTACAATCCATTCTAATTCATTCGGACGAATTTATCCATTCAAATTCATTCGTACGATCCATTCTAATTCATTCGCACGAATGTATCGATTCTAATTCATTCGTACGATCCATTCTAATTCATTCGCACGATCAATTCTAATTCATTCGTACGATCCATTGTAATTCATTCATACGATCCATTCTAATTCATTCGCACGAATGTATCCATTCTAATTCATTCGTACGATCCATTCTAATTTATTCGCACGATCCATTCTAATTCATTCGCACGATCCATTCTAATTCATTCGTACAAAACATTCTAATTCATTCAAACGATCCATTCTAATTCATTCGCACGAATGTATGCATTCTAATTCATTCTTACGATCCATTCTAAATCATTCGCAGGATCCTTTCTAGTTCATTCGTACGATCCATTCTAATTCATTCGTACGATCCATTCTAATTAATTCGTACGATCCATTCTAAATCGTTTGCACTAATATATCCATTCTAATTCATTCTTACGATCCATTCGAATTCATTCGCACGATCCATACTAATTCATTTGCATGATCCATTCTAATTCATTCGTACGATCCATTCTAATTCATTCGTTTGATCCATTCACTATGTCAAAATGCTCAAATAACGACGGCCGAAAACAGTCGTATTTTAGAAAAACGACAGCTTTAAGCCGTCGCAAATACCGTCGTTTTTTAGGGCGTCGTAATTAAAAACGACGGCTAGTAGTCGTCGTGTAGGCCGTCGTTCTTTTGCCGAAAATAACGACTGTCTGTAACCGTCGTCTATAGCGTCGGGCTAAAGCCGTCGTTTATTTTATCAACGACGGCTTCTAGCTGTCATATAAAGCTAACATTGGTGTCTTTAAACGATGGTTATTGGCCGTCGTTTTTGTGTATCCAGGTAAAAAAAAAATACCAATTGTAGGACTGCAGTTCTGTCAATTAAAACAAGCCTTATACCTCTGCAAGCCATTCTTCAGACATCACTTTCAACACATTCTCCACATCCTCTACACATCACATTCAACACATTCTCCTTACATGACATAACAAGCCTTACAACATCTGTGCAAGCCTCCAGACATCACATTTTCCACACATCATATTCAACATATTCTTTAGACATCACATAACAAACATCTATATAAGTTTTTTACTTTTGGTAAACTAATATCTACATAGTACATTACAGCTATCATATTTGCAAAAAGAAACTACTGAAGTTGTGCAGTATATCCAAACTTCCATATTGTTCAATGCTCAAAAAATAACACAAAATATTCAAGTCAACTAGGAAGATATGTAAGACAAAAAGTTAGATGGCCACACTATGATCTCTCCGGGTGTGCGATCTCCTAGTGTGGCACCTCCCCCATCAAACAAAGGAGTAGCAGGATCCAATATTTCCTCTAGGACGATCTGAACTTCTAGACTCTCAGTTGTCGAACCCGGAGCTGCGCCAATGACCTTTCCTACAGCAACGATCGACTTTAGAAAATTTTTCAACAAACACACACCGATCCGTATTGGTTGTGAACTCGGTTGTTGCGATTCCTACAAGAAACAACGAAACAAATTACCAAGTATAGATTACTTCAAGTACTATAAACCACAACAACTAATACGGTAGAAGGATGATGAAATTGCAACAAATATATATTTAGAAATTCTGAGATCGCGGTGGATGACGTCCTCCCCTCGACAGTCCTAGCGTTTCAAGAGAAGGAGGCTATCGGTTTTTTGCTTTAGGTCCAGTGTTACGAGAGGATGTTGCTGCTTCCAATCAAGTGTTGCACGAGGATGTCGCAGCATCGAGCCCTCTAGAGACTGAAGCTGATGTCTCTGCTGTAGCAGTCCCAGTGTTACATGAGGCTTTAGCTGCAAACAATCAAGTGTTACACGAGACTGATTACAACCCAGTGTTACATGAGAATGTCGTAGCTTCTTTCCCAGTGTTACGCAAGGCTACTGCGGTGTCAGCTCCAACAGTTGTTGATGCTGAAGTCCCTCCAGCAAAGGTCTTTGCTGCATCAGGACAAGTGTTACACGAGGCCACAGCTGCACCCAGTCCAGTATTACGAGGGGATGCTGCTACATCCAGTCCAGGTTACGTGAGGTTGTTGAGGAGATGCAGCCAGTGTTACGTGAGGCTGCAGAGGAGATGCTGCCAGTGTTACGTGAGGCTGTTGTTACGTTAGGATCAGTGTTACCTGATGCAGATTTGGCAGTAGCCATGTCTGAGGCTGGGTCTAGTGCTACTGCAGTCATGGCTGAGGAGAGGGCGATAGTGGCTGAAGTGGTGGCGACTACAACAGATCTAGTGTTTCATGAGGTGGCAACTATGCCTGATATTGGGTCTAGTGTTGCTCTAGCCAGTGCTGAGGAGAGGGTGTTAGTGGCTGATGTGGTTGCAACTTCAATGGATGTAGAGGATTCCAGTGAAGTTGACAAGTCGGATCAACTAAGAAAAAAAATAATGGTGGATCATCACCCGGAGCCCTGGAGACGCTCTAATAAACTTGCTAGCATCAACTAATTCAAATGGGCTATAAATAAGAAGGCTTCTTAACAGGTTGGAGTAAGAAAATGTACTGCAGATAATGACCAAAAAAGAAGATTTGAATTACCTGTGAACTGTATCCTGTATCGGTGTGTGCTCTCTGGTTGCTGGCCATCGATGACCCTTTTTGATTCACAAGCTGAGTAACCATCTTTTTAAGTTTCCTATAGTCAGTGTCTTTGGACTTCAGTCGCTCCTTGCATCCAGCCGAAGCCTTAATAGTGGTTTTAGAGACCCCCGTACCTATGCCTTTCACACGTCCTCAGCTATCACGGCCCACAACCTGCCATGTTTATAAAAGTAAGAGTTAGAAGTAATAGGTTCTTTCCTTGAGGTTGCATAAATATATCTTTAAATTCAGTACAAACCTGTGCAACTGGATCATGGTCTAAATCTCTTAGTTTACTGGAGGGATCCTCACTAACAATCCTTCTAATCTCAATCTTCAAAAAAAAGTTATTAATTTAGTTCGATAATATATTGGATAATAAAGAAATGAGATTAATAATATGTTGAATTTATTAATACAGAGTGTTGGTTGGATGTAGGAGTGGGAGCTGTCCCATCCTTCCTGGTATGTGTCGCGAGGTATAACGTCGTTCTATCCATCGAACTATCAGGGTTGGCCTTCATCTACCAAAGATTAAAGATATATAATTAATGTAGATGATAAATTCTTTGGCATCTATTCACATTTATTGAGTCTTACCAGCTCCTCCGCCGTACTCGCTGCTCCTCGTCTGCCAGTTGTGTGGGGGCTTTGCATCGCTTCTCTTGCAATTTTCCCCCTCTGTCGGTGCATGCGATGCTCATCCGAAGAGGACATGTCTACGAATCGCTCCCAGTCCTCTCATCTCACAAAAGATGGAACATCTCTCTTCCTCTCTACATCAGTGGCCTTGGTATCGATGTAATTTTTCACAAGTTTATGCTTCCAATCCTTCCATAGTGCATTGGCCTTTTTCATGACCCAAGCATAGCATCGCTCGGGGACTATAAATTCTCTCTGCAACACATTTTCAACCAAATAGAAGGAAATAATCAGAACATAAGAAATCAAATTAGAAAAAAAACGAAAAGAGAAGAAACCATATATAGTGAATTAGATAAAAACATAAGGGGTATATTGATCAAAGAGATAATAACAACAATTAATGATCTCGTAGTTGTAAATGCTGCCATGTACAAAAACCTACCTTCACTCCTCCCATAATTGTTGCTTGCTTTCTTCTGGCACACCACGCCAGGATCCATATGCAGGCGAGCAATGTGTCCGTGCGAGCTTGCCAATTTCTGAAGTAAAGGCAGCTTTGTGCTCTCCTACCGGCAGATTGTCTATGTTCCACTTTACACATTTCCGAGTATCTAATAAACAATTATTAGAAGATATTAGATGCTCATTAAACAATTGACATGAGAAATCTAAAACATTTGACAACCAACAAACATTTAAATAATTTTTTATCAGAGACTCACCATCTTCATCGTCACTACTCTCAGACGAACTCATATAAGTATCGGGGTCATGTGGAGTATTATGCCCATCTTGTTGTGGTGTTGAGGATGATGTAGCGTGCGACATATCTCCTGAAAAGGGTCACATAATGCAGTAGAAAAGACCTCTTGCTATTTTTTATTTACCAAACTGAAGCTCAAAAAACTATCTGATGAGCATAGTGGCAAGTAAAAGATTTATTTAGATAACAAATAATCATAATGCAGTAGAAAAGACATTACTTAAATAATCATAATGTATGAATCAGAGCTTTGATCGCATTTGATAACTGGATCACTCACCATCCAAGGAACCTGAATTACAAGAGAACTTGTGATTATTAGAGGGCATTACAAGAGAACTTGTGGTGAAATAAGATATTCAGAGAAGTTAAATGCTATCATGGCAATGTGCTGAAATGAAATATTACCTGATGCTAAGATAAATCTTTATTATCTTCAGTTACATCATCTTCAATTATATCATCCACTAAGGCATTTGTTAAAGCATTTGCATTCATTCTTGCTTCAAAGACTAAAGGATCTTCATAAGCATCAACATCCCGATGTAATCTCTTTGGAGCATCCAAGACAATATGCCAGTTATCTCTGGTGAGATCTTTAACATAGAAAACTTGTCTTGCTTGAGTTGCAACGATAAACGGCTCATCATCTTCCTTTGAACTACTGATGAACCTCCCAAGATTTACAAATATCAAGTTCGTTTCCGGATCAACAACACAACCATTTACTCTATCTTCTATTCGAACCCAATCACAAAGGAAGACTACTTCTTTGAAGTCGTAGTAATTTAACTCAAGTATTTTTATAACAATGCCATAATAAGTGGCTTCATCTTCCACGAGGTTCTTATCCTTCCTACTTGCCCTAAAACTAGTTATGGTAGTTATGGCAATCCCACTATTTTGTGTAGTCGTGTCCATTTCGGATTCCTTTGTACAGAATAAATATCCGTTCACAGCATAAGCATTATACAAAATGGCATTGAAATATGGACCGGCAGCAAGTCTCTTGAGTTGAGACATTTCACTATTTTCTAACTGTTTTCTTAGCCAAGGAATATATTCTAGCACCCTTTCTGTAGCAAGCCTTCGATTTTGACCCCTAGATGTGTGCCCTTCTTTGTATATATTATACTTCCTCTCCCAATCAGAATTTTCAGGAGACTGTTGCAACACCCATCTGCGAGCTTGCTGGTACTGTAGGTTATTAAGAATATAGTTCTTTCCTTTTTTATCAACTAGGTTGGCACAATCACCATCAGCATTAAATAACATCCTCTGACCTGCTTTATGGCTTCCTTTTCCACCATCCGATGACATGTACTCCATACAATACGACATCGACCCTTCCATAAGGTATCTCTCTGTAATACACCCCTCTGGGTATGTTTGATTACCTACATATGATTTATACGTCTTTATCATCCGCTCGAAAGGAAACATCCATCGAAACCTTACTGGTCCGCAAATCAATGCCTCATCCGCCAAATGTACCAAAAGGTGTGTCATAGAAACAAAAAATGAAGGTGGAAAGTACTTCTCAAGAACGCATAATGTTTCCACCATTTGAGTTTTCATCTTTGAAAGTTCCACACGAGCAATAACCTTTGAGCATATAATATTGAAAAACTTTGATAATTGGTGAATAGCAGCACGTAGTGGCTTTTGTTCCTTAAATACATGCATCAAAAGCACAGGTAATAGTTGCTGCATGAGGATGTGGTAATCATGTGACTTCAAACTCTTGAGCTGTAATTCTTCAAAGTTCACATTATGTTTCCAGTTAGCACTGTACCCGATAGGAACCTTCAATGTACATAGCGTTTGACAAATTAATTGTCGCTCTTGCCGAGATAGGCAAAATGAAGCTTTAGGCAAGGACAACTTGCCATTTTTCTCGATCGGCCATAATTTTTTTCGTATCTTCATAGCCTTAAGATCCAAGCGGGCTTCAAGACCATCCTTAGTCTTACCCTTTACATCCATAATTGTTGCCAAGAGATTCTCCGTCATATTTTTCTCCACGTGCATTACATCCAGATTGTGACGTATATGTAGATCTTTCCAATAAGGTAAGTCAAATAAAGCAGACCTCTTTGACCATGCAGATATACTCTCAGTGTTAACACGCTTCTTCCTTTTGCTACCAGATAGCTTTCCGAACGTGGTCTGAATATTTTCCATTTTATGTAATACTTCAGTACCACTCAACCTGCGGGGATGCTTCCCATTTTCTTCCTTCCCATTAAATTGTGATTTCTGCAATCTAAACGGATGTTTGGGATATGTTAGGAATCGCCTGTGTCTCATATATGCAAATTTCTTTCCATTGCTTAGCCATACCGAGTCTGTCTCTTCACTACAGACTGGACATCCATACTTTCCTGCAGTCCTACAACCAGACAGATGGCCATAGGCTGGAAAATCTTGAATAGCCCATAATAAAATTGCCTTCATAGTGAACTTATTCCTCTTATTTGAGTCATAAGTATCTACTCCGATAGACCACAATACATTCAGTTCTGCAATTAGTGGCTGCAAGTAGACATCAATGTCATGCCCTGGACCATTTTTTCCTGGAATCAAAAGTGATAGCATAGTGAACTCCTTTCGCATACATAAGGATGGAGGAAGATTGTACGGAACAATCATAACAGGCCAACAACTATAAGAGTTGTTCTTATTTCCAAAAGGATTGAATCCATCAGTTGCAAGTCCTAATCGAACATTACGTTTCTCTGTAGCAAAGTCGCTCCATTTACGATTCACTAATTTCCACTGTGGGGAATCCATTGGATGACGCATGTGAGTATCGTTTTCAACTGCACTTGCATGCCATGTCATTTGCTCAGCAATCCATGGTATACTATACAATCTCTGCAACCTTGGCGTTAATGGAAAGTATCTTAACTTTTTCCTCGGCAAACGTCTATCTCTTGAATTGATTTTATCAGTCGACTTCCATCTACTTTCACCACAGCAAGGACAACTATCGTTATTTTCATACTCTCTCCAATACAGAATGCAATCATTAGGGCATGAATGGATAATCTCACAGTCCATGCGCAAAGATTTTACCAACTTCTTCGCAGTGTATGTGCTATCTGGCAAAGTGTTTTGATCTGGCAAAATGTTCTTTATCATTTGCAACAGCTCTGTGAAGCTCTTATTAGACCAACTGTGTCGGGACTTCATGCTTAATAACTCAACTGTCACTGATAATTTGGTATGCTCACTTTGATACAAAGGATATAACGGTTGAATGGCATCCTCCATTAACTTATTATAACCAGCATCTTGTCTGTCATCAGCCTGATATGGGGCTTCACTTTCATCAAGATTTTCATTCATGCATTCATCTAGATCCTCAGAATAAACACATCCAAATGAGTCATTCACTATATCAACCATTCTTGGGAACACATCTTCGTTACTTGGATATGTAGACGACGTACCAGTCATATCTTCTGCACGATATCGTTTGGAAAATGGTTCTCCATGTTGGAACCATATCTTGTATGACTTATATATACCATCACATATTAGATGTTCCTTGATGACTTTTGATGTTTTCTTTCCCTTCAAGTTACGACATTTAACACAAGGGCAACAATACCAGTCATCACCCCCTAATGAATCCTTTGTGAACTGGAGGAATAAGTCGACGCCATGTATGTATTCTTCTGTCCATCTCTGTGCATTCATCCACTCTTTGTTTGGGGGAACTGAAGACATTTTCTACATATAAAAAAAAGATATCGATAACACGAGGAATACAATATATGCAAGCAAAATTAAAATGAATACCTACCAAAAAATAAAAAAAATCTACCAAGCCATGCAACATAGCATGGAGATAAAAGAAAAAAAAGAATCATATCCAATTAACTCCACTATCAAAAAATAAAAAGGAATACATTTTTAGTATATACTCATTAACACTCCAATTAACAAGTGTGCATAGAGAATCATATTCCCATACTAAAAAAGTGCACTTGTTATTTACTAAAAACCGGCAAGTGAATCCATGAAAATATGATTCTATATTGAAATACATATTTCCATACTAAAAAAGTGCACTTGTTATTATTGTATTTCTTTTTTGACAGTCCAATTAACTCCCCTATCAAAAATAAAAAGGAATAAAAGAATCATAACCTAATGAAATATGTATTGTATTTCATTAATCTATGTGAGCATCATATACGGGTATCTACATTAGAAACAAGTCCTCTACATATGACATATTCCCCAAATCATAAGGATAAGCATGTTTAAAGAATAATTCCATCCTATTTTTTTAGGGAATTCCACGTAATAGTAGTTGTATCCTAGTATGGTTTTCTTAGCTTAATGTAGCTAATATTTTCTACAAAGAAAATAAAAAGAATCATCCAAAGGTTGAAGCGTCAACTCTTTTCATGGTGTCATATTGACAGAAAATACCCAAATAATATTTTACCATAAAATGAATTCAAGAGTCAAAGAACTATTTGCCACATCATGTCAACAACAACACAAGCTTAAGGTGGCAGCACATATATGGCCTTTCAATAATGAATATCAGGGCAAATCTATATAATTGTTTACCTTTTTTCCATATTATATATCATTCTCAAGGACCTATGCAATACCATTTTTAGAAAAAAAAATTGTGTGACACTTGAAAGATGCATCGAAACCTGATTGAAGAGATCTATGTCACAGTGTCAATGATACCTTGAAGAAAATCTAAGCAATGAGATGACTAAGAATTCAAATTTATCAAAGGTACGCATTTTGCCGGCCATAAAGACAAAGGGGATGAGTAATCTAAGTTCTGTTTCACAAACAATATTCCACTCGGTCCCTTCAGATCATCTTGATCTCCTCTTATCCATTTTTGCTGTTTTTTTTCTACTTTAAAAGCGTGATCTCTTTCCTATATTAGAAAATCATTGTTATGCTACTCATCGGTAAGGTTCTACAAATAAAAAAGTGTTTGCCCATTCAAGCAATCCTATAAATCTCAAACAGCACATCAGTCGACAAGATTTCACCCCACATACCAAGCAGAAATATATAAGAGACTCATAACAAAACAAATATTAAGGAGCAATAGATTACAAAATCTTGATCATATCCATAAAATCACTTGAAAGCATCAGAAAAGCTATGAAAAATTACAAGATGACATAAAAAAATCCACCAAATTCAATAGTTTTGATGGTAATTTTGTTCCAACCTCACTTCAAGAGGTTGGAGCATCACCCTCTCTTATTGGTCCATTTCAAAGGAATATATTTTATTTTGTGCTATTTATCATGGTGAAAATAACCAAAAGCTCTTGGAATGGACCAATGAGAGAGAGAGGGCGATGCTCCAACCTCTTTAAGGAGTTGGAACAAAATCGTTCCCCATTACATAAAGCTGACTTCACCCTTGACACAAATAGAGTTAAAAATTAAAAAAATATGGGGAGATAAGAGAACCAAGATGTAAATACATCAAATTCGAGAAGGAAAGCAAGGATTCCAGCCAAGAGAATGTGCAATTGAGGGAGAGAGAGAGAGAGAGAGAGAGAGAGAGAGAGAGAGAGAGAGAGAGAGAGAGAGAGAGAGAGAGAGAGAGAGATAACCGAGCAATGGTGGTGCGGGAAAGAGGGGACAGTGGTGGACCGTCGAGGAGCGAGCAGCAATCGTCCAAGGAGGAGGAGCCAACGGCAGACCCTCGACACTTTAATGGGAACGAATCTGAAAATAGCTGCTCCTATAGCTGATCTTGATCGATTTGGTGCTGAAATCGGGGGTTGAAACAATGGGTTTTTAGGGATTCTGATTGAAAAACCCAAAATGAACTCGATCTTAAGGTGATCTCAATTGAAACAATGGGTTTTTTAGGTTTTGGGAGATGGAGGGAAACAAAAATATGGGGCGGCAGTAGTTAGGGCTGGGAAAAGATTACAATCTGATGATTATACCCATACCTTTAATGACGGTTCACAAAGCAAACAAACAATCCGACGGCTTTAAGTCGACATGAAGATAACAATCCAACGATGGAGCATAAACTTAAAAAAACGACGGTTTATAGCTGTCTCTAAACCCGGATTTTTTAACGACGGCTACAGACCGTCTTTTATGGAGCCGCAAAACCGTAGCTTTTTTTCAATTTTCACGTAGTGATTCTAATTCATTCACACGAATGTATCCATTCTAATTCATTCGTATGATCGATTCAAATTCATTCACACGATCCATTCTAATTCATTCGTGCGATCAATTCTAATTCATTCGTACGATCCATTCTAATTCATTTGTACGATCCATTCTAATTCATTTGCATGAATGTATCCATTCTAATTCACTCGTACGATCCATTCTAATTCATTCGTACGATCCATTCTAATTCATTCGCACGATCCATTCTAATTCATTCATACGATCCATTCTAATTCAATCTCATGAATGTATCCATTCTAATTCATTCGTATGATCCATTCTAATTCATTCGCACGATCCATTCTAATTTATTCGTACGATCCATACTAATTCATTCGTACGAACCATTCTTATTCATTCGTATAATCCATTCTAATTCATTCGCATGAATATAACCATTCGAGTTCATTCGTATGATCCATTCTAATTCATTCGTACGATTCATTCCAATTCATTCGTAAGATCAATTCTAATTCATTCGTAATATCCATTCTAATTCATTCGCATGAATGTATCCATTCTAATTCATTCGTACGATCCATTATAATTCATTCACACGCTCCATTCTAATTAATTCGTACGATCCATTCTAATTCATTTGTACAATCCATTCTAATTCATTTGCATGAATATATCCATTCTAATTCATTCATACGATCCATTCTAATTTACTCGTACGATCCAATCTAATTCTTTCGCACGATTGTATCCATCCTAATTCATTCGTATGATTTGTTCAAATTCATTCGCACGATCCATTCTAATTCATTCGCACGATCCATTCTAATTCATTCATACGATCCATTCTAATTCATTCGCACGAATGGAACCATTCTAATTCATTTGTATGATCCATTCTAATTCATTCACACGATACATTCTAATTCATTCGTGCGATCTATTCTAATTCATTCATACGATCTATTCTAATTCATTCGCATGAACGTATCCATTCTAATTCATTCGTACGATCCATTCTAATTTATTCGCACGATCCATTCTAGTTCATTCGTACGATCCATTCTTATTCATTCATACCATCTATTCTAATTCATTCGTACGATCCATTCTAATTCATTTATACCATCCATTCTAATTCATTCGCACGAATGTATCCATTCTAATCCATTCGTATGATCCATTCTAATTCATTCACACGATCCATTCTAATTCATTCGTACGAATGGATCCATTCTAATTTATTTGTACGATCCATTCTAATTCATTCATACGATCCATTCTATTTCATTCGTATGATCCATTCATACGATCCATTCAAATTCATTCGCACGAATGTATTCATTCTAATTCATTCATACGATCCATTCTAATTCATTCGTATGATCTATTCGTAAGATCCATTCTAATTTATTCGCATGAATCTATTCATTCTAATTCATTCGTACGATCCATTCTAATTCATGCGCACGATCCATTCTAATTCATGCGCACGATCCATTCTAATTCATTCGTGCGATCCATTCTAATTCATTCGCATGAATGTATCCATTCTAATTCATTCGTACGATCCATTCTAATTCATTCGTACGATACATTCTAATTCATTCGCACGATCCATTCTAATTCATTCACAGAATCCATTCTAATTCATTCGCACGAATGTATCCATTCTAATTCATTCCCATGATCCATTCTAATTTATTCGCATGATCCATTCTAATTCATTCGTACAATCCATTCTAATTTATTCATACGATCCATTCTAATTCATTCTCACGAATGTATCCATTCTAATTCATTCTTATGATCCATTCTAAGTCATTCGCACGATCCTTTCTAATTCATTCGTACGATCCATTCTAATTCATTCGTACGACCCATTCTAATTAATTCGTACGATCCATTCTAATTTATTTGCACGAATGTATCCATTCTAATTCATTCTTACGATCCATACTAATTCATTCGCACTATCCATACTAATTTATTCGCACGATCCATTCTAATTCATTCGTATGATCCATTCTAATTCATTCGCACAAATGTATCCATTCTAATTCATTCGTATGATCCATTCTAATTCATTCACACGATCCATTCTAATTCATTCGTACGATCAATTCTAATTCATTCGTACGATCCATTCTAATTCATTTGTACGATCCATTCTAATTCATTTGCACGAATGTATCCATTCTAATTCATTCACACGATCCATTCTAATTCATTCGCACGATCCATTCTAATTCATTCGTACGATCCATTCTAATTCAATCGCATGAATGTTTCCATCCTAATTCATTCGTACGATCCATTCTAATTCATTCGCACGATCCATTCTAATTTATTTGTACGATCCATACTAATTCATTCGTACGATCCATTCTTATTGATTCGTATAATCCATTCTAATTCATTAGCACGAATGTAACCATTCAAGTTCATTCGTACGATCCATTCTAATTCATTCGTACGATCCATTCCAATTCATTCGTATGATCAATTCTAATTCATTCGTAATATCCATTCGAATTCATTCGCATGAATGTATCCATTCTAATTCATTCGTACGATCCATTATAATTCATTCGCATGATCCGTTCTAATTCATTCGTACGATCCATTCTAATTTATTCGTACGATCCATTCTAATTCTTTCGGACGAATGTATCCATTCTAAGTCATTCATACGATCCATTCTAATTCATTCGCACGATCTATTCTAATTCATTTGTATGATCCAATCTAATTCTTTCGCACGAATGTATCCATCCTAACTCATTCGTATGATCCATTCAAATTCATTCGCACGATCCATTGTAATTCATTCGTACGATCCATTCTAATTCATTCGTACGATCCATTCTAATTCATTCGTACGATCCAGTCTAATTCATTCGCACGAATGGATCCATTCGAATTCATTTGTACGATCCATTCTAATTCATTCACACGATCCATTCCTATTCATTCGTACGATCCATTCTAATCCATTCGTACAATCCATTCTAATTCATTCGCATGAATGTATCCATTCTAATTCATTCATACGATCCATTCTAATTCATTCGCATAATCCCTTCTAGTTCTTTCGTACGATCCATTCTAATTCATTCATACCATCCATTATAATTCATTCGTACAATCCATTCTAATTCATTCATACCATCCATTCTAATTCATTCGCACGAATGTATCCATTCTAATCCATTCGTACGATCCATTCTAATTCATTCACATGATCCATTCTAATTCATTCGTACGATCCATTCTAATTCATTCGTACGATCGATTCTAATTCATTCATACGATCTATTCTAATCCATTCATACGATCTATTCTAATTCATTCGTACAATCCATTCTAATTCATTCGCACGAATGGATCTGTGGGGGAAAATCTTCGGGCCGACCCGAAGACTTCGCCTCACCAGTCAATTGAAGTTGAAGTTGACGTTGAAGATCGTTGGTCGATCTGTTGATTGAAGTTGAAGCCTTTTGATATGCAAACAGAGAGAATGTTGACACGAGGTGTGATCTCGGAGTTCAGCCGAAGCCTACGTCTCCGTGCTATAGGGAGCAACCCGAATTCACTAACACTTATGTTGAAGTGATCTCGACAGGCCGAGTATCACTGAAAACCCCCTGATCTCTTCGAAGGAGAGAAGAAGATCAAAGAGAGGTGGAAGATGGGAAGCTGAGAAATTCCAGAGCTCTGGATTCTGAAAACCAGATCTCAGAGTGGAAATCAGAAATTTCGGGATCCTTTTACATTCGAAGGCTCTGCTATTTATAGGATTCTCTGGTGGTAAATGGCGGTTTCTGCTGCAGTATTTGGGGATCCTCCAGGTAAAACTGGCGGGCCCCGCTACCGTCTTCTAGGGGATTCCATAGGCTCTCGGTCCCACCAGGCAGGGCCGGTGGGTCCCGCGATAGTCCTCGTGGGCCCACCAGGCAGGGCCGATGGGTCCCGCGGTGGTCCTCGTGGGCCCACCAGGCAGGGCCAGTGGGTCCCGCGGTGGTCCTCGTGGGCCAACCAGGCAGGGCCGGTGGGTCCCGCGGTAGTGGTAAACTTCGGCCAAAATTTGCACCCACAGTTACCCCCTCCAAGTTAGCTAGAGTTCGTTCTGGCTGGCTTGGATTTGGTGCAAAAAACAGGAACCCCCTGTCTCAAAAGGCACGAAGAAGCTTGTCGAATGTTAGCATAAAAAAGACTGATCGGTCAATTTTGACCGATCGGTCAATTTTGACCGGTCAAGGATTGGGTGATCGGTCAAAAAACATGGTTTTTTGATCGATCCAGTAGAAAATTGACCGATCGGTTGATTTTGACCGATCGGTCAAGTTTGACCGATCGGCTAAAATCAACCGATCAAGGATTGGGTGATCGGTCAAAAAACATGGTTTTTTGACCGATTCAGTAGAAAATTGACCGATCGGTTGATTTTGACCGATCGGCTAAAATCAACCGGTCAAGGTTTGGGTGATCGATCAAAAAACATGGTTTTTTGACCGATCCAGTAGAAAATTGACCGATCGGTTGATTTTGACCGATCGGTTAAAATCAGCCGGTCAAGATTTGGGTGATCGGCAAAAAACCTAAGTTTTTGGCCAGATCCAGTAGAAAATTGACCGATCGGTTGATTTTGACCGATCGGTCAAGTTTGACCGATCGGCTAAAATCAGCCGGTCAAGGTTTGGGTGATCGGCAAAAAACCTAAGTTTTTGGCCAGATCCAGTAGAAAATCGACCGATCGGTTGATTTTGATCGATCGGTCAAGTTTGACCGATCGGCTAAAATCAGCCGGTCAAGGTTTGGGTGATCGGCAAAAAACCTAAGTTTTTGGCCAGATCCAGTAGAAAATCGACCGATCGGTTGATTTTGACCGATCGGTCAAGTTTGACCGATCGGCTAAAATCAGCCGGTCAAGGATTGGGTGATTGGCAAAAAACCTAAGTTTTTTGCCAGATCCAGTAGAAAATTGACCGATCGGTTGATTTTGACCGATCGGTCAAGTTTGACCGATCGGTTAAAATCAGCCGGTCAAGATTTGGGTGATCGGCAAAAAACCTAAGTTTTTGGCCAGATCCAGTAGAAAATCGACCGATCGGTTGATTTTGACCGATCGGCTAAAATCAGCCGGTCAAGGTTTGGGTGATCGGTAAAAAACCTAAGTTTTTGGCCAGATCCAGTAGAAAATCGACCGATCGGTTGATTTTGACCGATCGGTCAAGTTTGACCGATCGACTAAAATCAGCCGGTCAAGGATTGGGTGATCGGCAAAAAATCTAAGTTTTTTGCCAGATCTAGTAGAAAATTGATCGATCGGTTGATTTTGACCGATCGGTCAAGTTTGACCGATCGGTCAAGTTTGACCGATCGGTTAAAATCAGCCGGTCAAGATTTGGGTGATCGGCAAAAAACCTAAGTTTTTGGCCAGATCCAGTAGAAAATCGACCAATCGGTTGATTTTGACCGATCGGTCAAGTTTGACCGATCGGCTAAAATCAGTCGGTCAAGGTTTGGGTGTTCGGCAAAAAACCTAAGTTTTTGGCTAGATCCAGTAAAAAATCGACCGATCGGTTGATTTTGACCGATCGGTCAAGTTTGACCGATCGGCTAAAATCAGCCGGTCAAGGTTTGGGTGATCGGCAAAAAACCTAAGTTTTTGGCCAGATCTAGTAGAAAATCGACCGATCGGTTGATTTTGACCGATCGGCTAAAATCAGCCGGTCAAGGATTGGGTGATCGGCAAAAAACTTAAGTTTTTGGCCAGATCCAGTAGAAAATCGACCGATCGGTTGATTTTGACCGATCGGTCAAGTTTGACCGATCGGCTAAAATCAGCCGGTCAAGGATTGGGTGATCGGCAAAAAAAACCTAAGTTTTTTGCCAGATCCAATAGAAAATCGACCGATCGGTTGATTTTGACCGATCGGTCAAGTTTGACCGATCGGCTAAAATCAGCCGGTCAAGGATTGAGTGATCGGCAAAAAACCTAAGTTTTTTGCCAGATCCAGTAGAAAATCGACCGATCGGTTGATTTTGACCGATCGGTCAAATTTGACCGATCGGTTAAAATCAGCCGGTCAATTTGAATTTTCAAACCTGCCCTTCAGAGAAGGTAGTACAGCTTGTTCTCCTCCTTTGATCTTTGGCAAAGTCTTGAATATCGATGGAGTTCGATTTTTTCTGTTTTGAATCCTCGGTTTGCCTGAATGTGGCTTTGAACCGGCGGTCCGGTTCACTCAGACCGGTGGTTTGCTTGGACCGTTGGTTTACGTGGACCGGCAGGTCTAACGCTTCATCTGGTCCGACGGTTCGCCTGGTTTTGCGCTTGCTATGGATAGATGCCACGTGTACCTACAAAAACACATGATTTGATATGGTGAAGACACGTGTCTTCTCGATCTGCGCGCCAATTTTACCCTGGGTATATAAGTTTTTCTTGCTGTCATTTTCGCCTCACGCTTCCAAAATTTTTCGAAGTCCAGACTCTTTTGCTCCGGATTCCTTGTTCTCTGCTTCCCTCTAATCGGTCAAATGGCTTCTTCTAGCAGTTCGAAGAAGGCAGTGGTTCCATCAAAGAGGAAAGGGAAGGAAATAGCTGAAGAATCATCCCCACCCCCAGGTAGGGGCAAGGGCAAGGCGGTGCTGGTGGAGCTGGGCCAACTGGGCAAGAGGCACGCTGGAGTTGGATTTGCCACAGCACCATCTAGGCCGGGGCATATCCCGAAGGTGAAGTTCGTCTTGGGCCCTATGCTACCTCTGGCGAAGGAACCTGCCTATGTTTACAACACAGGCGGCCAGCTTACCGACAAGAAGAGGGCGAAGTGGCAGAGGCTGTTGGCATGCTTCTCAGAGGGAAAGCTCCGGCCTTCATTGTCTGGAATTCAAGGTGGCTTTGGCATTGACAAGCGGACCGTGTTTGTGAATGTTGCCAGTAATGAGCAGGTGATGGGGATAGTGGTCTCCGTGGGTCAGCTGAACTGCGGACTCCATCTCCCGCTGCTACCATTTGCCGCGAGGTTGCTAAACACCTCCGGCCTTTGCCCAGGACAGATCACCGGCAACGCGTGGAGAATAATCTATGCCTTCTGCCGAGTAGAGTCAGACTTTCAAAAGGAGCTGAGGGAGTGCTATTCCAGTATTCCAGATGGTGAAGAGGCCCGGATCGAATTGGGCTACTTCTTCTTCCATTACCGATGGGTTTCGAGGAAGGACAGCCCTTTCTTCAACCTCACAGGGGTTTCCGCTCTACGCCCCCTCACCGACACGGTTGCCTCCGACAAGCTGTATACGGAGTGGCCGCTCTCAGTGGCTGGTGCTTGGACGCCACTCTCGGTACCAGAGACTCCTCGCACTGAGGTGAACAAGGAAGTCAAGATGTTCTTTGCAGGAGGAGAGCTAGCTTGGCCATCAGAGAGGGTTGGGGCCATTGATAATTTGTTTCTGGAGTTGACCTGCGGGACCAGGTCATGGAAGCAGTTTTCAAACTGCCCAGTTAGGTATGGCAATGCTAACCTCCTCCACCGATCGCAGGCTAGATATGAAGACAATGAGGTCTTGTACTCAGACTACGAGGAGGATCCTCAGTCTGGCAAGATTATCAGGAAGCTTAGAATCGAGAAGAAGGCCTATGGTGCGAGGCGCCGATTGCCAATATCTGAAGAAAAGCTGGTGACGCAGAGGGGTCCAGCGAAGAAGAAGAGGAAGATTCTCGTCAAGCAGGCTGAAGAAGAGGACCAAGAAAGGAAGGATGAGGATGAAGAAGAGGAAAAGAAGAAGGAAAGTGAGGAGGGAGGAGAGGAGACTGAAAATGGTAGTGACGACAACGGTGGCGAGGATGATGATGATGATGATGAAGACGGGGGTGGTGAGGATGATATTCCTCCCACCCCCACTGGTGGAGATACTGGAAACGGGGGTGGTGAGGAAGGAGTTCCTCCTACCCCTATTGGTGAAGGTGATGGACAGGGGGGTGGTAGGGATGAACTTCCTCCCACCCCCACTGGTGATGAAGAAGAGGAAGACTCTCTTCCTATCCCCATCGACGAGGCTAAGGCCCGTCGAATAGAGGGCGTCATGGACGCGGAGGGTGACGGCCACAAGGTGGTTCCCACTTATCACTTTGAGGAGTTGAAGAAGCCGATGCGCTTCAAGATAAAATTGTCGAGGAGTGGTGGGGTTGGAAGCAACCCCACGCCCCTCGATCAAGTTCCTTCCGAAGTTCCCCGTCTCGAAGGAGCGACAACAAGCGGGGGTATGAAGGTTGAGCAACCCCCACCCCCCTCTCGCTCTCTGGCTGAGGAGGTGGCTGCTGTGGTGGCGGGGCTCGTCCAACCAAGCGAGCCGCAAGAGGAAGGGGGAGTCTCACCTCCTCGGGGTGCTCCCTCTCCTAATCACTTAGAGAGGGAGAGCCGCGTAGGTGATGGGGCTCCTCAACCCCAACCAGAGCTAGCTCCTACCAAGGAGAAATCAACCCCCAAGGGTAAGAGCTCCGACCGCGGGAAGGGTAAGGAGCCGAGGGTTGAAGCCTCAGGTAATTGTGCTAACTTGCCTTGATTGTCTTGCCTTAGAAGCTTAAAAATATTCTAACACTTTGAACTCTTGTGTTGATTGCAGGTGCGCCTGTTGGCTCGACTTAGAAGATAAAGAGTTTGGGTGATGTTGACATCAACCACCCCACGGCTGTAATCCGGAAACTCTGCAACCTTCCGGGGGCTACTCTGGATGAAGCCTTTGACAGGCTTGAACTGGTGGTAGGTGCATCTGCTTGATCGATCATTTGAGTTGTATCTTCAAAATAATTCTAACTCTTTTGTTCTTTTGCAGAACTCAGCAGTTTTGAATGTCGCAACCAAGCTCTCCAAGAAGGCGGGAGCAAAAGAAGCTTCAGCTGAAGTATCCCGTTTAACTGCTGAATTGGGGGCTGTAAGTGAGGAGAGAGATAAGCTGAGGGAGCTTCTAACCTCAAAGAAGGAGGCATTGAAGGCCAAGATTGAGGCCCTTCGCAAGGAAAAATTAGAGAGCCAGGGGTGGAAAAGTGGTTATGAAGCTCGGGGTCATGAGCTTGAAGAGTTGAAGAAGCGATTCTTCAGGATCGAGAACTTGGGCTTCGACCGTGTGGCTTGAATAAAGGAGCTGGAGGCTCAACTTGCTGCTTCAGCAGCTAAGGAGGAGACTCACAAGAAGGAGTTGGAGCATGCGCAGAGCGAGTGCAAGAGCTATAGGGAAACAGCTGAGAAGGCAGCAGAAGCACTCAGGGTCCATGCTGCCAGCGTCCGATCTTCTAAGGCTTCAGTGGCGAGCAAAGCTCGTGCTGGATCTGAGGGAGAGAAGTCGCGCGCGCAAAGTGTGGCCAAGCCTTGAGATTTTCCTTCTTTTCTGTTGTTGTGCTTGTAAACTCTTTATATATAGTAGCTCACTCCTGTATTTGGCACATTTTGATAATAATAGAAATCTTTTTGGGTGTTTGAAAGTTGGATGTCACTTGAGTTGAATGCCTTTGAATATCATGTTCTGGATAGCATTAGAATAGATACAATCTTTTGAATGTAAGGGGTCGAGTCGCAACTCAATTACCCAAACTTGTTGTAACTTGAAATTTGAATTTGAATTCGTGTAACACTTGTATGTGAGGGGTTGAGTCGCAACTCAAGCACCCAAACCTGTTAGACGATATAGAATTTGATTGAAATTGAATATTGAAATTGAGGGTCAGTTTAACATTTGCTGGTAAGGGGTTGAGTCGCAACTCTAACATCCAAACTTGTTAAAAGACCTGGTAACTTGAATATGGATAATTTGAAACTGCTTCAGAACTTGAATTGAAAAGCTGAACACTTGCACATTTGAACACTTGAAAGAGAACTTTATTCATCACAAAATTTACATCATGGATAGAACAACTTGAGGTGCCTAGAATTCCAAGCTCGAGGCAATCTATCTCCTTTTGGTGAGATCAGTCTGTAAGAACCTTTGCCTCCTACTGATTCAACGATATATGGACCTTCCCAGTTGGGAGCAAGCTTCCCACTGCTGTGTTCTTTGGTGTTGTAGAAAACTGCTCTAAGAACTAGACTGCCCACTGGGAACTGTCTTTTGTAAACTTTCTCATCGTAGGCTCGTTTGATCTTCTGCTGATACTTGGCCACACAAAGGGAGGCTTGGTCTCGTAGTTCTTTAGAGAAGTCTAGATCATTGACTCGAAGCTCTTCATTGATCCCTTCTTCAACTACCCTGGTTTTCAGAGTACTTGATATGTTTTCTGTTGGGAGTACTGCTTCCGATCCATATGTTAGACGAAAGGGTGAGAACCCTGTTGATCTTCTCGGAGTTGTGCGATATCCCCAAAGGACTTCAGGTAGGACCTGTTCCCACAATCCTTTCTTGTCGTTGAGTTTCTTCTTGAGTATACCAAGAATAGCTCTATTGGAGGCTTCAGCTTGACCATTGCATTGAGGGTATCTTGGAGTTGAATAAAAGAGCTTGATTCCGTTGTTCAGACAGAACTCACGGAACTTGTCAGAGTCAAATTGAGATCCGTTGTCGGCAACAAGAACTTGAGGTGTACCAAACCTTGAGAAGATGTTATGTCGAATGAACTTGATCACTTCATCATCGCTCTCTCGAAAGAGTGGCACGGCTTCAACCCATTTGGTGAAGTAATCAGTGGCCAGCAGTAGATACTTCTTCTTGCTCGGAGTTGGAGGGAAAGGACCCAAGAAATCTAACCCCCATTGATGGAAAGGCCAGGGACTTGATAGTTGATGAAGCTCATCTGCAGGGAGATGGATAGCTCGAGCGTGTCGTTGGCATGGCTCGCATCTTTGGACAACTTGTCGAGCATCTTTTGCCATTGTAGGCCAGTAGTAACCTTGTAGTTTCGCCTTAGTTTCAACAGATCTTCCTCCCGAATGATTCCCACAAGCTCTAGAGTGGATATCAATCAGGATTGCTTGTGCTTGCTCGGGACCAAGGCACTTGAGCAACATCCCATTGTGAGATTTGAAATATAGATCTTCTCCTTGTAGAATGTAGCATGGGAGCTTCCTTTGAAGCCTTCGGGCTTGATTTGGATCTTCCGGCATTTTGCCATGCTCGAAGAAGTCGAAAATTGATCGTCTCCAGTCTTCAAGCTCACTTATAGTAGTGAGGTTCAACGTTAATTGATCTTCACCCCCAGATCTCTTTGTAGTAGTAAGGATCTGTTGATTGGGGATGGTCTTGGGCACTTCTTGATAATCGATCTGTATTTGCCTTCCTCTGAGTGAGTCTCCAAGAACTGAGGCAGCATTGGCTAAGGCATCTGCTTCTCGGTTCTCTGTTCTTGGGATTTGAATGAATTCAGCATTAGTAAAACATTGTTGAAGATGTTGTACTAAGGCTAAATAGAGTTGCATTCTTTCTTCTCGAGCTGTATATTCTCCATTGATTTGCCTTATGATCAGCTGGGAATCGCTGTAGACGAGGATTCGATCTACCCCCAGGGATTCAGCCATTTCGAGTCTGGAAATGAGTGCTTCGTATTCGGCTTCGTTGTTGGTGGCATTGAATCCGAGAAGAGTGGCCTTTTGTAGATGATCAAGTTCAGGGGATACTAAGACTATCCCAGTTCCCGAACCGATCGAACTCAAAGCTCCATTAGTATAGAGTTTCCATGGAGGAGTTGCAGCAATAGCCTCGAGATTTGGATTAATTTTTGTTGAAGGAATGATCGGAGGATTATCCTCATCTTCTAAGCGTATGTCGACATCTTCTTCCCAAGTGATGGGGTCTTCAACTGGAAAATCAGCTAGAAAATCAGCAACAGCTTGACCTTTGATGGAAGTGCGAGATTCGAACTGAATCCCCAGAGCACTCATTTCGATCACCCATTTGGTCATTCGACCAGCTCGACCAGCTTTGTCGACGATATCTTTGAGTGGATGTTCTGAAATGACAGTGATCTGGTGGGAGACGAAGTAAAGTTGAAGACGATGCGATGCAGTGAGTAAGTCTAGGATGACCTTCTCAGTTTTTGAATAGCGGGTTTCAGCCGGAAGAAGAGTGTGGCTGATATAGTAGACTGGATGCTCGACGCCTTCTCTTCTACTGACTAAGACCGCACTGATTGCTTGATCAGTCACGGCGAGATAGAGCCACAAGTCTTCTGTTGGAAGTGGAGCAGTCAGGATAGGAGCTTGCACCAGATATTTCTTGATGCTCTGAAAAGCTTCTTCGCAAGTTGAACTCCACCCTGAAGTATCCACCTTTCGTAGTTTATCGAAGAGAGGCTTACATTTGTCTGAAGACTTTGAGATGAATCTATTGAGGGCAGCGAGTCTTCCCGTGAGACGTTGTACTTCCTTCCGATTGGTAGGCGATGGCATGTCGAGGATGGCTCGAATCTGGTCGGGGTTGGCCTCAATACCTCTTCTGGTCACAAGGTGACCCAGGAATTTACCCGATTGAACTCCAAAAGCGCACTTGGCGGGATTGAGCTTCATGCGATATTTTCGGAGGACATGAAAAGTTTCCGCCAGATCAGATAGATGCTTCCCTCTAGTGGAGCTCTTGGTGAGGAGGTCGTCGACATAGACTTCGACGTTGCGGCCGATCTGATCTTCGAACATTTTTGTGACTAACCTTTGATAAGTCGAATCAGCAATTTTGAGGCCGAATGGCATTACATTGTAGCAGTAGAGACCTCGGCTAGTCACAAAACATGTCTTCTCTTGATCATCCGGATGAAGCGGAATTTGATTGTATCCAGAGTACCCATCCATGAAAGAAAATAGCTCGTGGCCAGCAGTGGCATCGACGAGTCTATCAATCCTTGGCATGGGGAATGGGTCTTTGGGGCAAGCCTTATTGAGATTGGTAAAGTCGATACAGACTCTGACCTTCCCGTTTTTCTTTAGAACAACAACTATGTAAGAGATCCAGGTAGGATACTCTACTTCACGGATGAAGCCTGCTGCGAGTAGCTTGGTGATTTCTTCTTGAACAGCAACTTGCAGCTCTGGTCGGATGGTGCGTGGCTTTTGCTTGACAGGCTTCACTTCTTCTTTGATAGCAAGTCGGTGACAAGCGTCATCAGGATTGATACCAGGCATATCTTCGAAACACCAGGCGAAGACGTCGATATTGGACTGGAGGAAGGATACCATGTCTTGCGCTTCTGCGTCGCTAAGGCCGGTACCAATAAATGTTTGTTGAGGGAGATCTCCACTGCTGATATTGATAGGGATGATTTCTTCAATTGAAGGTGAGGCTTCCCATTCGATTGGTGGAGGCTCGGTCAGTGGAATCTCCTTTGATTGCTATTTGGAAGAGGGACCAGCTTTATCTCGTGGCCGCTTTGGAGGAGCAATATGGATCTTTCGATCTGTTTTAGCCGCAGCAGCCTCACAAGACCTCCCAGCTTTTTGATCGCCTCGAATACAGACGATGCCTTCTCCCGTTGAAAACTTGAGAAGTTGGTGATAGGAAGAGGAGATGGCATTGATCTGGTGGAGGAATGGTCGTCCGAGAATGGCGTTGTAGCTGGACGTTCCCTCGACGATCGCAAACCTCACCGAGACTCGAGTCTCTTGGCTGAGGTCGATGGTGAATCTCGACTCACCCACCGTGATGCTTTGTTCGCCGTTGAAACCAGTGATCACAGTTGGAACAACATCAAGGCTTTGATATTTATGTCCCAGACGTTTGAAGCAGTCTGAGAACATAATATCGATGGAACTCCCTGTGTCGATGAGGATCCGATTGACGGTGCTTCCGTCGATGATGAGTTTCAAAACCAGGGGGTCTCGATGTGGAGTATGAACTCCTTGAAGATCGGTGTCGTTGAAGACGATGGACGGCCAAGCAAGACCTTCGATGGGCTTCTCGATCCAGGTATCTTCTTTGTTTGCAGTAGATCGAACATGGAAGATGCGCCGAATCTGCCGATCGACTTCCTTTCCGGTCACTGATTGATTGTGCAATGATCCATGAATACCAAAGATATTGGCATTCACGGTGAGAGGTGATGGGTTGGAAGAGATCTGATGAATCCAGCAAGCCTCTTTCCCCTTTGCCGAGGATCGACGTTGATCTTGTCCCTCTTTGGTGAATTCATGGAGATGGCCTTCTCTCAGCAAGTCTTCGAGATAAAATTTTACCCGATAGCACCGATCGGTGGAATGGCCATGGCTTCGATGGAAATCGCAATAAACAGTTTTGTCCGCTGTGAATTTGGAGTTTGGCTGAAGAGGATTGGGCCTTCGAAGGAACTCCTCGTGTTGAATGCGATCGAGGATCTGTTCGATCGGCATATTCCACTCGGTGAAAGTGGTCTTCGTTGGAGATCGACGCCCGTCATTCTTTGATCGTTTGTTGGCTGGAGGGGCTGCTGCCTCAGCGTTGTGAGCTTTGGCAGTATACTTTGGAGCTTCTCTCTCAGTAGGCCTTCTCTTCGACTCTCACCCTTTTCGAGCGACTTGATCGTCTTCCACCTCAATCTCTCTTTGGATTCGATCAAACATTGCACCCAGAGAGGGAGGGGGATTGCGAATGAAATCGTTGTAGATATGTAGATCGAAGCGAAGGGCGTTCTGGAAAGCTAGCATGATGGCTTCATCATCCAGATGTCTTCCAGAGAGAGCAGCATGCTCGTTGCAAAATCTCCTCGTGAAGCTGCGGAGAGTCTCGTCGGCACCCATCCTTAGCCGATAGAGAGAGTCGAGCTTCTTCTCTGGCTTCAGATTGAGTTGATAATGCTGCACGAAGAGTTTAGCCAAAACATCGAACTGGGTGATGGACCCAGCCCGAAGATTGTGATACCAGTCGAGTGACGGCTCATCGAGACTTCCTGCGAAGGTGCGGTAGAGCACGTTATTTTCTTCTTCATGCGGCGTTAGAGCTTGCTTGAAGGCAAGTATATGGAGAGTTTGATCTCCTCTGATGCAGTTGAATTTGGGGAGGATAGGAGTTCTCCATCCCCTTGGAAATGTTGTCTCGAAGAGACTTCGATGGAGAGGTCCGGTGGAGGAATACCCATCTCTACGACCGTGTCCTCGACCTGGATATAGATCGAGAGATAGAATCGAGAGGTCTTGTTCAGGCCTCTGAATATCAGCGGGTTGGAGTCGGTGGCGAAGGTCCGATCCGAGTCCGCGTTGGAGTAGAATGGAAGGGGAAACTCGACTCTTTGAAAGAGCACCTTTTATTTGGTGCTTCCTTGGTATGTTGAGCTTTGAAGGTGCCCTCTTGTCGCAGTTGCGGCCAGAAGACGATTGGGAAGACTCGTCATCGAGGCGGTCCCAAACACTCTGCTTCCAGGGGGCAGCAGAGGGAGTTGGGTCACGTCGAATCCTCTTGAGGGCAGCAGTGCCCATTGACCTCCGTTGCTCGAAGTGGATTGAATGTCGAGGAAGATCGACCCTCTCACTTGTAGAGGGGATAGGTAGAGCGATCCCAGCCTTGGAAGCTGCTTTCTTAAGAGCATCCCTCTCAGCGGTGAGGGTGGCGTTTTGCTTCGCCAATTGGAGGAGTTGGAAATCGACCGCCGAAATTTGATAGGTCGATGAAGGGTCTTCAGGAGGAGCGGGGGTTGTTTGCCCAATTGACTGTCGTGCGGGGTGGGCGATCGGTCGATCGACGGATCTTTCACTCCCTGAACGAACCCCCATCTTGGGGACAGCAAGGGGCTGTCCGAAGTTGAGCCTTTGACTCATTGAACGAGTCTCAGGACGAGGTTGTTGTTGAGTGTTACTTCCTTCTGGTTGACTTTGGTGTTTCGTCCTCGCCATTCAGAGAGCGAAAGGTGCAACGAGAGTGCCGATGTCCGATCAGTTGTCTGATCAACCGAGGGGGCGAGGAAGTTTGACTATCAAGATCAGTTGTATGCTCAACCGATCAAGTAGTAGCGGAGAGCTCGACTTTTTGCTCGAATCCCACAGACGGCGCCAAACTGTGGGGGAAAATCTTCGTGCCGACCCGAAGACTTCGCCTCACCAGTCAATTGAAGTTGAAGTTGACGTTGAAGATCATTGGTCGATCTGTTGATTGAAGTTGAAGCCTTTTGATATGCAAACAGAGAGAATGTTGACACGAGGTGTGATCTCGGAGTTCAGCCGAAGCCTACGTCTCCGTGCTATAGGGAGCAACCCGAATTCACTAACACTTATGTTGAAGTGATCTCGACAGGCCGAGTATCACTGAAAACCCCCTGATCTCTTCGAAGGAGAGAAGAAGATCAAAGAGAGGTAGAAGATGGGAAGCTGAGAAATTCCAGAGCTCTGGATTCTGAAAACCAGATCTCAGAGTGGAAATCAGAAATTTCGGGATCCTTTTACATTCGAAAGCTCTGCTATTTATAGGATTCTCTGGTGGTAAATGGCGGTTTCTGCTGCAGCATCTGGGGATCCTCCAGGTAAAGCTGGCGGACCCCGCTATCGTCTTCTGGAGGATTCCACAGGCTCTCGGTCCCACCAGGCAGGGCCGGTGGGTCCCACGATAGTCCTCATGGGCCCACCAGGCAGGGCCGATGGGTCCCGCGGTGGTCCTCGTGGGCCCACCAGGCAGGGCCAGTGGGTCCCGCGGTGGTCCTCGTGGGCCCACCAGGCAGGGCCGGTGGGTCTCGCGGTAGTTGGTAAACTTCTGCCAAAATTTGCACCCACAGGATCCATTCTAATTCTTTTGTACGATCCATTCTAATTCATTCACACGATCCATTCTAATTAATTCGTACCATTCATTCTAATTCATTCGTACGATCCATTCTAATTCATTCGCATGAATGTATCCATTCTAATTCATTCGTATGATCCATTCTAATTCAATCGCACGATCCATTCCAGTTCATTCGTATGATCCATTCTAATTCATTCATAACATCCATTCTAATTCATTCGTACGATCCATTCTAATTCATTCATACCATCCATTCTAATTCATTCGCACGAATGTATCCATTCTAATCCATTCGTACAATCCATTCTAATTCATTCACATGATCCATTCTAATTCATTCGTACGATCCATTCTAATTCATTCGCACGATCTATTCTAATTTATTCGCACGAATGTATCGATTCTAATTCATTCGTACGATTCATTCTAATTCATTCGCACGATCTATTCTTATTCATTTATACGATCCATTCTAATTCATTCGTACGATCCATTCTAATTCATTCGCACGAAAGTATCCATTCTAATTCATTCGTACGATCCATTCAAATTCATTCGCACGATCCATTCTAATTCATTGACATGATCCATTCTAATTCATTCGTACGATCTATTCTAATTCATTCGCACGATTGTATCCATTCAAATTCATTCGTACGATCCATTCAAATTCATTCGCACGATCCATTATAATTCATTCGTACAATAGATTCTAATTCATTCGTACGATGCATTCTAATTCATTCGTACGATCCATTCTAATTCATTCGCACGATCCATTCTAATTCATTCGTACGATCCATTCTAATTCATTCGTACGATCCATTCTAATTCATTCGCACGAATGTACCCATTCTAATTCATTCGTACAATCCATTCTAATTCATTCGCACGATCCATTATAATTCATTCGTACGATCCATTCTAATTCATTCGCATTAATGTATCCATTGTTATTCATTTGTACGATCCATTCGAATTCATTCGCACGAATGTATCCATTCTAATTCATTCGCACCATCCATTCTAATTCATTCGTATGATCCATTCTAATTCATTCGCACGAAAATATCCATTCTAATTTATTCGTATTATCCATTCTAATTCATTCGCACGATCCATTCTAATTCATTCGTACGATTCATTCTAATTCATTAATAAGATCTATTCTAATTCTTTCGTACGATTCATTCTAATTCATTCGCACGAATGTATTTATTCTAATTCATTCGTACGATCCAATCTAATTCATTCGCACGATCCATTCCAATTTATTCATACGATCAAGTCGACTTCATTCGTACAATCCATTCTAATTCATTCGTACGATCCATTCTATTTCATTCGGACGAATGTATCCATTCTGATTCATTCGTACGACCCATTTTAATTCATTCGCACGATCCATTCTAATTCATTCGTACGATCCATTCTAATTCATTCGTACGATCCATTCTAATTCATTCGCACGAATGTATCCATTCTAATTCATTTGTACGATCCATTCTAATTTATTCGCACGATCCATTATAAGTCATTCGTACGATCCATTCTAATTCATTCGCACGAATGTATCCATTCTTACTCATTCGTACGATCCATTCTAATTTATTCGCACGATCCATTCTAATTCATTCATACGATCCATTCTAATTCATTCGTACGAATATATTCATTCTAATTCATTCGTACAATCCTTTCTAATTCAATTGCATGATCCATTCTAATTCTTTCATATGATCAATTCTAATTCATTCGTATGATCCATTCTAATTTATTCGCACGAATATATCCATTCTAATTCATTCGTACAATCAATTCTAATTCAATCGCACGATCCATTCTAATTCATTCGTATGATCCATTCTAATTCATTCGTACAATCCATTCTAATTCATTCGTACAAGCCATTCTAATTCATTTGCACGAATGTCTCCATTCTAATTCATTCGTACGATCCAATCTAATTCATTCGCACGATCTATTCTAATTCATTCGTACGATCCATTCTAATTCATTCGCACGAATGTATCTATTCTAATTCATTCGCACGATCCATTCTAATTCATGCGCACGATCCATTCTAATTCATTCATACGATCCACTATAATTCATTCGTACGATCCATTCTAATTCATTCGCACGAATGTATCGATTCAAATTCATTCGTGCGATCCATACTAATTCATTCTTACGGTCCATTCTAACTCATTCACACGAATGTATTGATTCTAATTCATCGTACGATCCATTCTAATTCGTTCGTACGATCCATTCTAATTCATTCGCATGAATGTACACATTCTAATTCATTCGTACGATCCATTCTAATTTATTCGCATGATCCATTCTAATTCATTCGTATGATCCATTCTAATTCATTCATACGATCCATTCTAATTCATTTGCACGAATGTATCCATTTTAATTCATTCGTATGATCCATTTTAATTCTTTCGCACGATCCATTCTAATTCATTCGTACGATACATTCTAATTCAATCGTACGATCCATTCTAATTCATTCGCACAAATGTATCCATTCTAATTCAGTTGTATGATCCATTCTAATTCATTCATACGATCCATTCTAATTCATTCGTACGATCCATTATAATTCATTCGCACGAATGGATCCAATCTAATTCATTCGCATGAATGTATCCATTCTAATTCATTCGTATGATCCATTCTAATTCATTCACACGATCCATTCTAATTCATTCGTACGATACATTCTAATTCATTCGTACGATCCATTCTAATTAGTTCGCACAAATATATCCATTCTAATTCATTTGTACGATACATTCTAATTTATTCATACGATCCATTCTAATTCATTCATACGAAATTCATTCGTACGATCCATTCGAATTCATTCACACGATCCATTCTAATTCATTCGTATGATCCAATCAAATTCATTCGTACCATCCTTTCTAATTCATTCGTACAATCCATTCTAATTCATTCGCACGAAAGTATCCATTCTAATTCATTCGTACGATCCATTCTAATTCATTCGCACGGTCCATTCTATTTCATTCGTATGATCCATTCTAATTCATTCGCACGAATGTATCCATTCTAATTCATTCGTATTATCCATTCTAAATCATTTGCATGATCCATTCTAATTCATTCGTCTAATCGATTCTAATTCATTCGTACGATCCATTCTAATTCATTCGCACGAATGTATCCATTCTAATTCATTCGCACGATCCATTCTAATTCATTCGTACGATCCATCCTATTTCATTCGCACGAATGTATCCATTCTAATTCATTCGTACGATCCAATCTAATTAATTCGCACGATCCATTCTAATTCATTCGTACGATACAATCTAATTCATTCGTACGACCCATTCTAATTCATTCGTACGATCCTTTCTAATTCATCCGTACAATCCATTCTAATTAATTCATATGAATGTATCCATTTTAATTCATTCATACGATTCATCCTAATTCATTCGTACGATCCATTCCAATTCAATCGCACGAATGTATCCATTCTAATTCATTCATACGATCTATTCTAATTCATTCGCACGATCCATTCTAATTCATTCGTACGATCCATTCTAATTCATTCGTACGATCCATTCTAATTCATTTACACGAATGTATCCATTCTAATTCATTCGTACGATCCATTCTAATTCATTCGTCAGATCCATTCTAATTCATTCACATGAATATATCCATTCTAATTCATTCGTATGATCCAATCTAATTCATTCGCACGATCCATTCTTATTCATTCGTATGATCCATTCTAAATCATTCGCACGAATATATCCATTCTAATTCATTTGTACGATTCATTCTAATTCATGTGCACGATCCATTCAAATTCTTCATACGATCCATTCTAATTCATTCGCACGAATGTATCCATTCTAATTCATTCGTACGATCCATTCTAATTCATTCACATGAATGTATCCATTCTAATTCATTCGTACGATCCATTCTAATTCATTCACCTGATCCATTCTAATTCATTCGTACGATCCATTCTAATTCATTCGTACGATCCATTCTAATTCATTTGCTCGAATGTATCCATTCATTCGTACGATCCATTCTAATTCATTCGTACGATCTATTCTAATTCATTCGCATGATTATATCCATTCAAATTCATTCGTACGATCCATTCTAATTCTTTCGCACGATCCATTCTAGTTCATTCGTACGATCGATTCTAATTCATTCGTACGATGCATTCTAATTCATTCGTATGATCAATTCTAATTCATTCGAACGATTCATTCTAATTCATTCGTACGATTCATTCTAATTCATTCGTACGATCCATTCTAATTCATTCGCACTAATGTATCCATTCTAATTCATTCGTATGATCCATTCTAATTCATTCGCACGATCCATTCCAATTTATTCGTACGATCCATTCTAATTCATTCGCACGAATGTATCCATTCTTATTCATTCGTACGATCTATTCTAATTCATTCGTACGATCCATTCTAATTCATTGGCACGATCCATTCTAATTCATTCGCACGATCCATTCTAATTCATTCGTACGATCCAATCTAGTTCATTCGTACGATCCATTATAATTCATTCGCACGAATGTATCCTTTCTAATTCATTCGTACGATCCATTATAATTCATTCATACGATCCATTCTAAATCATTCGTCCGATCCATTCTAATTCATTCGCATGAATTGATCTATTCTAATTCATTTGTACGATCCATTCTAATTCATTCACACGATCCATTCTAATTCATTCGTACGATCCATTCTAATTCATTCGTACGATCCATTCTAATTCATTTGCATGAATCTATCCATTCTAATTCATTCGTACGATCCATTCTAATTCATTTGCACGATCCATTCAAGTTCATTCATACGATCCATTCTAATTCATTCGTACGATCCATTCTAATTAATTCATACCATCCATTCTAATTCATTCGCACGAATGTATCCATTCTAATCCATTCGTACGATCCATTCTATTTCATGCGCACGATCCATTCTAATTCATTCGTATGATCCATTCTAATTCATTCGTACGATCCATTCTAATTCATTCACACGAATGTATCAATTCTAATTCATTCGTACGGTCCATACTAATTCATTCTTACGATCCATTCTAATTCATTCACACGAATGTAGCGATTCTAATTCATCGTACGATTCATTCTAATTCGTTCGTACGATCCATTCTAATTCATTCGCATGAATGTATGCATTCTAATTCATTCGTACGATCCATTCTAATTCATTCGCACGATCCATTCTAATTCATTCGTATGATCCATTCTAATTAATTCGTACGATCCATTCTAATTCATTCGCACGAATGTATCCATTCTAATTCATTCGTACGATCCATTCTTATTCATTCGCACGATCCATTCTAATTCATTCGTACGATACATTCTAATTCAATCGTACGATCCATTCTAATTCATTCGCACAAATGTATCCATTCTAATACATTTGTACGAACCATTCTAATTCATTCATACGATCCATTCTAATTCATTCGTACGATCCATTCTAATTCATTCGCATGAATGGATCCATTCTAATTCATTCGCATGAATGTATCCATTCTAATTCATTCGTATGATCCATTCTAATTCATTCGCACGATCTATTCTAATTCATTCGTACGATCCATTCTAATTCATTCGTACGATCCATTCTAATTCATTCGCACAAATATATCCATTTTAATTCATTTGTACGATACATTCTAATTTATTCATACGATCCACTCTAATTCATTCATACGATCCATTCTATTTCATTCGTACGATTCATTCTAATTCATTCGCACGAATGGATCCATTCTAATTCATTCGTACGATCCATTCGAATTCATTCACGCGATCCATTCTAATTCATTCGTACGATCCTATCAAATTCATTCGTACGATCCTTTCTAATTCATTCGTACAATCCATTTTAATTCATTCGCACGAAAGTATCCATTCTAATTCATTCGTACGATCCATTCTAATTCATTCGCACGATTCATTCTAATTCATTCGTACAATCCATTATAATTCATTCATACGATTCATTCTAATTCATTCGCACGAATGTATCCATTCTAATTCATTCGTATGATCCATTCTAATTCATTTGCACGATCCATTCTAATTCATTCGTACAATCCATTCTAATTCATTCATACGATCCATTCTAATTCATTCGCACGAATTTATCCATTCTAATTCATTCGTACGATCCATTCTAATTCATTCGCACGAATGTATCCATTCTAATTCATTCGTACGATCCATTCTAATTCATTCGCAAGATTCATTCTAATTCATTCGTACGATCCATTCTATTTCATTCGCACGAATGCATCCATCCTAATTCATTCGTACGATCCAATCTAATTATTTCGCACGATCCATTCTAATTCATTCGTACGATCCAATCTAATTCATTCGTATGACCCATTCTAATTCATTCGTACGATCCTTTCTAATTCATTCGCACGAATGTATCCATTTTAATTCATTCGTACGATCCATTCTAATTCATGCGCACGGTCCATTCTAATTCATTCATACGATCCATTCTAATACATTCATACAATCCATTCTAATTAATTCGTATGAATGTATCCATTCTAATTCATTCATACGATTTATTCTCATTCATTCGTATGATCCATTCTAATTCAATCGCACGAATGTATCCATTCTAATTCATTCGTACGATCCATTCTAATTCATTCGCACGATCCATTCTAATTCATTCGTACGATCCATTCTAATTCATTCGTACGATCCATTCTAATTCATTTGCACGAATGTATCCATTCTAATTCATTCGTACGATCCATTCTAATTCATTCGTATGATCCATTCTAATTCATTCGTAAAATCCATTCTAATTCATTCACATGAGTGTATCTATTCTAATTCATTCGTATGATCCAATCTAATTCATTCGCACGATCCATTCTAATTCATTTGTATGATCCATTCTAATTCATTCGCACGAATATATCCATTCTAATTCATTCGTACGATCCATTGTAATTCATTCGCACGATCCATTCTAATTTATTCATACGAATATATCCATTCTACTTCATTCTTACGAACCATTCTAATTCATTCGTACTATCCGTTCTAATTCATTCGCACTAATGTATCCATTCTTATTCATTCGTACGTTCCATTCTAATTCATTCGCACGATCCATTCTAATTCATTCATATGATCCATTCTATATCATTCGTACGATCCATTCTAATTCATTCGGACGAATGTATCCATTCTAATTCATTCGTATGATCCATTCTAATTCATTCGCACGATCCATTCTAATTCATTCGTACGATCCATTCTAATTAATTCATACGATCCATTCTAATTCATTCGCACGAATGTATCTATTGTAATTCATTCGTATGATCCATTTTAATTCATTAGCACGATCCATTCTAATTCATTCGCACGATCCATTCTAATTCATTCGTATGGATATGTATCCATTCTAATTCATTTATACGATCCATTCTAATTAATGTGCACGATCAATTGTAATTGTTCATATGATCCATTCTAATTCATTCGCACGAATGTATCCATTCTAATACATTCGTACGATCCATTCTAATTCATTCATACGATCCATTCTAATTCATTCGCTCGAATGTATCCATTCATTCGTACGATCCATTCTAATTTATTCGTACGATCTATTCTATTTCATTCGCACGATTGTATCCATTCAAATTCATTCGTACGATCTATTCTAATTCATTCGCACGATCCATTCTAATTCATTCGTACGATCGATTCTAATTCATTCGCACGATGCATTCTTATTCATTCGTACGATCCATTCTAATTCATTCGCACGATTCATTCTAATTCGTTCGTACGATCCATTCTAATTCATTCATACGATATATTCTAATTCATTCGCACGAATGTATCCATTCTAATTCATTCGTACGATCCATTCTAATTTATTCGCACGATCCATTATAATTTATTCGTACGATCCATTATAATTCATTCGCACGAATGTATCCATTCTTATTCATTCGTACGATCTATTCTAATTCATTCGTACGATCCATTCTAATTCATTCGTACGATCCATTCTAATTCATTCGTATGATCCATTCTAATTCATTCGCACAATCCATTCTAATTCTTTCGTACGATCCATTCTAATTCATTCGTACGATCCACTATAATTCATTCGCACGAATGTATCCTTTCTAATTCATTCCTATGATCCATTATAATTCATTCATACGATCCATTCTAATTTATTCATACGATCCATTATAATTTATTCGCACGAATGGATCCATTCTAATTCATTTGTACGATCCATTCTAATTCATTCACACGATCCATTCTAGTTCAATCGTACGATCCATTCTAATTCATTTGTACGATCCATTCTTATTTATTCGCATGAATCTATCCATTCTAATTCATTCGTACGATCCATTCTAATTCATTCACACGATCCATTCTAGTTCATTCGTACGATCCATTCTAATTCATTCATACCATCCATTCTAATTCATTCGTACGATCCATTCTAATTCATTCATAGCATCCATTCTAATTCATTCGCACGAATGTATCCATTCTAATCCATTCATACGATCCATTCTAATTCATTCCCACGATCCATTCTAATTCATTCGTACAATCCATTCTAATTCATTCGGACGATCTATTCTAATTCATTTGCACGAATGTATCAATTATAATTCATTCGTACGATTTATTCTAATTCATTCGCACAATCCATTCTTATTCATTCGTACGATCCATTCTAATTCATTCGTACGATCCATTCTAATTTATTCGCACAAGTGTATCCATTCTAATTCATTCGTACGATCCATTCAAATTCATTCGCACGATCCATTCTAATTCATTTGTACGATCCATTCTAATTCATTCGTACGACCCATTCTAATTCATTCGTACGATCCATTCTAATTCATTCGTACGATCCATTCTAATTCACTCGTACGATCCATTCTAATTTATTCGCACGAATGTATCCATTCTAATTCATTCGTACGATCCATTCTAATTCATTTGCACGATCCATTATGATTCATTCATACGATCCATTCTAATTTATTCCCACGAATGTATCCATTCTTATTCATTCGTACGATCCATTCGCATTCATTCGCACGATCCATTCTAATTCATTTGTACGAACCATTCTAATTCATTCATACGAATGTATCCATTCTAATTCATTCGTACGATCCATTCTAATTCATTTACACGATCCATTCTAATTCATTAGTACGATCAATTCTAATTCTTTCGTACAATCCATTCTAATTCATTTGTATGATCCATTCTAATTCATTCGAAATGAATATATCCATTCTAATTCATTCGTATGATCCATTCTAATTCAATCGCACGATCCATTCTAATTAATTCGTACAATCCATTCTAATTCATTCGTACAATCCATTCTAATTCATTTGCATGAATGTATCCATTCTAATTCATTTATATGATCCAATCTAATTCATTCGCACGATCCATTCTAATTCATTCGTACGATCCATTCTAATTCATTCTTATGATCCATTCTAATTCATTCGTATGATCCATTCAAATTTATTCGCACGAATGTATCCATTATATTTCATTCGTATGATCCATTCTAATTCATGTGCAAGATCCATTCTAATTCATTCGTTCGATCCATTCTAGTTCATTCGCACGAATGTATCTATTCTAATTCATTCGTACGATCTATTCTAATTCATTCTTACGATCCATTCTAATTCATTCACACGAATGTATCGATTCTAATTTATTCGTACGATCCATTCTAATTCATTCGCACGAATGTATCCATTCTAATTCAATCGTACGATCCATTCTAATGGATTCGCACGATCCATTCTAATTCATTCGTATGATTCATTTTAATTCATTCGTATGATCCATTCTAATTTATTCGCACAAATGTATCCATTCTAATTCATTCGCACGAATGGATCCATTCTAATTCATTCATACGATCCATTCTAATTCATTTTCACAATCCATTCTAATTCATTCGTATGATCCAATCTAATTCATTCGTACGATCCATTCTAATTCATTCGCACCAAAGTATCCATTCTAATTCATTCGCACGATCCATTCTAATTCATTCGCACGATCCATTCTAATTCATTCGTACGATCCATTCAACTTCATTCGCACGAATGTATCCATTCTAATTCATTCGTATGATCCAATCTAATTCATTCGCACGATCCATTCTAATTCATTCGTACGATCCATTCTAATTCATTCATACGATCCATTTTAATTCATTCGTATGATCCAATCTAATTCATGCGCACGATCCATTCTAATTCATTCATACGATCTATTGTAATTCATTCGTACGATCCATTCTAATTCATTCGCACGAATGAATCCATTCTAATTCATTCGTACAACTCATTCTAATTCATTCGTACGATCCATTCTAATTCAATCACACGAATGTATCCATTCTAATTCTTTCGTACGATCCATGCTAATTCATTCGTACGATCCATTCTAATCCATTCGTACGATACATTCTAATTCATTCGTACGATCCATTCTAATTCATTCGCACGAATATATCCATTCTTATTCATTCGTACGATCCATTCTATTTCATTCGCACGATCCATTCTAATTCAATCATACGATCCATTCTTATTCATTCGTACGATCCGTTCTAATTCATTCACACAAATGTATCAAATCTAATTCATTCGTATGATCCAATCTAATTCATTCGCACGATCCATTCCAATTCATTCGTATGATCCATTCTAATTCATTCACACGAATATATCCATTCTTATTCATTCGTACAATCCATTCTTATTCATTCGCACGATCCATTCTAATTCATTTGTATGAATATATCGATTCTAATTCATTCGTACGATCCATTCTAATTCATTCATACTATCCATTATAATTTATTAGCACGAATGTATCCATTCTTATTCATTCGTACGATCCATTCTAATTCATTCGCACGATCAATTCTAATTCATTCGTACGATCCATTCTAATTCATTCGTACGGTCCATTCTAATTCATTCACACGAATGTATCCATTCTAATTCATTCGTACGATCCATTCTAATTCATTTGCACGAAATATTCTAATTCATTCGTACGATCTATTCTAATTCATTCGTACGATCCATTGTAATTCATTCACACGAATGAATCCATTCTAATTCATTCGTAATATCCATTCAAATTCATTCGCACGATCCATTCTAATTCATTCGTAATATCCATTCTAATTCATTCGCACGAATGTATCAATTATAATTCATTCATACGATCCATTCTAATTCTTTTGCACGATCTATTCCAATTCATTCATACGATCCATTCTAATTCATTTGTACGATCCATTCTAATTCATTCGCACGAATGTATCCATTCTGATTCATTCGTACGATCCATTCTAATTTATTCGCACGTTCCATTCTAATTCATTTGTACGATCCATTCTAATTAATTCTTACGATCCATTCTAATTCATTCGCACGAATGTATCCATTCTAGTTCATTCGTACGATCCATTCTAATTCATTCGCACGATCCATTCTAATTCATTCCTACGATCCATTCTAATTCATTCGCACGAATGTAACCATTCTTATTCAATCGTACGATCAATTCGAATTCATTCACACGATCCATTCTAATTCATTCGTACGATCCATTCTAATTCCTTCGTACAATCCATTCTAATTCATCCGTACGAATGTATCCATTCTAATTGATTCGTACGATCCATTCTAATTCATTTGCACAATCCATTCTAATTTATTCATTCGATCAAATCCAATTTTTTTTTACGATCCATTCTAACTCATTCATATATTCCATTCTAATTCATTCACACGAATGTATCCATTCTAATCCATTCGTACGATCCATTCTAATTCAATTGCACGATCGATTCTAATCATTCATACGATCCATTCTAATTCATTCGTACGATCCATTCTAATTCATTCGCACAAATGTATCCATTCTAAATCATTCGTACGATCCAATCTAATTCATTCGCACGATCCTTTCTAATTCATTCGTATGATCCATTCTAATTCATTCGTACGATCAATTTTAATTCATTCGTACGATCCATTCTAATTCATTCGTACGATCCACTTTAATTCATTCGTAGGATCCATTCTAATTCATTCGCATGAATGTATCCATTCAAATTCATTCGTACGATCCATTTTAATTCATTCGTACGATCCATTCTAATTCATTCGTATGATCTATTCTAATTAATTCTTACGAGCAATTCTTATTCATTCGCACGAATGTATCAATTCTAATTCGTTCGTTCTATCCATTCTAATTCATTCGCACGATCTATTCTAATACATTCGCACGATCCATTCTAATTCATTTGTACGTTCCATTCTTATTCATTCGTACGATCCATTCTAATTCATTTGCACGAATGTATCCATTCTAATTCATTCATACGATCCATTCTAATTCATGCGCACGATTCAAATTGATTCATTCGTATGATCCATTCTAATTCGTTCGTACGATCCATTTTAATTCATTCGCACGAATATATCCATTCTAATTCATTCACACGATCCATTCTAATTCATTCGTATGATCCATTCTAATTCATTCGCATGAATGTATCCATTCTAATTCATTCACACGATCCATTCTAATTCATTCGTACGATCTATTCTAATTCATTCGTACGATCCATTCTAATTTATTCGCACGATCCATTGTAATTTATTCGTACGATCCATTCTAATTCATTTGTACGATCTATTCTAATTCATCCGTACGAATGTATCCATTCTAATTCGTTCGTACGATCCATTTTAATTCATTTGCATGATCCATTCTAACTCATTCATACGATCAATTCTAATTCTTCCGTATGATCCATTCTAATTCATTCGTACAATCAATTCTAATTCATTCGCACGAATGTATCCATTCTAATTCATTCGTACGATCCAATCTAATTCAATCGCACGATCCATTCTAATTCATTCGTACGATCCATTCTAATTCATTTGTACGATCCATTCTAATTAATTCGTATGATCCATTCAAATTCATTCGCACGAATGTACCCATTCTAATTCATTCGTACGATCCAATCTAATTCATGTGCACGATCCTTTCTAATTTATTCGTACGATCCATTCTAATTCATTCGTACAATCCATTCCTATTCATTCGTACGACCCGTTCTAATTCATTCTCACGAATGTGTCCATTCTAATTCATTCGTACGATCCATTCTAATTCATGTGCACGATCTATTCTAATTCATTCGTACGATCCATTCTAATTCATTCGTACGATCCTTTATAATTCATTCGCACAAATGTATCCATTCTAATTCATTTGTATGATCCATTATAATTCATTCATACGATCCATTCTAATTCATTCGTATGATCCATTCAAATTCATTCGCACGAACGTATCCATTCTAATTCATTCGTGCGATCCATTCTAATTCATTCGCACGATCCATTCTAATTCATTCGTATGATCCGTCCTAATTCATTCGTACGATCCATCCTAATTCATTCGTACGATCCATCCTAATTCATTCGTACGATCCATTCTAATTCATTCATACGATCCATTCTAATTCATTCATACGACCCATTTTAAATCATACGTACGATCCATTCTAATTCATTCACACGAATGGATCCATTCTAATTCATTCGTACGATCCAATCTAATTCATTCGTACGATCTATTCTAATTCATTCGTACGATCTATTCTAATTCATTCGCATGAAAGTATCCATTCTAATTCATTCGTATGATCTATTCTAATTCATTCACACGATCCATTCTAATTCATTCATACAATCCATGCTAATTCATTCATACAATCCATTCTAATTCATTCGTACGATCCATTCTAATTCATTCGCACGAATGTACCCATTCTAATTCATTCGTACGATCCATTCTAAATCATTTGCACGATCCATTCTAATTCATTCGTACGATCCATTCTAATTCATTTGTACGATCTATTCTAATTCATTCGCACGAATGTATCCATTCTAATTCATTCGTACGATCCATTCTAATTCATTCACACAATCCATTCTAATTCATTCGTACGATCCATTCTAATTCATTCGTATGATCCATTCTTTTTCATTCGTACGAATGTATCTATTCTAATTCATTCGTACGATCCAATCAAATTCATTCGCACGATCCATTCTAATTCATTCGTACGATCCATTCTAAATCATTCGTACGATCCATTCTAATTCATTCGTACGATCCATTATAATTCATTCGCACGAATGTATCCATTCTAAGTCATTCGTACGATGAATTATAATTCATGCGCACGATCCATTCTAATTCATTCATACGATCCATTCTAATTTATTCGTACGATCCATTCTAATTCATTCGTACGAATGTATCCATTCTAATTCAGTCGTACGATTCATTTTAATTCATTTATACAATCTATTCTAATTCATTTACATGAATTTATCCATTCTAATTCATTCGTACCATCCATTCTAATTCATTTACACGATCCATTCTCATTTATTCGTACGATCCATTCTAATTCATTCGTACGATCCATTCTAATTCATTCGTACGAATGTATCCTTTCTAATTCATTCGTACGATCCATTCTAATTCATTCGCACGATCCATTCTAATTCATTCGTACGATCCATTCTAATTCATTCGTACGATCCATTCTAATTCATTCGCATGATCCATTCTAATTCATTCACACGAATGTATCCATTCTAATTCATTCGTATGATGTAATCTAATTCATTCACACGATCCATTCTAATTCATTCGTAAGATCCATTCTTGTTCATTCGCACGAATATATCCATTCTAATTCATTCGTACGATCCATTCTAATTTATTCGCACGATCCATTCTAATTCATTCGCACGATCCATTCTAATTCATTCGTACGAATATATCTATTCTAATTCATTCGTACGATCCATTCAAATTCATTCGTACTATCCATTCTAATTCATTCGCACGAAAATATCCATTCTTATTCACTCGTACGATCCATTCAAATTCATTTGCACGATCCATTCTAATTCATTCGTATGATCCATTCTAATTCATTCGCATGAATGTATCCATTCTAATTCATTCGTACGATCAATTCTAATTCATTTGGACAATCCATTCTAATTCATTCGTACGATCCATTCTAATTCATTCGTACGATCCATTTTAATTCATTCGCACGATCCATTCTAATTCATTCGCACGATCCATTCTAATTCATTCGTACGATCCAATCTAGTTCATTCGTACGATCCATTATAATTCATTCATACGATCCATTCTAAATCATTCGTCCGATCCATTCTAATTCATTCGCACGAATGGATCCATTCTAATTCATTTGTACGATCCATTCTAATTCATTTACTCGATCCATTCTAATTCATTCGTACGATCCATTCTAATTCATTCGTACGATCCATTCTAATTCATTCGCATGAATCTATCCATTCTAATTCATTCGTACGATCCATTCTAATTCATTTGCACGATCCATTCAAGTTCATTCATATGATCCATTCTAATTCATTCATACCATCCATTCTAATTCATTCGTACAATCCATTCTAATTAATTCATACCATCCATTCTAATTCATTCGCACGAATGTATCCATTCTAATCCATTCGTACGATCCATTCTAATTCATGTGCACGATCCATTCTAATTCATTTGTATGATCCATTCTAATTCATTCGTACGATCCAGTCTAATTCATTCACACGAATGTATCAATTCTAATTCATTCGTACGGTCCATACTAATTCATTCTTACGATCCATTCTAATTCATTCACACGAATGTAGCGATTCTAATTCATCGTACGATCCATTCTAATTCGTTCGTACGATCCATTCTAATTCATTCGCATGAATGTATGCATTCTAATTTATTCGTACGATCCATTCTAATTCATTCGCACGATCCATTCTAATTCATTCGCACGATCCATTCTAATTCATTCGTATGATCCATTCTAATTTATTCGCACGAATGTATCCATTCTAATTCATTCGTACGATCCATTCTTATTCATTCGCACGATCCATTCTAATTCATTCGTACGATACATTCTAATTCAATCGTACGATCCATTCTAATTCATTCGCACAAATGTATCCATTCTAATACATTTGTACGAACCATTCTAATTCATTCATACGATCCATTCTAATTCATTCGTACGATCCATTCTAATTCATTCGCACGAATGGATCCATTCTAATTCATTCGCATGAATGTATCCATTCTAATTCATTCGTATGATCCATTCTAATTCATTCGCACGATCTATTCTAATTCATTCGTACGATCCATTCTAGTTCATTCGTACGATCCATTCTAATTCATTCGCACAAATATATCCATTTTAATTCATTTGTACGATACATTCTAATTTATTCATACGATCCATTCTAATTCATTCATACGATCCATTCTATTTCATTCGTACGATTCATTCTAATTCATTCGCACGAATGGATCCATTCTAATTCATTCGTACGATCCATTCGAATTCATTCACACGATCCATTCTAATTCATTCGTACGATCCTATCAAATTCATTCGTACGATCCTTTCTAATTCATTCGTACAATCCATTCTAATTCATTCGCACGAAAGTATGCATTCTAATTCATTCGTACGATCCATTCTAATTCATTCGCACGATTCATTCTAATTCATTCGTACAATCCATTCTAATTCATTCATACGATTCATTCTAATTCATTCGTACGAATGTATCCATTCTAATTCATTCGTATGATCCATTCTAATTCATTTGCACGATCCATTCTAATTCATTCGTACAATCCATTCTAATTCATTTGTACGATCCATTCTAATTCATTCGCACGAATGTATCTGTTCGGGGGAATTTTTTGCTGGTCCGTGCGGGCTACCTGCAAGACAGAGAAAAAGCATGAGAACGGCTGGCTCCCTTAGGAGCGCAGACCCTCCGACGCTCAAGTCAGTCACGGGTGCACAACGGCGAGCTGTTGTATACCAAAGTGGTAGGGAAATGGGATTCGAACCTGTACTATGGAGCCTGGGGGTGAGCATTTATAGACGCCGGCAACCTAACGCGGCCTGACACATGGAGATTCTTTCCAGAGCCTTCTGGACCCCCATGATCTGGCTCGCGTGGGTCTGACAGTCCTTGGTACTCGCGCCCTGACATTCTGTCGTTAAGCTTGCCAGGCGGTTTGAGTGGGGGAGAGCATCTTTCTTGTCACGGCCAGGTGGCTGTTCTGGAATGTTCAAGTCTGGGCGGTCTCAGGGCGGAAGCAAAGGCAAGCTCGCCCTGCACTGCTCCGTCCTTTTGTCCATATCTATCAAGAGTCGGACCTCGCGGGAGCAACCTCTTCGATAAACAGGGGTCTGGGCGAGCTTGGGCGAGCTCCTGAGCGAGCATGGACGAGCTCCCGAGCGAGCTTGAGCGAGCTCCTGAGCGAGCATGGGCGAGCTCCTGCGCGAGCTAGACGAGCTCCTGAGCGAGCATGGACGAGCTCCTGTGCGAGCTAGGCGAGCTCCTGAGCGAGCATGGGCGAGCTCCTGCACGAGCTGGGGCGAGCTCCTGAGCGTGCTTTGTCGAGCTCTTGAGCGAGATCTTGGCTTTGGGCCCCTTCAACCCAATATGGATCTCGCTCCCTGTCAAGATGATTTGGTGAGCACGGGGGGGGCGAACTCCTGGGCGAGTTTCAGCTACCCCCAACATTACCCCCTCCTGAGGGAGCGACCAAGGAGACTTTGACGCTTGCTCAGGAGTCTTATTGCATACGACGGTTGGATTGGGAGTTCCAGTTATTGGCGACTTCCACCTTGTGAGTTGCGGGCACCTACCGTGGGCGGTCTGTGCCGAGAGCTTTGACTGTCAGTATTTCACAAATGCTGGGCGGGCCGCGAGCATCAGCCGCGAGCGATCTCCTTCCGGTGCGGGCTTGCCGCACACGGTCAGGGTCTGCGTCGGGCGAGCTGCGGGCACCAGCCGTGGGCGATCTGCGTCGAGAGTTTTGACTCTCAGTATTTCACAAACGCTGGGCGGGCCGCGAGCATCAGCCGCAAGCGATCTCCTTCCAGTGCGGGCTTGCCGCACACGGTCAGGGTCTGCGTCGGGCGAGCTGCGGGCACCAGCCGTGGGCGGGCTGCGAGCATCAGCCGCGAGCGATCTGTGGGTGCAAATTTTGGCAGAAGTTTACCAACTACCACAGGACCCACCGGCCCAGCCTGGTGGGCCCACGAGGACTACCACAGGACCCACCGGCCCTGCCTGGTGGGCCCACGAGGACCACCGCAGGACCCACCGGCCTTGCCTGGTGGGCCCACGAGGACCACCGTGGGACCCACCGGCCCTGCCTGGTGGGCCCACGAGGACCACCGCAGGATCCACCGGCCCTGCCTGATGGGCCCACGAGGATTATCGCGGAACCCACCGGCCCTGCCTGGTGGGACCAAGAACCTGTGAAATCCCCTAGAAAACGGTAGTGGGGCCCGCCAGCCTTACCTGGAGGATCCCCAGATGCTGCAGCAGAAACCGCCATTTACCACCAGAGAATCCTATAAATAACAGAGCCTTCGAATGTAAAAGGATCCGAAATTTCTGATTTCCACTCTGAGATCTGATTTTCAGAACCAGAGCTCTGGAATCTCTCAGCTTTCCACCTTTCACCTCTCTTTGATCTTCTTCTCTCCTTCGAAGAGATCCGAGGGTTTTTCAGTGATACTCGGCCTGTCGAGATCACTTCAATATAAGTGTTAGTGAATTCGGGTTGCTCCCTATAGCACGGAGACGTAGGCTTCGGCTGAACTCCGAGATCACACCTCTCGCGTTAGCTCTCTAATTGCATCTCTCTCTCTGTTTACATATCAAAAGCTGCAACTCCAATCGATAGATCTCCAATCGATAGATCGACCAACAATCTTCGACGTCAACTTCAACTTCAATTGACTGGTGCTGCGAAGTCTTCGGGTCGGCACGAAGATTTTCCCCCACAGTTTGGTGCCGTCTGTGGGATCCGAGCAAAAAGTCGAGCTCTCCGCTACTACTTGATCGGTTGAGCATACAACCGATCTTGATAGTCAAACTTCCTCGCCACCTCGGTTGATCAGACAACTGATCGGACGTCGGCACTCTCGTTGCACCTTTCGCTCTCTGAATGGCGAGGACAAAACACCAAGGTCAACCAGAAGGAAGTAACACTCAACAACAAGCTCGTCCTGAGACTCGATCAATGAGTCAAAGGCTCAACTTCGGACAGCCCCTTGCTGTTCCTGAGATGGGGGTTCGCTCAGGGAGTGGAAGATCTGTCGATCGACCGATCGCCCATCCCGCACGACAATCAATTGGGCAAACTGCTCTCGCTCCTGCCGAAGACCCTCCATCGACCTACCAAATCTCTGCGGTCGACTTCCAACTGCTCCAACTGGCAAAGCAAAACGCCACCCTCATCGCTGAGAGAGATGCTCTTAAGAAAGCAGCTTCTGAGGCTGGAATCGCTCTTCCTATCCCCTCTACAAGTGAGAGGGTTGATCTTCTGCGACATTCAACCCACTCCGAACAACGGAGGTCAATGGGCACTGCTGCCCTCGAGAGGATTCGACGCGACCCAACTCCCTCTGCTGCCCCATGGAAGTAGAGTGTTTGGGACCGCCTTGATGACGAGTCTTCCCAATCGTCTTCTGGCCGCAACTGCGACAAGAGGGCACCTTCAAAGCTCAACATACCAAGGAAGCACCAAATGAAAGGCGCTCCTTCAAAGAGTCGAGTTTCCCCATCCATTCCACTTCAACGTGGACTGGGATCGGACCTTCGACACCGACTTCAACCGGCAATTACCTCAATGCTTGAGCAAAACCTTGCGATCTTGCCTCTTGACCCACCTCTAGGTCGAGGACACGGTCGTAGGGACGGGTATTCCTCTACCGGGCCTCTACATCGAAGCCTCTTCGAGTCAACATTCCCAAAGGGATGGAGAACTCCTATCCTCCCCAAATTCAACTGCGTCCGAGGAGATCCTACTCTCCATATACTTGCCTTCAAGCAAGCTCTAACGCCGCACGAAGAGGAAAACAACGTGCTCTGCCGCACCTTCGCAGGAAGTCTCGATGAGCCGTCACTCGACTGGTATCACAATCTCAGAGCTGGGTCCATCACCCAGTTCGATGTTTTGGCTAAACTCTTCGTGCAGCATTATCAACTCAATCTAAAGCCAGAGAAGAAGCTCGACTCTCTCTATCGGCTAAGGATGGGTGCCGACGAGACTCTCCGCAGCTTCACGAGGAGATTTCGCAACGAGCATGCTGCTCTCTCTGGAAGACATCTGGATGATGAAGCTATCATGCTAGCTTTCCAGAACGCCCTCCGCTTCGATCTACATATCTACAACGATTTCATTCACAATCCCCCTCCCTCTCTGGGTGCAATGTTTGATCGAATCCAGTGTTAGATCGAGGTCGAAGATGATCAAGTCGCTCGGAAAAGGCGAGAAACGAAGCGAAGACCTGCTGAGAGAGAAGCTCCCAAGTATGCTGCCAAGGCCCACAATGCTGAGGCAGCAGCTCCTCCAGCCAACAAACGATCAAAGAATGACGGGCGTCGATCTCCAACGAAGACCACTTTCACCGAGTGGAATATGCCGGTCGAACAGATCCTCGATCGCATTCAAAACGAGGAGTTCCTTCGAAGGCCCAATCCTCTTCAGCCAAACTCCAAATTCACAGCGGACAAAACTGTTTATTGCGATTTCCATCGAAGCCATGGCCATTCCACCGATCGGTGCTATCGGCTAAAATTTCATCTCGAAGACTTGCTGAGAGAAGGCCATCTCCATGAATTCACCAAAGAGGGACAAGATCAACGTCGATCCTCTACAAAGGGGAAAGAGGCTTGCTGGATTCATCAGATCTCTTCCAACCCATCACCTCTCATCGTGAATGCCAATATCTTTGGCATTCATGGATCATTGCACAATCAATCAGTGACCGGGAAGGAAGTCGATCGGTAGATTCGGTGCATCTTCCATGTTCGATCTACTGCAAACAAAGAAGATACTTGGATCGAGAAGCCCATTGAAGGTCTGGCCTGGCCGTCCATCGTCTTCAACGACACCGATCTTCAAGGAGTTCATACTCCACATCGAGACCCCCTGGTTTTGAAACTCATCATCGACGGAAGCACTGTCAATCGGATCCTCATCGACACCGGGAGTTCCATCGACATTATGTTCTCAGACTGCTTCAAACGTCTGGGACATAAATATCAAAGCCTTGACGTCGTTCCAACTGTGATCACTGGATTCAACGACGAACAAATCATCACGGTGGGTGAGTCGAGATTCACCATCGACCTCAGCCAGGAGACTCGAGTTTCGGTGAGATTTGCGATTGTTGAAGGAATGCCTAGCTACAACGCCATTCTCGGGCGACCATTCCTCCACCAGATCAATGCCATCTCCTCTTCTTACCATCAACTACTCAAATTTGCAACGGGAGAAGGCATCGTCTGCATTCGAGGCGATCAGCAAGCTGGGAGGTCTTGTGAAGCTGCTGCTGCAAAAACTGATCGAAAAATCAATATTGCTCCTCCAAAGCGGCCACGAGATAAACCTGGTCCCTCTTCCAAATAGCAATCAAAGGAGATACCACTGACCGAGCCTCCACCAATCGAATGGGAAGCCTCGCCTTTAATTGAAAAAATCATACCTATCAATATCGGCAGTGGAGATCTCCCTCGACAAACATTTATTGGTACCGGTCTTAGCGACGCAGAAGCGCAACACATGCTATCCTTCCTCCAGTCCAATATCGACGTCTTCGCTTGGTGCTTCGAAGACATGCCTGGCATCAATCCAGATGACGCTTGTCACCGGCTTGCGATCAGAGATGAAGTGAAGCCTGTCAAGCAAAAGCCACGCACCATCCGACCAGAGCTGCGAGTTGCTGTTCAAGAAGAAATCACCAAGCTACTCGCAGTAGGCTTCATCCGTGAAGTAGAGTATTTTACCTGGATCTCTAACATAGTTGCTGTTCCAAAGAAAAACGGGAAGGTCAGAGTCTGCATCGACTTTACCAATCTCAATAAGGCTTGCCCCAAAGACCCATTCCCCATGCCAAGGATTGATAGACTCGTCGATGCCACTGCTGGCCACGAGCTATTGTCTTTCATGGATGGGTACTCTGGATACAATCAAATTCCGCTTCATCCGGATGATCAAGAGAAGACATGTTTTGTGACTAGCCGAGGTCTCTACTGCTATAATGTAATGCCATTCGGCCTCAAAAATGCTGGTTCTACCTATCAAATGTTAGTCACAAAAATGTTCGAAGATCAGATCGGTCGCAACGTCGAAGTCTATGTCGACGACCTCCTCACCAAGAGCTCCACTAGAGGGAAGCATCTATCTGATCTGGCGGAAACTTTTCAAGTCCTCCGAAAATATCGTATGAAGCTCAATCCAGCCAAGTGCGCTTTCGGAGTTCAATCTGGCAAATTCCTGGGTCATCTTGTGACCAGGCGGGGTATTGAAGCCAATCCCGATCAAATTCGAGCTATCTTCGATATGCCATCACCTACCAATCGAAAGGAAGTACAACGTCTCACGGGAAGACTCGCTGCCCTCAATAGATTCATCTCAAAGTCTTCAGATAAATGTAAGCCTCTCTTCGACAAACTACGAAAGGCGGATACTTCAGGGTGGAGTTCAACTTGCGAAGAAGCTTTTTAGAGCATAAAGAAATATCTGGTGCAAGCTCCTATCCTGGCGGCTCCACTTCCAACAGAAGACTTGTGGCTCTATCTCGCCGTGACTGATCAAGCAATCAGTGCGGTCTTAGTCAGTAGAAGAGAAGGCGTCGAGCATCCAGTCTACTATATCAACCACACTCTTCTTCCGGCTGAAACCCGCTATTCAAAAACTGAGAAGGTCATCCTAGCCTTACTCACTGCATCGCGTCGTCTTCAACCTTACTTCGTCTCTCACCAGATCACTGTCATTTCAGAACATCCACTCAAAGATATCGTCGACAAAGCTAGTCGAGCTGGTCGAATGACCAAATGGGTGATCGAAATGAGTGCTCTGGGGATTCAGTTCGAATCTCGCACTTCCATCAAAGGTCAAGCTGTTGCTGATTTTCTAGCTGATTTTCCAGTTGAAGACCCCATCACTTGGGAAGAAGATATCGACATACGCTTAGAAGATGAGGATAATCCTCCGATCATTCCTTCAACAAAAATTGATCCAAATCTCGAGGCTATTGCTGCAACTCCTCCATGGAAACTCTATACTGATGGAGCTTCGAGTTCGATCGGTTCGGGAACTGGAATAGTCTTAGTATCCCCCGAACTTGATCACCTACAAAAGGCCACTCTTCTCGGATTCAATGCCACCAACAACGAAGCCGAATATGAAGCACTCATTATCGGACTCGAAATGGCTGAATCCCTGGGGGTAGATCGAATCCTCGTCTACAGCGATTCCCAGCTGATCATAAGGCAAATCAATGGAGAATATACAGCTCGAGAAGAAAGAATGCAACTCTATTTAGCCTTAGTACGACGACTTCAACAACGTTTTACTAATGCTGAATTCATTCAAATCCCAAGAGCAGAGAACCGAGAAGCAGATGCCTTAGCCAATGCTGCCTCAGTTCTTGGAGACTCACTCGGAGGAAGGCAAATACAGATCGATTATCAAGAAGTGCCCAAGACCATCCCCGATCAACAGATCCTTATTACTACAAAGAGATCTGGGGGTGGAGATCAATTAACGCTGAACCTCACTACTATAAGTGAGCTTGAAGACTAGAGACGATCAATTTTCGACTTCTTCGAGCATAGCAAAATGCCGGAAGATCCAAATCAAGCCCGAAGGTTTCAAAGGAAGCTCACATGCTACATTCTACAAGGAGAAGATCTATATTTCAAATCTCACGACGGAATGTTGCTCAAGTGCCTTGGTCCCGAGCAAGCACAGGCAATCCTGATTGATATCCATTCTGGAGCTTGTGGGAATCATTCGGGAGGAAGATCTCTTGAAGCTAAGACAAAACTACAAGGTTACTACTGGCCTACAATGGCAAAAGATGCTCAGTAAGTTGTTCAAAGATGCGAGCCATGCCAACGACACGCTCGAGCTATCCATCTCCCTGCAGATGAGCTTCACCAATTATCAAGTCCATAGCCTTTCCATCAGTGGGGGTTGGACTTCTTAGGTCCTTTCCCACCAACTCCAAGCAAGAAGAAATATCTACTGCTGACCACAGATTACTTCACTAAATGGGTTGAAGCTGTGCCACTCTTCCGAGAGACCGATGATGAAGTGATCAAATTCATTCGGCACAACATCTTCTCAAGGTTTGGTACACCACAAGTTCTAGTTGCTGACAATGGAGCTCAATTTGACTCCGACAAATTCTGAGAGTTCTGCCTGAACAACAGAATCAAGCTCTTCTACTCAACTCCAAGGTACCCTCAATGCAATGGTCAAGCTGAAGCCTCAAATAGAGCTATTCTTGGTATACTCAAGAAGAAACTCAACGACAAGAAAGGATTGTGGGAACAGGTCCTACCTGAAGTCCTTTGGGGATATCGCACAACTCCGAGAAGATCAACAGGGTTCTCACCCTTTCGTCTAACATATGGATCGGAAGTAGTACTCCCAACAGAAAACATATCAAGTACTCTGAAAACCAGGGCAGTTGAAGAAGGGATCAATGAAGAGCTTCGAGTCAATGATCTAGACTTCTCTGAAGAACTACGAGACCAAGCCTCCCTTCGTGTGACCAAGTATCAGAAGAAGATCAAACGAGCCTACGATGAGAAAGTCTACAAAAGACAGTTCACAGTGGGCAGTCTAGTTCTCAGAGCAGTTTTCTACAACACCAAAGAACACAGCAGTGGGAAGCTTGCTCCCAACTGGGAAGGTCCATATATCGTTGAATCAGTAGGAGGCAAAGGTTCTTACAGACTGATCTCACCAGAAGGAGATAGATTGCCTCGAGCTTGGAATTCTAGACACCTCAAGTTGTTCTATCCATGATGTAAATTCTGTGATGAATAAAGTTCTCTTTCAAGTGTTCAAATGTGCAAGTGTTCAGCTTTTCAATTCAAGTTCTGAAGCAATTTCAAATTATCCATATTCAAGTTACCAGGTCTTTTAACAAGTTTGGGTGTTAGAGTTGCGACTCAACCTCTTACTAGCAAATGTTAAACTGACCCTCAATTTCAATATTCAATTTCAATCAAATTCTATATCGTCTAACAGGTTTGGGTGCTTGAGTTGCGACTCAATCCCTCACATACAAATGTTACACGAATTCAAATTCAAATTTCAAGTTACAACAAGTTTGGGTAATCGAGTTGTGACTCGACCCCTTACATTCAAAAGATTGTATCTATTCTAATGCTATCCAGAACATGATATTCAAAGGCATTCAACTCAAGTGACATCCAACTTTCAAACACCCAAAAAGATTTCTATTATTATCAAAATATGCCAAGTACAGGAGTGAGCTGCTACATGTCAAAGGTTTACAAGTGTAAACAACAGAGAAAAAGGTAGAAATACATCAGGGCTTGGCTACGCTTGGAGCGCGCGACCTCTCTCCTTCAGATTCGCAACGAGCCTTGCTCGCAACCGAAGCTTTAGAAGATCGGACACTGCTGGCATGTACCCTGAGTGCCTCTACCGCTTTCTCGGTCGTTTCCCTGTAACTCTTGCATTCAGACAGCGCATGCTCCAATTGCTTCTTGGAAGACTCCTCTCTGGCAGTAAAGGCAGCATGCTGAGCAGCAAGTTGTTCTTTCAACTCCTTGACCTCGTTTGTGCGGCCACAGGACACGTTCTCAACCTTGACGAGCCGATTCTTCAAGGATTCAAGTTCGTGACTCTGCGCCTCGCAACGGTCCTGCAACCCCTTGCTCTCCTGCTTCTCTTTGCGAAGATCCTCGATCTTGGCCTTGAGAGAGTTTTTCTTCGAAGTCAAAAGATTCCTCAGCTTATCCCTCTCTTTGTGGGCAGCCGCCAGATCAGCTTTCAAATGGGACACCTCAGATGCGGCCTCCCGTTCTCCTGCCCTCCTAGAGAGAGAGCTGGTGATTCTCAAAACCGCTGAGCTCTGCAGATGGAAAGAAAGTTAGAATTTTTCCGAAGATACAACTCGAATAATGGATCAAGCAGATGCACATACCACTATATCTAGCCGATCGAAGGCTTCTTCAAAAGTAGCTTCCGGAAGATTGCAAAGCTTCCGAATCACGCTAGTAGGGTGGTTGATGTCAACATCACCCAAACTCCTTATCTTCTGACCCTAGCCAGCAGGTGTACCTACAATCCATGCAGCAGTTCAAAATGTTAGAACATTTCAAGCTTCAAAGGCAAGACAATCAAGGCAAGTTAGTACAGATACCTGAAGCCTCGACCTGAGGAGCCTTTCCCTTCCCATGGTCGGAGCTCTTACCCTTGGGGGTCGATTTCTCCTTGATGGGGGTTGACTCTGGCAGGGGTTGGGGAGTAGTATCACCCACCCGGCTTCCTCTCTCCAAGTGAGCAGGAGAGGGAACATCTCGAGGAGGTGAGGCTCCCCCTTCATCCTGATGCTCGCCTGGCTGATCGAGCCCTGCCACTATAGCAGCTACCTCCTCAGCCAGAGATCGCGAAGGGGGTGGGGGTTGTTCAACCTCCACACCCCCACTTGTAGTCGCCCTTTCGAGACGAGGAACCTCGGGAGGTATCTGATCGAGGGGTGTAGGGTTGCATCCAACCCCACCACTCCCCGATATCTTGATCTTGAAGCGCAGTGGGTTCTTTTTCAGCTCCCCAAAGTGATAGGCAGGAATCACTTTAGGGCCATCGCCCGTTGCGTCCATAACCCCCTCCATCTTACGAGCCTTAGCCTCGTCTATGAGGATCGGCTGCGAGTCCTCATCAGCACCACCAGTGGGGGTGGGAGGAATTGCTTCCTCGCCACCCCCATGTCTTTGATCACCATCAGTGGGGGTGGGAGGAATTTCTTCCTCACCACCCCCATCTTCATCATCCTCATCTTCTCTATTTTCTTCCCCGTCGCTGCCCGTGCTGTCATCCGCATCGCCATCCTCATCCTCCTCGCCTCCACCTTCCTCCTCTCTCTCCTTTTCCTCTTCTCCATCTTCCTCCTCCTTTTTCTCCTCATCCTCCTCCTGCTTGATGGGGATTTTTCTTTTCTTCTTCGCCGGGCCCGAGCCCCTCTGCATTACCAATTTCTCCTCCGTGGGCAAGCTGCGCCTAGCCCCGTAAGCCTTCTTCTCAAATCGAAGTTTTCTGACAATTTTTCCTGACTGAGGGTCCTCCTCATAATCCGAGTAGATGACCTCGTTATCCTCATAGCGAAGCTTCGATCGGTGGAGGAGGTTGGCATTGCCGTGTCGGACCGGGAAATTTGAGAATTGCTTCCATGACCGAGTCCCGCATGTCAACTCCAGGAAAAGGTTATCGAGGGCCCCTACTCGCTCTGAAGGCCACGAGAGAGCTCCTCCTATGCAGTACATATCGATCTCTTTGTGCACCTTGTATCGGGGAACCTCCGGTACTGACATAGGAGTCCACGCACCAGACACCGATAACGGCCAGTCGGTGTAAAGTTTGTCGGAGCCGATGGTGTCGATGATCGGGCGCAAGGCAGAAACACCCGTCAGATTGTAGAATGGGCTATCTTTCCTCCAGGCCCATCGATAGTGATAGAAGAAATACCCCAGTTCGATCCTGGCTTCTTCGCCTTCAGGGAGGCTGGAATAACATTCCCTGAGCTCCTTCTGGAAGTCCGACTCTACGTGGCAGAAAGAGTAGATAATCCTCCAGGCATTCCCAGTGACCTGCCCAGGGCAGAGACCAGAGGTGTTCAGCAACCTCACAGCAAAAGGCGGCAGTGGAAGGCGCAGTCCACAGTTGAGCTGGCCGATTGTGACGATGGTTCCCATCACTTGCTCCTTGCTCGCGTACGAGACAAAGATTGTCCGCCTGTCAACGCCAAAAGCGGATAGAACTCCCGGAAGCACTGGGCGAGCCTTTCCCTCTGTGAAACTTGCCAGCAACTCCTGCAGCTTCTCCCTCTTCACGTCTGTAAGTTTACTGCCAATGTTATACCCAAACTCAGGCTCCGCCTCCAAAGGTAGCTGCGAACAAAGGACAAACTTTGCCTTGGGGATATGCTCCGGACGGGAAGGTGCAGAAGCGAACCTCACTCCTTGGTGCCTCTTGCCCAACTGGCCAAGTTCGATCAATTCAGCCTTGCCTTTGCCTCAACCCTTCGGAGCAGAAGAGACTTCGACAACTTCCTTGCCCTTCCTCTTGGAAGGAACTGCACCCTTCTTCGAACTACCTGAAGAAGCCATTTGACCGATCAAAAAGAGATGAAGAACGAAAGATTGGAAGCAAAGAGACTGGACTTCGAAAAATTTTGAAAGCGTGAGGCGAAAATGACAGCAAGAAAAACTTATATACCCGGGGTAAAACAGGCGCGCAAATCAAGAAGACACGTGTCTTCCCCATATCAAATCGCGTGTTTTTGTAGGTACACGTGGCATCCATCCATAGCAAGCGCAAAACCAGGTGAACCATCGGACCAGATGAAGCGTCAGACCTGACGGTCCACGTAAACCAATGGTCCAAGCAAACCACCGATCTGAGTGAACCGGACCGCCGGTTCAAAGCCACATTCAGGCAAACCAAAGATTCAGAGCAGAAAAAATCGAACTCCATCGATATTCAAGTCTCTACCAAAGATCAAAGGAGGAGAACGAGCTATACCACTTGTTGGAAACAAATCCATGGTAGAGGCCCGCAGCGGAAGCAAAGTGAAGGTCCGAGGACCGTGAGCGGTGTGCGTTACATATCAAAATTTTCATCGAAACAATTTACATATGCGTGTATGAAACTTAGCATGGCAACTACGCGAACCCCTAACGACGATCTAACGCAAACGAACAATCTAGCATGAATGCATGTTCTAATTATGTTAGATCTACTTGTTAGAGATCATACCTGCGTGCGGAATCTTTCACCGCGACAAATTTCTTCTTTGTCGATGGAGACGGGCTACGGATCTGCTCGACATAACTTTGGTGCGACAGCCATAACTTTTTGCTCCGAACTCCGATTGGGCTGAAATTTGGACTGAAGGTATCCAACTTCGAGACGGAACTTTTGCAACAAGTTTCACGTCGTTTGGACTTCTGTAGCTCCAGGAATCACAGAAACAACGCTGATTTTCTGTGCAGATTCTGGACAGCAAAAGGTTGCGGGAGACGCCTTCTAGTTCACCCGATCTCACACGATGCACGGCACCTCGTCGATGGATCTCTGAGTGCCTCCATACGACGAGCCTTCTTCTTCTACGAAACACCACGCGAGGAAGACGAGTCGCCATCCAATGGCGCAAGCGAGGGAGAGAGAGACGAGGGAGGAGATGCGAAGAGAGAAGAGGGGGCGGCTAGGGTTTCCCCATACCATGGCCGGCCCTAGGGCTTGCATGGCTCTATCAATTTCGTGCCCCCTCTCTCTCCTTCTCATATATATAGCCGGCCTATCCATATGGATAAGGACAGTATGGATAAGGATGATTGATTCAAACCTTATCCCTATATATCTCTTCTTTATCTCTATCCTTTCCTTGTTTTCGAAAACGGTCAAAACCAGCCCATTTTCTGCGCCTCATAACCGGCCCCTTCATCGGAGGCAACAACCTCCCGAAACTAATGGGGCCGGCCTTGACCAGTCTCTCAACACTTAGGGCTGGCCCCCTTAGTGCATAGTGGCGCATGGTATGACCAAAACGCCCTTATGCCACTAGTTGGTCGTTCCTCGTGTACGAGACTTTGCAAGGCACACATAAGTGAAGTGCACCAGTGATTTCACTATTCTCTGAGGTTCCCGTAGGGTGCCCCTAGTGAAGTCAACTAGTCAACTCGTAACATGTCCCGGTGCATCGCACCCATGTGGCAAAGTCCACTTATGGCAAGGAATTGCTACATGCGTCTCTGCACTAACCTAGGGTTTCCCCTTAGTGCACACACGTAGCTACGCATCTACCGAGCACTAGTGCGAAGCACTCACGGAGCGTATGCTTGGACTTCTTGCTTCCTCTAACTACGTTCTGTGTTTCGATGAGATGGTATAAGAACCATACATAATGTCGATAAGGTGGAACCTTCAGGGACCAGGGTTCATGGCTTCCAACTCAGACTCGATCGACACACTACCCGAGTGTACCATCGATCCTCTGAGTCCGAGTTAACCTGCATAGCCACCCAGAGTGCGACGCAGGCTGCACTCCAATCCCCCCGGACTTACTATGTTCTCCCACATACCCCTGCTCTCCGCTTAGTATGGTAAACTCGTTGTCCCTCCACTGGTGCCATGACGCAACTCGAGCGGTGGAGAATACCGTCAGACTCGAGTGCTCATATGACTCGTTTCCTTCCAGGTTGACTACATACATCGTACCTCCGATAACTCTACCGAGTAACCGGATCCGTCACCAGTCGAACTGATGACCACCTGGCCAGGGTTTAATACGACGTAGGTCAGACCAAGGAACGCACCTCCCGTTAGGGGTGTGGATAGCCTGCAGGAGTGACATGCTGATGCAATGCCAGCCGGGTAACCCAGTACACCGTGGTTTTGGATCACTGCATCCGGATCCTCACACATTGGTGCGCCAAAGCACCACACAACTGGTTAGTCCACCAGACATGGTTCCTCAGGGTTTAGGACCGTTTTACCCTAAGCAGAAACACGGTTTAGTACACCGGTGTCTGCTCACCTATCTGTGCACCGTGTTGGTTCCGTTCGGCCACAGACACTGTGCCTGGTAATGACCGTGGTGGAGACACCCACGCTCTGTCATCCCAACAGCTTATCCTGATAGGGCGACCAACCCTAATCAGAGCTGCGAACGTATTTAGGTTACATGGGACCAATCCCTTGAGTCTCCCACTCAAGTGGATTACCATGTAGCCATGGCTCTCTGTTTTGTAATCAGAACACGTACTAAGGTACGTACCAATATGCATTCCTATACTATCAACCATACATAGCTAAACTATAGGTTTTACGAGCTGTAGACCTCACCAATTCTAACAATCTCCCACTAGGTCTAACGAGGAATAACGGTGTTGAGCTCTGTAGCTTCTACATGCTGCCCAAAAGCCTTTGCAGGAATTCCCTAAAGGAATTGGCAACATTGTCTGTAGATTCCACCTCAGTACCGCTACTTGCATTTCCTCCTATAACTGTCAGATCAAGTGGCGTTTGTACTTGATGGGTTTCCCCTCACGGCGGTGCCTAGTCTCCTTGGACCTTGCTTACCGCTCTTCTGTTGCAACAACAGATAACTGAGCTTCTGGTACGCGTCCCAAGTTCTCTAAGAACTTCCTAAGCCTTACCACCTGATATATTACCTAGCACGCAACAACGTGCTAAGCCTCTGTGGTAGAGTCTGTGATGCATTCTTGCTTCACACTCTACCATCTACCGCTTCTAATCCCAAGATAAAAATAATCCCTGAAATCGATTCTCTGGAACACACATCTGACACTAAAGTCAGATCCTGTGTGTCCAATCGATATCAGGACCTGTGAAGTGCAAGCTAACTCACAATCCTTACTTAACGAGGATTTCTGAGTATACCCTTCACTTCGGTCCAAAGATCTGGACCCGGGTTCGACTGAAACCGACCCATCTTCCTGCTGCGCAATAGATATCTAGCCTCGTAAAACGAATCTGGCTAGAATCTTATCTTCATGCGTAGCCTGTGACAGCAAGAGAATCTTGCTCTGGTTGTCTCGAGTTACCTTGATTCCCAGAGCATAACTTGCCTCACTAGGGTCTTTCACATCGAATTGTGATGACTACATACCTTTACCGTAAACAATATTCCTACGTCATTTTCAATCAGTAGAATATCGTTAACGTAAAGTACTAAATATATCCTTGTAGCTATTTCACCTTTCCTGTACCATCTTGGTTTATCCTCATTCTGATCAAATCCGTGTGAGCGGATTCTCTTGATCAAAATAGATATTCCAACATGGATGCTTGCATCAGTCCATAAATGGACCGTTGCAACTTGCATTCCATATCTTCCTAACCTACTGACACAAACCTGGGGCTACATCATCCATATGTCCTTTCCAAATTCCCGTTAGGGAATAACTGTCTTGACATCCATCAACCAGATCTCCCAACTATAATGGGCTGTGATGGATTAAGAGAATCCGAAATAGACTTAGGCATAGCTACCAATGAGATGGTTTTGACATAGTCAATCCCTTCTCCTTTGGCAACTAATCGAGCCACTTAAGTCTTAACCGGATGCTCTTCTTATACACCTCTTACACCCCGAAGGGTGATAGTGCTATAAGTGTCAAGACTGTTCCAAGGGACATTGATATAAATTTGCCTCCATGGTCTTTTGTCAGTCAGAGCTGTCGAAAGCTCCCACTACTTCTTCATAGCTCTAGGGATCATCCTCCTGAAACTCTGGATTAACTATCGAAGTTTCTCCATGGTATCTTTCAGGAGCTCTGATGGTCCCACAACGACGAGGTGGTGGTGGTACAAAGGAAGCTCCCACTACTTCTTCGTAGCTCTAAGGATCATCCTCCTGAAACTCTGGATTAACTATCGAAGTTTCTCCATAGTATCTTTCAGGAGCTCTGATGGTCCCACAACGATGAGATGGTGGTGGTACAAAAGTAAATTGTTTCTACAGTACCTGGTATACTAGTTTCTTGTAACATCTACTCCCACTACGTTTTCAGATGCGCACTCTCTACCAGTACCCAGTAGTTCACCCAGAACTACCTTACTGATAAACTTATGGTCTATAATATAATCCTGGTCTAGGTGGATGGTATTCGTAGAAACGATTACCTTCCAAACCTCAAGATCATAGAATAGTCCACCTTATGCCTCCTAAGGGTAACCTACAGACAGATATACCTGGAACTATATCTCCATCTCATCCCTCTTGTCCTTTTGCACAAGTGCAGGACAACCCTATATCTCGAGACACTATAGTGTCAGCTTTCGCTTAGACCATAGCTCTCTATAGGTCTGAGGCACTGATCTAGATGTGAGAGAGTTTCAGATATAAGCTACTGTTTTAAGGTACAACCCCACCAAAGGGTGGGTAGTACATTTGGCAATATTCATCATACTACGGATCATGTCAAACAGGGTCTGATTCCTTCTCTCGGAGACTTTATTCTGACGTGTCATCCTTGGAGCATTTAACTGGGAGCTAATCCCATGCTCCATCAGGATCCTATGGAACCCATCCGATAGGTTCTTGTTTCCTCGATAAGTCGAAGAGACTCCTATCGTCTGGATGCTCTTGGAACCATAGACGTCAAAATTAACTAACTCCCATACCTTCATAGCCCTTTTAGTTATTCTGCCTTCCAGATTACACTCATAGGTTAGAAGGATCTCCGATGATTCTGTGAACAGAAACTCGGCCTTCTTTTACCTCTGAATTTATCTGAGGAAGAATATCTAAATCAGAGGGGTCACAAATGGGATAGCTTCTCCGAAGGATTTAGATAAATTTAAATTTGACGCTGCAGCTATCATGAAATCTATTTCCGAATTAAGATTAAATTTAAAGAGATTATTCTGATCTATTCCTCTAATAATGAAGCTATCTATTCAGTTTAAGATACACACTCACGGTGCTGTCTAAAACTAAAAACTTCATTTACAGTAGAGGAAACAGAATGAAATCTCTAAAGATCAAAATCTGTGTTTCGAAAAAACTAAGACAATCATATCTAACAGCTTCCGCAACGGCTTATGACATCAGTACCTATGTTAGGCTTCCTTCACTATAAAGTAGCCTTCTGCTTTCCTTGAATCTCTGTAGACCCGAAGTCTACATTCCAAGAAGCATAAGAACTGCTACTAGATAGCGACTCAACTCCTAACATCCAGAGGCCATACTCAATCTTCAAATACCCCCTATGCTCGCCACAGCGAAAATACTTCCGTCCTTGGCGTTACCAGACTTAGGATTCCATACCAGTTTCTGCACTAGAATAGTTTTCGATCTCTTATAAGTTACTCCCTTAGGTTCTTCTAAAGAAGACCTAGGTTAAGCACTAAAGGCTTTGCCTTTAATCTTGATCCCATCCTTTGTCTCTTGGAAATCTCCTTAGAAGTTCTGCGTTTATCATCTCTAACTTGTTAAAGCTAAAGTCTCTGATAACGCCTTTGAAGGTTCCAGACAAGGATGCAAGACAGACGTCTTCCACCACCTCGTCATCCGGTACTATGACTTTAGAATCTAGTTCGATCTGGAACTCAAAGATGTGTTCCCGAATAAGCATACCCTCAGACATCTCGGTACCGACAAGTATCTTAGTGGAAAAGCGATGAGTCGACTGACTTCGCCTTCCAGACATCTAATGCAAGTAAAACTTAATTAGAGAACACCCGGCATATCTCTGACTCGCTTCTAAAGAGTTGTCCGCAAGTCTGCTATAATCATAGCACTTGCACATCTCCTTAGACTCTTGCTAGTCGTCATATGCCCTAGTTAGTGCCCTAGTGATATCTGAACCCGTTAGTCTAGTACAGGGATATTTAGATTGCATGTCAATGTACGTTAACTACCCTATGCATAAGCTAAAGAAAGCGCTTCCGCTCTACGTAGTTAGAGACCCGATAACTGGTTCTCTTATGGGATAACGGATAGGGGAACTATATGGTTGAATGAAAACGAATGCAAAATAACTTATTTTATGGATTTTTTAAAATAAGCTAATAATATCCAAATGTCAGCGCTACCCTCACAGCGAAGACACATCTATGGATTAATTAACCATGATGTAAGATCTCGGAATCGACTATACCTGCCCTAGGGGGCATCATGCAGCGTCAATCCGCTTACACGGGCCTTTCCTTGACCCTATCCAAATCTGCCAACTAAGGGCTTTGATGAACCATGGTTATCTTTTGGCCAGTACCACGTAATCACCATTGTCTTCGCAACGAATACCTCACGTGTACTTCGGATGCTTACCCACAAGCCTAAGCAATTACGGCACGGGAGTTCATGCGGCCCCCACTAGGGTGGGATAAAAAGCCCTTCTCTTCTGGCCCCGTAACTGCCATATCCTTAAGGAGACCGCTAAGTTATCTGGCATGGAAAAACATAACCCTCACCCTAGGGGGTGTCGAGCTACGCCCTTCCACCCAGACACAGAGCAGTTGGTTGTGGAGGCCAGAGGATCTCGACGAGTCCTCTTACACATCCCTTATTATAGTTGAGGGTTATTTAATGCAAGTATGAGTGTACACTAAGGTCACGACAACCTATACACTAGACCCTGGTCATACCGTGCTCCCATTAGCGTTCAAGCCTTTCGTGAAGCATTAATCGATCTCGGAATATCATAGTCCCTGCCTCAAGTGGATTTCTCCACTCGAGGGTCACATTACATATTCCAAAAACATCGATGCTCCGCAAACTTGGCTATCACGCTAATGCCCTGGAGCCTAGCCTAAGGTCAGACTGACAGGAAAGGTCTTCCACTACCATGGCGCCTCGCTTATAAATTTGATGAATGATGTCATAGTAGAATTCCAACTCATTCTAGGTTTCGATGCTTGCCAAATAGGCACACCCGACTAATCGGGTGTTGACCTAATGGGGGCATAACCAAATGTGAGGAATTCATGCTATCATCAAAGGTCAATTAAATAATAGGCGTCACTAGTGGAATCCTATCCTAATAAGGTCGCTAGGACCCGAGGGGAAAGGGCATCCCTCTAACATAGATAATCAAATTATTTCATCGGGGTTCTCTACATAAATATAAAGAACTACTGAAAGAAACAAGCACACAACTGAATCAATTTCAGGGTCCGACCCCTGAACCTGACTGGCACAGCGCAGGCTCTCTGTCTCCTTCGCAAGGTTCCTCGATCCGGTGCAAGCCTCTGTATACGATCTCCTGACGCTTTCTTCCCTTTGCCGTCATCGTGTACGCTTCGCCGGATCGCCATCATCCTCCAAGGTTTCGCTCATCTTCCCGGTGGTGGATCTCCACGGCAAGTCCTCCTCTTCAATCTGTAATCGAAAAAGATCTAGTACGCTTCGAGCAAGTGCTCGCTCGTACACAATTTCCTAGAAAGAAAAGGAAAACAAACCTAGCAAAAGCCTGGGAATCAAGGGTGGTAAATCTTCACCTCTTGCCCGACTATGGCTCTAAATCTATCCACACACAGAACAAAAAATATCCAGACAAAATCGCTAACACGGGGTCCGACCCCCGGTAGCAAGCAATCACATATCCAGAATAATTTTAAAAGTGGCGCCCTGCAAGAACGATTCATAGAACACACAAAAAATATACTATCCATGATCTACTGGTAGAACCCGATGGCGGCACATACTATTCATGCGCGCACATGACGGTTTCATGAAAAACATGAAACGCACACCACTAGCGGGGCTCTGATACCAATTGTTGGAAACAAATCCATGGTAGAGGCCCGCAGCGGAAGCAAAGTGAAGGTCCGAGGACCGTGAGCGGTGTGCGTTACATATCAAAATTTTCATCGAAACAATTTACATATGCGTGTATGAAACTTAGCATGGCAACTACGCGAACCCCTAACGACGATCTAACGCAAACAAACAATCTAGCATGAATGCATGTTCTAATTATGTTAGATCTACTTGTTAGAGATCATACCTGCGTGCGGAATCTTTCACCGCGACAAATTTCTTCTTTGTCGATGGAGACGGGCTACGGATCTGCTCGACATAGCTTTGGTGCGACAGCCATAACTTTTTGCTCCGAACTCCGATTGGGCTGAAATTTGGACTGTAGGTAGCCAACTTCGAGACGGAACTTTTGCAACAAGTTTCACGTCGTTTGGACTTCTGTAGCTCCCGGAATCACAGAAACAACGCTGATTTTCTGTGCAGATTCTGGACAGCAAAAGGTTGCGGGAGACGCCTTCTAGTTCACCCGATCTCACACGATGCACGGCACCTCATCGATGGATCTCTGAGTGCCTCCATACGACGAGCCTTCTTCTTCTACGAAACACCACGCGAGGAAGACGAGTCGCCATCCAATGGCGCAAGCGAGGGAGAGAGAGACGAGGGAGGAGATGCGAAGAGAGAAGAGGGGGCGGCTAGGGTTTCCCCATACCATGGCCCGCCCTAGGGCTTGCATGGCTCTATCAATTTCGTGCCCCCTCTCTCTCCTTCTCATATATATAGCCGGCCTATCCATATGGATAAGGACAGTATGGATAAGGATGATTGATTCAAACCTTATCCCTATATATCTCTTCTTTATCTCTATCCTTTCCTTGTTTTCGAAAACGGTCAAAACCAGCCCGTTTTCTGCGCCTCATAACCGGCCCCTTCATCGGAGGCAACAACCTCCCGAAACTAATGGGGTCGGCCTTGACCAGTCTCTCAACACTTAGGGCTGGCCCCCTTAGTGCATAGTGGCGCATGGTATGACCAAAACGCCCTTATGCCACTAGTTGGTCGTTCCTCGTGTACGAGACTTTGCAAGGCACACATAAGTGAAGTGCACCAGTGATTTCACTATTCTCTGAGGTTCCCGTAGGGTGCCCCTAGTGAAGTCAACTAGTCAACTCGCAACATGTCCCGGTGCATCGCACCCATGTGGCAAAGTCCACTTATGGCAAGGAATTGCTACATGCGTCTCTGCACTAACCTAGGGTTTCCCCTTAGTGCACACACGTAGCTACGCATCTACCGAGCACTAGTGCGAAGCACTCACGGAGCGTATGCTTGGACTTCTTGCTTCCTCTAACTACGTTCTGTGTTTCGATGAGATGATATAAGAACCATACATAATGTCGATAAGGTGGAACCTTCAGGGACCAGGGTTCATGGCTTCCAACTCAGACTCGATCAACACACTACCCGAGTGTACCATCGATCCTCTGAGTCCGAGTTAACCTGCGTAGCCACCCAGAGTGCGACGCAGGCTGCACTCCAATCCCCCCGGACTTACTATGTTCTCCCACATACCCCTGCTCTCCGCTTAGTATGGTAAACTCGTTGTCCCTCCACTGGTGCCATGACGCAACTCGAGCGGTGGAGAATACCGTCAGACTCGAGTGCTCATATGACTCGTTTCCTTCCAGGTTGACTACGTACATCGTACCTCCGATAACTCTACCGAGTAACCGGATCCGTCACCAGTCGAACTGATGACCACCTGGCCAGGGTTTAATACGACGTAGGTCAGACCAAGGAACGCACCTCCCGTTAGGGGTGTGGATAGCCTGCAGGAGTGACATGCTGATGCAACGCCAGCCGGGTAACCCAGTACACCGTGGTTTTGGATCACTGCATCCGGATCCTCACACATTGGTGCGCCAAAGCACCACACAACTGGTTAGTCCACCAGACATGGTTCCTCAAGGTTTAGGACCGTTTTACCCTAAGCAGAAACACGGTTTAGTACACCGGTGTCTGCTCACCTATCTGTGCACCGTGTTGGTTCCGTTCGGCCACAGACACTGTGCCTGGTAATGACCGTGGTGGAGACACCCACGCTCTGTCATCCCAACAGCTTATCCTGATAGGGCGACCAACCCTAATCAGAGCTGCGAACGTATTTAGGTTACATGGGACCAATCCCTTGAGTCTCCCACTCAAGTGGATTACCATGTAGCCATGGCTCTCTGTTCTGTAATCAGAACACGTACTAAGGTACGTACCAATATGCATTCCTATACTATCAACCATACATAGCTAAACTATAGGTTTTACGAGCTGTAGACCTCACCAATTCTAACACCACTTCCTCAAGAATACAAGTTCAAGACTTTAACCTTGACCGGCTGATTTTAGCCGATCGGTCAAACTTGACCGATCGGTTAAAATCAACCGATCGGTCGATTTTCTACTGGATCTGGCAAAAAACTTAGGTTTTTTGCCGATCACCCAAACCTTGACCGGCTTATTTTAGTCGATCGGTCAAACTTGACCGATCGGTCAAAATCAACCGATCGGTCGATTTTCTACTAGATCTGGCAAAAAACTTAGGTTTTTTGCCGATCACCCAAACCTTGACCGGCTGATTTTAGTCGATCGGTCAAACTTGACCGATCGGTCAAAATCAACCGATCGATCGATTTTCTACTGGATCTGGCAAAAAACTTGTTTTTTGCCGATCACCCAAACCTTGGCCGGCTGATTTTAGCCGATCGGTCAAACTTGTCCGATCGGTCAAAATCAACCGATCGGTCGATTTTCTACTGGATCTGGCAAAAAACTTAGGTTTTTTGCCGATCACCCAAACCTTGACCGGCTGATTTTAGCTGATCGGTCAAACTTGATCGATCGGTCAAAATCAACCGATCGGTCGATTTTCTACTGGATCTGGCAAAAAAACTTAGGTTTTTTGCCGATCACCCAAACCTTGACCGGCTGATTTTAGCCGATCGGTCAAACTTGACCGATCGGTCAAAATCAACCGATCGGTCGATTTTCTACTGGATCTGGTAAAAAACTTTGGTTTTTTGCCGATCACCCAAACCTTGACCGGCTGATTTTAGCCGATCGGTCAAACTTGACCGATCGGTCAAAATCAACCGATCGGTCGATTTTCTACTAGATCTGGCATAAAACTTAGGTTTTTTGCCGATCACCGTAACCTTGACCGGCTGATTTTAGCCGATCGGTCAAACTTGACCGATCGGTCAAAATCAACCGATCGGTCGATTTTCTACTGGATCTGGCAAAAAACCTAGGTTTTTTGCCGATCACCCAAACCTTGACCGGCTGATTTTAGCCGATCGGTCAAACTTGACCGATCGGTCAAAATCAACCGATCGGTCGATTTTCTACTGGATATGGCAAAAAACTTAGGTTTTTTATCGATCACCCAAACCTTGACCGGCTGATTTTAGCCGATCGGTCAAACTTGACCGATCGGTCAAAATCAACCGATCGGTCGATTTTCTACTGCATCTGGCAAAAAACTTAGGTTTTTTGCCGATCACCCAAACCTTGACCGACTGATTTTAGCCGATCGGTCAAACTTGACCGATCGGTCAAAATCAACCGATCGGTCGATTTTCTACTAGATCTGGCAAAAAACTTAGGTTTTTTTGCCGTCAAACCTTGATCGGTTGATTTTAGCCGATCGGTCAAAATTGACCGATCGGTCAAAATCAACCGATCGGTCAATTTTCTACTGGATCGGTCAAAAAACCATGTTTTTTGACCGATCACCCAATCCTTGACCGGTTGAATTTGACCGATCGGTCAAACTTGACCGATCGGACAAACTTGACCGATCGATCAAACTTGACCGATCGGTCAAACTTGACCGATCGGTCAAACTTGACCGATCGGTCAAAATTGACCGATCGGTCAAAATTGACCGATCAGCCTTTTTTATGCTAATATTCGACAAAGCTTCTTCGTGCCTTTTTGAGACAGGGGGTTGCTGTTTTTTGCACCAAATCCAAGCTAGCTAGAACGAACTCTAGCTAACTTGGAGGGGGTAACTGTGGGTGCAAATTTTGGCAGAAGTTTACCAACTACCACGGGACCCACCGGCCCAGCCTGGTGGGCCCACGAGGACTACCACAGGACCCACCGGCCCTGCCTGGTGGGCCCACGAGGACCACCGCAGGACCCACCGGCCCAGCCTGGTGGGCCCACGAGGACCACCGCGGGACCAACCGGCCCTGCCTGGTGGGCCCACGAGGACCACCGCAGGATCCACCGGCCCTGCCTGATGGGCCCACGAGGATTATCGCGGAACCCACCGGCCCTGCCTGGTGGGACCAAGAACCTGTGAAATCCCCCAGAAAACGGTAGTGGGGCCCGCCAGCCTTACCTGGAGGATCCCCAGATGCTGCAGCAGAAACCGCCATTTACCACCAGAGAATCCTATAAATAACAGAGCCTTCGAATGTAAAAGGATCCAAAATTTCTGATTTCCACTCTGAGATCTGATTTTCAGAACCAGAGCTCTGGAATCTCTCAGCTTTCCACCTTTCACCTCTCTTTGATCTTCTTCTCTCCTTCGAAGAGATCCGAGGGTTTTTCAGTGATACTCGGCCTGTCGAGATCACTTCAATATAAATGTTAGTGAATTCGGGTTGCTCCCTATAGCACGGAGACGTAGGCTTCGGTTGAACTCCGAGATCACACCTCTCGCGTTAGCTCTCTAATTGCATCTCTCTCTCTGTTTACATATCAAAAGCTGCAAGTCCAATCGATAGATCTCCAATCGATAGATCGACCAACGATCTTCGACGTCAACTTCAACTTCAATTGACTGGTGCTGCGAAGTCTTCGGGTCGGCACGAAGATTTTCCCCCACACGATCTCCTTTCGGTGCGGGCTTGCCACACACGGTCAGGGTCTGCGTCGGGCGAGCTGCGGGCACCAGCCGTGGGCGCTCCGCGCCGAGAGTTTTGACTCCCAGTATTTCACAAACGCTGGGCGGGCCGCGAGCGATCTTCTTCCGGTGCGGGCTTGCCACACGCGGTCAGGGTCTGCATCGGGCGAGCTGCGGGCACCAGCCGTGGGCGATCCGCGCCGAGAGTTTTGACTCCCAGTATTTCACAAACACTGGGCGGGCCGCGAGCATCAGCCGCGAGCGATCTCCTTCCGGTGCGGGCTTGCCACACGCGGTCAGGGTCTGCTTCGGGCGAGCTGCGGGCACCTGCCGTGGGCGGTCTTGTGACTGGGGTATTGCTCCAAATCTCCAACGGTCGCTTCATGTTAAATGCGGTACGAGGCTCGATGTTGATACAACGAATCTCATCATGAGATCCCGATCAGCGCGAGACACGTGTCTCCTCCTTATTTGTTCCTCTCTTGTCATTAAATGATAGTGTCGGCACTGGCGCAGCTTTTTCCACGTGTGGCCCACGTGGTGCTTGACGATTGGAAGGAAACGAGCTGTCGCTTCGATTGCCGTCATGCTGCCTCGCCGAGCGCGCTCGGGCATTAACTGCGGCTCGATTCGCCTGCCTCTCACCCATCTATAAATAGGGGTTGGGGGGCGGTTTTTACCATCGCGTGAAAACAGCTCTCCCTTCTCTTCAGCTCGCTCTTCCTCTCCTGCTTTCAGCTCACCTTTGCTCTTCTGCTCTAATGGCCTCCACTGCCGATGCTGCTGCTGCCGCCGCTGCTGCCACCGCCCAAGCCTCTGAGCCCGCCGCTGAGAGGGCGGTGGTCTGCATGGCTGCAAAACCCGATCGGGGTGCCCGTCGGGGACAGTATCCGGGCGGCGATCAATCTCCCTCGGGAGATCCTCGTCACCGAGATACCGCTCTCGGGGAGGCCGCCCCAGGGTACAGTAGCTTCCGTCGGGCTGCTGTGGTCTGGGCTGCGGTTCCCATTGAGCCATCTCGCCGGGGAGCTCCTGGAGTTGACGGGGCTTTGCCCTGCTCAGCTCTCAGGAAACTCCTGGGGGATACTTTACGGGCTGTCCCAGCTGGAGACCGCCCTGAAGGCTAGGATCCCACTGAGCTATCTGCTCAAAAAGTGGCTCCTCAAGCCCGGGCCGGTCTTCAGCACCGCGGGCTGCGGCTACTTCTACCTCGCCGGGCGGCCTGGCGAGGTGCTCCCCTTCTCCACCATCGAGAGCAAGGATCGCCACTGGAAGGACTATCCTTTCGTAGCGGTCGGCGACTGGCGCGGGCGGCACAGCGGAGTCCCGGCTCACCCCGGGGTTCCCCCGAAGGCGGTCTTCCGAGAGATCGCCTCCTTCCAGGCGGGGAAGAAGAAGTGCATCGCTCCCGACCGGGAGCGATCTCTGGACGAGGCGTTCCTTCACTACCTCGGGGGGCGGACTCCGGAGAGGATCACTGCTCCCGACTTCGCCTTCCAGCTGAAGGACGGGAAGACCGATGCTATTCTGCTGAAGCAGAAAGTCGTCCAGAAGAAGAAGGAGGAGGAGGTCGGCGCTATTCCGCCGATGCAGAACTCCCCTCCTCCCTCCAAAGGGGCCAGCAAGGGGGCAGGGAGCTCAGGAGGCAACCCCCGCAAGAAGGTGGTCCGGAGGCGGGCTTCGCCCATCCGCCTCAACGACCGCAACACCATGGAGATGCTCCGCCAGGGCGAAGCCTCCGCTCCTCCCCAACCTCCTCGCCCGGACGCCGGCCCAGGTCAGCCCCCCGCCCCAACTCCAATTGTCCGCCGCAAGATTCAAATGGTCGAGCCCGACGACCCGAACATCGACCTCCCGCTAACCATGGCGGAAGTCGAATCCGGGATGGCTCAGATATTAATGGGCTACTTCCCGGGCGATCTGACCGTCCCTCTTCGTGTAGCAGTGCTGACGCCGGAGATGGAGGCCCGCGGGAAGAAGAAGAAGGTAAAGCTTGCGGGGCCCGTACCTTTGAACGTCCAGACGGAGCAGCGACGAAAGGCGCTGGAGGAGGCGGGCTTGGATTCGGAGCCCAGTTGGACGGACTCCACGGAGGAGGCACCGGGCTCCGAGGAGGAGGAGCCCGCCCTTCAAGCTCTTCGGGCGGAGCCTACCGTTCCCGCCCAAGTGGAGAAGCCCCCGGCTCCATCAGCTCCCGCACCAGGGGTGGGACCGAGCGGGCAGGAGCTTCCACCTCCTCCCGCCGGGGTCGAGGTCCAGCAGGGTGGGGTGCCACCCTCTGCTCCTCGGGAAATTTCCCGTGAGGACAGTGGGCGAGAAACCCCCTCCGCCGCTGCGACCTCTACGCCCCCTACAGCTTCCATACCCGCTCCTCTGCCCTCGTCATCTGGACGGGGCAAGGAGAAAGCGGACTTCCCGGATGATCTGGGGGACTTGATCTTTAGGTCCCCCTCCTTCGTGGATATTGGCTCCGACTCTGAGTCCTCCAGCTCGGAAGCGGAGGCCAAGGGGGTCAGGGCGGACCCTCCAAGCCCGCCAGCAGCCGGAGCTCGCCCGGGGGAGGTGCCAGCCTCCACTCCTCCTGGCGTGCCCCCTCCTACCGAAGCTCCGGGGGGTCCCAGCACGGGCTCCTCTATGGAGGAGGAGAGGGCGCCCTACTATGTGCGGCAGTTGCTGGGCCGCAACGTCTTCGCCCGAGCCCCCTTCGCTTCAATAAGCGACCGCCTGACCGAGGTATCTCCTGCTCCCTCTGCCCTTGTGCCAAAAGATGTTAATTTTTAGCTAACTTTTTCATCTTCCTTGTGCAGGCGAAGAAACAAAGCCAGGCGCTGGCCACGGAGGTCGCTGGGGCCGGGAAGGCGCTGGCCGCCTTGTTCGACGATTCCCTTCGGGGGTCTGAGCGCAAGGTGGACGAGCACATCCACGAGCTCCAGCGGGCTTCGCATGCCGTGGCTCTTAAAGAGGCGGAGGAGCTTCGGCAGAGGGTCGCGACCCTGGTGTCGGGCATGGCCGAGCTGAAGGAGGCCCAGCTCAAGACCTCCGACGATCTCCAAAAGGCCGTGACGGAGCGGGACGAGGCCGTGACCGCAAGAGAGACCGCTAGGAAGGAGGCGGCTCAACTTCAAGGCGAGGTCGCTGCTCTGAAGATAGAGATCGCCGCCCTGAAGGAGACGCACGCGGAAGGCCTCCGGGCTCAACAAGGTCGCCTCCAAGCTCAGCTGGACGATCTCCTCAAGAAGGGCGCCTTGGCCGCTGTGGAAAGGTACAAGACCGAGAGGTCGAAGAAGCGGCGCCGAGGAGACGACAGCGGGGCGGAGGCCAGCAAGCCTTGAGCTCGCTTCTTTGTTTTGATTAATGGAAACTTAATGAAAACTTTCATCTTTTTGAGCTTGTCTCTTTTGTTCATTTCTTTCTCTGTGTCGCTTATGAGTCTGCTTTAGGAGTTTCGCAGCGATCTCGAGAGTGATACCCCGGGCGAGGCAGCTAATTCGATTCAACCTTTTTTTTATTTTAAAGTATATGCAAACGAAAAACTCGGTGTTGAGCGTCCATTTGGTGCGATTTATCCTTTCTTTTTCATGCACATAGCGTCACTTTGCTACGTAAAACATTCATAATGCACGTAAACTGCATGAGTTTCTTTGCACCACGATATAGTAGACTCTCATACGAACCCAACGACATATTGGTTCGCTCTCATACAATGCATGCATGAAAAATATGGAGCTCGGAAGTCCAAATTATCCTTTTATCGATAATCGCATTGGAACCTTATTGACGTCATTTCATGTGTGTTTTTCAGGGATTTGACCCGGTTCGCGATGCAGCCAGCTCAAGGGCATCATACTGAAGCGTTGGATATTCCAACGGTGCTCCGATAAAGATTGTACAACTTGTTTGGAGTCCACTACTGAAGAACGATGGAGAATGATAATTGCGCGATGATTTGGCCAAGCGGATACTTCATTAATAAGCCAATGCAGTGCATCAACACATCGGAGAGGAGAACTACACGCATAAGCGATGATGGATCCGGATGATGATGACCAAAGCCCATCATAGCCATACATTACCTTAGGTTCCTTAGCATCACGCTCGATCGATCCAATATTGAACCCAACTTAACACACAACCGAATGCCACATATTCCTCTCTCACGGACCACTTAATCACAGCCACCCCGGCATGCGCCCAGTACTTCAAAACACCCAACAACCCACTCTCCCTAATATAATCACGTCCGTTCTAATTTGAATACCATATATGCACCACCCCTGCACTCCGGAACCATTACATCCATTCCTTTCATTCTCTTTACCATCGCAACCGTCCATATCACTGCATGCATGCAAGCACCCGACCGTCCAAAACCCGGCCAGCACTTCATTACACCCAACAACTTAGTCCATCACAGCCGTCCGCACCCCCATAATCACAACTATCCATGCATCCCTTTGATATTATCCTTCTCTAAATCCCAACTGTCCAAGTCCATCACATGCATGCACCCCAACCTATCTCCTCTCTCCATCCCTTACCATACACATCCCCATTTGATCACAGCCGGCCGTGTCCCATGCACCCATCCGGATACCCACATCACAACCGCCCCTGTTGTTTCCATCTTTACTCAAAACCGAAACTCAGATCCACATCACAGCCGCCCGTTCCATACAGCCGTCCGATGGAGCTTCCCCACACAATCACAGCCGTCCGGTGCATCAAACCCGACACGATCGCTCAGCCCTTCCATGCATGCATGCATGCATGCATGCATGTGCACCGGAACCCAGTCGCTCTCTCTATCTCTCCCGTCCAAACCCACTACCCAGCCGATCACCCACTCCGGGTTTCTCTCTCAGCCCAAATCGCAGCCCTCCGTTTCTCTCTCTGAAAACCAACCGAGCGAACTCCACCCACCGATCGTCTATCTCTCTCCTTCCATAATAGACCCCGATTTTCTCTCTCTCCCTCCTTAATTCTCTCTTCCCTTCCCCACTTCCTCTCTCTAAATCCCCACCGGTTCTCTCTCATCCTACCCGATCGGGAGCCCACCGAACTTCCAGCTCTCTCTCACCTATTTTCTCTCTCTAAAACCCGACTGTTTCTCTCTCTTTCCTTATTCTCTCCTTTCTCTCTCTCTTTCCAAATCACAACCATCCATTTCAGCCGAGCCATGCACGTCCGCTGCTTTCCATGCGGAACTCTCTCTCTCTCCTATATAAAGGTGGCTCGGGAAAACGTGGAAGGGGGCTTGGACGACCGAACCATCCACCACCGAACGAGAGCTATCCTCGACCGAACCCATCTACCACATCCGAAAACCCCTCATCACGGATCTTGGCCCGAACCAACGAACACCATCTTCATCTTCCACCATTACCGACCAAAACCAAAAACCCTAAGCCTCCACATCCAGTCGCTATCATCCGTCATACGTTCACCATCCGAGCCGTCATCGAGCCATCATCGAAGCTACGACGTGAATGAGCCGAAGCGGAGAAAGCATCGAGGAACGCGATCGAGGCAAGCGAAGTCCACGGAGCAATCTTCAGGGGTGATCTGTACTTCGTTTATTTTCAGTCTTTCCTTTGATGTAACAAAACTCATGTCTAGCTAAACCGCATGCTAAGGCCTAGATGAAACCCTGGATCTAGTAGATGTTAGTTTATTTTATGTGTTCTATGCCGAGCCTTTCAACGATAACATATGATTTAATTTTGGATTTGCTATGATGATAAAAGAGTTCTCACATGGTATTGTCATGCATGCCTTGTAGTTAACGTTAGTCATCTTGTTAATCAAAGCCCAGTTTCATTGTATAATTAAAGCTTAGATCCATTGTGCTTAATCTTGACAATCGATGCTCTGCTATGTTAGCTTTGATCCATTGTGCTCTATTTAGACAATCGATGCTCTGTTTTATTACTCCATGCTTGAATTTAAATCATGCTTATGTCATTAATCTCGTATTAAAGCTTTAACGATCGCATCTCGAGAAAGCACGGGATTTGTTTCCCGCATGCTACTCGCATAAATTTAGAACACCACAATTTAAACATGGCATCTACGATGATCTAGCGGTGGATTCGACCGCCTTAGTATCTCATCCATATCCGAACAACCATACTGCACCGCATTACATTAGTTAATTTGCATGCTTTAATACTGCTTAGTTACTATTTCCATCACAATCTTATAAAACCAAATCAACAATCTTGCTCATTAAGTAACTTAAGTAAATAGTTAATAACCCTAGATTAGACCGCTCCCCTCATTAGCAATCCCTGTGGGATCGACCTCGTAATACTTACCGCTCCTACAAAGCGATTCGTGCACTTGCGAGTTATAATTTAGATCAAATTAACCCCTTAATTTAGGATTAGTTTAGATCGCATCAAGTTTTTGGCGCCGTTGCCGGGGATTGCAACGGAGCTTTCGAATTTAGGTTATTTCATATTTGCCCTATCTAGCTTAATTAGCTTAGTTATTATTCTCTATTTCTAAAAAAAAAAAAAACAAAAACAAAAACTTCTTTTCGAGCAGTGTATGTCCACGTGGACTCGCGTGAACGGCCGCTTAGTTCGAAACGAATCATTAGAAATTTCTCTCACCTTTGTGGGTAACGTCTTCATCTTTAATACAATGGCGAATGGAAACCCACCTCAAGCGATGACACTGAAGGAGTACATGTACCCTACTCGGTCCACTCAACCTTCTAGCATCACGCTTCCAGCCGTTACGGCTCACTTCGAAATTAAATCCGGCATGATACAAATACTACCGGTCTTCCGTGGCATGGCCAACGAAAACCCGTACCAACACGTTAGGGAGTTCGACGATATCTGCGGTACAATGAAATTTAATCAAGTTACTGATGACTCTCTCAAACTTAGGTTATTCCCGTTCTCCCTGAAAGAAAAAGCCAAAGCTTGGCTAATTTCGATACAACCGGGAACCTTTACGACCTAGAAGAGTCTAGCTGAAGCATTCTATAAGAAATTCTATTCCAAGCAGAAAACTGCTATTGTACGTCAATCCCTCAATATGTTTCATCAATTAGAGGGAGAGACTTTCTACACGTACTTCGAAAGATTCAAGGATCTTCTACTTGAATGCCCTCATCATGGGTTTGAAAAAATTCGACTGATCCAGATCCTCTACGAAGGTCTCAACTATACGACTAAGACTATGGTAGAATCTCTCTGTAATGGAGGATTCACCGAGAAGACTGTCGATGAGGCCTGGAATTATTTCGAGGAAATGGCAGAGAATACCTTAGAATGGGAGCCCGTTAGTGTTGATCCTAAGAAACCCATTGCCACTAGCAAAGGAGGTCTTTATAAAGTCGAATCTAGTTTCGAGGATGATGCCAAAATTACGGCACTAATACGAAGACTCGAAGCCTTAGAAGTGAACAGGGAGGCAAACACTACTGTGTCTGAACCTACTAGATTTAAGGAATCCCCCATCTGTGTCTTGTGTGACGGAACCGACCATCTGGTCGAGGATTGCCCTGGTTTACCAGTGGTTAAAGCTGAGCAAGCAAATGTGCTTGATACTTTCCGTAAGTTCAACCAAGGTAATAACCCTTATAGTCAAACCTATAATCCTGGTTGGTGAAACCATCCAAACCTTGCTTGGAAGCCACCACAAGGGTATGGAGGAGCATCATCTTTTCAAGGTCCTAATCAATACTCCTCCTCTAATCAACAGTATAGATCTAATAACCAGTTCAATCAAGAGAACCAAATTACTGCGGCACCACAAGCACCTCCCTACATCCCTCCTAATCAAAGAAAGCCATCTATAGAAGATATGCTCCAACAAATTATACAGAAACAGGAGCAATCTGACAAGGTCAATCAACTTGCTATAGCTAAATTAGAAACTCAATTTGAACAACTTGCATCGTCAGTAGGAGGACGAGAGAAAGGTCAATTTCCAAGCCAAACAGTGCCTAATCCGAAAGGACAAAGTTATGGCCAAAACTCTTCAAAAGGCCAGTTTGAACTTGGAACTACCTCTAGGGAACCCCATAAGGAAGTTCAAGCAATTCATACCCTAAGATCTGGCAAGGAAGTGGACAATCAAGTTCAAAATCCTGATGAAAACCAAACCAATACTGAAACTTCAAATGAGAACCATAGTCAACCTGCTCAAGAGGATACGACATCTCGAAAAGATCAAGAACCTGTCGTTGAATCTTGCGCAAGACCTTATATACCCAAGGCCCCATTCCCACAGCGCCTGCAAGCCAATAAAAAATCTAATCAAAATGAGGGCATCCTAGAAGTCTTTAAGAATATGCAAATCAATATCCCATTCTTGGATGCCCTCAAGCAAATACCCTCCTATGCTAAGTTTCTCAAAGACCTTACTACTATTAAAAGGAAAACGTCTGTTCCTTGTGCTGCTACTATGGCAGCCCAAGCCTCTTGTTTTATTCAACAGACTGTTACACCTAAGTATAAGGATCCGGGCTGTCCAACTATTTCTATAGGAATAGGAGACACAATAGTGGAAAAGTGTCTTCTGGATTTGGGTGCTAGCGTTAACCTTCTACCCTATTCGGTTTATACTCAATTAGGGTTGGGGGAGTTAAAACCCACAACCCTAACGTTACTTTTAGCCGATAGGTCTGTAAAAATTCCAAAGGGTGTAGTTGAAGATGTCATCATTAAGGTGGACGAATTCTACTTTCCTGCTGATTTTGTCGTCCTTGATACTGAACCAGTCCTAAACCCTAATAAACACATCCGTGTGATTTTAGGTCGACCATTCCTTGCCACGGCGGATGCTGTTATTCGATGTAGAAATGGAGTAATGACACTTTCATTTGGCAATATGAAGGTCAAACTCAATGTCTTTCGTAATAGCGTGCAACCTTTTGACATGGATGACGTTGAAGAAGTTGATATGATTGATACTCTGGTTGGTGATACTTTTGATAACTCTTGTTTTAGTGATCCATTAGAACAATGCTTAGCCCATTTCGGACTAGACATGGACATGGATGCATCCATTAGAGAAGTCAACACATTGTTAGATTCCGCTCCTCCCATGGATATAGGTCGATGGAAGGCTAGGATAGAACCCCTACCAGTAAATAAATCTATGCCTATTCCATCAATCATCGAACCTCCAAAGTTAGAATTGAAACCTCTCCCTGACACGTTGAAGTATACTTTTCTTGGTGACTCTGAAACCTTGCCTGTTATTATTTCTTCACAATTAGACAAGGACCAAGAAAAGCAATTACTTGACGTCCTACAAAAACATAGAGAAGCCATTGGGTGGACAATAGCTGATATAAAGGGAATTAGTCCTTCAATAGTAATGCACCAAATTCATCTCGAAGAGAATTCTAAACCCTCGAGAGAATCACAAAGGCGACTAAATCCCGTTATGAAGGAAGTAGTGCGAGGCGAAGTGATGAAGTTACTTGACGCAGGCATTATCTATCCTATATCTGATAGTCAATGGGTCAGCCCCGTACAAGTTGTTCCTAAAAAGTCTGGTGTTACCGTAGTTGCAAATGAAAACAATGAACTAGTCCCAACTCGAGTCCAAACTGGTTGGCGAGTTTGTATTGATTATAGGAAGTTAAACGCTATGACTAGAAAAGATCATTTTCCCTTACCTTTCATTGATCAAATGTTAGAGCGTTTAGCAGGTCATGCATACTACTTATTTTTGGATGGCTATTCGGGATATAACCAAATCCCAATTGCTCGTGAGGATCAAGAGAAAACGACGTTCACATGTCCGTTTGGTACATTTGCCTACCGTCGCATGCCCTTTGGGTTATGTAATGCACCTGCTACCTTTCAGCGGTGCATGTTGAGTATCTTTTCAGATATGGTAGAACGATTTTTAGAAGTCTTTATAGATGACTTCTCAGTGTTTGGATCTAACTTTGATGAAGGGCTTTATCACCTCTCTCTTGTTCTGATCTGTTGTAAGGAGAAGAACTTAGTTCTTAATTGGGAAAAATGTTACTTCATGGTCAAATCTGGTATTGTCTTAGGTCATATTGTGTCGGATAAGGGGATAGAAGTTGATAAAGCCAAGGTGGATCTTATCTCTAATTTACCACCTCCCAAAATTGTCAGAGAAGTGCGATCCTTCTTAGGACACGCTGGTTTCTACCGCCGCTTCATTAAAGACTTCTCAAAAATTTCTAAACCTTTATGTGACCTATTAGCCAAAGATGTCTCGTTCGAATTTACTCCTGCCTGCTTGAATGCCTTTGAAAGTCTTAAAACTGAATTAACATCAGCACCCATTATCCGACCTCCAGATTGGAATGCCCCATTTGAGGTGATGTGTGATGCATCGGATTACGCTCTAGGTGCCGTTTTAGGGCAACGAAGTGCTAAACTCCCCCACGTTATTCAATACGCGAGTAAAACTCTTAATGATGCTCAACTCAACTACTCCACTACTGAAAAAGAGTTATTAGCCGTCGTCTTTGCCCTAGACAAATTTCGTCCCTACTTAATTGGATCAAAGGTTATCATTTTTACTGATCACGCTGCGCTTAAGTATCTTCTCACAAAGAAAGACGCTAAAGCTCGATTAATCCGATGGATTTTATTGCTACAAGAATTTGACCTCGAAATTAGAGACAAAAAGGGATCGGAGAATGTAGTTGCCGACCACCTATCTAGGCTGATAGTTGAGCCAATGACAGAACCTACACCTATAGTCGAAACCTTTCCAGATGAGCAATTAATGCTAATATCTCATATTAGCACCCCATGGTATGCTGATATTGTAAACTACCTGGTCACAGGACAGATGCCTAATACTTGGATTAAACAAGAACGAATGTGATTCATATCGAAAGCCAAATGGTATTTCTGGGATGAGCCATATCTATTCAAATACTGTTCCGATCAAATTATCAGACGATGTGTCCCTGACTGCGATCATAAACATATTATGTCATTTTGCCATGACCACGCATGTGGTGGCCACTTTAGTGGTAAGAAAACCGCTGCAAAAATTTTGCAGTGTGGTTTCTATTGGCCGACCCTATTTAAAGATACTCATGCTTATTGTAAATCTTGTGATCGTTGTCAACGTCTTGGAAAAATTTCGAAACGTAATGAGATGCCCTTAAATCCAATTCTGATCGCTGAAGTCTTTGATGTTTGGGGCATTGACTTTATGGGACCTTTCCCTATGTCTTATGGTTGCCAATACATTCTAGTCTCTGTTGACTACGTCTCAAAATGGGTCGAAGCAGTCGCATGCAGAACAAATGACCACAAGGTCGTGGTCCAGTTCCTTAAAGAAAATATTTTTGCTAGATTTGGAACTCCACGTGCTATCATTAGCGATGGAGGTAAACATTTCTGCAATAGAATTTTTGAAGCATTAATGAAAAAGTACTGCGTCACCCATAAGGTAGCCACTCCCTACCACCCTCAAACTAGTGGGCAAGTTGAAATTTCAAACAGGGAGATAAAGACGATTTTAAAGAAAACAATTAACCCTAATAGTAAGGATTGGTCACTTCGGTTGACTGATGCTCTGTGGGTATATCGTACAGCTTTTAAAACTCCGATTGGAATGTCCCCATATCGCATAGTCTATGGGAAGGCCTGTCATCTGCCTGTCGAGTCAGAACATAGGGCCTATTGGGCGATCAAACGATTAAATTATGACCTCGATAAGGCTGGTAAACAAAGAAAACTTCAACTCGATGAGCTCGATGAGATTCGAAATGATGCGTATAATTGCGCTTAGCGATATAAGGATCGAATAAAAATCATGCACGATAAGATCATAATTCGAAAGGAATTATATCCAGGCCAAAAAGTCCTATTATACAACTCTAGATTGCATCTGTTCCCTGGCAAGTTAAAATCACGTTGGACGGGACCATACATTATCGACAAAATTCACCCATATGGTGCGGTAGAACTCTTAAATGATAAGGATGGAACCACTTTCCAAGTGAACGGACATCGGTTGAAACCATACCTTGAGTATCTGACCCCAGAAGTTGAAGAGGTACTTCTGGAAGATCCTATTTATCATGATTGATTTATCTATCTACGAAAAAATCCTCTATTGTATAATAGCTGTTAGTTGTTTTTTTTTATCATCTCCTATTTTTCTGTTTCAGTAGAATATCTGCTATTTATTTTTAGTTAAACTATGATTGTCTTTTCTTTTTCTTCGTGGCACTAACATTTTGCAGGAAACTATCATACAAAACACGTTTAAGGTATTATCCATCCTTAAAACTTTGTACTTTTATTTTTCATATATGTCCTAAAAAAATGCTATCATATAATGCCATCATCTCATTCATGAGCAAATCTAATTCATACATTGAGGACAATGTCTAAATTAAGTTTGGGGGTGTGATGTACCTTTTTGGAAAATCCTGTATGCATTCAATTTCCACAAAATTTTTCTGTTCTCATTTTGAATTTAAAAAAAAAAAAAAAATTGTTTTTTTAAAATAATAGTAATAATGCATCAACTTACGCTATAGTGGGACAGCTCGGCACATATGTCTTGGCGTATGTGTGTCTCGTCTGTAGTCCCCTACCAAAACTACAGTGTTCGTATAGAAATCGATAGGAACTTGCATTTGCATATTTTTATTTTTATTTTTTTCATATTTTAGTTTCTTATCGTATTGCTTTTGCCTTCTGTTTCGTTATTTTCGAAAAAATATATATATCTATTTATATTTCACCTTTATTTCAAGTTTTGTAATATAATTTTATCGTACTCGAATAGGACTATAAGGCACCTGGTAATCAAGGTATAAAGCCCAAGGATTAGCTAGAAAAAGTATGTCTAATATGGTTCTGACCCTTAGTAACCTTTTAGAGATTGTCAAAACAAACTAGGCTTGACTTTCACTTCACATCTGGCTTACACCTCTAGGGTCTAGATTCAAAGCTTTCATATCACCTAATAGTCACTTGGAGTCCTGATGAACCATGTGGATCTGGTTCACTTGGTTTGAAAAAAAAATATCATTAGAAAAGCGACCAGTGAATTTTAAGGTATAGCGGAAAGGGCTACCTATTAGCATGGTCTAGGACCTAATTATGTAAAAATCTTAACTTGTATGCCCTAGTATGAGTGAAGCCTGGTCGATAGGGTTATGAGAATGATCCTATGGATGCAGAGTGAATCAAATATAAAGGCAACATGAGGATGGCTACGTAACTCATGAGAGCGTTGGCAGCGTGTCATGGGCATAGAGTGCAGCTGGCATGGTACAAGTTAGGAAGGGATATATAATTAGATCCAGAAAAAAATAAGACCGAAAAAAAAAAAGAAAAAAAAAAAAAAAAAAAAAGAAAAGAAAATAGTGTGAAAGCCGTCGTTATAAACAATGTGGGGAAACTGGAATATCACATATAAAGCCGAAAGGTATTAAGGTGAATATCCACAACTCTCACTAGCCTGTCTAGATTAGCTGGTTTTGACTCAGGTCCTAAGGTCGACTTTGACCATTCTAGGAGACTGTTAGAATATTATGAATGTAGAGAACCAAACCCCCAGTTGTGTTTTGCCCAGACAGCACCATGCACTCGAGCATAGTTGACCTTGACCCTTTCTAGCGGGAAACTAATAGTTAGAACCTAAAGTGCGTACTTCGAAGCCGAAGCTTGGGTTAGATACCGTGTGAGTCTTGTGCCTTAGAAATTATATTTTTGAGTACTTTTTAATTATTCTGCGAAACCGACTTTTCTTATTTCTTATTTTTATTTAAAAAAAAAAATGGAAAAAAAAAATTTGAATTTTGTGGGTAGATTTACTGCAAACCCTCACGAGACAAAACTCGTCCACTAGGGTAACCTAGGGGTTTAACGGCTTGTTGCACGTGCTGAGTGCAATCGCGATTCCTGCGAAAGTGAGTTTGTTATTTTTATTCTTCTATTATTTTCGTCGTTATTTTGTTTGCTTTCTCGAGGACGAGAAAGATTTAAGTTTGGGGGTGTGTTGAGCGTCCATTAGGTGCGATTTATCATTTCTTTTTCATGCACATAGCGTCACTTTGCTACGTAAAACTTTCATAATGCACGTAAACTGCATGAGTTTCTTTGCACCACGATATAGTAGACTCTCATACGAACCCAACGGCATATTGGTTCGCTCTCATACAATGCATGCATGAAAAATATGGAGCTCGGAAGTCCAAATTATCCTTTTATCGATAATCGCATTGGAACCTTATTGACGTCATTTCATGTGTGTTTTTCAGGGATTTGACCCGGTTCGCGATGCAGCCAGCTCAAGGGCATCATACTGAAGCGTTGGATATTCCAACGGTGCTCCGATAAAGATTGTACAACTTGTTTGGAGTCCACTACTGAAGAACGATGGAGAATGATAATTGCGCGATGATTTGGCCAAGCGGATACTTCATTAATAAGCCAATGCAGTGCATCAACACATCGGAGAGGAGAACTACACGCATAAGCGATGATGGATCCGGATGATGATGACCAAAGCCCATCATAGCCATACATTACCTTAGGTTCCTTAGCATCACGCTCGATCGATCCAATATTGAACCCAACTTAACACACAACCGAATGCCACATATTCCTCTCTCACGGACCACTTAATCACAGCCACCCCGGCATGCGCCCAGTACTTCAAAACACCCAACAACCCACTCTCCCTAATATAATCACGTCCGTTCTAATTTGAATCCCATATATGCACCACCCCTGCACTCCGGAACCATTACATCCATTCCTTTCACTCTCTTTACCATCGCAACCGTCCATATCACTGCATGCATGCAAGCACCCGACCGTCCAAAACCCGGCCAGCACTTCATTACACCCAACAACTTAGTCCATCACAGCCGTCCGCACCCCCATAATCACAACTATCCATGCATCCCTTTGATATTATCCTTCTCTAAATCCCAACTGTCCAAGTCCATCACATGCATGCACCCCAACCTATCTCCTCTCTCCATCCCTTACCATACACATCCCCATTTGATCACAGCCGGCCGTGTCCCATGCACCCATCCGGATACCCACATCACAACCGCCCCTGTTGTTTCCATCTTTACTCAAAACCGAAACTCAGATCCACATCACAGCCGCCCGTTCCATACAGCCGTCCGATGCAGCTTCCCCACACAATCACAGTCGTCCGGTGCATCAAACCCGACACGATCGCTCAGCCCTTCCATGCATGCATGCATGCATGCATGCATGTGCACCGGAACCCAGTCGCTCTCTCTATCTCTCCCGTCCAAACCCACTACCCAGCCGATCACCCACTCCGTGTTTCTCTCTCAGCCCAAATCGCAGCCCTCCGTTTCTCTCTCTGAAAACCAACCGAGCGAACTCCACCCACCGATCGTCTATCTCTCTCCTTCCATAACAGACCCCGATTTTCTCTCTCTCCCTCCTTAATTCTCTCTACCGTTCCCCACTTCCTCTCTCTAAATCCCCACCGGTTCTCTCTCATCCTACCCGATCGGGAGCCCACTGAACTTCCAGCTCTCTCTCACCTATTTTCTCTTTCTAAAACCCGACTGTTTCTCTCTCTTTCCTTATTCTCTCCTTTCTCTCTCTATTTCCAAATCACAACCGTCCATTTCAGCCGAGCCATGCACGTCCGCTGCTTTCCATGCGGAACTCTCTCTCTCTCCTATATAAAGGTGGCTCGGGAAAACGTGGAAGGGGGGCTTGGACGACCGAACCATCCACCACCGAACGAGGGCTATCCTCGACCGAACCCATCTACCACATCCGAAAACCCCTCATCACGGATATTGGCCCGAACCACCGAACAACATCTTCATCTTCCACCATTCCCGACCAAAACCAAAAACAATAAGCCTCCACATCCAGTCGCCATCATCCGTCATACGTTCACCATCCGAGCCGTCATCGAGCCATCATCGAAGCTACGACGTGAACGAGCCGAAGCGGAGAAAGCATCGAGGGACGCGATCGAGGCAAGCGAAGTCCACGGAGCAATCTTCAGGGATGATCTGTACTTCGTTTATTTTCAGTCTTTCCTTTGATGTAACAAAACTCATGTCTAGCTAAACCGCATGCTAAAACCTAGATGAAACCCTGGATCTAGTAGATGTTAGTTTATTTTATGTGTTCTATGCCGAGTCTTTCAACGATAACATATGATTTAATTTCGGATTTGCTATGATGATAAAAGAGTTCTCACATGGTATTGTCATGCATACCTTGTAGTTAACGTTAGTCATCTTGTTAATCAAAGCCCAGTTTCATTGTATAATTAAAGCTTAGATCCATTGTGCTTAATCTTGACAATCGATGCTCTGCTATGTTAGCTTTGATCCATTGTGCTCTATTTAGACAATCGATGCTCTGTTTTATTACTCCATGCTTGAATTTAAATCATGCTTATGTCATTAATCTCGTATTAAAGCTTTAACAATCGCATCTCGAGAAAACACGGGATTTGTTTCCCGCATGCTACTCGCATAAATTTAGAACACCACAATTTAAACATGGCATCTACGATGATCTAGCGGTGGATTCGACCGCCTTAGTATCTCATCCATATCCGAACAACCATACTGCACCGCATTACATTAGTTAATTTGCATGCTTTAATACTGCTTAGTTACTATTTCCATCACAATCTTATAAAACCAAATCAACAATCTTGCTCATTAAGTAACTTAAGTAAATAGTTAATAACCCTAGATTAGACCGCTCCCCTCATTAGCAATCCCTGTGGGATCGACCTCGTAATACGCACCGCTCCTACAAAGCGATTCGTGCACTTGCAAGTTATAATTTAGATCAAATTAACCCCTTAATTTAGGATTAGATTAGATCGCATCACTCGGCATGCTCGCTAAAACTCAATATGGTCTCTGAGCCCGGAAAACGGTAAGCGAACCAAATAACTTCGAAAACTTCCCTACACTCAGAGAGTTAAACCATTTTTATTTTTGAAAGAAACTAATAAGTGCTAGCTGCCCCCTGCCCGGTTAATTTCCCTCGATGATCCTGTTCAGCGGACTTGCCCTTTGAGGGGTACGCTCACGCCAGGATGCTTCCGTTCATGGCAGGTGAACGCGAAGGATCCCGGTTAGGTTTAGAGTCCACTAGACAGCGGACTTCCCCGGAAATCTCATGGTCGCCCACTGGCTGCCTCTGAGGATCTCTGTCTTGCTTTAAGTTCGCACAACGGCGGACTGCCCCGGGAATCTCAAGGTCGCCCATTGGCTGCCTCTGAGGATCCCGGTCTTGCTTTAAGTCCGCACAACGGCGGACTGCCCCGGGAAGCTCAAGGTCGCCCACGGGCTGCCTCTGAGGATCCCGGTCTTGTTTTAAGTCCGCACAACGGCGGACTGCCCCGGGAATCTCAAGGTCGCCCACTGGCTGCCTCTGAGGATCCCGGTCTTGCTTTAAGTTCGCACAACGGCGGACTGCCCCGGGAATCTCAAGGTCGCCCACTGGCTGCCTCTGAGGATCCCGGTCTTGCTTTAAGTCCGCACAACGGCGGACTGCCCCGGGAAGCTCAAGGTTGCCCACGGGCTGCCTCTGAGGATCCCGGTCTTGCTTTAAGTCCGCACAACGGCGGACTACACTATAGATCAGGCGGGCTCTTGCTGCGCCGAGCTTCCGAGTTAGATTCTTTGTTGAAACCTTCATCGTTCATTCGTAACTTCTTCAGAAGATAATTTACAAAAAATCCCCTTATGCATAAAACTTGCGAAGGTGCAAAGCGTTCCAAGGTCGCTCTAACAGGTCGCCTTCAGCGGTCATCAACTGGTAAGCCCCCGAGCCTCGCGCTTCGCGTATTATGTAGGGGCCTTCCCAGTTCGCCGCGAGCTTCCCTGCATTAGGCTCTTGCGTGTTTGCGAACACCTTTCTCATCACCATATCACCAGCCTTGAATGCTCGATGGCGGACTCTTTTATCATATGCGCGCTTCATTTCTTGTCGGTATCCGGCGAGGTGCAGATTGGCGCGCTCTCGTCTTTCTTCGAGCTGATCGAGGGAGTCGGCGAGCAGAGCGTCATTATCGACCTCATCTGTAGCGAGCTTTCTTTCAGTGGGCAGCTCGGCTTCGATGGGTAACACAGCTTCACACCCGTAAGTTAGACTGAAAGGTGATTCGTTGGTCGAGCGACGTGGAGTGGTACGATAAGCCCATAGCATGCCGTCGAGCTCCTGCTCCCACAGCCCTTTCTTTCCTTCCAACCTTGTCTTGAGGTTGTCTAGGATTACACGATTCGTAGCTTCAGCCTGCCCATTGCTTTGAGGGTACCTTGGGGATGAAAACCTTAGGTCGACCCCATATTCAACACAAAAGCTTCTGACCAAGCGATTGTCGAATTGGCGATCATTGTCGGTGATGAGTACTCGAGGCAGCCCGAAGCGGCAGAAGATATTCTTCCAAAGGAAGTCCTTCACTTGCTTTTCGCTTATCTTAGCTAGCGGGACCGCTTCCACCCATTTGGTGAAGTAGTTCGTAGCCACTAAGATGAATTTCTTTTGCCGGGCTGACACGGGGAAAGGTCCCACAATATCCAGCCCCCATTGCTGGAAAGGCCAGGGGCTCGCCAGAGGATGCAGCTCTTCTGCGGGCATATGGTTCGTTGTGGCGTGCTTCTGCATTGGATACACCTCTGGGCGACCTTCAAGGCATCTTGCTCCAGAGTGGGCCACCAGTACCCTTGCCTCCGTACTTTCGCAGCTAGAGACCGCCCACCAGCGTGGTTTCCCAGCTCGCCAGAGTGAATGCAATTCAGAACTTCTTTGGTCTCCGGGCTCTCGACGCAACGAAGATTCGGCCCGCCAAAAGATCTTTGAAAAAGGCAATCCCAGCGAATGAGATAGCACCCAGCGCATTTCTCCACTCGCCGGGCTTCCTCTCTACCCTCTGGAAGCTCGCCCTTCCGGAGGAAACGAAGAATGGGGGCGGTCCACCCGCTGGGTGATACGTCGGTAGAGACTTGGTTAACAGCGGGCTCCATCAGTTGGAGCCGAGACTGATTTTGGACCTCGATGAGAATCTGGCGAGCCTCTGATGTTCCCAGCAGAGAGGCGGCGTTTGCCAAAGCATCAGCTCGCCTATTATCGGCCCACGGAATTTGCTCGAAGGAGATCTTCTCGAATTCCACGGCCTTGCCCTTTACCAGATCCACGTAGCCCGCCAACAACGCCTACCTCTTGAGCGAGCTCTAGACCAGCCAGCAACGCCTCATATTCCGCTTCATTGTTGGTAGCAGTGAAATCCAGCCGGACTGATTTCTCAAGTAGTACCTCCTGGGCGATCAGTGCGACCCCGATCCCAGCCCCCAAAGCGTTGGAGGATCCATCAACGAATAATTCCCAGCCCGCCACCTCTGAATGCTTAGCTGGAGGAAGCTCGCCTTGGTTGTCCAAGAACCTCGCCTTCCCAGGGTGCGCCTCAGTTGGCTCATCCTCCTGGTACTGGACCGGTTCTTCTATAGGGAAGTCCGCCAAGAAATCGGCGAGCGCCTGCCCTTTGACAGCAACTCGAGGGACATACTCCAAACCATAGGCAGCGAGCTCGGCAGACCATCGGTAGAGCCTGCTAGCTACCGAGGGTCTGGAGAGCGCGCTCTTTAGAGGGTGCTCCGTGATGACCTTGACAGGGTGCGCCGAGAAGTAGGGGTGAAGCTTTCTCGCGGTAAGGACCAAGGCCAATGCGACCTTCTCGATTGGTCGATACCGGAGCTCGGCGAGAAGCATTGTGTGGCTTACAAAGTAGACAGGCCGCTCCACCTTTGCTTCTTCCACAACAAGGACTCCGCTTACAGCATTCTCTGTGACCGCGAGATACACGCCAAGCTCGGCGCCCTCTTTGGGTGCCGCTAAGATCGGCGGGCTCGCCAGGTAGTCCTTGATCTTCTGAAAGGCGTGCTCGCACTTTTCATCCCAACAAATGCTCGCTCCTTTTTATAGCAACTCGAAAAGAGGTCGGCAATTGTCTGAGGATTTGGAGATGAACCGATTGAGTGCGGCAATTCGCCCGCACTTTTATAGCAACCGATTGAGTGGTACCCTAGGAATTTCCCGGAAGCCACCCCGAATGCGCACTTTGCCGGGTTCAGCCTCATTTGGTACTTTCTCAAAACTTCGAAAGTTTTGCGGAGATCGGCGACATGCCCCTCTCGCTTTCGACTCTTCACCAGGAGGTCGTCTACATAAACTTCGACATTCCTGCCGATTTGACCCTTGAACATCTGAGTGACTAACCTTTGGTAGGTCGCTCCAGCGTTCTTAAGTCCAAAAGGCATCACTCGATAGCAGAATAGCTTCTGGTAGCCCGCCCCAGAGTAGAAAGCGGTCTTCTCTTGATCGTCGACGTGCAGAGGTATCTGGTTATACCCTGAATATCCATCCATGAAGGATAGGGCCTGGAACCCGACAGCTGCGTCGACCAGTGCGCCTATTCGTGGAAGTGGAAAACCGTCCTTCGGGCATGCCTTATTGAGATCGGAGAAGTCAACGCACACTCTCACCGCCCCGCTCTTCTTGGGGACCGCCACAATATTAGAGATCCACTCAGGGAAGTGCGCCTCGCGTATAAAGCCAGCCCGCTCTAGCTTGTCTATCTCCGCCGCCACTGCAACGGACTTCGCAGCAGGTATGTGCCGAGCTTTCTGCTTGACCGGCGGGAACTCTTTCATGGTGTGCAGACATTGACAGGTGACCTCTGGGTCAATCCCTGGCATGTCCGTGAAGCTCCAGGCGAATACGTCACGGTATTCCCTGAGCAAGTCGGTTAGGGCCAGGACCTCGCCCTTGGTTAGCGAGGTCCCGAGACTAACAATCCTCCTCCCGTCGTCGCTTCCGATGTTGACTTCCTGCAACAGCTCGGCAATAGGAAAACTCCCTCGCTGGGACCCTGGTGGGCGGCCTTTATCCTCGAGCTCGAGATCCACACCACTCCCACCCGGGGGTGAAGTAGGGGACTTAAGCGAGGAGACCTCTCTCGGGCTTAGAGGGAGCCCGCTCGAGGGGGGCGTTAATTGCTAGGAGGGGGCGGGCCTCTTGGCCTCGGCGACCTCAACGTCCGCGAGGTGAAAGACGTCCTGCTCGCACCTGGTAGCAGCGACCTGGTCTCCTCGAATTACCACGACCCCTCCGCCGGTGGGAAATTTGAGGGCCTGGTGATTGGGCGAGGACACCGCTTTCATCTGCCTCAGCCAAGGTCGCCCTAGGATGGCATTGAAAGCGGACTGCCCATCCACCACCGCGAAGCGGGCTTGACGTACTTCCGGGCCCGCCGTTACAGTGAGGGTTATCTCCCCTACCACCTTAGCGACCTCGCCAGTGAAATCGGTGAGCGAGCCCGTTGAGGGAGACAAATCAATTTGTCTCAACCCCATTCGCTGGAAGGCCGACAAGAACAGGATGTCTACGGCACTTCCTGGGTCAACCAGGACCCGCCTCACTTCGATGTTTGCCATCATTAGGTGTATGACGAGGGGGTCATTGTGGGGGGTAACGACCCCGACCATGTCCTCTTCTGAGAACCAAATAAAGTCTCGGGCTTCTACCCTTGGCGGTTGGTGCAGTACAGGAGTTAGAGAAACGGAGAATACCTTCTGAGCCCGCTCCATCTCTCTAACTTGTCGACGAACCTCGTTGCTGGATCTTGGGCCGCTCAGGCGCCCGCTGGTGGTGTGACAGACCGCCGGCCCTCCCGGGGGCGGTGGAGGCAGGGCGGGCTCAGCGGGCCCCGGGCGATCTCCCTCCTGAGGAGCCCGCGCCGGTATCACCTCAAACCTCCTTGGAGGCGAAATGAATTGATCCAAATGGCCCTGGGTGACCAAGTCCTCGAGGTGGTTCTTCAGAGCCCGGCACCTGTTGGTGTGATGCCCGGGGCTGCGATGAAAGGCGCACCGCCGTGAATTGTCGGTTGAGCCGGGCTCCCCGACCTGCAGGGGGGGTGGATACTGAAAGAAAGGTTCGTTCCGAATCTGGTGAAAGATTTGCCCTGGCGAGTGGGTTAACACGGTGAAATCCCGCTCCCCGGGTCCCGGAGGCAGGCGCCAGTTCGCTGGCCTTCCAGCGACCACCTTGGGGGCTTCCGCGGGCTGTACGGCAGGAGCTGCGGGCGGTCCGGGCAAAGGTGCCACCTGTGGCACCTCCCGCCTCTCCACGGCTTTAACGACGAGAGGTCGCAGAACCGGAGGAGGTCGCTGCTCTACTGCCTTTCCCTTCCGGTCTAACACCGCATCTTCGAGCTTAATGTGCTGCTGGACAAGAGCGAAAAGCTCAACGATCGTGCGGGGATCCTTGATCACCAGCGCATCATGAAGTTTGGTCCCCTCGGGGAGGGCGTTCCGGAAGGCGCTCACCGTCGTGCGATCTTGTCCGATCGCATCCTCGAGGGCGAGGTAGGCGCTCCGAAAGCGCGTCGCGAAGCTTCGTAGGGTTTCGCGGGCTCCCATGGCCAAGGTGAAGAGAGACTCAATCCTCTTTGGGGGCTGCCTATTGCAGCGGTATTGCTCCAGAAATAGCCTGGAGAGAGTAGGGAAATCTGGAATGGTTCCCGAGGGCAGTTTGTGGAACCAATTTAACGCCGAGCCCGTCAAACTGCTCGGGAAAGCCCGGCACAAAACATGATCTTGGTCCCAGAAGAATAAAAGCTTCCGGTAAGCTAATAAATGGTCGACTGGATCTTGCGATCCATCGAACAGTACAAATTTAGGCGGCGTCCAGTGATGATGGAAACCTCCTTGGTGCACCTCGCTCGTGAAGGGCGAGCTACCCCCGTGGGCGGCGAGGTCCTCCAGCAGGTCTACCGTCGCGTTAGGTCGCTGCCAGTGCCCGGGGAAAACTCCCAGAGGCTGCTGCGCAGGTCCTAAGCGGCCGTGCACGCTCCCTCGAGGGAGGCCCGAGTCCACCCCGCGGCGACCCTCGGGGGCTACCGATTGGCGGCCTCCTCGCTGTTCGCCCGCGGACTCCTTCAGCGGGGCGGTTGGTCTGTGGGAGGCCATTGCCACTCGAGCGTCAGAAGTTATAGCCACCGTGGGCTCTTTCCCTCGTCGCCGATGGCGCGGGTTGCGATCCCGCTCTAGAGACCTTGCCTCCGATTCGTCAGAGTCGGCGCTCCGGCTACGACGACGTGGAATGGTCGCTCGCGAGGTCGCCTGGTTGCTAGACTGCTGGGTCACTAGCTTCTGCAACCTCGTAAGCGGGGTTTCCGGCACCCCGCGCACGGCTGCTCTCTGGACCGGGGGTTCCGGATGGGAAACCTGCCGAGCTGGAATGGTCGTGGGCGGGCGCGATGCTGAAGCTGGTGGTCGCACCGGAGACGCCGTCTTCGCCGGCCCGTACCGCCGGCTGGCCGCCGGAGCCTGACGCAATCGCATCAGTTCCTCCATCATGGCCCGCTGGGTGGCCAATATCTCCAACAGGAGCTGGTTACTCAGCGGGACGGGGGGCTGGGGGGTCTCAACAGGAGGTTCGCTGCGCGTAGACCTCGCACGGGTCCTCGGTCGCCTGCGTCCCCTTGTCGCCGGAGCCATCTTTGGGGGTTACGAGAGCCGACGGCGTTCAACCGCGTTGTCGTGGGAGTTCTCGCCGGAACCAGTCGAAAGATCCCACAGACGGTGCCAAAATATTCGGGGGAATTTTTTGCCGGTCCGTGCGGGCTACCTGCAAGACAGAGAAAAATCGTGAGAACGGCTGGCTCCCTTAGGAGCGCAGACCCTCCGACGCTCAAGTCAGTCACGGGTGCACAACGGCGAGCTGTTGTATACCAAAGTGGTAGGGAAATGGGATTCGAACCTGTACTATGGAGCCTGGGGGTGAGCATTTATAGACGCCGGCAACCTAACACGGCCCGACACGTGGAGATTCTTTCCAGAGCCTTCTAGACCCCCACAATCTGGCTCGCGTGGGTCTGACAGTCCTTGGTACTCGCGCCCTGACATTCTGTCGTTAAGCCTGCCAGGCGGTTTGAGTGGGGGAGAGCATCTTTCTTGTCGCGGCCAGGTGGCTGTTCTGGAATGTTCAAGTCTGGGCGGTCTCAGGGCGGAAGCAAAGGCAAGCTCGCCCTGCACTGCTCCGTCCTTTCATCCATATCTATCAAGAGTCGGACCTCGCGGGAGCAACCTCTTCGATAAACAGGGGTCTGGGCGAGCTTGGGCGAGCTCCTGAGCGAGCATGGGCGAGCTCCCGAGCGAGCTTGAGCGAGCTCCTGAGCGAGCATGGGCGAGCTCCTGCGCGAGCTAGACGAGCTCCTGAGCGAGCATGGCCGAGCTCCTGCGCGAGCTAGGCGAGCTCCTGAGCGAGCATGGGCGAGCTCCTGCGCGAGCTGGGGCGAGCTCCGGAGCGTGCTTTGTCGAGCTCCTGAGCGAGCTCTTGGCTTTGGGCCCCTTCAACCCAATGTGGATCTCGCTCCCTGTCAAGATGATTTGGTGAGCACGGGGGGGGGGGGGGGGGCGAACTCCTGGGCGAGTTTCAGCTACCCCCAATAGTATCCATTCTAATTCATTCGTACGATCCATTCTAATTCATTCGCACGATCCATTCTAATTCATTCGTACGATCCATTCTATTTCATTCGCACGAATGTATCCATTCTAATTCATTCGTACGATCCAATCTAATTATTTCGCACGATCCATTCTAATTCATTCGTACGATCCAATCTAATTCATTCGTATGACCCATTCTAATTCATTCGTACGATCCTTTCTAATTCATTCGCACGAATGTATCCATTTTAATTCATTCGTACGATCCATTCTAATTCATGCGCACGATCCATTCTAATTCATTCATACGATCCATTCTAATACATTCGTACAATCCATTCTAATTAATTCGTATGAATGTATCCATTCTAATTCATTCATACGATTCATTCTCATTCATTTGTATGATCCATTCTAATTCAATCGCACGAATGTATCCATTCTAATTCATTCGTATGATCCATTCTAATTCATTCGCACGATCCATTCTAATTAATTCGTACGATCCATTCTAATTCATTTGCACGAATGTATCCATTCTAATTCATTCGTATGATCCATTCTAATTCATTCGTATGATCCATTCTAATTCATTCGTAAAATCCATTCTAATTCATTCACATGAATGTATCCATTCTAATTCATTCGTATGATCCAATCTAATTCATTCGCACGACTCATTCTAATTCATTTGTATGATCCATTCTAATTCATTCGCATGAATATATCCATTCTAATTCATTCGTACGATCCATTGTAATTCATTCGCACGATCCATTCTAATTTATTCATACGAATATATCCATTCTACTTCATTCTTACGATCCATTCTAATTCATTCGTACTATCCGTTCTAATTCATTCGCACTAATGTATCCATTCTTATTCATTCGTACGTTCCATTCTAATTCATTCGCACGATCCATTCTAATTCATTCGTACGATCCATTCTATATCATTCGTACGATCCATTCTAATTCATTCGGACGAATGTATCCATCCTAATTCATTCGTATGATCCATTCTAATTCATTCGCACGATCCATTCTAATTCATTCGTACGATACATTCTTATTAATTCATACGATCCATTCTAATTCATTCGCACGAATGTATCTATTGTAATTCATTCGTATGATCCAATTTAATTCATTAGCACGATCCATTCTAATTCATTCGCACGATCCATTCTAATTCATTCGTATGGATATGTATCCATTCTAATTCATTTATACGATCCATTCTAATTAATGTGCACGATCAATTGTAATTGTTCATACGATCCATTCTAATTCATTCGCACGAATGTATCCATTCTAATTCATTCGTACGATCCATTCTAATTCATTCACATGAATGTATCCATTCTAACTCATTCGTACGATCCATTCTAATTCATTCACGCGATCCATTCTAATTCATTCGTACGATCCATTCTAATTCATTCATACGATCCATTCTAATTCATTCGCTCGAATGTATCCATTCATTCGTACGATCCATTCTAATTTATTCGTACGATCTATTCTAATTCATTCGCACGATTGTATCCATTCAAATTCATTCGTACGATCTATTCTAATTCATTCGCACGATCCATTCTAATTCATTCGTACGATCGATTCTAATTAATTCGTACGATGCATTCTAATTCATTCGTACGATCCATTCTAATTCATTCGCACGATTCATTCTAATTCGTTCGTACGATCCATTCTAATTCATTCATACGATCCATTCTAATTCATTCGCACGAATGTATCAATTCTAATTCATTCGTACGATCCATTCTAATTCATTCGCACGATCCATTATAATTTATTCGTACGATCCATTCTAATTCATTCGCACGAATGTATCCATTCTTATTCATTCGTATGATCTATTCTAATTCATTCGTACGATCCATTCTAATTCATTCATACGATCCATTCTAATTCATTCGTACGATCCATTATAATTCATTCGCACGAATGTATCCTTTCTACTTCATTCGTATGATCCATTATAATTCATTCATACGATCCATTCTAATTCATTCATACGATCCATTCTAATTCATTCGCACGAATGGATCCATTCTAATTCATTTGTACGATCCATTCTAATTCATTCACACCATCCATTCTAGTTCAATCGTACGATCCATTCTAATTCATTTGTACGATCCATTCTAATTCATTTGCATGAATCTATCCATTCTAATTCATTTGTACGATCCATTCTAATTCATTCACACGATCCATTCTAGTTCATTTGTACGATCCATTCTAATTCATTCATACCATCCATTCTAATTCATTCGTACGATCCATTCTAATTCATTCATAGCATCCATTTTAATTCACTCGCACGAATGTATCCATTCTAATCCATTCATACGATCCATTCTAATTCATTCCCACGATCCATTCTAATTCATTCGTACGATCCATTCTAATTCATTTGGATGATCTATTCTAATTCATTTGCACGAATGTATCAATTATAATTCATTCATACGATTTATTCTAATTCATTCGCACGATCCATTCTTATTCATTCGTACGATCCATTCTAATTCATTCGTACGATCCATTCTAATTTATTCGCACAAGTGTATCCATTCTAATTCATTCGTACGATCCATTCAAATTCATTCGCACGATCCATTCTAATTTATTTGTACGATTCATTCTAATTCATTCGTACGACCCATTCTAATTCATTCGTACGATCCATTCTAATTCATTCGTACGATCCATTCTAATTCACTCGTACGATCCATTCTAATTTATTCGCACTAATGTATCCATTCTAATTCATTCGTATGATCCATTCTAATTCATTCGCACGATCCATTATGATTCATTCATACGATCCATTCTAATTCATTCGCACGAATGTATCCATTCTTATTCATTCGTACGATCCATTCGCATTCATTCGCACGATCCATTCTAATTCATTTGTACGAACCATTCTAATTCATTCATACGAATGTATCCATTTTAATTCATTCGTACGATACATTCTAATTCATTTACACGATCCATTCTAATTCATTAGTACGATCAATTCTAATTCTTTCGCACGATCCATTCTAATTCATTTGTATGATCCATTCTAATTCATTCGAAATGAATATATCCATTCTAATTCATTCGTATGATCCATTCTAATTCAATCGCACGATCCATTCTAATTCATTCGTACAATCCATTCTAATTCATTCGTACAATCCATTCTAATTCATTTGCACGAATGTATCCATTCTAATTCATTTATATTATCCAATCTAATTCATTCGCACGATCCATTCTAATTCATTCGTACGATCCATTCTAATTCATTCTTATGATCCATTCTAATTCATTCGTATGATCCATTCAAATTTATTCGCACGAATGTATCCATTATATTTCATTCGTATGATCCATTCTAATTCATGTGCACGATCCATTCTAATTCATTCGTTCGATCCATTCTAGTTCATTCGCACGATTGTATCTATTCTAATTCATTCGTACGATCCATTCTAATTCGTTCTTACGATCGATTCTAATTCATTCACACGAATGTATCGATTCTAATTCATTCGTACGATCCATTCTAACTCATTTGTACGATCCATTTTAATTCATTCGCACGAATGTATTCATTCTAATTCATTCGTACGATCCATTCTAATTGATTCGCACGATCCATTCTAATTCATTCGTATGATTCATTCTAATTCATTCGTATGATCCATTCTAATTTATTCGCACAAATGTATCCATTCTAATTCATTCGTATGATCCATTCTAATTCATTCATATGATCCATTCTAAATCATTCATACGATCTATTCTAATTAATTCGCACGAATGGATCAATTCTAATTCATTCATACGATCCATTCTAATTCATTTTCACAATCCATTCTAATTCATTCGTATGATCCAATCTAATTCATTCGTACGATCCATTCTAATTCATTCGCACAAAAGTATCCATTCTAATTCATTCGCACGATCCATTCTAATTCATTCGTACGATCCATTCTACTTCATTCGCACGAATGTATCCATTCTAATTCATTCGTACGATCCAATCTAATTCATTCGCACGATCCATTCTAATTCATTCGTACGATCCATTCTAATTCATTCATACGATCCATTTTAATTCATTCGTATGATCCAATCTAATTCATGCGCACGATCCATTCTAATTCATTCATACGATCCATTGTAATTCATTCGTACGATCCATTCTAATTCATTCGCACGAATGTATCCATTCTAATTCATTCGTACAACTCATTCTAATTCATTCGTACGATCCATTCTAATTCAATCACACGAATGTATACATTCTAATTCATTCGTACGATCCATGCTAATTCATTCGCACGATCCATTCTAATCCATTCGTACGATACATTCTAATTCATTCGTACGATCCATTCTAATTCATTCGCACGAATGTATCCATTCTTATTCATTCGTACGATCCATTCTATTTCATTCGCACGATCCATTCTAATTCAATCATACGATCCATTCTTATTTATTCGTACGATCCGTTCTAATTCATTCATACCAATTTATCAAATCTAATTCATTCGTATGATCCAATCTAATACATTCACACTATCCATTCCAATTCATTCGTATGATCCATTCTAATTCATTCACACGAATATATCCATTCTTATTCATTCGTACGATCCATTCTTATTCATTCACACGATCCATTCTAATTCATTCGTATAAATATATCCATTCTAATTCATTCGTACGATCCTTTCTAATTCATTCGTACTATCCATTCTAATTCATTAGCACGACTGTATCCATTCTTATTCATTCGTACGATCCATTCTAATTCATTCGTACGATCAATTCTAATTCATTCGTACGTTCCATTCTAATTCATTCGTACGGTCCATTCTAATTCATTCACACGAATGTATCCATTCTAATTCATTCGTACGATCCATTCTAATTCATTTGCACGAAGCATTCTAATTCATTCGTACGATCTATTCTAATTCATTCGTACAATCCTTTCTAATTCATTCACACGAATGAATCCATTCTAATTCATTCGTAATATCCATTCAAATTCATTCACACGATCCATTCTAATTCATTCGTAATATCCATTCTAATTCATTCGCACGAATGTATCAATTATAATTCATTCATACGATCCATTCTAATTCTTTTGCACGATCTATTCCAATTCATTCATACGATCCATTCTAATTCATTTGTACGATCCATTCTAATTCATTCGCACGAATGTATCCATTCTGATTCATTCGTACGATCCATTCTAATTTATTCGCACGATCCATTCTAATTCATTTGTACGATCCATTCTAATTAATTCTTACGATCCATTCTAATTCATTCGCACGAATGTATCCATTCAAGTTCATTCGTACGATCCATTCTAATTCATTCGCACGATCCATTCTAATTCATTCCAACGATCCACTCTAATTCATTCGCACGAATGAATCCATTCTTATTCAATCGTACGATCAATTCGAATTCATTCACAGGATCCATTCTAATTCATTCGTACGATCCATTCTAATTCCTTCGTACAATCCATTCTAATTCATCCGTACGAATGTATCCATTCTAATTGATTCGTACGATCCATTCTAATTCATTTGCACAATCCATTCTAATTTATTCATTCGATCAAATCCAATTCTTTCGTACGATCCATTCTAATTCATTCGTACATTCCATTCTAATTCATTCACACGAAGGTATCCATTCTAATCCATTCGTACGATCCATTCTAATTCAATTGCATGATTGATTCTAATTCATTCGTACGATCCATTCTAATTAATTCGTACGATCCATTCTAATTCATTTGCACAAATGTATCCATTCTAAATCATTCGTACGATCCAATATAATTCATTCGCACGATCCTTTCTAATTCATTCGTATGATCCATTCTAATTCATTCGTACGATCCATTCTAATTCATTCGTACGATCCATTCTAATTCATTCGCACGAATGTATCCATTCTAATTCATTCGTACGATCCATTCTAATTCATTCGTACGATCCATTCTAATTCATTCGCATGAATGTATCCATTCTAATTCATTCGTACGATCCATTCTAATTCATTCGTACGATCCATTCTAATTCATTCGTATGATCTATTCTAATTAATTCGTACGAGCAATTCTTATTCATTCGCACGAATGTATCAATTCTAATTCATTCGTTCGATCCATTCTAATTCATTCGCACGATCCATTCTAATTCATTCGTACGATCCATTCTAATTCATTTGTACGTTCCATTGTTATTCATTCGTACGAACCATTCTAATTTATTTGCACGAATGTATCCATTCTAATTCATTCATACGATCCATTCTAATTCATGCGCATGATTCAAATTGATTCATTCGTATGATCCATTCTAATTCGTTCGTACGATCCATTTTAATTCATTCGCACGAATATATCCATTCTAATTCATTCACACGATCCATTCTAATTCATTCGTACGATCCATTCTAATTCATTCGCATGAATGTATCCATTCTAATTCATTCACACGATCCATTCTAATTCATTCGTACGATCCATTCTAATTCATTCGTACGATCCATTCTAATTTATTCGCACGATCCATTGTAATTTATTCGTACGATCCATTCTAATTCATTTGTACGATCTATTCTAATTCATCCGTACGAATGTATCCATTCTAATTCGTTCATACGATCCATTTTTATTCATTTGCATGATCCATTCTAACTCATTCATACGATCAATTCTAATTCTTCCGTACGATCCATTCTAATTCATTCGTACGATCAATTCTAATTCATTCGTACGAATGTATCCATTCTAATTCATTCGTACGATCCAATCTAATTCAATCGCACGATCCATTCTAATTCATTCGTACGATCCATTCTAATTCATTTGTACGATCCATTCTAATTAATTCGTATGATCCATTCTAATTCATTCGCACAAATGTACCCATTCTAATTCATTCGTACGATCCAATCTAATTAATGAGCACGATCCTTTCTAATTTATTCGTACGATCCATTCTAATTCATTCGTACAATCCATTCTAATTCATTCGTACGACCCGTTCTAATTCATTCTCACGAATGTGTCCATTCTAATTCATTCGTACGATCCATTCTAATTCATGCGCACGATCTATTTTAATTCATTCGTACGATCCATTCTAATTTGTTCGTACGATCCTTTCTAATTCATTCGCACAAATGTATCCATTCTAATTCATTCGTATGATCCATTATAATTCATTCGTACGATCCATTCTAATTCATTCGTACGATCAATTCTAATTCATTCGGACGAACGTATCCATTCTAATTCATTCGTGCGATCCATTCTAATTCATTCGCACGATCCATTCTAATTCATTCGTACGATCCATCCTAATTCATTCGTACGATCCATCCTAATTCATTCGTACGATCCATCCTAATTCATTCGTACGATCCATTCTAATTCATTCATACGATCCATTCTAATTCATTCATACGACCCATTTTAATTCATACGTACGATCCATTCTAATTCATTCACACGAATGGATCCATTCTAATTCATTCGTACGATCCAATCTAATTCATTCGTACGATCTATTCTAATTTATTCGTACGATCTATTCTAATTCATTCGCATTAAAGTATCCATTCTAATTCATTCGTATGATCTATTCTAATTTATTCGCACGATCCATTCTAATTCATTCATACAATCCATGCAAATTCATTCAAACAATCCATTCTAATGCATTCGTACGATCCATTCTAATTCATTCGCACGAATGTACCCATTATAATTCATTCGTACGATCCATTCTAAATCATTTGCACGATCCATTCTAATTCATTCGTACGATCCATTCTAATTCATTTGTACGATCTATTCTAATTCATTCGCACGAATGTATCCATTCTAATTCATTTGTACGATCCATTCTAATTCATTCGCACAATCCATTCAAATTTATTCGTACGATCCATTCTAATTCATTCGTATGATCCATTCTTTTTCATTCGTACGAATGTATCTATTCTAATTCATTCGTACGATCCAATCTAATTCATTCACACGATCCATTCTAATTCATTCGTACGATCCTTTCTAAATCATTCGTATGATCCATTCTAATTCATTCGTACGATCCATTCTAATTCATTCGCACGAATGTATCCATTCTAATTCATTCGTACGATGAATTCTAATTCATGCGCACGATCCATTCTAATTCATTCATACGATCCATTCTAATTCATTCGTACGATCCATTCTAATTCATTCGTACGAATGTATCCATTCTAATTCAATCGTACGATTCATTTTAGATTCATTTATACGATCTATTCTAATTCATTTACATGAATTTATCCATTCTAATTCATTCGTACGATCCATTCTAATTCATTCACATGATCCATTCTCATTTATTCGTACGATCCATTCTAATTCATTCGTACGATCCATTCTAATTCATTCGTACGAATGTATCCTTTCTAATTCATTCGTACGATCCATTCTAATTCATACGCACGATCCACTCTAATTCATTCGTACGATCCATTCTAATTCATTCGTACGATCCATTCTAATTCATTCGCATGATCCATTCTAATTCATTCACACGAATGTATCCATTCTAATTCATTCGTATGATCTAATCTAATTCATTCACACGATCCATTCTAATTCATTCGTAAGATTCATTCTTGTTCATTCGCACGAATATATCCATTCTAATTCATTCGTACGATCCATTCTAATTCATTCGCACGATTCATTCTAATTCATTCGCACGATCCATTCTAATTCATTCGTACGAATATATCCATTCTAATTCATTCGTACGATCCATTCAAATTCATTCGTACGATCCATTCAAATTCATTCGTACTATCCATTCTAATTCATTCGCACGAAAATATCCATTCTTATTCATTCGTACGATCCATTCTAATTCATTTGCACGATCCATTCTAATTCATTCGTATGATCCATTCTAATTCATTCGCATGAATGTATCCATTCTAATTCATTCGTACGATCAATTCTAATTCATTTGGACAATCCTTTCTAATTCATTCGTACGATCCATTCTAATTAATTCGTACGATCCATTCTAATTCATTCGAATGAATGTATCAATTCTAATTCATTCGTACGATCCATTCTAATTCATTCGCACGATCCATTCTAATTCATTCGCACGATCCATTCTAATTCATTCGCACGATCCATTCTAATTCATTCGTATGGATATGTATCTGTTCTAATTCATTCGTACGATCCATTCTAATTCATGCGCACGATCAATTCTAATTCATTCGCACGAATGTATCCATTCTAATTCATTCGTACGATCCTTTCTAATTCATTGATACGATCTATTCTAATTCATTCGCAAGAATGTATCCATACGAATTTAATCGTATGATCCATTCTAATTCATTTACACTATCCATTCTAATTCATTCGTATGATCCATTCTAATTGATTTGTACGAACCATACTAATTCATTCGCTAGATCCATTCTAATTCATTCGTACGATCCTTTCTAATTCATTCGCACGATCCATTCTAATTCATTCATACGATCCATTCTAATTCATTCACACGAATGTATCCATTCTAATTCATTAGTATGATCCAATCTAATTCATTCGCACGATCCATTCTAATTCATTCGTACGATCCATTCTAATTATTCATACGAATATATACATTCTAATTCATTCGTACGATCCATTCTAATTCATTCGCATGATCCATTCTAATTCATTCGTATGATCCATTCTAATTCATTAATATGATCCATTCTAATTCATTCGTATGATTAATTCTAATTCATTGGCACAAATGTATCAATTAAAATGCATTCGTACGATCAATTCTAATTCATTTGCACGATCTATTCCAATTCATTCGTACGATCCATTATAATTCATTCGTACGATCCATTTTAATTCATTCATATGATCTATTCTAATTCATTCGCACGAATGTATCCATTCTGATTCATTCGTACGATCCATTCTAATTCATTCGCACGATACAATCTAATTCATTCGTACGATCCATTCTAATTAATTCTTACGATCCATTCTAATTCATTCGCACGAATGTATCCATTCTAATTTATTCGTATGATCCATTTTAATTCAGTCGCACGATCCATTCTAATTCATTCGTATGATCCATTCTAATTCATTCGCCCGAATATTTCCATTCTTATTCATTCGTACGATCTATTCTAATTCATTCGCATGAACTTATCCATTCTTATTCATTCGTACGATCCATTTGAATTCATTCGCATGATCCATTCTAATTCATTTGTACAATCCTTTTTAATTCCTTCGTATGATCTATTCTAATTCATCCATACGAATGTATCCATTCTAATTCATTCGTACGATCCATTCTAACTCATTTGCACAAGCCATTCTAATTCATTCGTATGATCAATTCAAATTCTTTCGTACGATCCATTCTAATTCATTCGTACAATCCATCATAATTCATTCGCACGAATGTATCCATTCAAATTCATTCGCATGATCCATTCTAATTCAATCGCACGATCGATTCTAATTCATTCGTACGATCCATTCTAATTCATTCGTACGATCCATTCTAATTCATTCGCACAAATGTATCCATTCTAATTCATTTTTATGATCCAATCTAATTCATTTGCACGATCCTTTCTAATTCATTCGTACGATCCATTCAAACTCATTCGTAGGATCCATTCTAATTCATTCGAATGATCCATTCTAATTCATTCGCACGAATGTATCCATTCTAATTCATTCGTACGCTCCATTCTAATTCATGCGCACGATCCATTCTAATTCATTCGTACTATCCATTCTATTTCATTCGTATGATCCATTCTAATTCATTCGCACGAATGTATCCATACTAATTCATTCGTACGATCCATTCTAATCATTTGTACGTTCCATTCTAGTTCATTCGCGCGAATGTATCCATTCTAATTCATTTGTACGATCTATTCTAATTAATTCGTACGATCCATTCTAATTCATTCGCATGAATGTATCCATTCTAATTCATTTGTATGATCCATTCTAATTCATTCGCATGATAAATTCTAATTCATTCGTACGATCTATTCAAATTCATTTGTACGATCCATTCTTATTCATTCGTACGATCCATTCTAACTCATTTGCACAAATGTATCCTTTCTAATTCATTCATACGATCCATTCTAATTCATTCGTACGATCCATTCTAATTCATTCGTACGATCCATTCTAATTCATTTGTACGAATGTATCCATTCTAATTCATTCGTAAGATCCATTCTAATTCATTCGTACGATCCATTCTAATTCATTCGCACGAATGTATCCATTCTAATTCATTCGTACGATCCATTCGAATTCATTCGCACTATCCATTCTTATTCATTCGTACGATCCATTCTAATTCATTCGTACGATCCATTCTAATTCATCCGTACGAATGTATCCATTCTAATTCATTCGTACGATCCATTCTAATTCATTTGCACGATCCATTCTAATTCATTCGTACGATCAATTCTAATTCTTTCGTACGATCCATTCTAATTCATTCGTACGATCCATTCTAATTTATTCGCATGAATGTATCCATTCTAAATCATTCATACGATCTATTCTAATTCAATTGCACGATCGATTCTAATTCATTCGTACGATCCATTCTAATTCATTCGTACGATCCATTATAATTCATTCGCACGAATTTATCCATTCTAATTCATTCGTACGATCCAATCTAATTCATCCGCACGATCCTTTCTAATTTTTTCGTACGATCTATTCTAATTCATTCGTACGATCCATTCTAATTCATTCGCACGAATGTATCCATTCTAATTCATTCGGACGATCCATTCTAATTCATGCGCACGATCCATTCTAATTCATTCGTACGATCCACTCTAATTCATTCGTATGATCTATTCTAATTCATTCGCACGAATGTATCCATTCTAATTCATTCGTACGATCTATTCTAATTCATTCGTACGATCCATTCTAATTCATTCGCACGAATGTATCCATTCTAATTCATTCGTACGATGCATTCTAATTAATTTTTGTGGGTGCAAATTTTGGCAGAAGTTTACCAACTACCACGGGACCCACCGGCCCTGCCTGGTGGGCCCACGAGGACTACCACGGGACCCACCGGCCCTGCCTGGTGGGTCCACGAGGACTATCGCGGGACCCACCGGCCCTGCCTGGTGGGACCGAGAGCCTGTGGAATCCCCCAGAAGACGGTAGCGGGGCCCACCTGCTTTACCTGGAAGATCCCCAGATGCTGCAGCAGAAACCGCCATTTACCACCAGAGGATCCTATAAATAGCAGAGCCTTCGAATGTAGAACGATCCGAAATTTCTGATTTCCACTCTGAGATCTGTTTTTCAGAACCAGAGCTCTGGAATCTCTCAGCTTTCCACCTTTCACCTCTCTTTGATCTTCTTCTCTCCTTCGAAGAGATCCGAGGGTTTTTCAGTGATACTCGGCCTGTCGAGATCACTTCAATATAAGTGTTAGTGAATTCGGGTTGCTCCCTATAGCACGGAGACGTAGGCTTCGGCTGAACTCCGAGATCACACCTCTTGTGTCAGCTCTCTAATTGCATCTCTCTCTCTGTTTACATATCAAAAGTTGCAACTCCAATCGATAGATCTCCAATCGATAGATCGACCAACGATCTTCGACGTCAACTTCAACTTCAATTGACTGGTGCTGCGAAGTCTTCGGGTCGGCACGAAGATTTTCCCCCACAGTTTGGCGCCGTCTGTGGGATCGAGCAAAAAGTCCAACTCTCCGCTACTACTTGATCGGTTGAGCATACAACCGATCTTTATAGCCAAACTTCCTCGCCCCCTCGGTTGATCAGACAACTGATCGGACGTCGGCACTCTCGTTGCACCTTTCGCTCTCTGAATGGCGAGGACGAAACACCAGGGTCAACCAGAAGGAAGTAACACTCAACAACAAGCTCGTCTTGAGACTCGATCAATGAGTCAAAGGCTCAACTTCGGACAGCCCCTTGCTGTTCCTGAGATGGGGGTTCGCTCAGGGAGTGGGAGATCTGTCGATCGACCTATCGCCCATCCCGCACGACAATCGGTTGGGCAAACTACCCCCACTCCTGCTGAAGACCCTCCATCGACCTACCAAATCTCTGCGGTAGACTTCCAACTGCTCCAATTGGCAAAGCAAAACGCCACCCTCACCGCTGAGAGGGATGCTCTTAAGAAGGCAGCATCCGAGGCTGGAATCGCTCTTCCTATCCCCTCTACAAGTGAGAGGGTTGATCTTCCTCGACATTCAATCCACTCCGAGCAACGGAGGTCAATGGGCACTGCTGCCCTCGAGAGGATTCGACGTGACCCAACTCCCTCTGCTGCCCCCTGGAAGCAGAGTGTTTGGGACCGCCTCGATGACGAGTCTTCCAAATCATCCTCTGGCCACAACTGCGACAAGAGGGCACCTTCAAAGCTTAACATACCAAGGAAGCACCAAATGAAAGGCGCTCCTTCGAAAAGCCAAGTTTCCCCATCCATTCCACTTCAACGTGGACTCGGATCGGACCTTCGACACCGACTTCAACTGGCAATTACCTCCATGCTTGAGCAAGACCTTGCGATCTTGCCTCTTGACCCACCTCTAGGTCAAGGACACGGTCGTAGGGACGGGTATTACTCTACCGGGCCTCTACATCGAAGCCTCTTTGAATCAACATTCCCAAGGGGATGGAGAACTCCTATCCTCCCCAAATTCAACTGCGTCCGAGGAGATCCTACTCTCCACATCCTCGCATTCAAGCAAGCTTTAACGCCGCACGAAGAAGAAAACAACGTGCTCTGCCGCACCTTCGCAGGAAGCCTCGATGAGCCGTCACTCGATTGGTATCACAATCTCCGAGCTGGGTCCACCACCCAGTTCAATGTTTTGGCTAAACTCTTCGTGCAGCATTATCAACTCAATCTGAAGCCAGAGAAGAAGCTCGACTCTCTCTATCGGCTAAGGATGGGTGCTGATGAGACTCTCCGTAGTTGCACGAGGAGATTTCGCAACGAGCATGCTGCCCTCTCTGGAAGACATCTGGATGATGAAGCCATCATGTTGGCTTTCCAGAACGCTCTCCGATTCGATCTACACATTTACAACGACTTCATCCGTAATCCCCCTCCTTCTCTGGGTGCTATGTTCGATCGAATCCAGAGAGAGATCGAGGTCGAAGATGATCAAGTCGCTCGGAAAGGGCGAGAAACAAAACGAAGACCTGCTGAGAGAGAAGCTCCCAAGTATGCTGCCAAAGCTCACAACGCTGAGGCAGCAGCCCCTCCAGCCAACAAATGATCAAAGAATGACGGGCGTCGATCTCCAATAAAAACCACTTTCACCGAGTGGAATATGCCGGTCGAACAGATCCTCGATCGCATTCAACACGAAGAATTCCTTCGAAGGCCCAACCCACTTCAGCCGAATACAAAGTTCACGGCCGACAAAACTGTTTATTACGATTTCCATCGAAGCCATTGCCATTCCATCGATCGGTGCTATCGGCTAAAGTTTCATCTCAAAGACTTGTTGAGAGAAGGCCATCTCCATGAATTCACCAAAGAGGGACAAGATCAACGTCGATCCTCTGCAAAGGGGAAAGAGGCTAGCTGGATTCATCAGATCTCTTCCAACCCATCACCTCTCACCGTGAATGCCAATATCTTTGGCATTCATGGATCATTGCACAATCAATCAGTGACCGGGAAGGAAGTCGATCGACAGATTCGGCGCATCTTCCATGTTCGATCTACTGCGAACAAAGAAGATACCTGGATCGAGAAGCCCATCGAAGGTCTTGCTTGGCCGTCCATCGTCTTCAACGACACCGATCTTCAAGGAGTTCATACTCCACATCGAGACCCCCTAGTTTTGAAACTCATCATCGACGGAAGCACCGTCAATCGGATCCTCATCGACACCGGGAGTTCCATCGACATTATGTTCTCAGACTGCTTCAAACGTCTGGGACATAAATATCAAAGCCTTGACGTCGTTCCAACTGTGATCACTGGATTCAACGGCGAACAAAGCATCACGGTGGGTGAGTCGAGATTCACCATCGACCTCAGCCAGGAGACTCGAGTTTCGGTGAGGTTTGCAATTGTTGAAGGAATGTCTAGCTACAACGGCATTCTCGGGCGACCATTCCTCCACCAGATCAATGCCATCTCCTCTTCTTACCATCAACTACTCAAATTTGCAACTGGAGAAGGCATCGTCTGCATTCGAGGTGATCAGCAAGCTGGAAGGTCTTGTGAGGCCGCTGCGGCTAAAACAGATCGAAAGATCAATATTGCTCCTCCAAAGCGGCCACGAGATGAAGCTGGTCCCTCTTCCAAATAGCAATCAAAGGAGATTCCACTGACCGAGCCTCCACCAATCGAATGGGAAGCCTCACCTTGAATTGAAGAAATCATCCCTATCAATATCGGCAGTGGAGATCTCCCTCAACAAACATTTATTGGTACCGGTCTTAGCGACGCAGAAGCGCAAGACATGGTATCCTTCCTCCAGTCCAATATCGACGTCTTCGCCTGGTGTTTCGAAGACATGCCTGGTATCAATCCAGATGACGCTTGTCACCGACTTGCTATCAAAGAAGAAGTAAAGCCTGTCAAGCAAAAGCCACGCACCATCCGACCAGAGCTGCAAGTTGTTGTTCAAGAAGAAATCACCAAGCTACTCGCAGCAGGCTTCATCCGTGAAGTAGAGTATCCTACCTGGATCTCTAACATAGTTGCTGTTCCAAAGAAAAACGGGAAGGTCAGAGTCTGCATCGACTTTACCAATCTCAATAAGGCTTGCCCCAAAGACCCATTTCCCATGCCAAGGATTGATAGACTCGTCGATGCCACTGCTGGCCATGAGCTATTGTCTTTCATGGATGGGTACTCTGGATACAATCAAATTCCGCTTCATCCGGATGATCAAGAGAAGACATGTTTTGTGACTAGCCGAGGTCTCTACTGCTACAATGTAATGTCATTCGGCCTCAAAAATGCTGGTTCTACCTATCAAAGGTTAGTCACAAAAATGTTCGAAGATCAGATCGGTCGCAACATCGAAGTCTATGTCGACGACCTCCTCACCAAGAGCTCCACTAGAGGGAAGCATCTATCTGATCTGGCGGAAACTTTTTAAGTCCTTCGAAAATATCGTATGAAGCTCAATCCAGCCAAGTGCGCTTTCGGAGTTCAATCTGGCAAATTCCTGGGTCATCTTGTGACCAGGAGGGGTATTGAAGCCAATCCCGATCAAATTCGAGCTATCTTCGACATGCCATCACCTACCAATCGGAAGGAAGTACAACATCTCACGGGAAGACTCGCTGCCCTCAATAGATTCATCTCAAAGTCCTCCGACGAGTGTAAGCCTCTTTTCGACAAACTGCGAAAGGCAGATACTTCAGGGTGGAGTTCAACTTGCGAAGAAGCTTTTCAGAGCATCAAGAAATATCTGGTGCGAGCTCCTATCCTGACTGCTCCACTTCCAACAGAAGACTTGTGGCTCTATCTCGCCGTGACTGATCAAGCAATCAGTGCGGTCTTAGTCAGTAGAAGAGAAGGCGTCGAGCATCCAGTCTACTATATCAGCCACACTCTTCTTTCGGCTGAAACCCGCTATTCAAAAACTGAGAAGGTCATCCTAGCCTTACTCACTGCATCGCGTCGTCTTCAACCTTACTTCATCTCCCACCAGATCACTGTCATTTCAGAACATCCACTCAAAGATATCGTCGACAAAGCTGGTCGAGCTGGTCGAATGACCAAATGGGTGATCGATATGAGTGCTCTGGGGATTCAGTTCGAATCTCGCACTTCCATCAAAGGTCAAGCTGTTGCTGATTTTCTAGCTGTTTTTCAAGTTGAAGACCCCATCACTTGGGAAGAAGATGTCGACATACGCTTAGAAGATGAGGATAATCCTCTGATCATTCCTTTAACAAAAATTGATCCAAATCTCGAGGCTATTGCTGCAACTCCTCCATGGAAACTCTATACTGATGGAGCTTCGAGTTCGATCGGTTCGGGAACTGGGATAGTCTTAGTATCCCCCGAACTTGATCATCTACAAAAGGCCACTCTTCTCGGATTCAATGCCACCGACAACGAAGCCGAATACGAAGCACTCATTACCGGACTCGAAATGGCTGAATCCCTGGGGGTAGATCGAATCCTCGTCTACAGCGATTCCCAGCTGATCATAAGACAAATCAATGGAGAATATACAGCTCGAGAAGAAAGGATGCAACTCTATTTAGCCTTAGTACGACGTCTTCAACAACATTTTACTATTACTGAGTTCGTTCAAATCCCAAGAGCAGAGAACCGTGAAGCAGATGCCTTAGCCAATGCGGCCTCAGTTCTGGGAGATTCACTAGGAGGAAGGCAAATACAGATCGATTATCAAGAAGTGCCCAAGACCATCCCCGATCAACAGATCCTTGCTACTACAAAAGGATCTGGGGGTGGAGATCAGCTGACACTGAACCTCACTACTACAAGTGAGCTTGAAGACTGGAGACGACCAATTTTCGACTTCTTCCAGCATGGCAAAATGCCGACTTCTTCCAGCATGGCAAATCAAGCCCGAAGGCTTCAAAGGAAGCTCCCATGCTACATTCTACAAGGAGAAGATCTATATTTCAAATCTCACAACGGGATGTTGCTCAAGTGCCTTGGTCCCGAGCAAGCACAGGCAATCCTGATTGATATCCACTCTGGAGCTTGTGGGAATCATTCGGGAGGAAGATCTCTTGAAGCTAAGACAAAGCTGCAAGGTTACTACTGGCCTACAATGGCAAAAGATGCTCGACAAATTGTTCAAAGATGCGAACCATGCCAATGGCACGCTCGAGCTATCCATCTCCCTGCAGATGAGCTTCATCAATTATCAAGTCCATGGCCTTTCCATCAGTGGGGGTTGGACTTCTTAGGTCCTTTCCCACCAACTCCAAGCAAGAAGAAATATCTACTGCTGGCCACAGATTACTTCACTAAATGGGTTGAAGCGGTGCCACTCTTCCGAGAGACCGATGATGAAGTGATCAAATTCATTCGGCACAACATTTTCTCAAGGTTTGGTACACCACAAGTTCTAGTTGCTGACAATGGAGCTCAATTTGACTCCGATAAATTCCGAGAGTTCTGCCTGAACAACAGAATCAAGCTCTTCTACTCAACTCCAAGGTACCCTCAATGCAATGGTCAAGCTGAAGCCTCAAATAGAGCTATTCTTGGTATACTCAAGAAGAAACTCAACGACAAGAAAGGATTGTGGGAACAGGTTCTACCTGAAGTCCTTTGGGGATATCGCACAACTCCGAGAAAATCAACAAGGTTCTCACCCTTTCGTCTAACATATGGATCGGAAGCAGTACTCCCAACAGAAAACATATCAAGTACTCTGAAAACCAGGGCAGTTGAAGAAGGGATCAATGAAGAGCTTCGAGTCAATGATCTAGACTTCTCTGAAGAACTACGAGACCAAGCCTCCCTTCGTGTGGCCACGTATCAGCAGAAGATCAAACGAGCCTACGATGAGAAAGTCTACAAAAGACAGTTCCCAGTGGGCAGTCTAGTTCTCAGAGCAGTTTTCTACAACACCAAAGAACACAGCAGTGGGAAGCTTGCTCCCAACTGGGAAGGTCCATATATCGTTGAATCAGTAGGAGGCAAAGGTTCTTACAGACTGATCTCACCAGAAGGAGATAGATTGCCTCGAGCTTGGAATTCTAGACACCTCAAGTTGTTCTATCCATGATGTAAATTCTGTGATGAATAAAGTTCTCTTTCAAGTGTTCAAATGTGCAAGTGTTCAGCTTTTCAATTCAAGTTTTGAAGCAATTTCAAATTATCCATATTCAAGTTACCAGGTCTTTTAACAAGTTTGGGTGTTAGAGTTCCGACTCAACCCCTTACTAGCAAATGTTAAACTGACCCTCAATTTCAATATTCAATTTCAATCAAATTCTATATCGTCTAGCAGGTTTGGGTGCTTGAGTTGTGACTCAATCCCTCACATACAAATGTTACACGAATTCAAATTCAAATTTCAAGTTACAACAAGTTTGGGTAATCGAGTTGCGACTCGACCCCTTACATTCAAAAGATTGTATCTATTCTAATGCTATCCAGAACATGATGTTCAAAGGCATTCAACTCAAGTGACATCCAACTTTCAAACACCCAAAAAGATTTCTGTTATTATCAAAATGTGCCAAGTACAGGAGTGAGCTGCTACATGTCAAAGGTTTACAAGTGTAAACAACAGAGAAAAAGGTAGAAATACATCAGAGCTTGGCTACGCTTGGAGCGCGCGACCTCTCTCCTTTAGATTCGCCATGAGCCTTGCTCGCAACCGAAGCTTTAGAAGATCGGACACTGCTGGCATGTACCCTGAGTGCCTCTGCCGCTTTCTCGGCCGTTTCCCTGTAACTCTTGCATTCAGACATCGCATGCTCCAGTTGCTTCTTGGAAGACTCCTCTCTGGCAGTAAAGGCAGCATGCTGAGCAGCAAGTTGTTCTTTCAACTCCTTGATCTCGTTTGCGCGGCCACAGGACACGTTCTCAACCTTGACGAGCCGATTCTTCAAGGATTCAAGTTCATGACTCTGCGCCTCGCAACGGTCCTGCAACCCCTTGCTCTCTTGCTTCTCTTTGCGAAGATCCTCGATCTTGGCCTTAAGAGAGTTTTTCTTCGAAGTCAAAAGATCCCTCAGCTTATCCCTCTCTTCGTGGGCAGCCACCAGATCAGCTTTCAAACGGGACACCTCAGATGCGGCCTCCCGTTCTCCTGCCCTCCTAGAGAGAGAGCTAGTGATTCTCAAAACTGCTGAGCTCTGCAGATGGAAAGAGAGTTAGAATTATTCCGAAGATACAACTCGAATAGTGGATCAAGCAGATGCACATACCACTACATCTAGCCGATCGAAGGCTTCTTCAAAAGTAGCTTCCGGAAGATTGCAAAGCTTCCGGATTATGCTAGTAGGATGGTTGATATCAACATCACCCAAACTCCTTATCTTCTGAGCCTGGCCAGCAGGTGTACCTACAATCATGCAGCAGTTCAAAGTGTTAGAATATTTCAAGCTTCAAAGGCAAGACAATCAAGGCAAGTTAGTACAGATACCTGAAGCCTCGACCTGAGGAGCCTTTCCCTTCCTATGGTCGGAGCTCTTACCCTTGGGGGACGATTTCTCCTTGATGGGGGTTGACTCTGGCAGGGGTTGGGGAGTAGCATCACCCACCCGGCTTCCTCTCTCCAAGTGAGCAGGAGAGGGAACATCTCGAGGAGGTGAGGCTCCCCCTTCATCCTGATGCTCGCCTGGCTGATCGAGCCCTGCCACCATAGCAGCTACCTCCTCAGCCAGAGATCGTGAAGGGGGTGGGGGTTGTTCAACCTCCACACCCCCACTTGTAGTCGCCCCTTCGAGATGAGGAACCTCGGGAGGTATCTGATCGAGGGGTATAGGATTGCTTCCAACCCCACCACTCCCCGATATCTTGATCTTGAAGCGCAGTGGGTTCTTCTTCAATTCCCCAAAGTGATAAGTAGGAATCACTTTGGGGCCATCGCCCGTTGCATCTATAACCCCCTCCATCTTGCGAGCCTTAGCCTCGTCTATGAGGATAGGCTGCGAGTCCTCGTCAGCACCACCAGTGGGGGTGGGAGGAATTTCTTCCTCACCATCCCCATGTCCTTGGCCACCATCAGTGGGGGTGGGAGGAATTTCTTCCTCACCACCCCCATCTTCATCATCATCTTTGACATCTTCATCATCACCTTCGCCATCTTCGTCGTCATTATCATCATCGCCACCCTCATCCTCTTCCTCTTCGCCTCCACCTTCCTCCTCTCTCTCTTTTTCTTCTTCTTCCCTCTTTTTCTCTTCTTCTTTTTTCTTCTCCTCCTCAACATAGACTTTCTTTTTCTTCTTCGCCGGGCCCCTCTGCATCACCAATTTCTCCTCCATGGGCAAGCTGGGCCTGGCTCCGTACGCCTTCTTCTCAAATCGAAGTTTTCTGACAATTTTTCCTGACTGAGGGTCCTCCTCATAATCCGAGTAGATGACCTCGTTATCTTCATAGCGAAGCTTCGATCGGTGGAGTAGGTTGGCATTACCGTGTCGGACCGGGCAATTTGAGAATTGCTTCCATGACCGAGTCCCGCATGTCAACTCTAGGAAAAGGTTATCAGGGGCCCCTACTCGCTCTGAAGGCCACGAGAGAGCTCCTCCTGTGCAGTACATGTCGATCTCTTTGTGCACCTTGTATCGGGGAACCTCCGGTACTGACAGAGGGGTCCAAGCACCAGACACCGACAGCGGCCAGTCAGTGTAGAGTTTGTCAGAGCCGATGGTGTCGATGATCGGGCACAGGGCAGAGACACCCGTCAGATTGTAGAACGGGCTATCTTTCCTCCAGGCCCATCGATAGTGATAAAAGAAATACCCCAGCTCGATCCTGGCTTCTTCGCCTTCAGGGAGGCTGGAATAACATTCCCTGAGCTCCTTCTGGAAGTCCGACTCTACGCGGCAGAAAGAGTAGATAATCCTCCAGGCATTCCCAGTGACTTGCCCAGGGCAGAGACCGGAGGTGTTCAGCAACCTCACAGCAAAAGGCGGCAATGGAAGGCCCAGTCCATAGTTGAGCTGGCCAATCGTGACGATGGTTCCCATCACTTGCTCATTGCTCGCGTACGAGACGAAGATTGTCCGCCTGTCGACACCAAAAGTGGATAGAACTCCCGGAAGCGCTGGGCGAGCCTTTCCCTCTGTAAAACATGCCAGCAACTCCTGCAGCTTCTCTCTCTTCACATCTGTAAGTTAACTGCCAATATTGTATCCAAACTCAGGCTCCGCCTCCAAAGGTAGCTGCGGGCAAAGGACGAATCTCGCTTTGGGGATATGCTCCGGACGGGAGGGTGCAGAAGCGAACCCCACTCCTTAGTGCCTTTTGCCCAACTGGCCAAGTTCGAACTGCACCCTTCTTCGAACTACCAGAAGAAGCCATTTGACCGATCAAGAGGAAACGAACAAGAGTCAGGAAACAAGAGTCTGGACTTCGAAAAATTTTGAAAGCGTGAGGCGAAAATGACAGCGAGAAAAACTTATATACCCAGGGTAAACCGGCGCACAGATCGAGAAGACATGTGTCTTCACCATATCAAATCGCGTGTTTTTATAGGTACACGTGCCGTCTATCCATAGCAAGCGCAAAACCAGGCGAACAGTCACGACCAGACGAAACGTCAGACCACCGGTCCAAGCAAACCACCGGTCTGAGTGAACCGGACCGCCGGTTCAAAGGCATATTCAGGCAAACCGAAGATTCAAAGCGGAAAAATCGAACTCCATCAATATTCAAGACTCTGCCAAAGATCAAAGGAGGAGACCAAGCTATATCACTTCCTCAAAAATACAGGTTCAAAACTTTGGCTTGATCGGCTGATTTTAACCGATCGGTCAAACTTGACCGATCGGTTAAAATCGACCGATCGGTCGATTTTTTACTGGATCTGGCAAAAAACTTAGGTTTTTTGCCGATCACCCAAACCTTGACCGGCTGATTTTAGCTAATCGGTCAAACTTGACCGATCGGTCAAAATCAACCGATCGGTCGATTTTCTACTGGATCTGGCAAAAAACTTGGGTTTTTTGCCGATCACCCAAATCTTGACCGGCTGATTTTAGCCGATCGGTCAAACTTGACCGATCGGTCAAAATCAACCGATCGGTCGATTTTCTATTGGATCTGGTAAAAAACTTAGGTTTTTTGCCGATCACCCAAACCTTGACCGGCTGATTTTAGCCGATCGGTCAAACTTGACCGATCGGTCAAAATCAACCGATCGGTCGATTTTCTACTGGATCTGGCCAAAAACTTAGGTTTTTTGTCGATCACCCAAACCTTGACCAGCTGATTTTAGCCGATCGGTCAAACTGACCGATCGGTCAAAATCAACCGATCGGTCGATTTTCTACTGGATCTGGTAAAAAAACTTAGGTTTTTTGCCGATCACCCAAACCTTGACCGGCTGATTTTAGTCGATCGGTCAAACTTGACCGATCGGTCAAAATCAACCGATCGGTCGATTTTCTACTGGATCTGGCAAAAAACTTGGGTTTTTTGTCGATCACCCAAACCTTGACCGGTTGATTTTAGCCGATCGGTCAAACTTGACCGATCGGTCAAAATCAACCGATCGGTCGATTTTCTACTGGATCTGGCAAAAAACTTAGGTTTTTTGCCGATCACCCAAACTTTGACCGACTGATTTTAGCCGATCGGTCAACTTGACCGATCGGTCAAAATCAACCGATCGGTCGATTTTCTACTGGATCTGGCAAAAAACTTAGGTTTTTTGCCGATCATCCGAACCTTGACCGGCTGATTTTAGCCGATCGGTCAAATTTGACCGATCGGTCAAAATCAACCGATCGGTCGATTTTCTACTGGATCTGGCAAAAAACTTAGGTTAAACTTAGGTTTTTTGCCGATCACCCAAACCTTGACCGACTAATTTTAGCCGATCGGTCAAACTTGACCGATCGGTCAAAATCAACCGATCGGTTGATTTTCTACTGGATCTGGCAAAAAACTTAGGTTTTTTGCCGATCACCCAAAACTTGACCGGCTGATTTTAGCCGATCGGTCAAACTTGACCGATCGGTCAAAATCAACCGATCGGTCGATTTTCTACTGGATCTGGCAAAAAACTTATGTTTTTTGCCGATCATCCGAACCTTGACAGGCTGATTTTAGCCGATCGGTCAAACTTGACCGATTGGTTAAAATCAACCGATCAGTCAATTTTCTACTGGATCGGTCAAAAAACCATTTTTTTTGACCGATCACCCAATCCTTGACCGGTTGAATTTGACCGATCGGTCAAAATTGATCGATCGGTCAAAACTGACCGATCGGTCAAACTCGACCGATCGGTCAAAATTGACCGATCAGTCTTTTTTATGCTAACATTCGACAAGCTCCTTCGTGCCTTTTTTGCGACAGGGGGTTGCTATTTTTTGCACCAAATCCAAGTCAGCCAGAACGAACTCTAGCTAACTTGGAGGGGGTAACTGTGGGTGCAAATTTTGGCAGAAGTTTACCAACTACCACGGGACCCACCGGCCCTGCCTGGTGGGCCCACGAGGACTACCACGGGACCCACCGGCCCTGCCTGGTGGACCCACGAGGACTACCACGGGACCCACCGGCCCTGCCTGGTGGGCCCACGAGGACTACCACGGGACCCACCGGCCCTGCCTGGTGGGTCCACGAGGACTATCGCGGGACCCACCGGCCCTGCCTGGTGGGACCGAGAGCCTGTGGAATCCCCCAGAAGATGGTAGCGGGGCCCACCTGCTTTACCTGGACGATCCCCAGATGCTGCAGCAGAAACCGCCATTTACCACCAAAGAATCCTATAAATAGCAGAGCCTTCGAATGTAGAACGATCCAAAATTTCTGATTTCCACTCTGAGATCTGATTTTCAGAACCAGAGCTCTGGAATCTCTCAGCTTTCCACCTTTCACCTCTCTTTGATCTTCTTCTCTCCTTTGAAGAGATCCGAGGGTTTTTCAGTGATACTCGGCCTGTCGAGATCACTTCAATATAAGTGTTAGTGAATTCGGGTTGCTCCCTATAGCACGAAGACGTAGGCTTCGGCTGAACTCCAAGATCACACCTCTCGTGTCAGCTCTCTAATTGCATCTCTCTCTCTGTTTACATATCAAAAGCTGCAACTCCAATCGATAGATCTCCAATCGATAGATCGACCAACGATCTTCGACGTCAACTTCAACTTCAATTGACTGGTGCGGCAAAGTCTTCGGGTCGGCATGAAGATTTTCCTCCACAATTTGTACGATCTATTCTAATTCATTCGCACAAATGTATCCATTCTAATTCATTCGTATGATCCATTCTAATTCATTTGTACGATCTATTCTAATTCATTTGTACGATCCATTCTTATTCATTCGTACGATCCATTCTAATTCATTTGCTCGAATGTATCCATTCTAATTCATTCATATGATCCATTCTAATTCATGCGCACGATCCATTCTAATTCATTCGTACGATCCTTTCTAATTCATTCGCAAAAATGTATCCATTCAAATTTATCCATACGATCCATTCAAATTCATTCATACAATCTATTCAAATTCATTCATACGATCCATTCAAATTCATTCGCACGATCAATTTTAATTCATTCGTACGATCCACTCTAATTCATTCGTACGGTCCATTCTAATTCATTTGTACGATCCATTCTAATTCATTCGTACGATCTATTCTAACTCATTCGTACAATCCATTCTAACTCAATCGCACGAATATATCCATTCTAATTCATTCGTACGATCCATTCTAATTCATTTGTATGATCCATTCTAATTCATTCGCACGAATGTATCGATTCTAATTCATTCGTACGATCCATTCTAATTCATTCTTACGATCCATTTTAATTCATTCGCACGAATATATCCATTCTAATTCATTCGTACGATCCATTCTAATTCATTCTCACAAATGTTTCCACTCTAATACATTTTTACGATCCATTCTAATTCATGCGCACGATCCATTCTAATTCATTCATATGATCCATTCTAATTCATTCGTACGATCCAATCAAATTCATTCGCACGAATGTATCCATTATAATTCATTAGTACAATCCATTCAAATTCATTCGTACGATCCATTCTAATTCATTCGCACAAATGTATCCATTCTAATTCATTCGTACGATCCATTCTAATTCATTCGCACGATCCATTCTAATTTATTCGTACGATCCATTCTAATTTATTCGTACGGTCCATTCTAATTCATTCGCTCGATCCGTTCTAATTCATTCGTATGACCCATTCTAATTCATTCGTACGAATGTATCCATTCTAATTCATTCGTACGATCCATTCTAATTCATTTGTAAGATCCATTCTAATTCATTCACTCGATCCAGTCTAATTCATTCTTACGACCCATTCTAATTCATTCGTACGAATGTATCCATTCTAATTCATTCGTACGATCCATTCTAATTCATTTGCATGATCCATTCTAATTCATTCGTACGATCCATTCTAATTCATTCACTTGATCCATTCTAATTCATTCATACGATCCATTCTAATTCATTCGTATGATCCATTTTATTTATTTCGCACGAATGTATCCATTCTAATTTATTCGTACGATCCAATCTAATTCATTCACACGATCCATTCTAATTCATTCATAAGATCCATTCTAATTCATTCGTACGATCCATTCTAATTTATTCGTACGACCCATTCTAATTCATTCGCACGAATGTATCCATTCTAATTCATTTGTACGATCCATTCTAATTCATCCCCATGATCAATTCTAATTCATTCGTACGATTCATTCTAATTTATTTGTACGATCCATTCTAATTCATTCGCACGAATATATCCATTCTAATTCATTAGTACGATCCATTCTAATTCATTCGTACGATCCATTCTAATTCATTCGCACGATCCATTCTTTTTTATCCGTACGATCCATTTTAATTTTTTCGTACGATACATTCTAATTCATTCGCACGAAGGTATCTATTCTAATTCATTCGTACGATCCATTCTAATTCATTCGCACGATCCATTCTAATTCATTCATACGATCCATTCTAATTCATTCGTACGATCCTTTCTAATTTATTCGCACGAATGTATCGATTCTAATTCATTCGTACGATCCATTCTAATTCATTTGCACGATCCATTCTAATTTATTTGTAAGATTTATTCTAATTCGTTCGTACGATCCAATCTAATTCATTCACACAAATATATCCATTATAATTCATTCATACGATCAATTCTAATTCATTCATACGATCCATTCTAATTCATTCGCACGAATAAATCCATTCTAATTCATTCGTACGATCCATTCTAATTCATTTGCACGATCCATTGTAATTCATTCGTAAGATCTATTCTAATTCATTCGTACGATCCATTCTAATTCATTCGTATGATCCATTCTAATTCATTCGCACGAATGTAGACAATCCAATTCATTCATACAATCCATTCTAATTTATTCCTACGATCCATTCTAATTCTTTTGCATGAATGTATCCATTTTATTTCATTCGTATGATCCATTCAAATTCATTCCCACGATCCATTCTAATTTTTTGCACGATCCATTCTAATTCATTCGTACGATCCATTCTAATTCATTCGCGTTAAAGTATCCATTCTAATTCATTCGTATGATCCATTCTAATTCATTCGCATGATCCATTCTAATCTATTTATACGATCCATTCTAATTCATTCGTACAATCTATTCTAATTCATTCGCATGAATGTATCTATTCTAATTCATTCGCACAAATGTATCCATTCTAATTCATTCGTACGATCCATTATAATTCATTCGCACGATCCATTCTAATTCATTCGTACGATCCATTCTAATTCATTCGCACAATCCATTCTAATTCATTCACACGATCCATTATAATTCATTTATAAGATCCATTCTAATTCATTCGTATGATTCATTCTAATTCATTCGCACGAATGTATCAATTCTAATTCATTCGTACGATCTATTCTAATTCATTCGCACGATCTATACCAATTCATTCGTACGATCCATTCTAATTCATTCAAACGATCCATTCTAAATCATTAGTACGAATCCATTCTAATTCATTCGCACGAATGTATCCATTCTGATTCATTTGTACAATCCATTCTATTTCATTCGCACGATCTATTCTAATTCATTTGTATGATCTATTCAAATTCATTCGTACGAATGTATCCATTCTAATTCATTCGTAAAATACATTCTACGTCATTTGCATGATCCATTCTAATTCATTTGTACGATCAATTCTAATTCTTTTGTACGATCTATTCTAATTCATTCGTACGATCCATTCTAATTCATTCGCACGAATGTATCCATTCTAATTCATTCGTACGATCCATTCTAATTTAATTGCACGATCCATTCTAATTTATTCGTACGATTCATTCTAATTCATTCTAACGATCCATTCTAATTCATTCGTATGATCCATTCTAATTTATTCGCACGAATGTATCCATTCTAATTCATTCGTACGATCCAATCTAATTCATGAACACGATCCTTTCTAATTCATTTGTATGATCCATTCTAATTCATTCAAACGATCCATTCTAATTCATTCGCACGAATGTATCCATTCTAATTCATTCATACGATCCATTCAAATTCATGCGCATGATCCATTCTAATTCGTTCATATGATCCATTCTAATTCATTCGTACGATCCATTCTAATTCAATCGCACGAATGTATCCATTCTAATTCATTCGTACGATCCATTCTAATTCATTCGTACGATCCATTCTAATTCATTCGCACGAATGTATCCATTCTAATTCATTCGTACAATCCATTCAAATTCATTCTTACGATCTATTCTAATTCATTCGTTAGATCCATTCTAATTCATTCGCACGAATGTATCCATTCTAATTCATTTGTACGATCCTTTCTAATTCATTCGCATGATCCATTCTAATTCATTCGTACGATCCATTTTAATTCATTTGTACGATCCATTCTTATTCATTCGTACGATCCAATGTAATTCATTCGCATGAATGTATCCATTCTAATTCATTCATACGAACAATTCTAATACATTCGCACGATCCATTCTAATTCATTCGTACGATCCATTCTAGTTCATTCGTACGATCCATCCTAATTCATTTGCACAAATATATCCATTCTAATTCATTCGTACGATCCATCCTAATTCATTCATACGATCTATTCTAATTTATTCATACGATCCATTCCGATTCATTCACACGAATGGATCCATTCTAATTCATTCGCACGAATGGATCCATTCTAATTCATTTGCACGACCATTCTAATTCATTCATACAATCCATTCTAATTCATTCATACGATCCATTCTAATTCATTCGTATGATCTATTCTAATTCATTCGCACGAATATATCCATTTTAATTTATTCGTACGATCCATTCTAATTCATGCGCACGATCCATTATAATTCATTCGTACAATCTATTCTAATTCATTCGCACGAATGTATCAATTCTAAGTCATTCGTACGTTCCAGTCAAATTCATTCATACGATCTATTCTAATTCATACGCACGAATATATCGATACTAAGTCAATCGTACGATCCATTCTAATTCATTCGTACGATCCATTCTAATTCATTCGCACCAATGTATCGATTCTAATTCATTCGAACGATGCATTCTAATTCATTCGCACGGTCCATTCTAATTCATTCATACGATCCATTCTAATTCATTCGTACGATCCATTCTAATTCATTCACACTAATATATCCATTCTAATTCATTCCTACGATCCATTCTAATTCATTCATATGATCCATTCTAATTCATTCAGACGATCTATTCTAATTCATTCGCACGAATAGATCCATTCTAATTCATTCGTACGATCCTTTCTAATTCATTCGAATGATCCATTCTAATTCATTTGTACGATCCAATCTATTTCAGTCGTACGATCCATTCTAATTCATTCGTACGGTCCTTTCTAATTCATACGCACGAAAGTATCCATTTTAATTCATTCGTACGATCCATTCTAATTCATTCGCACGATCCATTCTAATTCATTCGTACGATCCATTCTAATTTATTCACACGATCCATTATAATTCATTCGTACTGTCCATTCTAATTCATTCGTACGAATGTATCCATTCCAATTCATTCGTACGATCCATTCTAATTCATTCGCACAATCCATTCTAATTCATTCGTACGATCCATTCTAATTCATTGGTACGATCCATTCTATTTCATTCGCACGAATGTATCCTTTATAATTCATTCGTACGATCCAATCTAACTCATTCGCACGATCCATTCTAATTCATTCGTACGATCCACGCTAATTCATTCGTATGATCCATTCTAATTCATTCGTACGATCCATTCTAATTCATTCGCACGAATATATCCATTCTAATTCATTCGTGCGATCCATTCTAATTCATGCGGATGATCCATTCTAATTCATTCATACATTCCATTCTAATTCATTCGCACGATCCGTTCTAATTCATTCGCACAAATGTATCCATTCTAATTCATTCGTACGATCCATTCTAATTCATTTGTAGGATCCATTCTAATTCATTCGCACGAATGTATCCATTCTAATTCATTCGTACGATCCATTCTAATTCGTTCGCATGATCCATTCTAATTCATTCGTAGGATCCATTCTAATTCATTCATAAGATCCATTTTAAATCATTCGCATGAATATATACATTCTAATTCATTCATACGATCCATTCAAATTCATTCGCATTATCCATTCTAGTTCATTCATACGATCCATTCTAATTCATTCGTACGATCCATTCTAATTCATTCGCACGAATGTATCCATTTTAATTCATTCGTATGATCCATTCTAATTCATTCGCACGATCCATTCTAATTCATTCGTACGATCCATTCTTATTCATTCGTATGATCCATTCTAATTCATTCGCACAAATGTATCCATTCAAATTCATTCGTAGGATCCATTCTAATTCATTCGTACGATCCATTCTAATTCATTCGCATGAATGGATCCATTCTAATTCATTCGTACGATCCATTCTAATTCATTTGCATGATCCATTCTAATTCATTCGTATGATCCATTCTAATTTATGCGTACGATCCATTCTAATTCATTTGTATGATCCATTCTAATTCATTCATACGAATATATCCAATCTAATTTATTCGTACGATCCATTCTAATTCATTCGCACGATCCATTCTAATTTATTCGTACGATCCATTCTAATTCATTCGTACGATCAATTCTAATTCTTTCGCACGAATGTATCCATTTTATTTCATTCGTACGATCCATTCAAATTCATTCACACGATTCATTCTAATTCATTCGTACGATCCATTCTAATTCATTCGTATGATCCATTCTAATTCATACGTATAATCCAATCTAATTCATTCGTATGATCCATTCTAATTCATTCGTATGATCCATTCTAATTCATTCGCACGAAAGTATCAATTCTAAGTCATTCGTACAATCCATTCTAATTCATTTGCATGATCCATTCTAATTCATTCGTACGATCCATTCTAATTCATTCGTACGATCGATTCTAATTCATTCGCACGAATGTATCCATTCTAATTCATTCACACGAATGCATCCATTCGAATTCATTCATACGATCCATTCTAATTCATTCACACAATCCATTCTAATTCATTCGCACGATCCATTCTAATTCATTCGTACGATCCATTCTAATTCAATTGCTTAAATATATCCATTCTAATTCATTCGCACGATCCATTCTAACTCATTCGCACGATCCATTCTAATTGATTCATACGATCCATTCTAATTCATTAATAAGATCTATTCTAATTCATTTGTACGATTCATTCTAATTCATTCGCACGAATGTATCAATTCAAATTCATTTGTACGATCCATTCTAATTCATTCGCACAATCTATTCCAATTCACTCGTACGATCCATTCTAATTCACTCGTACGATCCATTCTAATTCATTCGCACGCATGTATCCATTCTGATTGATTCGTACGATCCATTCTAATTCATTCGCACGATCCATTCTAATTCATTCGTACGATCCATTCTAATTAATTCGCACGAATGTATTCGTTCTAATTCATTCTAATTCATTCATACGATCCATTCTAATTCATTCGCATGATCTATTCTAATTCATTCGTACGATTCATTCATATTCATTCGCACGAATGGATCCATTCTTATTCATTCGTACGATCCATTTGAATTCATTCACATGATCCATTCTAATTCATTCATATGATCTATTCTAATTCATTCGTACGATCCATTATAACTCATTCGTACGAATGTATCCTTTCTAACTCATTCGTATGATCCATTCTAATTTATTTACAAGATCCATTCTAATTCATTCGTATGATTAATTCTTATTCTTTCGTACGATCCATTCTAATTCATTCGTATGATCTATTCTAATTCATTCGCATGAATGTATCCATTCTAATTCATTCGTACGATCCTTTCAACTTCAAGCGCACTATGCATTCTAATTCATTCGTACGACCCTTTCTAATTCATTCGTACGATCCATTCTAATTCATTCGTATGATCCATTCTAATTCATTCACACGAATATATCCATTCTAATTCATTCGTACAATCCAATCTAATTCATTCGCACGATCCTTTCTAATTCATTCGTACGATCCATTCTAATTCATTCGTACGATCCATTCTAATTTATTCGTATGATCCATTCTAATTCATTCGCACGAATGTATCCATTCTAATTCATTCGTACGATCCATTCTAATTCATGCGCACGATCCATTCTAATTTATTTGTATGATCCATTATAATTCATTCGTACGATCCACTTTAATTCCTTCGCACGAATGTATCCATTCTAATTCATTTGCACGATCTATTCTAATTCAATCATACGATCCATTCTATTTCATTTGCATGAATGTATCCATTATAATTCATTTGTACAATCCATTCCAATTTATTCGTACGATCTATTCTAATTCATTCGTACGATCCATTGTAATTCATTCGCACGAATGTATCCATTCTAATTCATTCGTACGATCCATTCTAATTCATTCGCAGATCCATTCTAATTGATTCGTACGATTCATTCTAATTCATTTGTACGATCCATTCTAATTCATTCGTACGATCCATTCTAATTCATTCGCACGAAAGTATCCATTCTAATTCATTCATACGATCCATTCTAATTCATTCACACGATCCATTCTAATTAATTCGTACGATCCATTATAATTCATTCGTACGATCCATTATAATTCATTCACACGATCCATTCTAATTCATTCGTACGATCCATTCTAATTAATTCATACGATCCATTATAATTCATTCACACGATCCATTCTAATTCATTCGCACGATCCATTATAATTCATTCGTACTATCCATTCTAATTCATTCGTACGAATGTATCCATTCTAATTAATTCGTACGATCTATTCTAATTCATTTGCATGATCCATTCTAATTCATTCGTACGATCCATTCTAATTCATTCGCACGAATGTATCCATTCCAATTCATTCGTACGATTTATTCTAATTCATTCGCACAATCCATTCTAATTTATTCTTACGATCTATTCTAATTCATTGGTGCGATCCATTCTATTTCATTCGCATGAATGTATCCATTCTAATTCATTCGTACGATCCAATCTAACTCATTCGCACGATCCATTCTAATTCATTCGTACGATCCATTCTAATTCATTCGTACGATCCATTCTAATTCAATCGTATGATCCATTCTAATTCATTCGCACAATGTATCCATTCTAATTCATTCGTACGATCCATTCTAATTAATGCGCACGACCCATTCTAATTCATTCATACAATCCATTCTAATTCATTCGTACGATCCATTCTAATTCATTCGCACAAATGTATCCATTCTAATTCATTCGCACGATCCATTCTAATTCATTCGTATGATCCATTCTAATTCATTCGCACGAATGTATCCATTCTAATTCATTCGCACGATCCATTCTAATTCATTCGTACGATCCATTCTAATTCATTCATAAGATCCATTCTAACTCATTCACATGAATGTATCCATTCTAATTCATTCGTACGATCCATTCTAATTCATTCGCACTATCCATTCTAATTCATTCATACGATCCATTCTAATTCATTCGTACGATCCATTCTAATTCATTCGCACGAATGTATCGATTTTAATTCATTCATACGATCCATTCTAATTCATTCGCACGATCCATTCTAATTGATTCGTACGATCCATTCTAATTCATTTGCACAAATATATCCATTCTAATTCATTCGTATGATCCATTCTAATTCATTCATACGATCCATTCTAATTCATTCATACAATCCATTCTGATTCATTCGTACGATCCATTCTAATTCATTCGCATGAATGGATCCATTCTAATTCATTCGTACTATCCATTCAAATTCATTTGCACGATCCATTCTAATTCATTTGTACGATCCATTCTAATTTATTCGTACGATCCATTCTAATTCTTTTGTACGATCCATTCTAATTCATTCGTACGAATGTATCCAATCTAATTTATTCGTACGATCCATTCTAGTTCATTCGCACGATCCATTCTAATTCATTCGTACGATCCATTCTAATTCATTCGTGCGATCCATTCTAATTCATTCGCACGAAAGTATCGATTCTAATTCATTCGTACAATCCATTCTAATTCATTCGCACGATCTATTCTAATTCATTCGTACGATCTATTCTAATTCATTCATTCGATCCATTCTAATTCTTTCGCACGAATGTATCCATTCTAATTCATTCGCACGAATGTATCCATTCTAATTGATTCGTACGATCCATTCTAATTCATTCGCACGATCCATTCTAATTCATTCGTACGATCCATTTTAATTCATTCGCACGAATATATCCATTCTTATTCATTCGTACGATCCATTCCAATTCATTGACACGATCCATTCTAATTCATTCGTACGATCCAATCTAATTCATTAATAAAATATATTCTAATTCATTCGTACGATTCATTCTAATTTATTCGCACGAATGTATCAATTCTAATTCATTCGCACGATCCATTGTAATTCATTCGCACGAACTAATCCAATTCATTCGTACGATCCATTCTAATGCATTCGTAGGATCCATGCTAATTCATTTGCACGCATGTATCCATTCTGATTCATTCGTACGATCTATTCTAATTCATTCGCATGATCCATTCTAATTCATTCGTACGATCCATTCTAATTCATTCACACAAATATATTCATTCTAATTCATTCGTACGATCCATTCTAATTCATTCGCACGATCCATTCTAATTCATTCATACGATCCTTTCTAATTCATTCGCATGAATGTATCCATTCTTGTTCATTCGTACGATCCATTTGAATTCATTCGCACGATCCATTCTAATTCATTCATACAATCCATTCTAATTTATTCGTACGATCCATTCGAATTCATTCGTACGAATGTATCCATTCTAATTCATTCGTACGATCCATTCTAATTTATTTACACGATCCATTCTAATTCATTCGTACGTTAATTCTAATTCTTTCGTAAGATCCATTCTTATTCATTTGTATAATCCATTCTAATTCATTCACACAAATGTATCCATTCTAATTCATTCGTATGATCCCTTCTAATTCAAGCGCACGATCCATTCTAATTCATTCATATGATCCATTCTAATTCATTCGTATGATCCATTCTAATTCATTCGTATGATCCATTCTAATTCATTCGCACGAATATATCCATTCTAATTCATTCGTACGATCCAATCTAATTCATTCGCACAATCTATTCTAATTCATTCGTATGATCCATTCTAATACATTCGTACGATCCATTCTAATTTATTCGTACGATCCATTCTAATTCTTTCACACGAATGTATCCATTCTAATTCATTCGTACGATCCATTCTAATTCATGCGCACGATCAATTCTAATTCATTCGTACGATCCATTATAATTTATTCGTACGATCCAATCTAATTTATTCGCACGAATGTATCCATTCTAATTCATTCGTACGATCTATTCTAATTCATTCATACGATCCATTTCTATTTCACTTGCATGAATATATCCATTCTAATTCATTCGTACAAACCATTCTAATTCATTCGTACGATCTATTCTAATTCATTCGTACGATTCAGTCTAATTCATTCGCACGAATGTAATCATTCTAATTCATTCCTAAGATCCATTCTAATTCATTCGCACGATCCATTCTAATTCATTCGTGCGATCCATTCTAATTCATTCGTACGATCCATTCTAATTCATTCGTACGAATGTATCCATTCTAATTTATTCGTACGATCCATTCTAATTCATTCGCACGATCTATTCTAATTCATTCGTACAATCCATTCTAATTAATTCATACGAATGTATCCATTCTAATTAATTAATACGATCTATTCTAATTCATTTGCACGATCCATTCTAATTCATTCGTACGATCCATTCTAATTCATTCGTACGATTCATTCTAATTCATTCGCACGAATGTATCCATTCCAATTCATTCGTACGATCTATTCTATTTCAATCGCACAATCTATTCTAATTCATTCGTACGACCTATTCTAATTCATTGGTATGATCCATTCTATTTCATTCGCACGAATGTATCCATTCTAATTCATTCGTACGATTCAATCTAACTCATTCGCACGATCCATTCTAATTCATTCGTATGATGCATTCTAATTCATTCGTACGATCCATTCTAATTCATTCGCACGAAGGTATCCATTCTAATTCATTCGTACGATCCATTCTTATTCATGCGCACGATCTATTCCAATTCATTCATACAATCCATTCTAATTCATTCGTAAGATCCATTCTAATTCATTCGCACAAATGTATCCATTCTAATTCATTCATACGATCTATTCTAATTCATTCGTCTGATCCATTCTAATTCATTCGCACGAATGTATCCATTCTAATTCATTCGTTCGATCCATTCTAATTCATTCGCACGATCCATTCTAATTCATTCGTACGATCCATTCTAATTCATTTATACAATCCATTCTAAATCATTCGCACAAATGTATCTATTCTAATTGATTCGTACGATCCATTCGAAATCATTCGTACGATCCATTCTAATTAATTCGTAAGATCAATTGTAATTCATTCTAATTCGTACGATCACTTCTAATTCGTACGATCAATTCTAATTCGTACGATCAATTCTAATTCGAACGATCAATTCAATTCTAATTCTAATTCGTACGATTAATTCTAATTCGTACGATCAATTCTAATTCTATTTAATTCATACGATCAATTCTAATTCGTACGATACATATCCATTCTAATTCATTCGTACGATCAATTCTAATTCATTTGCACGATCCATTCTAATTCATTCGTATGATCCATTCTAATTCATTCGTACGATCCATTCTAATTCATTCGCATGAATGAATCAACACTAATTCATTCGTACGATCCATTATAATTCATTCACACGATCCATTCTAATTTATTTGCACGATCCATTCTAATTCATTCGTATGGATATGTATCCATTCTAAATCATTCGTGCGATCCATTCTAATTCATGCGCACGATCCATTCTAATACATTCATACGATCCATTCTAATTCATTCGTACAATCCATTCCAATTCATTCGCACTCCATTCTAATTCATTCGTACGATCCATTCTAATTAATTCATACGATCCATTCTAATTCATTCGCAAGAATGTATCCATTCTAATTCATTCGTACGATCCATTCTAATTCATTCGCACGATCCATTCTAATTCATTCGTACGATCCATTCTAATTAATTCGTATGATCCATTCTAATTCATTCTCCCGATCCATTCTAATTCATACGTACGATCCATTCTAATTTATTCGCATGATCCGTTCTAATTCATTCGTACGATCCATTCTAATTCATTCACACGAATGTATCCATTCTAATTCATTCGTATGATCCAATCTAATTCAATCGGACGATCCATTCTAATTCATTCTTATGATCCATTCTATTTTATTCGTACGAATATATCAATTCTAATTCATTCGTACGATCCATTCTAATTCATTAGCATGATCCATTCTAATTCATTCGTACGATCCATTCTAATTCATTAGTACGATCCATTCTAATTCATTCGTACGATCCATTCTAATTCATTCGCACGAATGTATCCATTCTTATTCATTCGTACGATCCATTCTAATTTATTTGAACAAAAGTATCCATTATTATTCATTCGTATGAGACATTTGAATACAGTCGCACGATCCATTCTAATTCATTCATACGATCCTTTCTAATTCCTTCGTACGAACCATTCTAATTCATCCATATGAATGTATCCATTCTAATTCATTCGTACGAACCATTCTAATTCATTTGCATGATCCATTCTAATTTATTCGTACGATCAATTCTAATTCTTTCGTACGATCCATTCTAATTCATTCATACGATCCATCATAATTCATTCGCACGAATGTATCCATTCAAATTCATTCGTAAGATCCATTCTAATTCAATCGTACGATCGATTCTAATTCATTCGTACGATCCATTCTAATTCATTCATATGATCCATTCTAATTCATTCGCACGAATGTATCCATTCTAATTCATTTGTACGATCCAATCTAATTCATTTGCACGATCCTTTCTAATTCATTCGTACGATCCATTCTAATTCATTCGAATGATCCCTTCTAATTCATTCGCACGAATGTATCCATTTTAATTCATTCGTACGATCCATTCTAATTCATGCGCACGATCCATTCTAATTCATTCATACGATCCATTCTAATTCATTCGCACGAATGTAACCATTCTAATTCATTCGTACGATCCATTCTAATTCATTCGTACGATCCATTCTAGTTCATTCGTACGAATGTATCCATTCTAATTCATTCGTATGATCTATTCTAATTCATTCATACGATCTACTCAAATTAATTCGTACGATCCATTCTAATTCATTCACTCGAATGTATCCATTCTAATTCATTTGTACGATCCATTCTAATTCATTCGCACGGTACATTCTAATTCATTTGTATGATCCATTCTAATTCATTCGTACGATCCATTCTAATTCATTTGTACGATCCATTCTTATTCATTCGTATGATCCATTCTAATTCATTTGCACAAATATATCCAATCTAATTCTTTCACACGATCCATTCTAATTAATGCACATGATTCATTCTAATTCATTCGTACGATCCATTCTAATTCATTCGTATGATCCATTCTAATTCATTTGTACGAATGTATCCATTCTAATTTATTCGTAAGATCCATTCTAATTCATTCGTACGATCCATTCTAATTCATTCGCACGAATGTATCCATTCTAATTCATTCGTACGGTCCCTTCGAATTCATTCGCACGATCCATTCTAATTCATTCGTACGATCCATTCAAATTCATTCGTACGATCCATTCTAATTCATCCGTACGAATATATCCATTCTAATTCATTCGTACAATCCATTCTAATTCATTTGCATGATCTATTCAAATTCATTTGCAGGATTAATTCTAATTCTTTCATACGATCCATTCGAATTCATTCGTACGATCCATTCTAATTCATTCACATGAATGTATCCATTCTAATTCATTCGTACGATCCATTCTAATTCAATTGCACGATCGATTCTAATTCATTCATACGATCCATTCTAATTCATTCGTATGATCCATTCTAATTCATTCACACGAATGTATCCATTCTAATTCATTCGTACGATGTAATCTAATTAATTCGTACGATACTTTCTAATTTATTCAAACGATCCATTCTAATTCATTCGTACGATCCGTTCTAATTCATTCGTACGAATGTATCCATTCAAATTCATTAGTATGATCCATTCTAATTCATGCGCACGATCCATTCTAATTCATTCGTACGATCCACTCTAATTCATTCGTACGATCCATTCTTATTTATTCGCACGAATGTATCCATTCTAATTCATTCGTACGATCCATTCAAATTTATTCGTACGATCCATTCTAATTCATTCGCACGAATGTATCCATTCTAATTCATTCGTATGATTTCTTCTAATTAATTCGTACGATCCATTCTAATTCATTCGCATGATCCATTCAAATTCATTTGTACGATATATTCTAATTCATTTATACGATCCATTCTTATTCATTCATACGATCCATTTTAATTCATTTGCTCGAATTTATCCATTCTAATTCATTCATATGATCTATTCTAATTGATGCGCACGATCAATTCTAATTCATTCGTACGATCCATTATAATCCATTCGTACGATCCATTCTAATTCAATCGCAAAAATGTATCCATTCAAATTCATTCGTATGATCCATTCAAATTCATTCATACGATCCATTCTAATTCATTCGTACGATCCATTCTAATTCATTCGTACGAATGGATCCACTTTAATTCATTCATATGATCCATTCTAATTCATTCGCACGATCCATTTTTATTCATTCGTACAATCCACTCTAATTCATTCGTACGATCCATTCTAATTCATTCGTACGATCCATTCTAATTCATTCGTACGATCCATTCTAATTCATTCGCACGAATGTATCCATTCTAATTCATTCGTACGATCCATTATAATTCATGCGCACGATCCATTCCAATTCATTCGTGCGATCTATTCTAACTCATTCGTACGATCCATTCTAATTCAATCGCACGAATATATCCATTTTAATTCATTCGTACGGTCCATTCTAATTCATTCGTACGATCCATTCTAATTCATTCGCACGAATGTATCGATTCTAATTCATTCGTATGATCCATTCTAATTCATTCGTATGATCCATTCTAATTCATTCGCACGAATATATCCATTCTAATTCATTCGTACGATCCATTCTAATTCATTTGAGCGATCCATTCTAATTTATTCGTACGATCCATTATAATTCATTTGCACGAATGTATCCATTCTAATTCATTTGTACGATCCATTCTAATTCATTTGTACGATCCATTCTAATTTATTTGTACGATCCATTCTCATTCATTCGCACGAATGTATCCATTATAATTCATTTGTACGATCCATTTTAATTCATTCGTACAATCCATTCTAATTCATTTCGTACGATCCATTCTAATTCATTCATACGATCCATTTTAATTCATTCGTACGATCCATTCTAATTCATTCGCACGAATGTATCTATTCTAATTCATTCGTACGATCCATTCTAATTAATTCGCACGATCCATTCTAATTCATTCGTATGATCCAATCTAATTCATCCGTACGATCCATTCTAATTCGTTCGTATAATCCATTCTAATTCATTCGCACGAAAGTATCCATTCTAATTCATTCTTACAATCCATTCTAATTCAATTATACGATCCATTCTAATTCATTCGTACGATTCATTCTAATTCATTCGCACGAATGTATCCATTCTAACTCATTCGTACAATCCATTCTAATTCATTCGCATGATCCATTCTAATTCATTCGCAAGATCCATTCTAATTCATTCGTACGATCCATTCTAATTCATTCTCACGAATGTATCCATTCTAATTCATTTGTACGATCCATTCTAATTTATGCAGACGATCTATTCTATTTCATTCAAATGATCCATTCTAATTCATTCGTACGATCCATTCTAATTCGTTCGCACGAATATATCCATTCTAATTCATTACTACGTTCCATTGTAATTCATTCGTACGATCCATTCTAATTCATTCGCACGAATGTATCTATTCTAATTCAATCGTACGATCCATTCTAATTCATTCGCACGATCCATTCTAATTCATTCGTACGATCCATTCTAATTCATTCGTACGATCCATTCTAATTCATTTGCTCGATCCATTCTAATTCATTCGTACGACCCATTCTAATTCATTCATACTAATGTATCCATTCTAATTCATTCGTACGATCCATTCTAATTCATTCGTACGATCCATTCTAATTCGTTCGTTCGATCCATTCTAATTCATTCGTACGACCCATTCTAATTCATTCGTACGAATGTATCCATTCTAATTCATTCGTACGATCCATTCTAATTCATTCGTACGATCCATTCTAATTCATTCGCACGATCCATTCTAATTCATTCGTACGATCCATTACAATTCATTCGTATGATCTTGTCTAATTCATTCGTACGATCCATTCTATTTCTTTCGCACGAATGTATCCATTCAAATTTATTCGTATGAGCCAATCTAATTCATTCGCACGATCCATTCTAATTCATTCATACGATCTATTCTAATTCATTCGTATGATCCATTCTAATTTATTCGTATGATCCATTCTAATTCATTCGCACGTATGTATCCATTCTAATTCATTTGTACGATCCATTCTAATTTATGCACACGATCCATTCTATTCATTCATACGATCTATTCTAATTTATTTGTACGATCCATTCTAATTCATTCGCACGAATATATCCATTCTAATTCATTAGTACGATCTATTCTAATTCATTCGTACGATTTATTCTAATTCATTCGCACAAATGTATCCATTCTAATTCATTCATACGATCCATTCTAATTCATTCGCACAATCCATTCTTATTTATCTGTATGATCCATTCTAATTCAATCGTACGATCTATTCTAATTCATTCACACGAATGTATCCATTCTAATTCATTCGTACGATCCATTCTAATTCATTCGCACGATCCATTCTAATTCATTCGTACGATCCTTTCTAATTCATTCGCATGAATGTATCCATTCTAATTCATTCGTACGATCCATTCGAATTCATTCGCACGATCCATTCTAATTCGTTCGCACGATCCATTCTAATTCATTCGTACGAATGTATCCATTCTAATTCATTCATATGATCCATTCTAATTCATTCGCACGATCCATTCTAATTCATTCGTAAGATCAATTCTAATTCATTCGTACGATCCATTCTAATTCATTTGCACAAATGTATCCATTCTTATTTATTCGTACGATCCATTCTAATTCATTCATACGATCCATTCTAATCCATTCGTACGATCCATTCTAATTCATTCGCACGAATGGATCCATTCTAATTCATTCGTGCGATCCATTCTAATTCATTTGCACGATCCATTCTAATTAAATTGTACGATCCATTCTAATACATTCGTACGATCCATTCTAATTCATTCGCACTAATGTATACAATCTAATGCATTCGTACGATCCATTCTAATTTATTCCTACGATCCATTCTAATTCTTTCGCTCGAATGTATCCATTCTATTTCATTCTTATGATCCATTCAAATTCATTCGGACGATCCATTCTAATTAATTCGTACGATCCATTCTAATTCATTCGTACGATCCATTCTAATTCATTCGCACGAAAGTATCCATTCTAATTCGTTCGTATGATCCATTCTAATTCATTCGCACGATCCATTCTAATTCATTCGTATGATCCATTCTAATTCATTCGTATGATCTATTCTAATTCATTCGCATGAATGTATCCATTCTAATTCATTCGTACGATCCATTCTTATTCCTTCGCACGATCCATTCTAATTCATTCGCACGATCTATTCTAATTCATTAATAAGATCCATTCTAATTCATTCGTACGATTCATTCTTATTTATTCGCATGAATGTACCAATTCTAATTCATTCGTACGATCTATTCTAATTCATTCGCACGATCTATTCCAATTCATTCATATGATTCATTCTAATTCATTCATACGATCCATTCTAATTCATTAGTACGATCGATTCTAATTCATTCGGACGAATGTATCCATTCTGATTTATTCGTACGATCCATTCTAATTCATTCGCACGATCCATTCTAATTCATTCGTATGATCCATTCTAATTCATTCGCATGAATGTATCCATTCTAACTCATTCGTACGATCCATTCTAATTCATTCGCATGATATATTCTAATTCAATCATATGATTTATTCTAATTTATTCGAAGGAATGTATCCATTCTTATTCATTCGTACGATCCAGTCGAATTCATTCGCACGATCCATTCTAATTTATTCGTACGATCCATTCTAATTCATTCATACGATCCATTCTAATTCATTCATACAAATGTATCCATTCTAATTCATTCGTACGATCCATTCTAAGTCATTTGCCTGATCCATTCTATTTCATTCGAACGATTAATTGAAATGGATCATATGAATGAATTAGAATAGATACATTCATGCGCATGAATTATAATGGATCATATGATTCATTCTAATATATTTATACGATCCATTCTAATTCATTCGTACGATCCATTCTAATTCATTCGTACGATCCATTCTAATTCATTCGCACGAATGTATCCATTCTAATTCATTTGTATGATCCTTTCTAATTTAATCGCACGATCCATTCTAATTTATTCGTCTGATCCATTCTAATTCATTCTTACGATCCATTCTAATTCATTCGTATAATCCATTTCAATTCATTCGCACGAATGTATCCATTCTAATTCATTCATACGATCCAATCTAACTCAAGCACACGATCCTTTCTAATTCATTCGTACGATCCATTCTAATTCAATCGTACGATCTATTCTAATCCATTCGCATGAATGTATCCATTCTAATTCATTCATACGATCCATTCTAATTCATGCGCACGATCCATTCTAATTCATTCATATGATCCATTCTAATTCATTCGTACGATCCATTCTAATTAATTCGCACGAATGTATCCATTCTAATTCATTCGTACGATCCATTCTAATTCATTTGTACGATCAATTCTAATTCATTCGCATGAATGTATCCATTCTAATTCATTCGTACGATCCATTCTAATTCATTCGTACGATCCACTCTAATTCATTCTCCCGAATGTATCCATTCTAATTCATTTGTACGATCCAATCTAATTCATGCACACGATCCATTCTAATTCATTCATACGATCCATTGTAATTCATTCGTACGATCCATTCTAATTCATTCGCACGAATGTATCCATTCTAATTCATTAGTACGATCCATTCTAATTCATTCGTACGATCCATTCTAATTTATTCGCACGAATGTATCTATTCTAATTCATTCGTACGATCCATTATAATTCAATTGCATGATCCATTCTAATTCATTCGTACGATCCATTCTAATTCATTCGTACGATCCATTCTAATTCATTCACTCGATCCATTCTAATTCATTCATACGACCCATTATAATTCCTTCGTACTAATGTATCAATTCTAATTTATTCATACAATCTATTCTAATTCTTTCGTATGATCCATTCTAATTCATTCGCTCGATCCATTCTAATTCATTTTTATGACCCATTATAATTCATTCGTACGAATGTATCCATTCTAATTCATTCGTACGATCCATTATAATTCATTCATACGATCCATTCTAATTCATTCGTACGATCCATTCTAATTTATTCATACGATCCATTCTATTTCTTTCGCACGAATGTATCCGTTCTAATTCATTCGTACGATCCAATCTAATTCATTCGCACGATCCATTCTAATTCATTCATACGATCCATTATAATTCATTCGTATGATCTATTCGAATTTACTCGTACGATCCATTCTAATTCATTCGCACGAATGTATCCATTCTAATTCATTTGTACGATCCATTCTAATTCATTCGTACGAACTTATCCATTCAAATTCATTCACACGAATGTATCTATTCTAATTCATTCATACGATCCATTCTAATTCATTCGCACGATCCATTTTAATTCATTCGTACGACCCATTCTAATTCTTTCGCACAAATATATCCATTCTAATTCATTCCTACGATCTATTCTAATTCATTCGCACGATCCATTCTAATTCATTTGCACGATCCTTTGTAATTCATTAATAAGATCCATTCTAATTCATTCGTACGATTCATTCTAATTTATTCGCACGACTGTATCAATTCTAATTCATTCGCACAATCCATTCTAATTCATTCGCATGATCTATTCCAATTTATTCGTACGATCCATTCTAATTCATTCAAACAATCCATTCTAATTCATTAGTACGATCCATTCTAATTCATTCGCATGAATGTATCCATTCTGATTTATTCGTACGATCCATTCTAATTCATTCGCACGATCCATTCTAATTCATTCGTACGATTCATTCTAATTCATTCGCACGAATGTATCCATTCTAACTCATTCATACGATCCATTCTAATTTATTCGTATGATATATTCTAATTCATTCGTACGATCCATTCTAATTCATTTGCACGAATGTATCCATTCTTATTCATTCGTACGATCCAGTCGAATTCATTCGCACGATCCATTATAATTCATTCGTACGATCTATTCTAATTCACTCGTACGATTAATTCAAATTCTTTCGTATGATTTATTCTAATTCATTCGTACGATCCATTCTAATTCATTCGCACGAATATATCCATTCTAATTTATTCGTACGATCTATTCTAATTTAATCGCATGATCCATTCTAATTTATTCGTATGATCCATTCTAATTCATTCTTACGATCCATTCTAATTCATTCGTATGATCCATTCTAATTCATTTGCACGAATGTATCCATTCTCATTCATTCGTACGATCCAATCTAATTCATTCGTACGATCCAATCTAGTCCATTGTAATTCATGCGCATGATCCATTCTAATTTATTCATATGATCCATTCTAATTCATTCGTACGATCCATTCTAAATTATTCGCACGAATGTATCCATTCTAATTCATTCGTACGATCCATTCTAATTCATTCGCACGAATGTATCGATTCTAATTCATTCGTACGAACCATTCTAATTCATTCGTACGATCTATTCTAATTCGTTCGTACGATCCATTCTAATTCATTCGCACGAATGTATCCATTCTAATTCATTTGTACGATCCATTCTAATTCATTCGCTTGATCTATTCTAATTCTTTTATACGATCCATTCTAATTCATTTGTATGATCCATTCTTATTCATTCGTACGATCCATTCTAATTCATTCGCACGAATGTATCCATTCTAATTCATTCATACGATCCATTGTAATTCATTCACACGATCCATTCTAATTCATTCGTACGATCCATTCTAGTTCATTCGTACGATCCATTCTAATTCATTCGCACAAATGTTTCCATTCTAATTCATTCATACGATCCATCCTAATTCATTCATACGATCTATTCTAATTTATTCGCACGAATGGATCCATTCTAATTCATTCGCACGAATGGATCCATTCTAATTCATTCGCATGAACCATTCTAATTCATTCATACAATCCATTCTAATTCATTCGTACGATCCAGTCTAATTCATTCGTAAGATCCATTCTAATTCATTAACACAAATGTGTCCAATTTAATACATTTGTCCGATCCATTCTAATTCATGCGCACGACCCATTCTAATTCATTCGTACGATCCATTCTAATTCATTCGCACGAATATATCCATTCTAAGTCATTCGTACGATACAGTCAAATTCATTCGTACGATCCATTCTAATTCATTCGCACGAATGTATCGATTCTAAGTCATTCGTACGATCCATTCTAATTCATTCGTACGATCCATTCTAATTCATTCGTACGATCCATTCTAATTCATTCGCACGAATGTATCCATTCTAATTCATTTGCACGATCCATTCTAATTCATTCGTACGATCCATTCTAATTCATTCGTACGATCCATTCTAATTCATTTGCACAAATATATCCATTCTAATTCATTCGTACGATCCATTCTAATTCATTCATATGATACAATATAATTCATTCGTACGATCCATTCCAATTTATTCGCACGAATGTATCCAGTCTAATTCTTTCGCACGATCCATTCTAATTCATTTGTACGATCCAATCTATTTCATTCGTATAATCCATTCTATTTCATTCGTGCGATCCATTCTAATTCATTCGCACGAAAGTATCCATTCTAATTCATTTATACGATCCATTCTAATTCATTCGCACGATCCATTCTAATTCATTCGTACGATCCATTCTACTTCATTCGTACGATCCATTCTAATTCATTCGCACGATCCGTTGTAATTCATTCGTACGGTCCATTCTAATTCATTCGTACGAATGTATCCATTCAAATTAATTCGGACGATCTATTCTAATTCATTTGCACGATCGATTCTAATTCATTTGTACGATCCATTCTAATTCATTCGTATGATCCATTCTATTTCATTCGCACGAATGTATCCATTCCAATTCATTCGTACAATCCATTCTAATTCATTCGCACAATCCATTCTAATTCATTCGTACGATCCATTCTAATTCATTGGTACGACCCATTCTATTTCATTCGCATAAATGTATCTATTCTAATTCATTCGTACGATCCAATCTAACTCATTCGCATGATCTATTCTAATTCATTCGTACGATCCATTCTAATTCATTCGTACGATCTATTCTAATTCATTCGTACGATCCAATCTAATTCATTTGCACGATTTTATCCATTCTAATTCATTCGTATGATCCATTCTAATTCATGCGCACGATCCATTCTAATTCATTCGTACGATCCATTCTATTTCATTCGTACAAATGTATCCATTCTAATTCATTCGTACGATCCATTCTAATTCATTCCTATGATCCATTCTAATTCATTCACACGAATGTATCCATTCTAATTCATTCGTACGATCCATCCTAATTCATTCGCACAATCCATTCTAATTCATTCGTACGATTCATTCTAATTCATTCATAAGATCAATTCTAATTCATTCGCACGAATGTATACATTCTAATTCATTCGTACAATCCATTCTAATTCATTCGCACTATCCATTCTAATTCATTCATACGATCCATTCTAATTCATTCGTACGATCTATTCTAATTCATTCGCACGAATGTGTCCATTTTAATTCATTCGTATGATCCATTCTGTTCATTCGCATGATCCATTCTAATTCATTCGTACGATCCATTCTAATTCATTCGTACGATCCATTTTAATTCATTCGCGCAAATGTATCCATTATAATTCATTCGTACGATCCATTCTAATTCTTTCATACGATCCGTTCTAATTCATTCATACGATCCATTATAATTCATTCGCATGAATGGATCCATTCTAATTCATTCGTACGATCCATTCTAATTCATTTGCACGATCCATTCTAATTCATTCGTATGATCCATTCTAATTTATTCGTACGATCCATTCTAATTCATTCTTACGATCAATTCTAATTCATTCGTATGAATGTATCCAATCTAATTTATTCGTACGATCCATTATAATTCATTCGCACGATCCATTCTAATTCATTCGTACGATCCATTCTAATTCTTTCGCACGAATGTATCCATTCTATCTCATTAGTACGATCCATTCAAATTTATTCGCACGATCCATTCTAATTCATTCGTACGATCCGTTCTAGTTCACTCGTACGATCCATTCTAATTCATTCGTACGATCCATTCTTATTCATTCGTGTGAAAGTATCGATTCTAATTCATTCGTACAATCCATTCTAATTCATTCGCACGTTCCACTCTAATTCAATCGTACGATCCATTCTAATTCATTCGTACGATCCATTCTAATTCATTCACACGAATGTATCCATTCTAATTCATTCGCACGATTGTATCCATTCTAATTTATTCGTATGATCCATTCTAATTCATTTCCACGATCCATTCTAATTCATTCGTACGATCCATTCTAATTCATTCGTACGATCCATTCTAATTCATTCGCACGAATATATCCATTCTAATTCATTCGTACGATCCATTCTAATTCATTCGCACGATCCATTCTAATTCATTCGTACGATCCATTCTAATTCATTAATAAGATGTATTCTAATTCATTTGTACGATTCTATCTAATTCATTCGCACGAATGTATCAATTCTAATTCATTCATACGATCCATTCTAGTTCATTCTCACGATCTTTTCCAATTCACTCGTACGATCTATTCTAATTAATTCGTACGATCAATTCTAATTCATTTGCACGCATGTATCCATTCTGATTCATTCGTACGATCTATTCTAATTCATTCGCACGATCCATTCTAATTCATTGGTACGATCCATTCAAATTCATTCGTACGATCCATTCTAATACATTCGCACGAATGTATTCATTCTAATTCATTCGTACGATCCATTCTAATTCATTTGTACGACCAATTCTAATTCATTCGTACAATCCATTCTAATTCATTCGCACGAATGTATCCATTATTATTCATTCTTACGATCCATTTGAATTCATTCGCACGATCCATTCTAATTCATTCATACGATACATTCTAATTCATTTGTACGATCCATTCTAACTCATTCGTACGAATGTATCCATTCTAATTCATTCATACGATCCTTTCTAATTTATTTACACGATCCATTCTAATTCATTCGTACGATTAATTCTTATTCTTTCGTACGATTTATTCTAATTCATTCGTATCATCCATTCTAATTCATTCGCAAGAATGTATCCATTCTAATTCATTCGTACGATCCTTTCTAATTCAAGCACACGATGCATCCTAATTCATTCGCACGATCCATTCTAATTTATTCGTACGATCCATTCTAATTCATTCGTACGATCCATTCTAATTCATTCGCATGAATATATTCATTCTAATTCATTCGTATAATCCATTCTAATTCACTCGCACGGTCCATTCAAATTCATTCGTACGATCCATTCTAATTCATTCGCACGAATGTATCCATTCTGATTCATTCATACAATCCATTTGAATTGATTCGCACGATCCATTCTAATTCATTCGTACGATCCATTCTAATTCATTCGTACGAGAATATCCATTCTAATTCATTCGTACGATCCATTCTAATTTATTTACATGATCCATTCTAATTCGTTCGTACGATTAATTCTAATTCTTTCGTATGATCCATTCGAATTCATTCGTATGATCCATTCTAATTTATTTGCACGAATGTATCCATTCTAATTCATTTGTACGATCCCTTCTAATTCAAGCGCACGATCCATTCTAATTCATTCGTACGATCCATTCTAATTCAGTCGTATGATCCATTCTAATTCATTCGCACGAATATATCCATTCTAATTCATTCGTACGATCCTTTCTAATTCATTCATACGATCCATTCTAATTCATTCGTACGATCCATTCTAATTTTATAGTACGATCTATTCTAATTCATTCGCACGAATGTATCCATTATAATTCATTCGTACGATCCATTCTAATTCATGCGCACGATCCATTCTAATTCATTCGTACGATCCATTATAATTCATTCGTACGATCCATTCTAATTCATTCGCATGAATGTATCCATTCTAATTCATTCGTATGATCTATTCTAATTCATTCATACAAACCATTCTATTTCATTTGCATGAATGTATCCATTCTAATTCATTCGTACAATCAATTCTAATTCATTCGTACGATTTATTCTAATTCATTCATACGATCCATTCTAATTCATTCGCACGAATGCATCCATTCTAATTCATTCGTATGATCCATTCAAATTCATTCACAGATCCATTCTAATTCATTCCTACGATCCATTCTATTTCATTTCTACGATCCATTCTAATTCATTCGCACGAAAGTATCCATTCTAATTCATTCGTACGATCCATTCTAATTCATTCGCACGATCTATTCTAATTCATTCGTACGATCCATTCTAATTCATTGATACGAATGTATCCATTCTAATTCATTCATACGAATGTATCCATTCTAATTCATTCGTACGATCCATTCTAATTCATTCACACGATCCATTCTAATTCATTCGTACGATCCATTCTAATTCATTCGTACAAATGTATCCATTCTAATTAATTCGTACGATCTATTCTAACTCATTTGCACGATCCATTCTAATTGATGCGCATAATCCATTCTAGTTCATTCGTACAATCCATTCTAATTCATTGGTATGATCCATTCTATTTCATTCGCACGAAAGTATCCATTCTAATTCATTCGTACGATCCAATCTAACTCATTCGCACGATCCATTCTAATTCATTCGTATGATCCATTCTAATTCATTCGTATGATCCAATCTAATTCATTCGGACCATCCATTCTAATTCATTCGCACGAATGTATAGATTCTAATTTATTCGTACGTTCCATTCAAATTCATGCGCACGATCCATTCTAATTCAATCATACAATCCATTCTAATTCATTCGTACGATTCATTCTAATTCATTCGCACAAATGTATCCATTCTAATTCATTCGTACGATCCATTCTAATTCATTCGTATGATCCATTCTAATTCATTCGCACGAATGTATCCATTTAAATTCATTCGTACGATCCAGTCTAATTCATTCGCACGATCCATTCTAATTCATTTGAACGCTCCATTCTAATTCATACGCACGAATGTATCCATTCTAAATCATTTGTACGATCCATTCTAATTCATTTGCACTATCCATTCTAATTCATTCATACGATCCATTCTAATTCATTCGTACGATCCATTCTAATTCATTCGCACGAATGTATCCATTTTAATTCATTCGTACAACCCATTCTAATTCATTCGCACGATCCATTCTAATTCATTCATACGATCCATTCTAATTATTTCGTACGATCCATTCTAATTCATTCGCACAAATGTATCCATTCTAATTCATTCGTACGATCCATTCTAATTCATTCGTACGATCCATTCTAATTCATTCATACGATCCATTCTAATTCATTCGTATGATCCATTCTAATTCATTCGCATGAATGGATCCATTCTAATTCATTCGTATGATCCATTCTAATTCATTTGCACGATCTATTTTAATTCATTCGTACGATCCATTCTAATTTATTCGTATGATCCATTCTAATTCATTCGTACGATCCATTCTAATTCATTCGTACGAATATACCCAATCTAATTTATTCGAACGATCCATTCTAATTCATTCGTACGATCCATTCTAATTCATTCGTACGATCCATTCTAATTCATTCATACGATCAATTCTAATTCTTTCGCATGAATGTATCCATTCTATTTCATTCGTACGATCCATTCAAATTCATTCACATGATCCATTCTAATTCATTCGTACGATCATTTCTAATTCATTCGTACGATCCATTCTAATTCATTCGTACGATCCATTCTAATTCATTCGTACAATCCATTCTAAATCATTTGTACGATCCATTCTAATTCATTTATACGATCTATTCTAATTCATTCGCACGAAAGTATCGATTCAAATTCATTCGTACAATCCATTCTAATTTATTCGCACGATCCATTCTAATTTATTCGTATGATCCATTGTAATTCATTCGCACGAATGTATCCATTCTAATTCATTCGCACGAATGTATCCATTCTAATTCATTCATACAATCCATTCTAATTCATTCGCACAATTATATCCATTCTAATTCATTCGTACGATCCATTCTAATTCATTCGCACGATCCATTCTAATTCATTCGTACGATCCATTCTAATTTATTAATAAGATCTATTCTAAATCAATCGTATGATTCATTCTAATTCATTCGAACGAATGTATCAATTCTAATTCATTCATACGATCCATTCTAATTCATTCGCACGATCTATTCCAATTCATTCGTACGATCCATTCTAATTTATTCGTACGATCCGTTCTAATTCATTCGCACGCAAGTATCCATTCTGATTCATTCGTACGATTCATTCTAATTCATTCGCACGATCCATTCTAATTCATTCGTATGATCCATTATAATTCATTCGCACGATCCATTCTAATTCATTCTTAGGAATGTATTCATTCTAATTCATTCGTACGATCCATTCTAATTCATTCGCACGATCCATTCTAATCCATTCTAATTCATTCGTACGATCCATTCTAATTCATTCGAACGATCCATTCTAATTCATTCGCACGATCCATTCTAATTCATTCGTATGATCCATTATAATTCATTCGTATGATCCATTCTAATTCATTCTTAGGAATGTATTCATTCTAATTCATTCGTACGATCCATTCTAATTCATTCGCACGATCCATTCTAATCCATTCGTACGATCCATTCTAATTCATTCGCACGAATGTATCCATTCTGATTCATTCGTATGATCCATTCGAATTCATTCGCACGATCCATTCTAATTCATTCATACGATCCATTCTAATTCATTCGTATGATCCATTCTAATTCATTCGTACGAATGTATCCATTCTAATTCATTCGTACAATCCATTCTTCTTTATTTACACGATCTATTCTAATTCATTCGTACGATTAATTCTAATTATTTCGTACAATCCATTCTAATTCATTCGTATGATCCATTCTAATTTATTCGCACGAATATATCCATTCTAATTCATTCGAACGATCTAATCTAATTTATTCGCACGACCCTTTCTAATTCATTCGTACAATCCATTCTAATTCATTCGTACGATCCATTCTAATTCATGCGCAAGATCCATTCTAATTCATTCATACGATCCTTTATAATTCATTCGTACGATCCATTCTAATTCATTCGCACGAATGTATGCATTCTAATTTATTCGTACGATCTATTCTAATTCATTCATAAGATCCATTCTATTTCATTTGCATGAATGTATCCATTCGAATTCATTCGTACAATACATTCTAATTCACTGGTACGATCTATTCTAATTCATTCGTACGATCCTTTCTAATTTATTTATACGATCCATTCTAATTCATTCGTACGATTAATTCTTATTCTTTCGTACGATCCTTTCTAATTCATTCCTATGATCCATTCTAATTCATTCGCAAGAATGTATCCATTCTAATTCATTCGTACGATCCTTTCTAATTCAAGCGCACGATGCATTCTAATTCATTCGCATGATCCATTCTAATTCATTCATATGATCCATTCTAATTCATTCGCACGATCCATTCAAATTCATTCGGACGATCCATTCTAATTTATTCGCACGATCCATTCAAATTCATTCGTACGATCCATTCTAATTCATTCGCACGAATGTATCCATTCTGATTCATTCGTACGATCCATTTGAATTGATTCGCACGATACATTCTAATTCCTTCATACGATCCATTCTAATTCATTCGTATGAATATATCCATTCTAATTCATTCGTACAACCATTCTAATTTATTTACACGATCCATTCTAAATCGTTCATACGATTAATTCTAATTCTTTCGTACGATCCATTCTAATTCATTCGTATGATCCATTCTAATTCATTTGCACGAAAGTATCCATTCTAATTCATTCGTACGATCCCTTCTAATTCAAGCGCACGATCCATTCTAGTTTATTCGTACGATCCATTCTAATTCATTCGTATGATCCATTCTAATTCATTCGCACGAATATATCCATTCTAATTCATTTGTACGATCCAATCTAATTCATTCGCACAATCCTTTCTAATTCATTCGTACGATCCATTCTAATTCATTCGTACGATCCATTCTATTTTATTCGTACGATCTATCCTAATTCATTCGAGCAAATGTATCCATTATAATTCATTCGTATGATCCATTCTAATTCATACGCACGATCCATTCCTATTCATTCGTACGATCCATTATAATTCATTCGTACGATCCATTCTAATTCATTCGCACGAATGTATCCATTCTAATTCATTCGTATGATCTATTCTAATACATTCGTACGATCCATTCTCTTTTATTTGCATGAATGTATCTATTCTAATTCATTCGTACAATCCATTCTAATTCATTCGTACGATCTATTCTAATTCATTCGTACGATCCATTCTAATTCATTCGTACAATCCATTCTAATTCATTCGTACGATCCATTCAAATTCATTCACAGATCCATTCTGATTCATTCGTACGATCCATTCTAATTCATTCGCACGAAAGTATCCATTCTAATTCATTCGTACGATCCATTCTAATTCATTCGCACGATCCATTCTAATTCATTCGTACGATCCATTCCAATTCATTCGTACGAATGTATCCATTCTAATTCATTCTTACGAATGTATCCATTCTAATTTATTCGTACGATCCATTATAATTCATTCGCACGATCCATTCTAATTCATTTGTACGATCTATTCTAATTCATTCGTACGAATGTATCCATTCTAATTAAGTCATACCATCTATTCTAATTCATTTGCACGATCCATTCTAATTTATTCGTATGATCCATTCTAATTCATTCGTACGATCCATTCTAATTCGTTTGCACGAATGTATCCATTCCAATTCATTTATACGATCCATTCTAATTGATTCGCATAATCCATTCTAATTCATTCGTACGTTCCATTCTAATTCATTGGTATGATTCATTCTATTTCATTTGCACAAATGTATCCATTCTAATTCATTCGTACGATCCAATCTAACTCATTCGCACGATCCATTCTAATTCATTCATACGCTCCTTTCTAATTCATTCGTATGATCCAATCTAATTCATTCAGACGATCCATTCTAATTCATTCGCACGAATGTATAGATTCTAATTCATTCGTACGTTCCGTTCTAATTCATTCGCACGATCAATTCTAATTCATTCATACAATCAATTTTAATTCATTCATACGATCCATTCTAATTCATTCGCACGAATGTATCCATTTTAATTCATTCGTACGACCCATTCTAACTCATTCGCACGATCCATTCTAATTCATTCGTACCATCCATTCTAATTATTTCGTACGATCCATTCTTATTCATTCGGATAAATGTATCCATTCTAATTCATTCGTAAGATCCATTATAATTCATTCATATGATCCATTCTAATTAATTCGTACGATCCATTCTAATTCATTCGCAGGAATGGATCCATTCTAATTCATTCGTACGATCCATTCTAATTCATTTGCACGATCTATTCTAATTCATTCATACAATCCATTCTAATTTATTCGTACGATCCATTCTAATTCATTCGTACGATCCATTCTAATTCATCCGTACGAATATATCCAATCTAATTTATTCGTACGATCCATTCTAATTCATTCGTACGATCAATTGTAATTCTTTCGCACGAATGTATCCATTCTATTTCATTCATACGATCTATTCAAATTCATTCACATGATCCATTCTAATTCATTCGTACGATCATTTCTAATTCATTTGTACGATCCATTCTAATTTATTCGTACGATCTATTCTAATTCATTTGTACGATCCATTCTAATTCATTTATACGATCCATTCTAATTCATTCGCACGAAAGTAACGATTCAAATTCATTCGTACAATCCATTCTAATTCATTCGCACGATCCATTCTAATTCATTTGTACGATCCATTCTAATTCATTCGTATGATCCATTCTAATTCATTCGCACGAATGTATCCATTCTAATTCATTCGCATGAATGTATCCATTCTAATTCATTCGTACGATCCATTCTAATTCATTCGCACGAACCATTCTTATGCATTCGTACGATCCATTCTAATTCATTCGCACGAATATATCCATTCTAATTCATTCGTACGATCCATTCTAATTCATTCGCACGATCCATTCTAATTCATTCGTACGATCCATTCTAATTTATTAATAAGATCTATTCTAATTCATTCGTACGATTCATTCTAATTCATTCGAACGAATGTATCAATTCTAATTCATTCGTATGATCCATTGTAATACATTCGCATGATCTATTCCAATTAATTCGTACGATCCATTCTAATTCATTCGTATGATCCATTTTAATTCATTCGTACGAATATATCCATTTTAATTCATTCGTACGATCTATTCTAATTTATTTACATGATTTATTCTAATTCATTCGTACGATTAATTCTAATTCTTTCGTACAATCCATTCTAATTCATTTGTATGATCCATTCTAATTTATTCGCACGAATATATCGTTTCTAATTCATTCGTACGATCCAATCTAATTTATTTGCACGATCCTTTCTAATTCATTCGTACGATCTATTCTAATTCATTCGTACGATCCATTCTAATTCATTCGCACGAATGTATCCATTCTAATTCATTCGTACGATCCATTCTAATTCATGCGCATGGTCCATTCTAATTCATTCGTACGATCCATTATAATTCATTCGTACGATCCATTCTAATTCATTCGCACGAATGTATCCATTCTAATTCAGTCGTACGATCTATTCTAATTCATTCATACGATCCATTCTATTTCATTTGCATGAATGTATCCATTATAATTCATTCGTACAATCCATTCTAATTCATTCGTACGATCTATTCTAATTCATTCTTACGATACATTCTAATTCATTCGCACGAATGTATCCATTCTAATTCATTCGTACGATCCATTCTAATTTATTCGCAGATCCATTCTAATTCATTCGTGCGATCTATTCTAATTCATTTGTACGATCCATTCTAATTCATTCGTACGATCCATTCTAATTCATTCGCACAATGTATCCATTCTAATTCATTCGTACGATCCATTCTAATTCATTCATACGATCGATTCTAATTCATTCATATGATCTATTCTAATTCATTCACACGAATGGATCTATTCTAATTCATTCGTATGATCCATTCTAATTCATTCGCACGATCCATTCTAATTCATTCATACGATCCATTCTAATTCATTCGCACGAATGTATCGATTCTAATTCATTCGTACGATCCATTCTAATTCATTCGTACGATCCATTCTGATTCATTCGCACGAATGTATCCATTCTAATTCATTCGTAGGATCCATTCTGATTCATTTGTACGATCCATTCTAATTCATTCGTACGATCATTCTAATTTATTCGCACGAATGTATTCATTCTAATTCATTCGTACGATTAATTCTAATTCATTAGCACGATCCATTCTAATTCATTCGTACGATCCATTCTAATTCATTCGTACGATCCATTCTAATTCATTCGCTCAAATGTATCCATTCTAATTCATTCGTACGATCCATTCTAATTTAGTTGTACGATCTATTCTAATTCATTCGCGCGATCCAATCTAATTCATTCGTACGCTCCATTCTAATTCATTCGCACAAATGTATCCATTCTAATTCATTTGTACGATCTATTCTAATTCATTCGTATGATCCATTCTAATTCATTCGTACGATCCATTCTAATTCATTCGCACGATCCAATCTAATTCATTCGTACGATCCAATCTAATTCATTCACACGATCCATTCTAATTCATTCGTACGATCCATTCTAATTCATTCGCATGAAAGTATCCATTCTAATTCATTCGTACGATCCATTCTAATTCATTCGCATGATCCATTCTAATTCATTCGTAAGATCAATTCTAATTCATTCATATGATCTTTTTTAATTCTTTCGTACGATCCATTCTAATTCATTCGCACGAATGTATTCATTCCAATTCATTCATACGATCCATTCTAATTCATTCGCACGATCTATTCTAATTCATTCGTACGATCCATTCTAATTCATTCGCACGAATATATCCATTCTTATTTATTCGTATGATCCATTCGAATTCATTGGCACGATCCATTCTAATTCATTCATACGATCCATTCTAATACATTCGTACGATCCATTCTAATTCATTCGTACGAATGTATCCATTCTAATTCATTCGTACGATCCATTCTAATTTATTTACACGATCCGTTCTAACTCATTCGTACGATTAATTCTAATTCTTTCGTACAATCCAATCTAATTCATTCGTATGATCCATTCTAATTCATTCCCACGAATATATCCATTCTAATTCATTCGTACGATCCAATCTAATTTATTCGCACGATCCTTTATAATTCATTCGTACGATCTATTCTAATTCATTTGTACGATCCATTCTAATTCATTCGCACGAATGTATCCATTCAAATTCATTTGTACGATCCATTCTAATTCATTCGCAGATCCATTCTAATTCATTCGTGCGATCCATTCTAATTCATTTGTACGATCCATTCTAATTCATTCGTACGATCCATTCTAATTCATTCGCACAAATGTATCCATTCTAATTCGTTTGTACGATCCATTCTAATTCATTCATATGATCCATTCTAATTCATTCGTAAGATCCATTCTAATTCATTTGCATGAATGGATCCATTCTAATTCATTTGTACGATCCATTCTAATTCATTCGCATGATCCATTCTAATTCATTCATACGATCCATTCTAATTCATTCACACGAATGTATCCATTCTTATTCATTCGTACAATCCATTCTAATTCATTCGCACGATCCATTCTAATTCATTCGTATGATCCATTCTAATTCATTCGTACAATCCATTCTAATTCATTCACACGAATGTATCTATTCTAATTCATTCGTACGATCCATTCTAATTCATTCACACGAATGTATCGATTCTAATTCATTCATACGATCCATTCTAATTCATTCGTACGATCCATTCTAATTCATTCGCACGAATGTATCCATTCCAATTCATTCATAGGATCCATTCTAATTCATTTGTATGATCCTTTTTAATTCATTCGTATGATCCATTCTAATTTATTTGCACGAATGTATTCATTCTAATTCATTCGTACGATCCATTCGAATTCATTCGCACGATCCATTCTAATTCATTCATACAATCCATTCTAATTCATTCGTATGATCCATTCTAATTCATTCGTACGAATGTATCCATTCTAATTCATTCGTACAATCCATTCTTCTTTATTTACACGATCTATTCTAATTCATTCGTACGATTAATTCTAATTCTTTCGTACAATCCATTCTAATTCATTCATATGATCCATTCTAATTTATTCGGACGAATATATCAATTCTAATTCATTCGAATGATCCAATCTAATTTATTCGCACGATCCTTTCTAATTCATTCGTACAATCCATTCTAATTCATTCGTACGATCCATTCTAATTCATTCGCACGAATGTATCCATTCTAATTCATTCGTACGATCCATTCTTATTCATGCGCAAGATCCATTCTAATTCATTCGTACGATCCATTATAATTCATTCGTACGATCCATTCTAATTCATTCGCACGAATGTATCCATTCTAATTTATTCGTACGATCTATTCTAATTCATTCATAAGATCCATTCTTTTTCATTTGCATGAATGTATCCATTCGAATTCATTCGTACAATCCATTCTAATTAATTGGTACGATCTATTCTAATTCATTCGTACGATCCTTTCTAATTTATTTATACGATCCATTCTAATTCATTCGTACGATTAATTCTTATTCTTTCGTACGATCCTTTCTAATTCATTCGTATGATCCATTCTAATTCATTCGCAAGAATGTATCCATTTTAATTCATTCGTACGATCCTTTCTAATTCAAGCGCACGATGCATCCTAATTCATTCGCACGATCCATTCTAATTCATTCGTATGATTCATTCTAATTCATTCGCACGATACATTCAAATTTATTCGTACGATCCATTCTAATTTATTCGCACGATCCATTAAAATTCATTCGTACGATCCATTCTAATTCATTCGCACGAATGTATCCATTCTGATTCATTTGTATGATCCATTTGAATTGATTCGCACGATCCATTCTAATTCATTCATACGATCCATTCTAATTCATTCGTACGATCCATTCTAATTCATTCGTATGAATATATCCATTCTAATTCATTCGTACAGCCATTCTAATTTATTTACACGATCCATTCTAATTCGTTCATACGATTAATTCTAATTCTTTCATACGATCCATTCTAATTCATTCGTATGATCCATTCTAATTCATTTGCACGAAAGTATCCATTCTAATTCATTCGTACGATCCGTTCTAATTCAAGCGCACGATCCATTCTAGTTTATTCGTACGATCCATTCTAATTCATTCGTATGATCCATTCTAATTCATTCGCACGAATATATCCATTCTAATTCATTTGTACGATCCAATCTAATTCATTCGCACGATCCTTTCTAATTCATTCGTACGATCCATTCTAATTCATTCGTACGATCCATTCTATTTTATTCGTACGATCTATTCTAATTCATTCACGCGAATGTATCCATTATAATTCATTCGTACGATCTGTTTAGGGGATTTTTCCTGGTCCTTGCGAGCCACCTGTAAGATCAAGAAAAGAGAAACGTGAGAACGGCTGGCTCCCTTAGGAGCGCAGACCCTCCGACGCTCAAGTCAGTTATGGTAACACAACGGAGAGCTGTTGTATACCAAAGTGGTAGTGAAAGGGATTTCGAACCTGTACTTTGGAGCCTGGGGGTGTGCATTTATAGACATGGGCGACCTATCGAGCTACGACGCGTGGAGGCTCGTTCCGGCACCTTCTAGGCCCCCACGTTCTAGCCTTCAATAGTTTCTGACAGTTCTTGGAACTTGGACCCCTGACATTCTTTGTCGTCTAGCTCGTCTGACGGAGTAGTGGGGGACAGCAGCTGCTGTTCTGTTGCCGCCATAGGAATCTTCTAGAATGTTCAAGTCTAGGAGGTCTCAAACCGACTCTGACGGGCTTCCGTGGACTGCAATCGTCCACGTAGCTTCAGTGGGTTCTCGACACCTGGCAATCTCAGGGAAAAAGCAAAGGCCAGCTCGCCCGATACTGCTCCGTCCTTTCGCCCATATTTATCAAGAGTTGGACCTCGCGGGAGCAACCTCTTCGATAAACAGGGGTCTAGGCGAGCTTCTGGGCGAGCTTGGGCGAACTCCTGGGCGAGCTTGGGCGAACTCCTGGGCGAGCTTGGGCGAGCTCCTGAGCGAGCTAGGCGAGCTCCTGAGTGAGCATGGCGAGCTCCTAAATGAGCTTGGGCGAGCTCCTGTGCAAGCTAGGCGGGCTCATGAGCGAGCATGGCGAGCTCCTGGACGAGCTAGGAGAACTCCTGAGCGAGCATGGCGAGCTCCTGGACGAGCTAGGCGAGCTCCTGAGCGAGCATGGCGAGCTTCTGGACGAGCTTGGTCGATCTCCTTCGCGCTCTTTGTCTAGGCGAGCTCCTGAGCGAGCATGGCGAGCTTCTGGACGAGCTTGGTCGATCTCCTTCGCGCTCTTTGTCTAAGCCATTTATCGAATTTGGGCGTGCTTCTGTGGGGGACTGGAGGTGTGAGCTGTACTCAGATACAAGGTGTCCATCCCGCTCCATGTGAAGGCGAGCTCCTGACGAGGGTTCCAACTCCTGGACGGGCTATCCAAGATATGTGGTTTTTGATTACCCCCAACATTACCCCCTCCTAAGGGAGTGATCGAGGAAACTCGACGCTTGCTCAGGAGTCTTAGCGAGTTCCTATCCCTCGTAATGTGCCTGATATCAATGTCTGCTGCAACAGTTTCCTGACGGGGAGGAGATAGTAGCTACGGGCGATCTGCGTCGAGAGCTTTGACTGTCAGTATTTCAAGAACGCTGGGCGGGCCGAGAGCGTCGGCCACGAGCAATCTCCTTCCGGTGCGAGCTTGTCACATGCGGTCAGGGTCTGCCTCGGGCGAGCTACGGGCACCAGCCGTGAGCGATCTGTGCCGAGGGTGTTGACTCGGCGTCTCATGGGTGAGACCTCGAGGACGATGCTGCTATGTCCAAGGAACGCAGCTATCCGCTACTGCAAGCGTCGGGCGGGCCAGGAGCACCTTCCGCGGGCGGCCTCCTTCCGGTGTGAACTAGCCACGAGCGTCAGCCACGAGCGATCTCCTTCCGATGCGAGCTTGTCACATGCGGCCAGGGTCCGCGTCGGGCGAGCTGCGGGCACCTGCCGCGAGCAATCTGCGCCGAGAGCTTTGACCGCCAGTTCTTCTCAAAAGCTGTGTGGGCCACGAGCGTCGGCCACGAGCAATCTCCTTCCGGTGCGAGCTTGTCACATGCGGTCAGGGTCTGCCTCGGGTGAGCTGCGGGCACCTGCCGCGAACGATTTGCGCCGAGAGCTTTGACTGCCAGTACATCACAAACGCTGGGCGGGTCACGAGCGTCAGCCACGAGCGATCTCCTTCCGATGCGAGCTTGTCACATGCGGCCAGGGTCTGCGTCGGGCGAGCTGCGGGCACCTGCCGCAAGCGATCTGCGCCGAGAGCTTTGACTGCCAGTATTTCACAAACGCTGGGCGGGCCACGAGCGTCAGCCACGAGCGATCTCCTTCCGATGCGAGCTTGTCACATGCGGCCAGGGTCTACGTCGGGCGAGCTGCGGGCACCTGCCGCGAGCGATCTTGTGACTTGGGTATCGCACCAAATCTCCAACGGTCGCTTTGTCTTAAATGCGACGCGAGACTCAATGCTGATACAGCGAATCTCATCATGAGATCCCGATTGGCGCGAGACACGTGTCTCCTCCTCATTTGTTCTTCTTCTGTCAGAAATGACAGTGTCGGTGCCGGCGCAGCTTTTTCCACGCGTGGCCCACGTGGCGCTTGACGATTGGAAGGGAACGAGCTGTCGCTTCACCTGTCGTCACGTCGCCTCGCTGAGCGCGCTCGGGCATTAACTGCGGCCCGATTCACCTTTCTCTCATTTGCCTATAAATAGGGGAAGGGGGACGATTTTTTACCGCTGCGTGAAAACAGCTCTCCCTTCTCCCCTAACTTTCTCAACTCGCAGCTCGCTTGTGCCCTCTTGCTCTCATGGCTTCCTCTGCCGCTGCTTCTTCTTCAGCCACTGCTGTTGCTGCTGCGATCTCCCGGGAGGAGCCTCTCAACGTCGCCCTCATCTCGGTGCGTGCTCCGGGCACCGAGAAAGAGGCTCCTCCCAAGGTGCCCGCCGTCCTCTGGTTCAACGACATCGGGGGCGTGCCTGTCCCCGAGAGTCTACGGACAGCGGCGGGCATCCCCCAAGAGCTCGACATCCTCCCTTTCCCGAGATCGGGGAGACCGCTCTCCGGAACTGCGGTCTCCGTGGGGCAAATATGGTCAGGGCTCCGACTGCCCCTGAACCATCTAGCCAGCGAGCTCCTGGAGCTGGCGGGCTTATGCCCCGCCCAGCTCCCAGGCAACTCGTGGGGGATTCTCTACGGGCTTTCTCGAATCGAGGAAGCCCTTAACGTGAGGATCCCCCTGGCCTATCTCCTGAAGAAGTGGTCCCTCAAGCCAGGGACAATCTTCAGCGAGGTCGACTGCGGCCACTACTACCTCGCAGGCCGCCCTGGCGAGGTGCTGCCCTTCTCCGCGGTCGAGAATAAAGACCGATATTGGAAGGAGTATCCGTTCGTGATCGAGGGCAACTGGCGAGGTCCCTGCGCCGGAGTCCGCTCCTTTCCCGGCAGACCGCCTCTGCCGGTCTTCAAGGAGATCGTGGAGTATCGCTCTAAGGGGAAGAAGTGTATCTCGGCAGCCCGAGAGAAATCTCTCGATGAGGCGATCCTGGAGTTCCTCGGCGGGCGGACTCCGGACAAGGTCCTGGCCCCGGACTTCTCCTTCCTCTGGAAGGATCTCCGGACGGGCACCATCATGACTCGCCAGAAGATCATGCGCAAGAAGGTGGCGGTCTCTCGCCGCACCGGGGCGACCTCCCAGGCTGCTGCCGCACCCTCCAGTGTCGGCATCTCTTCAGCGAAGAAGGGGAAGAAGAAGCGGGCTTCTTCGATTAGGATCGCCGATGAAGACACCATCGACATGATCCGCGAGGAGGATATTCCCTCGCCGCCGCCTCCGTCCCGCGAGGTTGCCCCAGGTCAGGCGAACTCCCCCTTCGTTTCCAATCCCCTCATGCACTCCTCAGTTTCGGAACCTCCACGACGTCAAGTTGTGATGGTCGACCCCGAGGACCCGCGCGTCGAGCTCCTTCTTGGCATGGCGGAGGTGGAAACCCCAATGGCCGAGGTGCTGATGCGCGAGTTCCCGGGCGACCTTTCTAAACCTCTTTATGTCGCGGTAATGACCCCAGAGATGGAGGGCGCCCATATAAAGAAGAAGAAGAAGAAGGCTCCAGCAGCCCGCCCAATGGCGGAGGACGACGCCGTTCGCAAGGCTCGTGAAGCCTATGCGCGAGCCATTGAGGACAGGAGGAAAGCCGCCCTCGAGGAAGCGGGCTTGCCATCGGGCGAGGATTCCATTGACGAGTCCAGCTCGGAAGAAGAGGAGCCGCGGTCTCTCGAGGACGAGCCCGCTTCTACGACAGCGAGGCCTCCCCTGCCCTTCGAGGGACAGGCGCCAATGAGCCCGCTGCCTTCTGCACCCGCTCCGGCCAAGACCTCGGCACCGGCCGCTCCTGCCCCTAGCACGCCCGCGCAGGAACCTGCTCCCGAGTCCTCGCCTGTGCCTGCGCCTGCGCCCGAGCTCGGACCCGTGTCCGAGCCTGCGCCCGCGCAGGAACCTGCTCCTGCGTCCAGGCTCGCGCCTGCGCCCGCGCCCGAGCCCGCGCTTGCGCCTGAGCCCGCGCCTGCGCCCGAGCCCGCGCCTGCTCCCGAGCCCGCGCGTGCGCCCGAGCCCGCGCCCGCGTCTGAGCCCGCGCCTGCGCCCAAGCCCACGCCTGCTCCCGAGCCCGCGCTCGCTCCCGAGCCTGCGCTTGCGCCTGAGCCCGCGCCTGCGCCCGAGCCCGCGCCTGCTCCCGAGCCCGCGCCTGCGCCCGAGCCCGCTCCTGCTCCCGAGCCCGCGCCTGCGCCCGAGCCCGCGCTCGCGCCCGAGCCTGCGCCTGCTCCCGAGCCCGCGCCTGCGCCCGAGCCCGCACTCGCGCCTGAGTCCGCGCCCGCCACTCTTGAGGTTCCCCCTCTCCCTGAGCTGGGCAGGTTGGCCTATTGGTCTCCGGACCTGGGGGCCATCCTGGACGACTTTCCGAGCTCCAGCTCGGAAGCCTCGGACCCGGACCTGCCGGGGCGAATGGGGGCCGCCGCGCCTTCCCCTACCAACGAAGGAATTGCCGGCGCTCAAGAGGCCGAGCCTGCTGCTACCTCCATCAGTGCGCCCCCTCCAGCTGCTCCCACCGAGGCGAGCCAAGCGGGCTCCTCCACTGGCGGTCCTGAGCGCGCCCCTTTCTTCATGCGGGAGATCCTAGGGCGCAATATCTTTGCCCAAGCTCCCTACGTCGATATCATTAACCGACTGCTCGAGGTAAGGCCGCCTCCATACTCCTTTGTCTCCAAACCCCCGCTTCAATTTCTAACTTAATCTGTTCGCTCTCTCCGTAGGTAGAGCGGGTCGGCCGGGCTCTTGTTGACGAGGTCGCAGAAGTCGCGGGGAACACCGTTGCTCTCTACGATGACACTCTCCATGACTCGGAGAGGAGAGTAGACGAGTACATTCTTCGAATCCGCCAAATGGACCAGTCAGGCGAGCTGCGGGCTGAAGTGGACCGACTGCGCCAGCAGGTCGCCTCCTCTAACACGGAGGTCAACGAACTGCGCCAGCGGGCTGCCACCTTCACCACCACGCTAGCTTCGGTTGAGGATGCCCGCGACCGCGCCCTATCCGATGCGGAGGCCGCCCAGAAGGAAGTCTCCGAGCTTCAACGTCAGTTGGCGGCCTCCAGGGATGAGATCGCGTCTCTGAAGGAAACGCATCTCCAAGACCTCCACTCCCAGCAACGCCGCCTCCAGGCGCAACTCAACGAGCTTCTGCAGAAAGGCGCAATCGACGCCATCGAGAAGTACAAGGCCGAAAGGTCGAAAAAGAGGAAGCGCGGCGGTGACGACGAGGGCGCTGGCGCGGGCCCAGCTTAAGCTGTATCTCTGTAATTTTTGACTTAAATGAATGAAATGAGACTTTTTTGAGTCCGCTTGTTTCCATTACTTTCTCTGTCTTGCCTTCGAGCTCGTTCTAGGAATTCGCAGCGATCTCGAGAGTGATACCCCGGGCGAGGCAGCTAATTCGATTCAGCCCTTTTTATTTTTTAAAGTATATGCAAACGAAAAACTTCGGCATGCTCGTAAAAATTCAAGTCTCTGAGCCCGGAAAACGTTTAAGCAAAACAAAAGGATTTCAAAAACTTCCCTACACTTAGAGACTAAAAACCATGTTTATTTTTAAATGAAACTAAATAAGTGCTAGCTGCCCCCTGCCCGGTTAATTTCTCTCGATGGTCCTGTTCAGCGGGCTCGCCCTTCGAGGGGTACGCCAACGCCAGGATGCTCAAGGTTGCCCACTGGCTGCCTCTGAGGATCCCGGTCTTGCTTTAAGTCCGCACAACGGCGGACTGCCCCGGGAAGCTCAAGGTCGCCCACTGGCTGCCTCTGAGGATCCCGGTCTTGCTTTAAGTCCTCACAACGGCGGACTGCCCCGGGAAGCTCAAGGTCGCCCACTGGCTGCCTCTGAGGATCCCGGTCTTGCTTTAAGTCCGCACAACGGCGGACTACCCCGGGAAGCTCAAGGTCGCCCACTGGCTGCCTCTGAGGATTCCGGTCTTGCTTTAAGTCCGCACAACGGCGGACTGCCCCGGGAAGCTCAAGGTCGCCCACTGGCTGCCTCTGAGGATCCCGGTCTTGCTTTAAGTCCGCACAACGGCGGACTGTTTTGTAGATTAAGCGAGCTCTTGGTGCGGCGAGCTTCCGGGTGGAATTCTTTATGGAAAATCCCATCATTCATTCATAACCTCTTCAAAAAGAAAATTTTACAAAAATTTCCTTAGGCATAGAACTTGCGAAGGTGTAAAGCATTCCAAGGCCGCTCTAACAGGTCGCCTTCAGCGGTCATCAACTGGTAAGCCCCCGAGCCACGCGTTTCGCGTATTATGTAGGGGCCCTCCCAGTTCGCCGCGAGCTTCCCTGCATTAGGCTCCTGCGTATTTGCGAACACCTTTCTCATCACCATGTCCCCGGCTTTGAATGCCCGATGGCGGACTCTTTTGTCGTAGGCGCGCTTCATTTCTTGTCGGTACCCAGCGAGATGTAGATTGGCGCGCTCTCGTCTTTCTTCGAGCTGGTCGAGGGAGTCGGCGAGCATAGCGTCGTTATCAACCTCATCTGCAGCAAGCTTTCTTTCCGTTGGCAGCTCGGCTTCGATGGGCAGCACGGCTTCACACCCGTAAGTTAGGCTGAAAGGCGATTCATCGGTTGAGCGACGTGGAGTGGTACGATAAGCCCACAGCACGCCGTCGAGCTCCTGCTCCCACAGTCCTTTCTTTCCTTCCAACCTTTTCTTGAGGTTGTCTAAGATTACTCGATTCGTAGCTTCGGCCTGCCCGTTGCTTTGAGGGTACCTCGGGGACGAGAATCTTATGTCGACTCCATATTCAACACAAAAGCTTCTGATCAAGCGATTGTCGAACTGGCGACCATTGTCAGTGACGAGCACTCGGGGCAGCCCAAAGCGGCAGAAGATATTCTTCCAAAGGAAATCCTTGACTTGTTTCTCACCAATCTTAGCTAGCGGGACCGCTTCCACCCATTTGGTGAAGTAGTCCATAGCTACTAAGATGAATTTCTTCTGCCGGGTAGACACAGGGAAAGGTCCCACTATGTCCATCCCCCATTGCTGGAAAGGCCAGGGGCTCGCCAACGGGTGGAGTTCTTCTGCGGGCATATGGTTCGTCGTGGCGTGCTTCTGGCATTGGATGCACCTCTGGGCGGCCTTCAAAGCGTCCTGCTCCAGAGTGGGCCACCAGTATCCTTGTCTTCGAACTTTCGCAGCTAGAGATCGCCCACCAGCATGATTTCCCAGCTCGCCAGAGTGGATGCAATTTAGTACTTCTTCGATCTCCGGGCTCTCGACGCAACGAAGATTCGGCCCGCCGAAAGATCTTCGAAAAAGGCGATCCCAGCGAATGAGATAGCGACCAGCACATTTCTCCATTCGCCGGGCTTCCTCTCTATCCTCCGGAAGCTCGCCCTTCTGAAGAAAACGAAGAATGAGAGCGATCCACCCGCCAGGAGATACGTCGGCAGAAACTTGATTAACAGCGGGCTCCACCAGCTGGAGCCGAGACTGACTTTGGACCTCAATGAGAATCTGCCGAGCTTCTGATGTTCCCAGCAAGGAGGCGGCATTTGCCAGGGCATCAGCTCGCCTATTATCGGCTCGCGGAATTTGCTCGAAAGAGATCTTTTCGAACTCCGCGGCCTTGCTCTTCACCAGATCAACGTAGATCGCCATTCGCGCATCCCGGGAGGCGTACTCCCCATTGATTTGGCAAATAATTAGCTGGGAATCACTAAAGACTTTTAAGCGTTTGGCGCCTACCTCTTGAGCGAGCTCCAGACCGGCCAGTAACGCCTCATACTCTGCTTCGTTGTTGGTAGCAGCGAAATCCAGCCGGACTGACTTCTCAAGTAGTACCTCTTGGGCGATCAGAGCGACCCCGATCCCAGCCCCCAAAGCATTGGAGGATCCATCGACGAACAATTCCCATCCCGTCGCCTCTGGACGCTCATTTGGAGGACGCTCGCCTTGGATGTCTAAGAATCTCGCCTTCCCAGGGTGTGCCTCCGTTGGCTCATCCTCCTGGTACTGGACTGGTTCTTCTATGGGGAAGTCCGCCAAGAAATCGGCGAGAGCCTGCCCTTTGACAGCAACTCGAGGGACATACTCCAATCCATAGGCGGCGAGCTCGGCAGACCATCGATACAACCTGCCGGCTACCGAAGGCCTGGAGAGGGCGCTCTTCAGGGGGTGCTCCGTGATGACTTTGACGATATGCGCTGAAAAGTAGGGATGAAGCTTTCTCGCGGTAAGGACCAAGGCCAATGCGACCTTCTCGATTGGTCGATACCGGAGCTCGGCGGGAAGCATCGTATGGCTCACAAAATAGACAGGCCGCTCTACCTTTGCTTCTTCCACAACCAGGACCCCGCTTACGGCGTTCTCCGTAACTGCGAGATACACGCCAAGCTCGGCGCCATCTTTTGGTGCCGCTAGGATCGGCGGGCTTGCAAGATAGTCTTTGATCTTCTGAAAGGCGCGCTCGCAATTTTCATCCCAGCAAATGCTTGCTCCTTTTCGCAGCAGCTCGAAAAGAGGTCGGCAATTGTCTGAGGATTTGGATATAAACCGGTTGAGCGCGGCGATTCGTCCGCTCAATCTCTGGACTTCTTGCCGGGTTCTTGGTGCGGGCATTTCGACAAGTGCTCGGATTTGCCCAGGGTCGGCCTCGATCCCCCTGTGGGTGACCAGGTACCCGAGGAATTTCCCCGACGTCACTCCGAATGCGCACTTCGCCGGGTTCAGCCTCATTCGATACTTTCTTAGTATCTCGAAAGTTTCGCGGAGGTCGGCTACATGCCCTCCTCGCTCTCGACTTTTGACCAGAAGGTCATCAACATAAACCTCGACATTTCTGCCGATCTGATTTTTAAACATTTGAGTGACTAACCTTTGGTAGGTCGCTCCAGCGTTCTTGAGTCCGAAGGGCATCACTCGATAGCAGTACAGCTTCTGATAGCCCGCTCCGGAGTAGAAAGCGGTCTTCTCTTGATCCTCGGGATGGAGGGGTATTTGGTTGTACCCTGAGTATCCATCCATGAAGGACAGAGCTCGGAACCCGACAGCTGCGTCGACCAGTGCGCCGATTCTCGGAAGGGGAAATCCGTCCTTCGGGCATGCCTTGTTGAGGTCAGAGAAGTCAATGCATACCCTGACCGCTCCGCTCTTCTTAGGCACCGCCACGATATTGGAGATCCACTCGGGGAAGTGCGCCTCGCGGATGAAGCCGGCTCGCTCCAGCTTATCTATCTCCGCCGCCACTGCTCCGGACTTCGCAGCAGGTATGTGCCGAGCTTTCTGCTTGACCGGTGGGAACTCCTTCACGGTGTGCAGACGATGACAGGCGACCTCCGGGTCAATCCCTGGCATGTCCGCGAAGCTCCAGGCAAATACGTCGCGGTATTCCCTGAGCAAGCTGGTTATGGCTTGGACCTCGCCCTTGGTTAACGAGGTCCCGAGACTTAACAATTCTTGGCCCTTCTTTGCCGCCAATATCGATCTCTTGAAGTGGTTCGGCAACCGGAAAACTTCCTCTCTTGGGGGTTGTTAGGAGGCCTTCCTCCAATTTAAGATCCACACTGCTCCTACCCGAAGATGGAGTAGGGGACTTAAACGAAGAGGCCCCCAACGGGCTCCCCAGGAGCTCGCTCGTTCCGGGCGGTAATTGCTAGGAGGGTGCGGGCCTCTTGGCCTCGGCGACCTCCACGTCCATGAGGTGAGGAGCATCCTGCTCGCATCTGGTCGCGGTTACCTGATCTCCCCGAATGACAACGACCCCGCTCGACGTCGGAAATTTGAGGGCCTGATGGTTGGGTGAAGACACCGCCTTCATCTGCCTTAGCCAAGGCCGCCCAAGAATGGCGTTAAAGGCCGAACTCCCGTCGACTACCGCGAAGCGGACTTGGTGAGCTTCCGGGCCCGCTGTCACGGTGAGGGTTATCTCTCCCGCTACTTTAGCGACCTCACCGGTGAATCCGCTGAGGGAGCTCGTCGAGGGAGACAAGTCGGCAAGTCTCAAACCCATTCGTAGGTAGGCCGACAGAAAGAGGATGTCAACGGCGCTCCCTGAATCCACCAGAGCTCGCCTTACCTCGATGTTTGCCATCATCAGGCGTATGACGAGGGGGTCATTGTGGGGCGTGACAACCCCAGCCATGTCATCCTCCGAAAACCATAGGAAATCGCGGGCTTCTGCCCTCGGCGCTTGAAGTAAAGTAGGAGTTAGCGAGACAGAAAATACCTTCTGCGCCCGCTCCATCTCCCTTACTCGCCGGCGGGCTTCATTACTTGATCTGGGGCCGCTCAGCCGCCCGCTAATGGTGTGGCAGATCACCGGTCCTCCCGGGGGAGGAGGAGGTAAGGCGGGCTCCGCGAGTCCTGGGCGATCTCCCTCCCGAGGTGCTCGCTCTGGAATCACCTCGAACCTCCTCGGGAGCGAGATGAACTGGCTCAAGTGTCCCAAGGTGACCAAATCCTCCAGGTGGTTTTTCAGAGCCCGGCATCTATTAGTGTGATGCCCCGGGCTTCGATGAAAAGCGCACCGCCGCGAGTTGTCGGTCGAGCCAGGTTCTCCGACCTGTAGGGGTGGCGGGTACTGGAAGAAAGGCTCATTCCGAATCTGATGGAAAATTTGCCCCGGCGAGTGGGTCAGCACGGTGAAGTCCCGCTCCCCGGGTCCCGGAGGCAGGCGCCAGTTTGCCGGTCTTCCAGCGACCACCACGGGGGCTTCAGCGGGCAGTACTGCAGGAGCTGCGGACGGTCCGGGCAAGGGTACCGTAAGTGGCACCTCCTTCCTCTCCACGGCCTTAACGACGAGAGGTCGCAAAGCCGGAGTAGGTCGCTGCTCTACTGCCTTTCCCTTCCGATCTAGCACCGCATCCTCGAGCTTGATGTGCTGCTGGACCAGGGCGAATAGTTCCACCATTGTGCGAGGGTCCTTGATCACTAAGGCGTCATGAAGCTTGCCCCCTTCGGGGAGGGCGCTTCTGAAGGCACTCACCGCGGTACGATCCTGGCCCGCCGCGTCTTCCAGAGCGAGGTAAGCGCTTCGGAATCGCATCGCGAAGCATCGGAGCGTTTCGCGAGCTCCCATGGCCAGAGTGAACAGAGATTCAATCCTCTTCGGGGGCTGCCTGTTGCAGCGATACTGCTCCAGGAATAGCCTAGAGAGAGTTGGAAAGTTGGGGATCACGCCGGACGGCAGCTTGTGGAACCAATTCAATGCCGATCCGGTCAGACTGCTTGGAAAAGCGCGACACAGGACATGGTCCTGGTCCCGGAAAAATAGAAGTTTCCTGTAGGCTAAGAGATGGTCGACGGGATCTTGCGACCCATCGAACAATACAAACTTCGGGGGGGTCCAGTGGTGTGGAAAACCCCCTTGATGGACCTCGCTGGTGAAAGGCGAGCTTCCTCCGTGGGCGGCGAGGTCCTCCAGTAAATCCACTGGCGCACTAGGTCGCTGCCAGTGCCCGGGGAGAAATCCCAAAGGTGGCTGCGCAGGTCGTAGGCGCTCGTGCGCACTCCCTCTAGGAAGGGTCGGATCCACCCCACGGCGACCCTCGGGAGCCACCAATCGGCGGCCTCCTGGCTGCTCGCGCGCGGATCCCTTCAGCGAGGCGGTTGGTCTGTGGGAGGCCGTCACCTCTCGAGGTTCGGAAGGTAGAGTCACCGCGGGCTCTTTCCCTCGTCGCCGATGGCGCGGGTCGCGATCCCTCTCTTGAGACCTCGCCTCCGATCCGTCAGAGTCGACGCTCCGGCTACGTCGGCGAGGGATGGTCGCGCGCGAGGTCGCCTGGTTGCTGGACCGCTGGGTCACCAGCTTCTGTAACCTTGTGAGCGGGGTCTCCTTCGCTCCACGCACGGCCATCCTCTCAACCGGGGGTTCCGGTCGGGAAGTTCGCCGTGCTGGGACGGTCGTGGGCAGACGCGACGAGACGGGAGGTCACACGGGGGACGCAGGCCTCGAAGGTCCTGACCGCCGGCTAGCCGCCGGAGCCTGACGCAAGCGCGTCAACTCCTCCATCATCGCCCGCTGGGTGGCCAACATCTCCAACAGGAGCTGGTCACTGAGCGGGACAAAGGGCTGGGGAGTCTCAGCGGGGGGTTCGCTGTGCACAGACCCCATACGGGCCCTCGCCCGCCTACGCCCCCTTGTCGCCGGAGCCATCTTTGGGGTTTTTAAGGCCGTCGATGCACAACCGTATGGTCGTGAGCGTTCTCACAGGAACCAGTCGAAATCCCACAGACGACGCCAAATGTTTGGGGGATTTTTCCTGGTCCTTGCGAGCCACCTGTAAGATCAAGAAAAGAGAAACGTGAGAACGGCTGGCTCCCTTAGGAGCGCAGACCCTCCGACGCTCAAGTCAGTTATGGTAACACAACGGAGAGCTGTTGTATACCAAAGTGGTAGTGAAAGGGATTTCGAACCTGTACTTTGGAGCCTGGGGGTGTGCATTTATAGACATGGGCGACCTATCGAGCTACGACACGTGGAGGCTCTTTCCGGCACCTTCTAGGCCCCCACGTTCTAGCCTTCAATAGTTTCTGACAGTTCTTGGAACTTGGACCCCTGACATTCTTTGTCGTCTAGCTCGTCTGACGGAGTAGTGGGGGACAGCAGCTGCTGTTCTGTTGCCACCATAGGAATCTTCTAGAATGTTCAAGTATAGGAGGTCTCAAACCGACTCTGACGGGCTTCCGTGGACTGCAATCGTCCACGTAGCTTCAGTGGGTTCTCGACACCTGGCAATCTCAGGGAAAAAGCAAAGGCCAGCTCGCCCGATACTGCTCCGTCCTTTCGCCCATATTTATCAAGAGTTGGACCTCGCGGGAGCAACCTCTTCGATAAACAGGGGTCTAGGCGAGCTTCTGGGCGAGCTTGGGCGAACTCCTGGGCGAGCTTGGGCGAACTCCTGGGCGAGCTTGGGCGAGCTCCTGAGCGAGCTAGGCGTGCTCCTGAGTGAGCATGGCGAGCTCCTAAATGAGCTTGGGCGAGCTCCTGTGCAAGCTAGGCGGGCTCATGAGCGAGCATGGCGAGCTCCTGGACGAGCTAGGAGAACTCCTGAGCGAGCATGGCGAGCTCCTGGACGAGCTAGGCGAGCTCCTGAGCGAGCATGGCGAGCTTCTGGACGAGCTTGGTCGATCTCCTTCGCGCTCTTTGTCTAGGCGAGCTCCTGAGCGAGCATGGCGAGCTTCTGGACGAGCTTGGTCGATCTCCTTCGCGCTCTTTGTCTAAGCCATTTATCGAATTTGGGCGTGCTTCTGTGGGGGACTGGAGGTGTGAGCTGTACTCAGATACAAGGTGTCCATCCCGCTCCATGTGAAGGCGAGCTCCTGACGAGGGTTCCAACTCCTGGACGGGCTATCCAAGATATGTGGTTTTTGATTACCCCCAACACGATCCATTCTAATTCATACGCACGATCCATTCCTATTCATTCGTACGATCCATTAAAATTCATTCGTACGGTCCATTCTAATTCATTCGCACGAATGTATCCATTCTAATTCATTCGTACGATCTATTCTAATATATTCGTACGATCCATTCTATTTTATTTGCATGAATGTATCATTCTAATTCATTCGTACAATCCATTCTAATTCATTCGTATGATCTATTCTAATTCATTCGTACAATCCATTCTAATTCTTTCGTACAATCCATTCTAATTCATTCGTACGATCCATTCAAATTCATTCACAGATCCATTCTGATTAATTCGTATGATCCATTCTAATTCATTTGTACGGTCCATTCTAATTCATTCGCACGAAAGTATCCATTCTAATTCATTTGTACGATCCATTATAATTCATTCGCACGATCCATTCTAATTCATTCGTACGATCCATTCTAATTCATTCGTACGAATGTATCCATTCTAATTCATTCTTACGAATGTATCTATTCTAATTCATTCGTACGATCCATTATAATTCATTCGCACGATCCATTCTAATTCATTTGTACGATCTATTCTAATTCATTCGTACGAATGTATCCATTCTAATTAAGTCATACGATCTATTCTAATTCATTTGCACGATCCATTCTAATTTATTCGTATGATCCATTCTAATTCATTCATACGATACATTCTAATTCATTTGCACGAATGTATCCATTCCAATTCATTCGTACGATCCATTCTAATTAATTCACACAATCCATTCTAATTCATTCGTATGTTCCATTCTAATTCATTGGTATGATTCATTCTATTTTATTCGCACGAATGTATCCATTCTAATTCATTCGTACGATCCAATCTAACTCATTCGCACGATCCATTCTAATTCATTCGTACGATCCTTTCTAATTCATTCGTACGATCCAATCTAATTCATTCGGACGATCCATTCTAATTCATTCGCACGAATGTATAGATTCTAATTCATTTGTACGTTCCGTTCTAATTCATTCGCACGATCCATTCTAATTCATTCATACAATCAATTTTAATTCATTCATACGATCCATTCTAATTTATTCGCACGAATGTATCCATTTTAATTCATTCGTACAACCCATTCTAATTCATTCGCACGATCCATTCTAATTCATTCGTACCATCCATTCTAATTATTTCGTACGATCCATTCTTATTCATTCGGATAAATGTATCCATTCTAATTCATTCGTACGATCCATTCTAATTCATTCATACGATCCATTCTAATTAATTCGTACGATCCATTCTAATTCATTCGCAGGAATGGATCCATTCAAATTCATTTGTACGATCCATTCTAATTCATTTGCACGATCTATTCTAATTCATTCGTACAATCCATTCTAATTTATTCGTACGATCCATTCTAATTCATTCGTAAGATCCATTCTAATTCATCCGTACGAATATATCCAATCTAATTTATTCGTACGATCCATTCTAATTCATTCGTACGATCAATTCTAATTCTTTCGCACGAATGTATCCATTCTATTTCATTCATACGATCTATTCAAATTCATTCACATGATCCATTCTAATTCATTCGTACGATCATTTATAATTCATTCGTACGATCCATTCTAATTCATTCGTACGATCTATTCTAATTCATTTGTACGATCCATTCTAATTCATTTATACGATCCATTCTAATTCATTCGCACGAAAGTAATAATTCAAATTCATTCGTACAATCCATTCTAATTCATTCGCACGATCCATTCTAATTTATTTTTACGATCCATTCTAATTCATTCGTACGATCCATTCTAATTCATTCGCACGAATGCATCCATTCTAATTCATTCGCATGAATGTATCCATTCTAATTCATTCGTACGATCCATTCTAATTCATTTGCACGATCCATTCTAATGCATTCGTACGATCCGTTCTAATTCATTCGCACGAAAATATCCATTCTAATTCATTCGTACGATCCATTCTAATTCATTCGCATGATCCATTCTAATTCATTCGTACGATCCATTCTAATTTATTAATAAGATCTATTCTAATTCATTCGTACGATTCATTCTAATTCATTCGAACGAATGTATCAATTCTAATTCATTCGTATGATCCATTCTAATACATTCGCATGATCTATTCCAATTAATTCGTACGATCCATTCTAATTCATTCGTATGATCCATTCTAATTCATTCGTATGAATGTATCCATTCTAATTCATTCGTACGATCCATTCTAATTTATTTACACGATTTATTCTAATTCATTCGTACGATTAATTCTAATTCTTTCGTACAATCCATTCTAATTCATTCGTATGATCCATTCTAATTTATTCGCACGAATATATCGTTTCTAATTCATTCGTACGATCCAATCTAATTTATTCGCACAATCCTTTCTAATTCATTCGTACGGTCCATTCTAATTCATTCGTACGATCCATTCTAATTCATTCGCACGAATGTATCCATTCTAATTCATTCGTACGATCCATTCTAATTCATGCGCATGATCCATTCTAATTCATTCGTACGATCCATTATAATTCATTCGTACGATCCATTCTAATTCATTCGCACGAATGTATTCATTCTAATTCAGTCGTACGATCTATTCTAATTCATTCATACGATCCATTCTATTTCATTTGCATGAATGTATCCATTATAATTCATTTGTACAATCCATTCTAATTCATTCGTACGATCTATTCTAATTCATTCTTACGATACATTCTAATTCATTCGCACGAATGTATCCATTCTAATTCATTCGTACGATCCATTCTAATTCATTCGCAGATCCATTCTAATTCATTCGTGCGATCTATTCTAATTCATTTGTACGATCCATTCTAATTCATTCGTACGATCCATTCTAATTCATTCGCAAAATGTATCCATTCTAATTCATTCGTACGATCCATTCTAATTCATTCATACGATCCATTCTAATTCATTCGTATGATCCTTTCTAATTCATTCACACGAATAGATCTATTCTAATTCATTCGTATGATCCATTCTAATTCATTCGCACGATCCATTCTAATTCATTCATACGATCCATTCTAATTCATTCGCACGAATGTATCGATTCTAATTCATTCGTACGATCCATTCTAATTCATTCGTACGATCCATTCTGATTCATTCGCACGAATGTATCCATTCTAATTCATTCGTAGGATCCATTCTGATTCATTTGTATGATCCAATCTAATTCATTCGTACAATCATTCTAATTTATTCGCACGAATGTATTCATTCTAATTCATTTGTATGATTAATTCTAATTCATTAGCACGATCCATTCTAATTCATTCGTACGATCCATTCTAATTCATTCGTACGATCCATTTAAATTCATTCGCTCAAATATATCCATTCTAGTTCATTCGTACGATCCATTCTAATTCATTCGTACGATCCATTCTAATTCATTCGTACGATCAATTCTAATTCATTCGCACGATCCAATCTAATTCATTCGTACGCTCCATTCTAATTCATTCGCACAAATGTATCCATTCTAATTCATTCGTACGATCCATTCTAATTCATTCGTATGATCCATTCTAATTCATTCGTACGATCCGTTCTAATTCATTCGCACGATCCAATCTAATTCATTCGCACGAATGTATCCATTCAAATTCATTTGTCCGATCCATTCTAATTCATTCTCAGATCCATTTTAATTCATTCGTGCGATCCATTCCAATTCATTTGTACGATCCATTCTAATTCATTCGTACGATCCATTCTAATTCATTCGCACAAATGTATCCATTCTAATTCGTTCGTACGATCCATTCTAATTCATTCATACGATCCATTCTAATTCATTCGTATGATCCATTCTAATTCATTTGCATGAATGGATCCATTCTAATTCATTTGTACGATCCATTCTAATTCATTCGCATGATCCATTCTAATTCATTCGTACGATCCATTCTAATTCATTCACACGAATGTATCGATTCTAATTCATTCATACGATCCATTCTAAATCATTCGTACGATCCATTCTAATTCATTCGCACGAATGTATCCATTCTAATTCATTCGTAGGATCCATTCTAATTCATTTGTATTATCCTTTTAATTCATTCGTATAATCCATTCCAATTTATTTGCAAGAATGTATTCATTCAAATTCATTCGTACGATCCATTCTAATTCATTCGCACGATCCATTCTAATTCATTCGTACTATCCATTCTAATTCATTCGCACAAATATATCCATTCTAATTCATTCGTTCGATCCATTCTAATTCATTCGTATGATCCATTCTAATTTATTCGTACTATCTATTCAAATTCATTCGCACGATCCAATCTAATTCATTCGTATGATCCATTCTAATTCATTCGCACAAATATATCCATTCTAATTCATTCTTACGATCCATTCTAATTCATTCGTACGATCTATTCTAATTCATTTGCACGATCCAATCTAATTCATTCGTACGATCCAATCTAATTCATTCGCCCGATCCAATCTAATTCATTCGCACGATCCAATCTAATTCATTCGTGCGATCCATTCTAATTCATTCGTACGATCCATTATAATTCATTCGCATGAAAGTATCTATTCTAATTAATTCGTACGATCCATTCTAATTCATTCGCACGATCCATTCTAATTCATTCGTACGATCCATTCTAATTCATTCATACGATCTTTTCTAATTCATTCGTACGATCCATTCTAATTCATTCGCACGAATTTAACAATTCTAATTCATTCGTATGATCCATTCTAATTCATTCGTACTATCCATTCTAATTCATTCGTGCGATCCATTCTAATTCATTCGTACTATCCATTCTAATTCATTCGCACGAATGTATCATTTCTTATTCATTCGTACGATCCATTTTAATTAATTCGCATGATCCATTCTAATTCATTCGTACGATCCATTCTAATTCATTCGTACGATCCATTCTAATTCATTCGAACGAATGTATCCATTCTAATTCATTCGTACGATCTATTTTAATTCATTTGCACGATCTATTTTACTTCATTCGTACGTTCCATTCTAATTCATTCGTACAATCCATTCTAATACATTCACACGAATATATCCATTCTAATTCATTCGTTTGATCCATTCTAATGCATTCGCATGGTCCATTCTAATTCATTCGTACGATCCATTCTAATTCATTCGTACGATCCATTCTATTTCATTCGTATGAATGTATCCATTCTAATTCATTCGTACGATCCAATCTAATTCATTCGCATGATTTATTCTAATTCATTCGTACGATCAATTATAATTCATTCGTACGATCCATTCTAATTCATTCGCACGAATGTATCCATTCTAATTCATTCGTATGATCCATTCTAATTTATGCGAATGATCCATTCTAATTCATTCATACGATCCATTCTAATTCATTCGTACGATCCATTCTTCTTCATTCGCACGAATGTATCTTTTCTAATTCATTCGTATGATCCATTCTAATTTATTCGCATGAATGTATCCATTCTAATTCAATCGCACGATCCATTCTAATTCATTCGTACGTTTCGTTCTAATTCATTTGTTCGATCCATTCTAATTCATTCGTACGATCCATTCTAATTCATTCGCACGATCCATACTAATTTATTTGTACGAAGTATTTTAATTCAATCGTACGATCCATTCTAATTCATTCGCACGAATGTATCCATTCTAATTCATTCGTACGATCCATTCTAATTCATTTGCAAGATCCATTCTAATTCATTTGTACGATCCATTCTAATTCATTCGTACAATCCATTCTAATTCATTCGCACGAATGTATTTATTCTAATTCATTCGTACGGTCCACTCTAATTCATTCATACGATCCTTTCTAATTCATTCGTACGATCCATTCTAATTCATTCGCACGAATGGATCCATTCTAATTCATTCATATGATCCAGTCTAATTCATTTGCAATATCCATTCTAATTCATTTGCACGATCCATTCTAATTTATTCGTACGATCCATTCTAATTCATTCGTACGATCCATTCTAATTCATTCGCACAATTGTATCCATTCTAATTCATTCGTACGATCCATTCTAATTCATTCGTACGAACCATTTTAATTTATTTGTACTATCTATTCAAATTCATTCGCACGATCTAATCTAATTCATTCGTACGATCCATTCTAATTCATTCGCACAAATGTATCCATTCTAATTCATTCGTACGATCCATTCTAATTCATTCGTACGATCCATTCTAATTTATTCACACGATCCAATCTAATTCATTCGTACGATCCAATCTAATTCATTCGCACGATCCAATCTAATTCATTCGCACGATCCAATCTAATTCATTCGTGTTATCCATTGTAATTCATTCGTACGATCCATTATAATTCATTCGCATGAAAGTGACATTTCTAATTCATTCGTATGATCCATTCTAATTCATTCGCACGATCCATTCTAATTCATTCGTACGATCCATTCTAATTCATTCATACGATCTTTTCTAATTCATTCGTACGATCCATTCTAATTCATTCGCACGAATGTATCAATTCTAATTCATTCGTATGATTCATTCTAATCATTCGTACTATCCATTCTAATTCATTCGTGCGATTCATTCTAATTCATTCGTACTATCCATTCTAATTTATTAGCGTGAATGTATTATTTCTTATTCATTCGTACGATCCATTCTAATTAATTCGCATGATCCATTCTAATTTATTTGTACGATCCATTCTAATTCATTCGTACGATCCATTCTAATTCATTCGTACGAATGTATCCATTCTAATTCATTCGTACGATCCATTCTAATTCATTTGCACGATCTATTTTAATTCATTCGTACGATCCATTCTAATTCATTCGTACAATACATTCTAATACATTCGCACGAATGTATCCATTCTAATTCATTCGTATGATCCATTCTAATTCATTCGCACGATCCATTCTAATTCATTCGTACGATCCATTCTAATTCATTCGTACGATCCATTCTATTTCATTCGCATGAATGTATCCATTCTAATTCATTCATACGATCCAATCTAATTCATTCGCACGATCCATTCTAATTCATTTGTACGATCAATTCTAATTCATTCATACGATCCATTCTAATTCATTCGCACGAATGTATCTATTCTAATTCATTCGTATGATCCATTCTAATTAATGCGCATGTTCCATTCTAATTCATTCATACGATCTATTCTAATTCATTCGTACGATCCATTCTTATTCATTCGCACGAATGTATCTATTCTAATTCATTCGTATGATCCATTCTAATTCATTCGCATGAATGTAACCATTCTAATTCATTCGCACAATCCATTCTAATTCATACGTACGATCCATTCTAATTCATTTGTTCGATCAATTCTAATTCATTCGTACGATCCATTCTAATTCATTTGCACGATCCATTCTAATTCATTCGTACGAAGCATTTTAATTCAATCGTACGATCCATTCTAATTCATTCGCACGAATGTATCCATTCTAATTCATACATACTATCCATTCTAATTCATTCGTACGATCTATTCTAATTCATTCATACGATCCATTCAAATTCATTCGCACGAATGTATTTATTCTAATTCATTCGTACGGTCCATTCTAATTCATTCATCCGATCCATTCTAATTTATTCGTACGATCCATTCTAATTCATTCGCGCGATTGGATCCATTCTAATTCATTCGTACGATCCAGTCTAATTCATTTGCAATATCCATTCTAATTTATTTGCACGATCTACTCTAATTCATTCGTACGGTCCATTCTATTTTATTCGTATGATCCATTCTAATTCATTCGCACGAATGTATCCAACCTAATTTATTCGTACAATCCATTCTAATTTATTCGCACGATCCATTCTAATTCATTTATACAATCCATTCTAATTCATTCGTACGATCCATTCTAATTCTTTCGCACGAATGTATCTATTCAATTTCATTCGTACGATCCATTCAAATTCATTCACACGATCCATGCTAATTCATTCATATGATGCATTCTAATTCATTCGTACTATCCATTCTAATTCATTCGTACGATCCATTCTAATTTATTCGCACGAAAGTATCCATTCTAATTCATTCGTACGATCCATTCTAATACATTCACACGATCCATTCTAATTCATTCGTACGATCCATTGTAATTCATTCGCATGAATATATCAATTCTAATTCATTCGCACGAATGTATCCATTCTAATTCAATCGCACGATCCATTCTAATTCATTCGAACAATCCATTCTATTTTATTCATACGATCCATTCAAATTCATTCGCTCGAATATAACCATTCTAATTCATTTGTATGATCCATTCTAATTCATTTGCACGATCCATTCTAATTCATTCGCACGATCCATTCTAATTCATTCGTATGATCCATTCTAATTCATTAATAAGATCCATTATAATTAGTTCGTATGATTCATTCTATTTCATTCGCACGAATGTATCAATTCTAATACATTCGTACGATCTATTCTAATTCATTCGCACGATCTATTCCAATTCATTCGTACGATCCATTCTAATTCATTCGCATGATCTATTCGAATTCATTCGTACGATCCATTCTAATTTATTTGTACGATCTATTCTAATTTATTCGCACGAATGTATCCATTCTAATTCATTCATATGTTCCATTCTAATTCTTTCGCACGATCCAGTCTAATTCATTCGTATGATCCATTCTAATTCATTCGCACGAATGTATCCATTCTTATTCATTCGTACGATCCATTCGAATTCATTCGCACGATCCATTCGAATTCATTCGCACAATCCATTCTAATTCATTTGTACGATCCATTCTAATTCATTTGTACGAATGTATACATTGTAATTCATTCGTACGATCTATTCTAATTCAATTGCACGATCCTTTCTAATTCATTCTTATGATCAATTCTAATTCTTTCGTACGATCAATTCTAATTCATTTGCACGAATGTATCCAGTCTAATTCATTCGTATGATGCATTCTAATTCCGTCGCACGATCCATTCTAAATCATTTGTACGATCCATTCTAATTCATTCGTATGATCCATTCTAATTCATTCGTACGATCCATTCTAATTTATTCATATAATCCATTCTAATTCATTGGTATGAATGTATCCATTCTAATTCATTCGTACGATCCAATCTAATTCATTCGCACGATCCATTCTAATTCATTCATACGATCCATTCTAATTCATTCGTACGATCCATTCTAATTCATTCACACGATCCATTCTAATTTATTCGTACGATCCATTCTAATTCATTCGCACGAATGTACCTATTCTAATTCATTCGTACGATCCATTCTAATTCATTCGTACGATTCATTCTAATTCATTAGTACAATTCATTCTAATTCATTCGCACGAATGTATCTATTCAAATTCATTCGTACGATCCATTCTAATTCATTCGCACGATCCATTCTAATTCATTCGTGCGATCCAATCTAATTCATTTGTACGATCCATTCTTATTCATTCGTACGATCCATTCTAATTCATTCGCACGAATGTATCAATTCTAACTCATTCATATGATCTATTCTAATTCGTTCGCACGATCCATTCTAATTCATTCATACAATCTATTCTAATTCATTCGTACGATCCATTCTAAGTCATTCGCTCAAATGTATCCATTCTAATTCATTCATACGATCCATTCTAATTCATTCATATGATCCATTCTAATTCATTCGTACGATCCATTCTTATTCATTCGTACGATCCATTCTAATTCATTCGCACGAATGGATCCATTCTAATTCATTCGTACGATCCGTTCTAAGTCATTCGCACGATCCATTCTATATCATTCGTATGATCCATTCTAATTCATTCGTACGATCCATTCTAATTCATTTGTACGAAAGTATATATTCTAATTCATTTGTACGATCCATTTAAATTCATTTGCACGATCAATTCTAAATCATTCGTACGATCCATTCTAATTCTTTCATAAGATATATTCTAATTTATTCGTATGATCCATTCTAATTCATTCGCACGAATGTATCCATTCTAATTCATTCGTACGATCGATTCTAATTTATTCGCATGATCCATTCTAATTCATTCATACGATCCATTCTAATTCATTCGTACGAATGTATCCATTCTTATTCATTCATTAGATCCATTCCAATTCATTCGCACGATCCATTCTAATTTATTCATACGATCTATTCTAATTTAATCGTACGATCCATTCTAATTCATTCGTACGAATGTATCCATTCTAATTCATTCGTACGATCCATTCTAATTTATTTGCATGATCCATTCTAAATCATTCGTACGATCCATTCTAATTCATTCGTACGATCCATAATAATTCATTCGCACGAATGTATCCATTATAATTCATTCGTACAATCTATTATAATTCATGCGCACGTTCCATTCTAATTCATTCATACGATCTATTCTAATTCATTCGTACGATCCATTCTAATTCATTCGCACGAAAGTATCCATTCTAATTCATTCGTATGAACCATTCTAATACATTTGTACGATCCGTCCTAATTCATTCGCACGAATATATCCATTCTAATTCATTCGTACGATCAATTCTATTTTATTCGCATGAATGTATCCATTCTAATTCATTCGTACGATCCAATCTAATTCATTCGCATGATCCATTCTAATTTATTCGTTCGATCCATCCTAATTCATTCGTACGATCCATTCTAATTCATTCATATGATTCATTCTAATTCATTCGCACGAATGTATCCATTCTAATTCATTCGTACAATCCATTATAATTCATGCGCATGATCCATTCCAATTCATTCATACGATCCATTCTAATTCATTTGTATGATCCATTCTAATTCATTCGCACGAATGTATCCATTCTAGTTCATTTGAACGAACCATTCTAATTCATTTGTACGATCCATTCTAATTCATCCGCACAAAGTTATCCATTCTAATTCATTCACACGATTCATTCTAATTCATTCGTACGATCCATTCCAATTTATTTACACGATCTATTCAAATTCATTCGTACGATTAATTCTAATTATTTCGTACAATCCATTCTAATTCATTCGTATGATCCATTGTAATTTATTCGCACGAATATATCCATTCTAATTCATTGGTACGATCCAATCTAATTTATTCGCACAATCCTTTCTAATTTATTCGTACGATCCATTCTAATTCATTAGTACGATCCATTCTAATTCATTTGCACGAATGTATCCATTCTAATTCATTCGTACGATCCATTCTAATTCATGCGCAAGATCCATTCTAATTCATTCGTACGATTCATTATAATTTATTCGTACGATCCATTCTAATTCATTCGCACGAATGTATCCATTCTAATTCATTCGTACGATCAATTCTAATTCATTCATACGATCCATTCTATTTCATTTGCATGAATGCATCCATTCTAATTCATTCGTACAATCCATTCTAATTCATTCGTACGATCTATTCTAATTCATTCTTACGATACATTCTAATTCATTCGCACGAATGTATAATTTCTAATTCATTCGTACGATCCATTCTAATTCATTCGGAGATCCATTCTAATTCATTCGTGCGATCCATTCAAATTCATTTGTACGATCCATTCTAATTCATTCGTACGATCCATTCTAATTCATTCGTAGGATCCATTCTAATTCATTCGCACGAATGTATTCATTCTAATTCATTCGTATGATTAATTCTAATTCATTCGCATGATCCATTCTAATTCATTCGTACGATCCATTCTAATTCATTCGTACGATTCATTCTAATTCATTCGCACAAATGTATCTATTCTAATTCATTCATACGATCCATTCTAATTCATTCGTACGATCCATTCTAATTTATTCGTATGATCTATTCTAATTCATTCGCACGATCCAATCTAATTCATTCCTACGCTCCATTCTAATTCATGCGCACAAATGTATCCATTCTAATTCATTCGTACGATCCATTCTAATTCATTCGTATGATCCATTCTAATTCATTCGTACGATCCGTTCTAATTCATTCGCACGATCCAATCTAATTCATTCGTACGATCCAATCTAATTCATTCACACGATCCATTCTAATTCATTCGTACGATCCATTCTAATTCATTCGCATGAAAGTATCCATTCTAATTCATTCGTACGATCCATTCTAATTCATTCATATGATCTTTTTTAATTCATTCGTACGATCCATTCTAATTCATTCGGATGAATGTATTCATTTTAATTCATTCATACGATCCATTCTAATTTATTCGCACGATCCATTCTAATTCATTCGTACGATCCATTCTAATTCATTCACACGAATATATCCGTTATTATTTATTCGTACGATCCATTCGAATTCATTCGCATGATCCATTCTAATTCATTCATACGATCCATTCTAATACATTCATACGATCCATTCTAATTAATTCGTACGAATATATCCATTCTAATTCATTCGTACGATCCATTCTAATTCATTCGTACGAATGTATCCATTTTAATTCATTCGTACTGTCCATTCTAATTCAATCGTACGATCCATTCTAATTCATTCGCACGAATGTATCCATTCTAATTCATTTGTACGATCCATGCTAATTCATTCGCAGATCCATTCTAATTCATTCGTGCAATCCATTCTAATTCATTTGTACGATCCATTCTAATTCATTCGTACGATCCATTCTAATTCATTCGCACAAATGTATCCATTCTAATTAATTCGTACGATCCATTCTAATTCATTCATACGATCCATTCGAATTCATTCGTATGATCCATTCTAATTTATTTGCATGAATGGATCCATTCAAATTCATTTGTACGATCCATTCTAATTCATTCGCATAATCCATTCTAATTCATTCGTACGATCCATTCTAATTCATTCACACGAATGTATCCATTCTTATTCATTCGTACGATCCATTCTAATTCATGCGCACGATCCATTCTAATTCATTCGTACGATCCATTCTAATTCATTCGTACGATCCATTATAATTCACTCGCACGAATGTATCTATTCTAACTCATTCGAACAATCCATTCTAATTCATTCACAAGAATGTATCGATTCTAATTCATTCATACGATCCATTCTAATTCATTCGTACGATCCATTCTAATTCATTCGCACGAATGTATCCATTCTAATTCATTCGTTGGATCCATTCTAATTCATTCGCACGAATGTATCCATTCTAATTCATTCGTTGGATCCATTCTAATTTATTTGTACGATCCTTTCTAATTCATTCGTACGATCCATTCTAACTCATTCGCACGAATGTATTCATTCTAATTCATTCGTACAATTAATTCTAATTCATTCACACGATCCATTCTAATTCATTCGTACGATCCATTCTAGTTCATTCGTACGATCCATTCTAATTCATTCGTACAAATGTATCCATTCTAATTCATTCGTATGATCCATTCTAATTCATTCGTACGATCCATTCTAATTTATTCATACGATCTATTCTAATTCATTCGCACGATCCAATCTAATTCATTCGTACGATCCATTCTAATTCATTCGCACAAATGTATCCATTCTAATTCATTCGTACGATCCATTCTAATTCATTCGTATGATCCAATCTAATTCATTCGCACTATACAATCTAATTCATTCGTACGATCCAATCTAATTCATTCGCACAATCCAATCTAATTCATTCGTACGATCCAATATAATTCATTCGCATGAAAGCATCTATTCTAATTCATTCGTACGATCCATTCTAATTCATTCGCACGATCCATTCTAATTCATTCGTACGATCCATTCTAATTCATTCATACGATCTTTTCTAATTCATTCGTACGATCCATTCTAATTCATTCGCACGAATGTATTAATTCTAATTAATTCGTATGATCCATTCTAATTCATTTATACTATCCATTCTAATTCATTCGTGCGATCCATTCTAATTCATTCATACTATCCATTCTAATTCATTCGCATGAATGTATCATTTCTTATTCATATGTACGATCCATTCTAATTAATTCGCACAATCCATTCTAATTCATTCGTACGATCCATTCTAATTCATTCGTACGATCCATTCTAATTCATTCGTACGAATGTATCCATTATAATTCATTCGTACGATCCATTCTAATTCATTTGCACGATCTATTTTAATTCATTCGTACGATCCATTCTAATTCATTCGTACAATCCATTCTAATACATTCGCACAAATGTATCCATTCTAATCCATTCGTATGATCCATTCTAATTCATTCGCACGATCCATTCTAATTTATTCGTACAATCCATTCTAATTCATTCGTACGGTCCATTCTATTTCATTCGCATGAATGTATCCATTCTAATTCATTCGTACGATCCAATCTAATTCATTCGCACGATCCATTCTAATTCATTCGTACGATCAATTATAATTCATTCGTACGATCCATTCTAATTCATTCGCACGAATGTATCTATTCTAATTCATTCGTATGATCCATTCTAATTTATGCAAATGATCCATTCTAATTCATTTATGCGATCCATTCTAATTCATTCGTACGGACCATTCTTATTCATTCGCACGAATGTATCTATTCTAATTCATTCGTATGATCCATTCTAATTCATTCGCAAGAATGTATACATTCTAATTCATTCGCACGATCCATTCTAATTCATTCGCATGAATGTATCCATTCTAATTCATTCGCACGATCCGTTCTAATTCATTCGTATGATCCATTCTAATTCATTTGTTCGATCCATTATAATTCATTCGTACGATCTATTCGAATTCATTCGCACGATGCATTCTAATTCATTCGTACGAAGCATTTTAATTCAATCGTACGATCCATTCTAATTCATTCACACGAAAGTATCCATTCTAATTCATTCGTACGATCAATTTTAATTCATTCGCACGATCCATTCTAGTTCATTCGTACGATCCATTCTAATTCATTCGTACGATCCATTCTAATTCTTTCGCACGAATGTATTTATTCTAATTCATTCGTACGGTCCATTCTAATACATTCATACGATCTATTCTAATTCATTCGTACGATCCATTCTAATTCATTCGCACGAATTGATCTATTCAAACTCATTCGTATGATCTAGTCTAATTCATTTGCAATATCCATTCTAGTTCATTTGCACGATCCATTCTAGTTCATTCGTACGATCCGTTCTATTTTATTCGTATGATCCATTCTAATTCATTCGTACGAATGTATCCAATCTAATTCATTTGACGATCCATTCTAATTCATTCGCACGATCCTCTCTAATTCATTCATACAATCCATTCTAATTCATTCGTACGATCCATTCTAATTCTTTCGCACGAATGTATCTATTCTATTTCATTCGTACGATCCATTCAAATTCATTCACACGATCCATGCTAATTCATTCATACGATCCATTCTAATTCATTCGTACTATCCATATTAATTCATTCATACGATCCATTCTAATTCATTCGTACGAATGTATCCATTCTTATTCATTCATTCGATCCATTCCAATTCATTCGCACGATCCATTCTAATTTATTCGTACGATCTATTCTAATTTAATCGTACGATCCATTCTAATTCATTCGTACGAATGTATCCATTCTAATTCATTCGTACGATCCATTCTAAATTATTTGCATGATCCATTCTAAATCATTCGTACGATCCATTCTAATTCATTCGTACGATCCATAATAATTCATTCGCACGAATGTATCCATTATAATTCATTCGTACAATCCATTATAATTCATGCGCATGTTCCATTCTAATTCATTCATACGATCTATTCTAATTCATTCGTACGATCCATTCTAATTCATTCGCACGAAAGTATCCATTCTAATTCATTCGTATGAACCATTCTAATACATTTATACGATCCGTCCTAATTCATTCGCACGAATGTATCCATTCTAATTCATTCGTACGATCAATTCTATTTTATTCGCATGAATGTATCTATTCTAATTCATTCGTACGATCCAATCTAATTCATTCGCATGATCCATTCTAATTTATTCGTACGATCCATTCTAATTCATTCGTACGATCCATTCTAATTCATTCATATGATTCATTCTAATTCATTCGCACGAATGTATCCATTCTAATTCATTCGTACAATCCATTATAATTCATGCGCATCATCCATTCCAATTCATTCATACGATCCATTCTAATTCATTCGTATGATCCATTCTAATTCATTCGCATGAATGTATCCATTCTAATTCATTTGAACGAACCATTCTAATTCATTCGTACGATCCATTCTAATTCATCCGCACAAAGTTATCCATTCTAATTCATTCGCACGATTCATTCTAATTCATTCGTACGATCCATTCCAATTTATTTACACGATCTATTCAAATTCATTCGTACGATTAATTCTAATTCTTTCGTACAATCCATTCTAATTCATTCGTATGATCCATTGTAATTTATTCGCATGAATATATCCATTCTAATTCATTGGTACGATCCAATCTAATTTATTCGCACGATCCTTTCTAATTTATTCGTACGATCCATTCTAATTCATTAGTACGATCCATTCTAATTCATTTGCACGAATATATCCATTCTAATTCATTCGTACGATCCATTCTAATTCATGCGCAAGATCCATTCTAATTCATTCGTACGATTCATTATAATTCATTCGTACGATCCATTCTAATTCATTCGCACGAATATATCCATTCTAATTCATTCGTACGATCTATTCTAATTCATTCATACGATCCATTCTATTTCATTTGCATGAATGTATCCATTCTAATTCATTCGTATAATCCATTCTAATTCATTCGTACGATCTATTCTAATTCATTCTTACGATACATTCGAATTCATTCGCACGAATGTATAATTTCTAATTCATTCGTACGATCCATTCTAATTCATTCGCAGATCCATTCTAATTCATTCGTGCGATCCATTCAAATTCATTTGTACGATCCATTCTAATTCATTCGTACGATCCATTCTAATTCATTCGTAGGATCCATTCTAATTCATTTGTACGATCCATTCTAATTCACTCGTATGATCATTCTAATTCATTCGCACGAATGTATTCATTCTAAATCATTCGTATGATTAATTCTAATTCATTCGCATGATCCATTCTAATTCATTCGTACTATCCATTCTAATTCATTCGTACGATTCATTCTAATTCATTCGCACAAATGTATCCATTCTAATTCATTCATACGATCCATTCTAATTCATTCGTACGATCTATTCTAATTTATTCGTGTGATCTATTCTAATTCATTCGTACGATCCAATCTAATTCATTCCTATGCTCCATTCTAATTCATGCGCACAAATGTATCCATTCTAATTCATTCGTACGATCCATTCTAATTCATTCGTATGATCCATTCTAATTCATTCGTACGATCCGTTCTAATTCATTCGCACGATCCAATCTAATTCATTCGTACGATCCAATCTAATTCATTCACACGATCCATTCTAATTCATTCGTACGATCCATTCTAATTCATTCGCATGAAAGTATCCATTCTAATTCATTCGTACGATCCATTCTAATTCATTCATACGATCTTTTTTAATTCATTCGTACGATCCATTCTAATTAATTCGGATGAATGTATTCATTCTAATTCATTCATACGATCCATTCTAATTTATTCGCACGATCCATTCTAATTCATTCGTACGATCCATTCTAATTCATTCGCACGAATATATCCGTTCTTATTTATTCGTACGATCCATTCGAATTCATTCGCACGATCCATTCTAATTCATTCATACGATCCATTCTAAAACATTCATACGATCCATTCTAATTTATTCGTACGAATGTATCCATTCTAATTCATTCGTACGATCCATTCTAATTCATTCGTACGAATGTATCCATTTTAATTCATTCGTACTGTCCATTCTAATTCAATCGTACGATCCATTCTAATTCATTCGCACGAATGTATCCATTCTAATTCATTTGTACGATCCATGCTAATTCATTCGCAGATCCATTCTAAATCATTCGTGCAATCCATTCTAATTCATTTGTACGATCCATTCTAATTCATTCGTACGATCCATTCTAATTTATTCGCACAAATGTATCCATTCTAATTAATTCGTACGATCCATTCTAATTCATTCATACGATCCATTCGAATTCATTCGTATGATCCATTCTAATTCATTTGCATGAATGGATCCATTCAAATTCATTTGTATGATCCATTCTAATTCATTCGCATAATCCATTCTAATTCATTCGTACGATCCATTCTAATTCATTCACACAAATGTATCCATTCTTATTCATTCGTACGATCCATTCTAATTCATGCGCACGATCCATTCTAATTCATTCGTACGATCCATTCTAATTCATTCGTACGATCCATTATAATTCATTCGCACGAATGTATCTATTCTAACTCATTCGAACGATCCATTCTAATTCATTCACAAGAATGTATCGATTCTAATTCATTCATACGATCCATTCTAATTCATTCGTACGATCCATTCTAATTCATTCGTACGATCCATTCTAATTTATTTGTACGATCTATTCTAATTCATTCGCACGATCCAATCTAATTCATTCGTACGATCCATTCTAATTCATTCGCACAAATGTATCCATTCTAATTCATTCGTACAATCCATTCTAATTCATTCGTACGATCCAATCTAATTCATTCGCACTATCCAATCTAATTCATTCGTACGATCCAATCTAATTCATTCGCACAATCCAATCTAATTCATTCGTACGATCCAATAAAATTCATTCGCATGAAAGTATCTATTCTAATTCATTCGTACGATCCATTCTAATTCATTCGCACGATCCATTCTAATTCATTCGTACGATCCATTCTAATTCATTCATACGATCTTTTCTAATTCATTCGTACGATCCATTCTAATTCATTCGCACGAATGTATTAATTCTAATTCATTCGTATGATCCATTCTAATTCATTTATACTATCCATTCTAATTCATTCGTGCGATCCATTCTAATTCATTCATACTATCCATTCTAATTCATTCGCACGAATGTATCATTTCTTATTCATATGTATGATCCATTCTAATTAATTCGCACAATCCATTCTAATTCATTCGTACGATCCATTCTAATTCATTCGTACGATCCATTCTATTTCATTCGTACGAATGTATCCATTCTAATTCATTCGTACGATCCATTCTAATTCATTTGCACGATCTATTTTAATTCATTCGTACGATCCATTCTAATTCATTCGTACAATCCATTCTAATAGATTCGCACAAATGTATCCATTCTAATCCATTCGTATGATCCATTCTAATTCATTCGCACGATCCATTCTAATTTATTCGTACAATCCATTGTAATTCATTCGTACGATCCATTCTATTTCATTCGCATGAATGTATCCATTCTAATTCATTCGTACGATCCAATCTAAATCATTCGCATGATCCATTCTAATTCATTCGTACGATCAATTATAATTCATTCGTACGATCCATTCTAATTCATTCGCACGAATGTATCTATTCTAATTCATTCGTATGATCCATTCTAATTTATACACATGATCCATTCTAATTCATTTATACGATCCATTCTAATTCATTCGTACGGACCATTCTTATTCATTCGCACGAATGTATCTATTCTAATTCATTCGTATGATCCATTCTAATTCATTCGCAAGAATGTATACATTCTAATTCATTCGCACGATCCATTCTAATTCATTCGCATGAATGTATCCATTCTAATTCATTCGCACAATCCGTTCTAATTCATTCGTACGATCCATTCTAATTCATTTGTTCGATCCATTATAATTCATTCGTACGATCCATGCGAATTCATTCGCACGATGTATTCTAATTCATTCGTACGAAGCATTTTAATTCAATCGTACGATCCATTCTAATTCATTCGCACGAATGTATCCATTCTAATTCATTCGAACGATCAATTTTAATTCATTCGCACGATCCATTCTAATTCATTCGTACGATCCATTCTAATTCATTCATACGATCCATTCTAATTCTTTCGCACGAATGTATTTATTCTAATTTATTCGTACGGTCCATTCTAATACATTCATACGATCCATTCTAATTCATTCGTACGATCCATTCAAATTCATTCGCACGAATTGATCTATTCAAACTCATTCGTATGATCTAGTCTAATTCATTTGCAATATCTATTCTAGTTCATTTGCACGATCCATTCTAGTTCATTCGTACGATCCGTTCTATTTTATTCGTATGATCCATTCTAATTCATTTGTACGAATGTATCCAATCTAATTCATTCGTACGATCCATTCTAATTCATTCGCACGATCCTTTCTAATTCATTCATACAATCCATTCTAATTCATTCGTACGATCCATTCTAATTCTTTCGCACGAATGTATCTATTCTATTTCATTCGTACGATCCATTCAAATTCATTCACACGATCCATGCTAATTCATTCATACGATCCATTCTAATTCATTCGTACTATCCATTCTAATTCATTCGTACGATCCATTCTAATTTATTCGCTCGAAAGTATCCATTCTAATTCATTTGTACGAAACATTCTAATTCATTCACACGATCCATTCTAATTCATTCATACAATCCATTCTAATTCATTCGCACGAATGTATCCATTCTAATTCATTCGCACGATCCATTCTAATTCATTCGCACGATCCATTCAAATTCATTCGTACGATCTATTCTAATTCATTTGCACGAATATATCCATTCTAATTCATTTGTATGATCCATTCTAATTCGTTCGCACGATCCATTGTAATTCATTTGTATGATCCATTTTAATTCATTAATAAGATCCATTCTAATTCGTTCGTATGATTCATTCTAATTCATTCGCACGAATGTATCAATTCTAATTCATTCGTACGATCTATTCTAATTCATTCGCACGATCTATTCCAATTCATTCCTACGATCCATTCTAATTCCTTCGCATGATCAATTCGAATTCATTCGTACGATCCATTCTAATTCATTCGTACGATCTATTCTAACTCATTCGCATGAATGTATCCATTCTAATTCATTCATATGATACATTATAATTCATTCGCACGATCCATTATAATTCATTCGCATGAATGTATCCATTCTTATTCATTCGTACGATCCATTCGAATTCATTCGCACGATCCATTCGAATTCATTCGCACGATCCATTCTAATTCATTCGTACGATCCATTCTAATTCATTCGTACGAATGTATCCATTCTAATTCATTCGTACGATCTATTCTAATTCAGTTGCACGATCCATTCTAATTCATTCGTATGATCAATTCTAATTCTTTCGTACGATCCATTCTAATTCATTTGCACGAATGTATCCAGTCTAGTTCATTCGTATGATACATTCTAATTTAATCGCACGATCCATTCTAATTCATTTGTACGATCCAATTTAATTCATTCGTACTATCCATTCTAATTCATTCGTACGATCCATTCTAATTTATTCATACAATCCATTCTAATTCATTCGTATGAATATATCTATTCTAATTCATTCGTGCGATCCAATCTAATTCATTCGCACGATCCTTTATTATTCATTTATACGATCCATTCTAATTCATTCGTACGATCCATTCTAATTCATTCACACGAATGTATGCAATCTAATTCATTCGTACGATCCATTCTAATTCAATGGCACGATCCATTCTAATTCATTCGTACGATCCATTCTAATTCATTCGCACGAATGTATCTATTCTAATTCATTCGTACGATCTATTCTAATTCATTTGTACGATCCATTCTAATTCATTCGTACGATCCATTCTAATTCATTCGCACGAATGTATCCATTCTAATTCATTCGTACGATCCATTCTAATTCATTCGCACGATCCATTCTAATTCATTCGTGCGATCCAATCTAATTCATTTGTACGATCCATTCTTATTCATTCGTACGATCCATTCTAATTCATTCGCACGAATGTATCTTTTCTAACTCATTCATACGATCCATTCTCATTTATTCGCATGATCCATTCTAATTCATTCGTACAATCCATTCTAATTCATTCGTACGATCCATTCTAAGTCATTCGTACGATCCATTCTAATTCATTCGTATGATCCATTCTGATTCATTCTTACGATCCATTCTAATTCATTCGCACGAATGGATCCATTCTAACTCATTCGTACGATCCGTTCTAATTCATTCGCACGATCCATTCTAATTCATTCGTACGATCCATTCTAATTCATTCGTGCGATCCATTCTAATTCATTCGCACGAAAGTATCTATTCTAATTCATTTGTATGATCCATTCAAATTCATTTGCACGATCCATTCTAAATCATTCGTACGATCCATTCTAATTCTTTCATATGATATATTCTAATTTATTCGTGTGATCCATTCTAATTCATTCTAATTCATATGATATATTCTAATTTATTCGTACGATCCATTCTAATTTATTCGCATGATCCATTCTAATTCATTCGTACGATCCATTCTAATTCATTCGCACGAATGTATCCATTCTTATTCATTCATTCGATCCATTCCAATTCGTTAGCACGATCCATTCTAATTAATTCGCACGATCTATTCTAATTTATTCGTACGATCCATTCTAAGTCATTCGTACGAATGTGTCCATTCTAATTCATTCGTACGATCCATTCTAATTCATTTTCACTATCCATTCTCATTCATTCGAACGATTCATTCTAATTCATTCGTAGGATCCATAATAATTCATTCGCACGAATGTATCCTTTATAATTCATTCGTACAATCCATTCTAATTCATGCGCACGATCCATTCTAATTCATTCATACGATCCATTCTAATTCATTCGTACGATCCATTCTAATTTATTCGCATGAAAGTATCCATTCTAATTCATTCGTACGAACCATTCTAATTCATTCGTACGATCCGTTCTAATTCATTCGCACGAATGTATCCATTCTAATTCATTCGTACGATCAATTCTATTTTATTTGCATGAATGTATCCATTCTAATTCATTCGTACGATCCAATCTAATTCATTCGCACGATCCATTCTAATTTATTCATACGATCCATTCTAATTCATTCGTACGATCCATTCGAATTCATTCATATGATTCATTCTAATTCATTCGCACGAATGCATCCATTCTAATTCATTCGTACAATCCATTATAATTCATGTGCACGATCCATTCTAATTCATTCATACGATCCATTCTAATTTATTCGTATGATCCATTCTAATTCATTCGCACGAATGTATCCATTCTAGTTCATTCGAACGAACCATTTTAATTCATTCGTACGATCCATTCTAATTCATCCGCACAAAGTTATCCATTCTAATTCATTCGTACGATCCATTCTAATTCATTCGCACGATCCATTCTAATTCATTCGTACGATCTATTATAATTCATTCGCACGATCCATTCTAATTCATTGGCATGATCCATTCTAATTTATTTGTACGATCCATTCTCGCACGAATGTATCCATTCTAATTTATTCAAACCATCCATTCTAATTCTTTCGCACGATCCATTCTAATACATTCGTACGATCCATTCTAATTCATTCGTACGATCCATTCTAATTCATTCGCACAAATGTATCCATTCTAATTCATTTGTACGATCCATTCTAATTCATTCATACGATCCATTCTAATTCATTCATACGATCCATTCTAATTAATTCGCACGAATGGATCCATTCTAATTCATTCCTACGATCCATTCTAATTCATTCGCACGAATGGATCCATTCTAATTCATTCGTACGATCCATTCTAATTCATTCGTACTATCCATTCTAATCCATTCACACGATCCATTCTAATTCATTCGCACGATCCATTCTAATTCATTTGCACGAATGTATCTATTGTAATTCATTCGTACGATCCATTCTAATTCATTCGTACGATCCATTCTAATTCATTCGTACGATCCATTCTAATTCATACGATCCATTCTAATTCATTCGTACGATCCATTCTAATTCATTCGTACGATCTATTATAATTCATTCATACGATCCATTCTAATTCATTCGTACGATCCATTATAATTCATTCGCACGAATATATCCATTCTAATTCATTCGTACGATCCATTCTAATTCATTCGAACGATCCTTTCTAATTCTTTCGTACGATCCATTCTAATTCATTCGTACGATCCATTCTAATTAATTCATACCATCCATTCTAATTCATTCACACGAATGTATCTATTCTAATTCATTCGTACGATCCATTCTAATTTATTCACACGATCCATTCTAATTCATTCGTACGATCCATTCTAATTCATTTGTACGATCCATTCTAATTCATTCGCACGAATGTATCCATTCAAATTCATTAGTACGATCCATTCTAATTCATTCGCACGATCCATTCTAATTCGTTCATATGATCAATTCTAATATATTCGTACAATCCATTCTAATTCATTCATACGATCCATTATAATTTATTCGCAAGAAAAAATCTATTCTAATTCATTCGTACGATCCATTCTAATTCATTCGCACGAATGTATCCATTATAATTCATTCGTACGATCCATTCTAATTCATTCGCACGATATATTCTAATTCATTCGTATGATTTATTCTAATTCATTCGCACAAATGTATCCATTCTAATTCATTCGTACGATCCGTTCTAATTCATTCGCACGATCCATTCTAATTTATTCGTACGATCCATTCTAATTCATTCGAACAATCCATTTTAATTCTTTTGCACTAATGTATCGATTCTAATTCATTTGTACGATCTATTCAAATTCATTCGTACGATCCATTCTAATTCATTCGTACGATCCATTATAATTCATTCGCACGATAGTATCCATTCTAATTCATTCATACGATCCATTTTAATTCATTCGCATGATCCATTCTAATTCATTCGTACGATCCATTCTAATTCATTCATACGATCCATTCTAATTCATTCGAATGATCCATTCTAATTCATTCGTACGATCCATTCTAATTCATTCGTATGATCCATTCTAATTCACTAATAAGATCCGTTCTAATTCATTCGTACAATTCATTCTAATTCATTCGCACGAATGTATTAATTCTAATTCATTCGTACGATCCATTCTAGTTCATTCGCACGATCCATTCCAATTCATTCGTACGATCCATTCTAATTCATTTGTACGATCCATTCTAAATCATTCATATGATCCATTCTAATTCATTCGCACGAATGTATCGATTCAAATTCATTCGTACGATCCATTCTAATTCATTCGCATGATCCATTCTAATTCATTCGTACGTTCCATTATAATTCATTCATACGATTCATTCTAATTCATTCGCACAAATGTATCCATTCTAATTCATTCATACGATCCAATCTAATTCAATCGCACGATCCATTCTAATTCATTCATGCGATCTATTCTAATTCATTCGTACGATCCATTCTAATTCATTCGTATGATCCATTACTATAATCCATTCTAATTCATTCGCACGAAAGTATTCGTTCTAATTCATTCGTACGATCCACTCTAATTCATGCCCACGATCTATTGTAATCCATTCGTACGATCCATTCTAATTCATTCGTACGATCCATTCAAATTCATTCGCAAGAATGTATCCATTCTAATTCATTCATACGAACCATTCTAATTCATTCGTACGCTCCAATCTTATTCATTCGCATGAATGTATCCATTCTAATTCATTCGTACGATTCGTTCTAATTAATTCGCACGATCCATTCTAATTCATTTGCACGAATGTATCCATTCAAATTCATTCTTACATTCCATTCTAATTCATTTGCACGATCCATTCTAATTCATTCGTATGATCCATTCTAATTCATTCGCATGAATGTATCCATTCTAATTTGTTCGTATGATCAATTCTAATTCTTTCACACGATCCATTCTAATTCATTCGTACGATCAATTCTAATTCATTCGTACGATCCATTCTAATTCATTCATAAGATCCACTCTAATTCATTCGTGCGATCCATTCTAATTCATTCGCATGAATGTATCCATTCTAATTCACTCGTAGAATCCATTCTAATTCATTCGCACGATCTATTCTAATTCATTTGTACGATCCATTCTAATTCATTCGTATGATCCATTCTAATTCATTATCACGAATGTATCCATTCTAATTCATTCGTATGATACATTCAAATTCTTTCGCACGATCCATTCTAATTCATTCGTACGATCCATTGTAATTCAATCGTACGATCCATTCTTATTCATTCACATGAATGTTTCCATTCTAATTCATTCGTGCGATCCATTCTAGTTCATTCGCATGATCTATTCTAATTCATTTGTACGATCCATACTAATTCATTCATACAATCCATTCTAATTCATTCGTACAATCCATTCTAACTCATTTGCACGAAAGCATCCATTCTAGTTCATTCGTACGATCCATTCTAATTCATTCATACGATCCATTCTAATTCATTCGTATGATCCATTCTAATTCATTCGTACTATCCAATCTAATTCATTCACAGGAATGTATACATTCTAATTCATTCATATGATCCATTCTAATTAATTTGTACAATCCATTATAATTCATTCATACGATCCATTCTAATTCATTCACATCATCTATTATAATTCATTCATACGATCCCTTCTAATTCATTCGTACAATCCATTGTAATTCATTTGCACGAATGTATCCATTCTAATTCATTCGTACTATCCATTTTAATTCATTCGCATGACTGTATCCATTCTAATTCATTCGTACTATCCATTCTAATTAATTCCTAAGATCCATTCAAATTCATTTGCACGATCCATTCTAATTCATTTGTATGATCCATTCTAATTCATTTGTACGATCCATTCTAATTCATTCGCACGAATGTATCCATTCTAATTCATTCGTACGATCCATTCTAATTCGTTCATACAATCCATTCTAATTCATTCGTATGATCCATTCTAATTCATTCGTACGATCCATTCTAATTCATTCGCACGAATGGATCCATTCTAATTCATTTGTATGCTCCATTCTAATAAATTCGCACGATCCTTTCTAATTCATTCGTACGATCCATTCTAATTCATTCGTATGATCAATTCTAATTCATTTGTACGGATGTATTCATTCTAATTCATTCGCACGATCCATTCTAATTCATTCGTACGATCCATTCTAATTCATTCATAGCATCCATTCTAATTCATTCGCACGATCCATTCTAATTCATTCGTACCATCCATTCTAATTCATTCGCACGAATGTATCCATTCTAATTCATTCATACGATCCATTTTAATTCATTCGCACGATCCATTCTAATTCATTCGTACGATCCATTCTAATTCAATCGCACAAATGTATCCATTCAAATTCATTCGTACGATCCATTCTAATTCATTCGTACGATCCATTCTAATTCTTTCGCACGAATGTGTCCATTCTATTTCATTCGTACGATCCATTCAAATTCATTCGCACGATCCATTCTAATTCATTCGTACGATCCATTCTAATTCATTCGTACGATCTATTCTAATTCATTCGCATGAAAGCATCCATTCTGATTCATTCGTACGATCCATTCTAATTCACTCGCACGATCCATTCTAATTCATTCGTACAATCCATTCTAATTCATTCGCACGAATGTATCCATTCTAATTCATTCGTACGATCCATTCTAATTCATTCACACGATCCATTCTAATTCATTCGTACGATCCATTATAATTCATTCGCACGAATATATCCATTCTAATTCATTCGTACGATCCATTCTAATTCATTCATACGATCCATTCTAATTCATTCGTACGATCCATTCTAATTCTTTAAAAAGATCCATTCTAATTCATTTGTACGATTCATTCTAATTCATTCGCACGAATGTATGAATTCTAATTCATTTGTACGATCTATTCTAATTCATTCGCACGATCTATTCTAATTCATTCGTACGATCCATTCTAATTCATTCGCACGAATGTATCCATTCTGATTCATTAATACAATCCATTCTAATTCATTCGCACGATCTATTCTAATTCATTCGTATGATCCATTCTAATTCATTCGCACGAATGTATCCATTCTAATTCATTCGTACGATCCATTCTAATTCATTCTCACGATCCAATCTAATTCATTCGTACGATCCATTCTAATTCATTCGCACGAATGTATCCATTTTTATTTCTTCGTACGATCTATTCAAATTCAATCGCACGATCCATACTAATTCATTCATACGATCCATTCTAATTCATTCATACGATCCATTCTAATTCATTCATACGAATGTATCCATTCTAATTCATTCGTACGATCCTTTCTAATTCATTTGCTCGATCCATTCTAATTCATTCGTACGATCAATTCTAATTCTTTCGTACGATCTATTCTAATTCATTCGTACGATCCATTCTAATTCATTCGTACAATCCATTCTAATTCATTTGTACGATCCATTCAAATTCATTCGCATGAATGTATCCATTCTAATTCATTTGTACGATCCAATCTAATTCATTCACACGATCCTTTCTAATTCATTCATATGATCTATTCTAATTCATTCATTAGATCCATTCTAATTCATTCGCACGAATGTATCCATTCAAATTCATTTGTACGATCCATTCTAATTAATGCTCATGATTCATTCTAATTCATTCGTACGATCCATTCTAATTCATTCGTACGATCTCTTTTAACTCAATCGCACAAATGTATCCATTCTATTTCATTCGTACGATCCATTCTAATTCAATCGCACAAATCTATCCATTCTAATTCATTCGTACGATCCATTCTAATTCATTCATACGATCCATTGTAATTCATTCGAACGATCCATTATAATTTATTTGCACGAATGGATCCATTCTAATTCATTTGTATGATCTAGTCTAATTCATTCGCACGATCCATTCTAATTCATTCGTACGATCCATTCTAATTCATTTGTACGATCCATTCTAATTTATTCGTACGATCCATTCTAATTCATTCATATGATCCATTCTAATTCATTCGTACGATCCGTTCTATTTCTTTCCATAAAGGTATCCATTCTAATTCATTCGTATGATTCTTTTTAATTCATTCGCATGATCCATTCTAATTCATTTGTACGATCCATTCTAATTCATTCGTACGATCAATTCTAATTCATTCGCACGAATGTATCCATTCTTATTCGTTCGTCCAATCCATTCTAATTCATTCCCCCGGTCTATTCTAATTCATTCGTACGATCCATTCTAATTCATTCGCACGAATGTATCCATTCTTATTCGTTCGTTCGATCCATTCTAATTCATTCGCACGATCCATTATAATTCATTCGTACGATCGATTCTAATTCATTCGTACGATCCATTGTAATTCATTCGCAAGAATGTATCCATTCTAATTCATTCGTACGATGCATTAAAATTCATTCGCATGATCCACTCTAATTCATTCGTACGATCCCTTCTAATTCATTCGTACGATCCATTCTATTTCATTCGCATAAATGTATCCATTCTAATTCATTCGTACGATCCAATCTAATTCATTCGCACGATCCATTCTTATTCATTTATATGATCCATTCAAATTCATTCTTATGATCCATTCTAATCATTCGCGCGAATGTGTCCATTCTAATTCATTCGTACAATCCATTATAATTTATACGCACGATCCATTCTAATTCATTCATAAGATCCATTCTAATTCATTCGTACGATCCATTCTAATTCATTCGCACGAATGTATCGATTCTAATTCATTCGTACGAACCATTCTAATCCATTCGTACGATCCATTCTAATTCATTCGCACGAATGTATCCATTCTAATTCATTCGTACGATCCATTCTAATTCATTCGCACGATCCATTCTAATTTATTCGTATGAACCATTCTAATTCATTCGTACGATCCATTCTTTTTCATTCGCATGAATGAATCCATTCTAATTCATTGATACGGTCCATTCTAATTCATTCGTACGATCCATTCTAATTTATTTGTACGATCCATTCTAACTCATTCGTTCGATCCATTCTAATTCATTCACACGAATGTATCCACTATAATTCATTCTTATGATCTATTCTAATTCATTCGCACGATCAATTCTAATTCAATAGTACGATCCATTCTAATTCATTCGTACGTTCCATTCTAATTCATTCGCATATATCCATTCTAATTCATTCATACAATCCATTCTAATTCATTCATACGATCCATTCTAATTCATTCGTACGATCTATTCTAATTCATTCGCACGAATGGATCCATTCTAATTCATTCGTACGTTCCATTCTAATTCATTCGTACGATCCATTCTAATTCATTCGTATGATTCATTCTAATTCATTCATACGATCCATTCTAATTCATTCGTACGATCCATTCTAATTCATTCGTACGATCCATTCTAATTCATTCGCATGAATGGAACCATTCTAATTTCGTACGATCCATTCTAATTCATTCGCACGATCCATTCTAATTCATTCGTACGATCTATTCTAATTTATTCAAACCATCCATTCTAATTCATTCGCATGAATGTATCCATTCTAATTCATTCGTACGATCCATTCTAATTCATTCGCCCGATCCATTCTAATTTATTCATACGATCCATTCTAATTCATTCGTACGATCCATTCTAATTCATTCATACGATCCATTCTAATAGATTCATACGATCCATTCTAATTCGTTCGTACGATCCATTCTAATTCATTCGTACGATCCATTCTAATTCATTCATACGATCCATTCTAATTCATTAACACGAATGTATCCATTCTAATTCATTCGTACGATCTATTCTAATTCATTCGCACGATCTATTCTAATTCATTCGTACGATCCATTCTAATTTATTCGTACGATCCATTCTAATTTATTCGCACAAAAGTATCCATTCTAATTCATTTGTATGATCCACTCTAATTCATTCGCACGATCCATTATAATTCTTTCGTACGACCCATTCTAATTCATTCATACGATACATTCTAATTCATTCGCACGAATGTATCCATTCTAATTCATTCGTATGATCCATTCTAATTCATTCGCACGATCCATTCTAATTAATTCGCACGATCCATTCTAATTCATTCGTACAATCTATTCTATTTCATTTGCACGAATGTATCCATTTTAATTCATTCGTACGATTCATTCTAATTTTTTCACACGATCCATTGTAATTAATTCGTACGATCCATTCTAATTCATTCATACGATCCACTTTAATTCTTTCGCATGAATGTATCCATTCTAATTCATTCCTACGATCCATTCAAATTAATTTGCATGATCTATTCTAATTCATTCGTACGATCCATTCTAATTCATTCGCACGATCCATTCTAATTCATTCGTACGATTCATTCTAATTCATTCGTACGATCCATTCTAATTCATTCGCACGAATGAATCCATTCTATTTCATTCGTACGATCTATTCAAATTCATTCGCACGATCGACGCTAATTCATTCATACGATCCATTCTAATTCATTCGTATGATCCATTCTAATTCATTCGCACGAAACTATCCATTCTAGTTTAGTCATACGATCCATTCTAATTCATTCGTACGATCCATTCTAATTCATTCGCACGAATGTTTCCATTCTAATAATTTCGCTCGAATGTATCCATTCTAATTCATTCGTACGATCCATTCTAATTCATTCGTATGATCCATTCTAATTCATTTGTACTATCTAATCTAATTCATTCGCATGAATGTATCCATTCTAATTCATTCGTATGATCCAATCTAATTCATTCGTACAATCCATTATAATTCATTCGTACGATCCATTCTAATTCATTCGCACGATCTATTCTAATTCATTCGTACGATCCATTCTAATTCATTCGTACAATCCATTCTAATTCATTTGCACGAATTTATCCTTTCTAATTCATTCGTACTATCCATTCTAATTCATTCGCATGAATGTATCAATTCTAATTCATTCATATGATCCAATCTAATTCATTCGTACGATCCATTCTAATTCATTCACACGATCCATTCTAATTCATTCTTACGATCCATTCTAATTCATTCGTACAATCCATTCTAATTCATTCGTATGATCCATTCTAATTCATTCGTACGATCCAATCTAATTCTTTCGCACGAATGTATCCATCCGAATTCATTCGTACGATCCATTCAAATTCATTCGCATGATCCATTCTAATTCATTCATACGATCCATTCTAATTCATTCGTACGAAGGTATCCATTCTAATTCATTCGTACGATCCATTCTAATTCATTCGTATGATCCATTCTAATTCATTCATACTATCCAATCTATTATATTCGCATGAATGTATCCATTCTAAATCATTCGTACGATCTATTCTAATTCATTCGTACAATCCATTATAATTCATTCGTACGATCGATTCTAATTCATACGCTCGATCAATTCTATTTCATTCGTACGATCCATTCTAATTCATTCGTACAATCTTTTCTAATTCATTTGCACAAATGTATCAATTCTAATTCATTCGTACTATCCATTCTAATTCATTCGTATGAATGTATCCATTCTAATTCATTCGTACTATCCATTCTAATTCATTTGTACCATCCATTGAAATTCATTCGCATGATCCATTCTAATTCATTCGTACAATCCATTCTAATTCATTAGTACGATCCATTCTAATTCATTCGCACGAATGTATCCATTCTAATTCATTCGTACGATCCATTCTAATTCATTCATACAATCCATTCTAATTCATTCGTACGATCCATTCTAATTCACTCGTACGATCTATTCTAATTCATTCGCATGAACAGATCCATTCTAATTCATTTGTATGATCCATTCTAATACATTCTCACGATCCTTTCTAATTCATTCGTACTATCCATTCTAATTCATTCGTACGATCCATTCTAATTCATTTGTACGAATGTATCCATTCTAATTCATTCGCACGATCCATTCAAATTCATTTGTACGATCCATTCTAATTAATTCGTACGATCCACTCTAATTCATTCTTACCATCCATTCTGATTCATTCGTACGAATGTATCCATTCTAATTCAAGCGTAGGATCCATTTTAATTCATTCACACGATCCATTCTAATTTATTCGTACGATCCATTCTAATTCATTCGCACGAATGTATCCATTCTAATTCATTCGTACGATCCATTCTAATTCACTCGTACGATCCATTCTAATTCATTCGTACGATCCATTCTAATTCTTTCACACGAATGTATCCATTCTATTTCCTTCGTACGATCCATTCAAATTCATTAGCACGATCCATTCTTATTCATTCGTATGATCCATTCTAATTCATTTATACGATCCATACTAATTCATTCGCATGAAAGCATCCATTCTAATTCATTCGTACGATCCATTCTAATTCATTCGCACAATCCATTCTAATTCATTATTACGATCCATTGTAATTCATTCGCATGAATGTATCCATTCTAATTTATTCGTACGATCCATTCTAATTCATTCGCACGATCCATTCTAATTCATTCGTATGATCCATTCTAATTCATTCGTACGATCCATTATAATTCATTCACACGAATATATCCATTCTTATTCATCCGTACGATCCATTCTAATTCATTTGCACTATCCATTCTAATTCATTCGTACGATCCATTCTAATTCATTCGTACGATCCATTCGAATTCATTAATAAGATCCATTCTAATTCATTCGTATGATTCATTCTAATTCATTCGCACGAATGTATGAATTCTAATTCATTCGTACGATCCATTCTATTTCATTCGCACGATCTATTCCAATTCATTCGTAAGATCCATTCTAATTCATTCCTACGAGCCCTTCTAATTCATTCGCCCGAATGTATCCATTCTGATTCATTCGTACGATCCATTCTAATTCATTCGTACGATCCATTCTAATTCATTCGTACGTAAAATCCATTCTAATTCATTCGTATGATCCATTCTAATTCATTCGCACGATCCATTCTAATTCATTCGTACGATCCATTCTAATTCATTCGCACAAATGTATCCATTCTAAATCATTCGTACAATCCATTCTAATTCATTCGCACAATCCATTCTAATTTATTCGTACAATCCATTCTAATTCTTTCGTACAATCCATTATAATCATTCACACGATTATAACCATTCTAATTCATTCATACGATCCATTCTAATGCATTTGCACGATCCATTCTAATTCATTCGTATGATCCATTATAATTCATTCGTACGTTCCATTCTAATTCTTTAATAAGATCCATTCTAATTCATTGGTAAGATTCATTCTAATTCATTCGCACGATTGTATGAATTCTAATTCATTCGTACGATCCATTCTAATTCATTCGCACGATCTATTCCAATTCATTCATACGATTCATTCTAATTCATTCGTACGATCCATTCTAATTCATTCGTAGGATCCATTCTAATTCATTCGCTCGAATGTATCTATTCTGATTCATTCGTACGATCCGATCTAATTCATTCGCACGATCCATTCTTATTCATTCGTACGATCCATTCTAATTCATTCGTACGATCCATTCTAATTCATTCGCACGAATGTATCCATTCTAATTCATTCGTACGATCCATTCTAATTCATTCGCACGATCCAATCTAATTCATTCGTACGATCCATTCTAATTCATTCGCACGATCCACTCTAATTCATTCGTACGATCCATTCTAATTCATTCGTACGATCCATTCTAATTCATTCGCACAATCCATTCAAATTCATTCGTACAATACATTCTAATTCATTCATGCGATCCATTCTAATTCATTCGCACGAATGTATCCATTCTAATTCATTCATACGATCCATTCTAATTCATTCGCACGATCCATTCTAATTCATTTGCACGATCCATTCTAATTCATTCGCTCGATCCATTCTAATTCATTCGCATGATCCATTCGAATTCATTCGTGCGATCCACTCTAATTTATTCGCACAAATGTATCCATTCTAATTCATTCATACGATGCATTCTAATTCATTCATATGATCCATTCTAACTCATTCGTACAATCCATTCCAATTCATTCACACGAATGGATCCATTCTAATTCATCCGTCCGATCCATTATAATTCATTTGCACGATCCATTCTAATTCATTCGTACGGTCCATTCTAATTCATTTGTATGATCCATTCTAATTTATTCGCATAATCCATTCTAATTCATTCACACGAATGTATCTATTCTAATTCATTCGAACGATCCATTCTAATTCATTCGTACGATCCATTCTAATTCATACGATCCATTCTAATTCATTCGTACGATGTATTCTAATTCATTCACACGATCTATTCTAATTCATTCATACGATCGATTCTAATTCATTCGTACGATCCATTATAATTCATTCGCACGAATGTATCTATTCTAATTCATTCGTACGATCCATTATAATTCATTCACACGATCCATTCTAATTCATTCATACGATCCATTCTAATTCATTCGTATGATCCATTCTAATTCATTCGCACGAATGAAACCATTCAAATTAATTCGTACAATCCATTCTAATTCATTCGCACGGTCCATTCTAATTCATTCGTACTATCCATTCTAATTCATTCGTACAATCTATTCTAATTCATTCGTACGATCCATTCTAATTTATTCGCACGAAAGTATCCATTCTAATTCATTCGTACGTTCCATTCTAATTCATTTGCATGAACCATTATAATTCATTCGTACGATCCATTCTAATTCATTCGTATGATCCACTCTAATTCATTCGTACGAATGTATCCATTCTAATTCATTCGTACGATCCATTCTAATTCATTCGCACGATCCATTCTAATTCATTCACACGATCCATTCTAATTCATTCGTACGATTTATTCTAATTCATTCGCACCAATGTATCCATTCTAATTCATTCGTACGATCCATTCTAATTCATTCGCACTATCCATTCTAATTCATTTATATGATCCATTCTAATTCATTCGTACGATCAATTTTAATTCTTTCGCACTATTATATCCTTTCTAATTCATTCATACGATCCATTCAAATTCATTCGCACGATCGATTCTAATTCATTCGTACAGTCTATTCTATTTCATTCGTACGATCCATTATAATTCATTCGCACGAAAGTATCCATTCTAATTCATTCGTACGATCCATTCTAATTCATTCGCACGATCCATTCTAATTCATTCGTACGATCCATTCTAATTCATTTGTACGATCCATTCTAATTTATTCGCATGATCCATTCTAATTCATTCGTACGATCCTTTCTAATTTATTCGTATGATCCATTCTAATTCATTAATAAGATCCATTCCAATTCATTCGTACAATTCAATCTAATTCATTCCCACGAATGTATCCATTCTAATTCATTCGTACGATCCATTCTAGTTCATTCGCACGATCCTTTCTTATTCATTCGTACGATCCTTTATAATTCATTTGTACGATCCATTCTAAATCATTCGTACGATCCATTCTAATACATTTGTACGAATATATCCATTCTAATTCATTCGTACAATCCATTCTAATTCATTCGCACGATCCATTCTACTTTATTCGTATATTCCATTCTAATTCATTCGTACGATCCATTATATTTCATTCGTACGATCCATTCTAATTCATTCGCACGAATGTATCTATTCTAATTCATTCGTACGATCCATTTTATTTCATTTGCATGATCCATTCTAATTTATTCATACGATCTATTCTAATTCATTTTTACGATCCATTCTAATTCATTCATACGATCCATTCTAATTCATTCGCACGAATACATCCATTCTTATTTATTCGTACAATCCATTCTAATTCATTCGTACGATCCATTCTAATTCATTCGTACGAATATATCCATTCTAATTCATTTGCACGATCCATTCTAATTCATTCGCATGATCCATTCTAATTCATTCGTACGATCCATTCTAATTCATTCGCACGAATGCATCCATTCTAATTCAATCGTACGATTCATTCTAATTCATTCGCACAATCCATTCTAATTCATTCGTACGATCCATTCTAATTCATTCGTACAATCCATAATAATTCATTCGCACGAATGTATCCATTCTAATTCATTCATACGATCCAATCTAATTCAATCGCACAATCCATTCTAATTCATTCATACGATCCATTCTAATTTATTTGTACGATCCATTCTAACTCATTCGTACGATTCATTCTAATTTATTCGCACAATCCATTCTAATTCATTCGTACGATCCATTCTAATTTATTTGTACGATCCATTCTAACGCATTCGTACGATCCATTCTAATTCATTCACACGAATGTATCCACTCTAATTCATTCTTATGATCTATTCTAATTCATTCGCATGATCAATTCTAATTCAATCGTACGATCCATTCTAATTCATTCGTACGTTCCATTCTAATTCATTCGCATATATCCATTCTAATTCATTCGAACAATCCATTCTAATTCATTCATACGATCCATTCTAATTCATTCGTACGATCTATTCTAATTCATTCGCACGAATGGATCCATTCTAATTCATTCGTACGTTCGATTCTAATTCATTCAAACGATCCATTCTAATTCATTCGTACGATCCATTCTAAATCATTCATACGATCCATTCTAATTGATTCATTCGCACGAATGGAACCATTCTAATTTTGTACGATCCATTCTAATTCATTCGCACGATCCATTCTAATTCATTCATACGATCTATTCTAATTTATTCATACCATCCATTCTAATTCATTCGCACGAATGTATCCATTCTAATTCGTTTGTACGATCTAATCTAATTCATTCGTCCGATCCATTCTAATTCATTCATACGATCCATTCTAATCATTCGTACGATCCATTCTAATTCATTCATACGATCCATTCTAATAGATTCATACGATCCATTCTAATTTATTCGTACGATCCATTCTAATTTATTCGTACGATCCATTCTAATTCATTCATACGATCCATTTTAATTCATTAACACGAATGTATCCATTCTAATTCATTCGTACGATCTATTCTAATTCATTCGCACGATCTATTCTAATTCATTCGTATGATCCATTCTAATTTATTCGTACGATCCATTCTAATTTATTCGCACGAAAGTATCCATTCTAATTCATTCGTACGATCCATTCTAATTCATTCGCACGATCCATTCTAATTCTTTCGTACGATCCATTCTAATTCATTCATACGATACATTCTAACTCATTCGCACGAATGTTTCCATTCTAATTCATTCGCACAATCCATTCTAATTAATTCGCACGATCCATTCTAATTCATTCGTACAATCTATTCTATTTCATTTGCACGAATGTATCCATTTTAATTCATTCGTACGATTCATTCTAATTTATTCACACGATCCATTCTAATTCATTCGTACGATCCATTCTAATTCATTCAGACGATCCATTTTAATTCTTTCGCACGAATGTATCCATTCTAATTCATTACTACGATCCATTCAAATTAATTCGCATGATCCATTCTAATTCATTCGTACGATCCATTCTAATTCATTCGCACGATCCATTCTAATTCATTCGTACGATTCATTCTAATTCATTCGTACGATCCATTCTTATTCATTCGCACGAATGTATCTATTCTATTTTATTCGTACGATCTATTCAAATTCATTAGCACGATCGAAGCTAATTTATTCGTACGATCCATTCTAATTCATTCGTATGATCCATTCTAATTCATTCGCACGAAACTATCCATTCTAGTTCAGTCATACGATCCATTCTAATTCATTCACACGATCCATTCTAATTCATTCGTACGATCCATTCTAATTTATTCGCACGAATGTTTCCATTCTAATAATTTCGCTCGAATGTATCTATTCTAATTCATTCGTACGATCCATTCTAATTCATTCGTATGATCCATTCTAATTCATTTGTACTATCCAATCTAATTCATTCGTATGAATGTATCCATTCTAATTCATTCGTCTGATCCATTCTAATTCATTCGTACAATCAATTATAATTCATTCGTACGATCCATTCTAATTCATTCGCACGATCTATTCTAATTCATTCGTACGATCCATTCTAATTCATTCGTACAATCCATTCTAATTCATTTGCACGAATTTATCTATTTTAATTCATTCGTACTATCCATTCTAATTCATTCGCATGAATGTATCCATTCTAATTCATTTGTACGATCCAATCTAATTCATTCGTACGATCCATTCTAATTCATTCACACGATCCATTCTAATTCATTCATACGATCCATTCTAATTCATTCGTACAATCCATTCTAATTCATTCGTATGATCCATTCTAATTCATTCGTACGATCCAATCTAATTCTTTCGCACGAATGTATCCATCCGAATTCATTCGTACGATCCACTCAAATTCATTCGCACGATCCATTCTAATTCATTCGTACGATCCATTCTAATTCATTCGTACGAAGGTATCCATTCTAATTCATTCGTACGATCCATTCTAATTCATTCGTATGATCCATTCTAATTCATTCATACTATCCAATCTATTTTATTCGCATGAGTGTATCCATTCTAAATCATTCGTACGATCTATTCTAATTCATTCGTACAATCCATTATAATTCATTCGTACGATCGATTCTAATTCATACGCACGATCGATTCCATTTCATTCGTACGATCTATTCTAATTCATTTGCACGAATGTATCAATTCTAATTCATTCGTACTATCCATTCTAATTCATTCGCATGAATGTATCCATTCTAATTCATTCGTACTATCCATTCTAATTCATTCGTACGATCCATTCTAATTCATTCGCACGAATGTATCCATTCTAATTTATTCGTACGATCCATTCTAATTCATTCATACAATCCACTGTAATTCATTCGTACGTTCCATTCTAATTCACTCGTACGATCTATTCTAATTCATTCGCACGAACGGATTCATTCTAATTCATTTGTATGATCCATTCTAATACATTCTCACGATCCTTTCTAATTCATTCGTACTATCCATTCTAATTCATTCGTACGATCCATTCTAATTCATTTGTACGAATGTATCCATTCTAATTCATTCGCACGATCCATTCAAATTCATTCGTACGATCCATTTTAATTCATTCGTACGATCCACTCTAATTCATTCTTACCATCCATTATGATTCATTCGCACGAATGTATCCATTCTAATTCAATCGTACGATCCATTTTAATTCATTCACACGATCCATTCTAATTCATTCGTACAATCCATTCTAATTCATTCGCACGAATGTATCCATTCTAATTCATTCGTACGATCCTTTCTAATTCACTCGTACGATCCATTCTAATTCATTCGTACGATCCATTCTAATTCTTTCACACGAATGTATCCATTCTATTTCATTCGTACGATCCATTCAAATACATTAGCACAATCCATTCTAATTCATTCGTATGATCCATTCTAATTCATTCGTACGATCCATTCTAATTCATTCGCATGAAAGCATCCATTCTAATTCATTCGTACGATCCATTCTAATTCATTTGCACAATCCATTCTAATTCATTCTTACGATCCATTGTAATTCATTCGCACGAATGTATCCATTCTAATTTATTCGTACGATCCATTCTAATTCATTCGCACGATCCATTCTAATTCATTCGTATGATCCATTCTAATTCATTCGTACGAACCATTATAATTCATTCACACGAATATATCCATTCTTATTCATCTGTACGATCCATTCTAATTCATTTGCACTATCCATTCTAATTCATTCGTACGATCCATTCTAACTCATTCGTACGATCCATTCTAATTCATTAATAAGATCCATTCTAATTCATTCGTATGATTCATTCTAATTCATTCGCACGAATGTATGAATTCTAATTCATTCGTACGATCCATTCTATTTCAATCGCACGATCTATTCCAATTCATTCGTACGATCCATTCTAATTCATTCCTACAATCCATTCTAATTCATTCGCCCGAATGTATCCATTCTGATTCATTCGTACGATCCATTCTAATTCATTCGCACGATCCATTCTAATTCATTCGTAAGATCTATTCTAATTCATTCGTATGATCCATTCTAATTCATTCGCACGCTCCATTCTAATTCATTCATACGATCCATTCTAATTTATTCGCACGAATGTATCCATTCTAAATCATTCGTACAATCCATTCTAATTCATTCGCACAATCCATTCTAATTTATTCGTACAATCCATTCTAATTCTTTCGTACAATCCATTATAATTCATTCACACGAATATAACCATTCTAATTCATTCGTACGTTCCATGCTAATTCATTTGCACGATCCATTCTAATTCATTCGTACGATCCATTCTAATTCATTCGTACGATCCATTCTAATTCTTTAATAAGATCCATTCTAATTCGTTCGTAAGATTCATTCTAATTCATTCGCACGATTGTATCAATTCTAATTCATTCGTACGATCCATTCTAATTCATTCGCACGATCTATTCCAATTCATTCATACGATTCATTCTAATTCATTCGTACGATCCATTCTAATTCATTCGTAGGATCCATTTTAATTCATTCGCTCGAATGTATCTATTCTGATTCATTCGTACGATCCATTCTAATTCATTCGCACGATCCATTCTTATTCATTCGTACGATCCATTCTAATTCATTCGTACGATCCATTCTAATTCATTCGGACGAATGTATCCATTCTAATTCATTCGTACAATTCATTCTAATTCATTCACACGATCCAATCTAATTCATTCGTACGATCCATTCTAATTCATTCACACGAATGTATCCATTCTTATTCATTCGTACGATCCATTCGAATTCATTCGCACGATCCATTCTAATTCATTCGTACGATCCATTCTAATTCATTCGTACGATCCATTCTAATTCATTCGCATGATCCATTCTAATTCATTCGTACGATCCATTCTAATTCATTCGTACGATCCATTCTAATTCATTCGCACGATCCATTCAAATTTATTCATACAATCCATTCTAATTCATTCATGCGATCCATTCTAATTCATTCGCACGAATGTATCCATTCTAATTCATTCGCACGATCCATTCTAATTCATTCGCACGATCCATTCTAATTCATTCGCTCGATCTATTCTAATTCATTCGCATGATCCATTCTAATTCATTCGTGCGATCCACTCAAATTTATTCGAACAAATATATCCATTCTAATTCATTCGTACGATCCACTCTAATTCATTCATATGATCCATTCTAACTCATTCGTACAATCCTTTCTAATTCATTCACACGAATGTATCCATTCTAATTCATCTGTACGATCCATTCTAATTCATTTGCACGATTCATTCTAATTCATTCGTACGGTCCATTCTAATTCATTCGTACGATCCATTCTAATTTATTCGCACAATCCATTCTAATTCATTCACACGAATGTATCTATTCTAATTCATTCGAACGATCCATTCTAATTCATTCGTACGATCCATTCTAATTCATACGATCCATTCTAATTCATTCGTACGATGTATTCTAATTCATTCACACGATCTATTCTTATTCATTCATACGATCCATTCTAATTCATTCGTACGATCCATTATAATTCATTCGCACGAATGTATCTATTCTAATTCATTCGTACGATCCATTATAATTCATTCACACGATCCATTCTAATTCATTCATACGATCCATTCTAATTCATTCGTATGATCTATTCTAATTCATTCGCACGAATGAAACCATTCAAATTAATTCGTACAATCCATTCTAATTCATTCGCACGGTCCATTCTAATTCATTCGTACTATCCATTCTAATTCATTCGTACAATCCATTCTAATTCATTCGTACGATCCATTCTAATTTTTTCGCACGAAATTATCCATTCTAATTCATTCGTACGTTCCATTCTAATTCATTCGCATGATCCATTATAATTCATTCGTACGATCCATTCTAATTCATTCGTACGATCCACTCTAATTCATTCGTACGAATGTATCCATTCTAATTCATTCGTACGATCCATTCTAATTCATTCGCACGATCCATTCTAATTCATTCGCCCGATCCATTCTAATTTAGTCGTACGATTTATTCTAATTCATTCGCACCAATGTATCCATTCTAATTCATTCGTACGATCCATTCTAATTCATTCGCACTATCCATTCTAATTCATTCGTACGATCCATTCTAATTCATTCGTACGATCCATTTTATTTCTTTCGCACTAATGTATCCTTTCTAATTCATTCGTACGATCCATTCAAATTCATTCGCACAATCCATTCTAATTCATTCGTACAATCTATCCAATTTCATTCGTACGATCCATTATAATTCATTCGCACGAAAGTATCCATTCTAATTCATTCGTACGATCCATTCTAATTCATTCGCACGATCCATTCTAATTCATTCGTACGATCCATTCTAATTCATTTGTACGATCCATTCTAATTTATTCGCATGATCCATTCTAATTCATTCGTACGATCCTTTCTAATTTATTCGTATGATCCATTCTAATTCTTTAATAAGATCCATTCTAATTCATTCATACAATTCATTCTAATTCATTCCCACGAATGTATCCATTCTAATTCATTCGTATGATCCATTCTAGTTCATTCGCATGATCCTTTCTAATACATTCGTACGATCCTTTATAATTCATTTGTACGATCCATTCTAAATCATTCGTACGATCCATTCTAATACATTCGTACGAATATATCCATTCTAATTCATTCGTACGATCCATTCTAATTCATTCGCACGATCCATTCTAATTTATTCGTATATTCCATTCTAATTCATTCGTACGATCCATTCTATTTCATTCGTATGATCCATTCTAATTCATTCGCACGAATGTATCTATTCTAATTCATTCGTATGATCAATTTTAATTCATTCGCACGATCCATTCTAATTTATTTATACGATCTATTCTAATTCATTTTTACGATCCATTCTAATTCATTCATACGATACATTCTAATTCATTTGCACGAATGCATCCATTCTTATTTATTCGTACAATCCATTCTAATTCATTCGTACGATCCATTCTAATTCATTCGTACGAATGTATCCATTCTAATTCATTTGCACGATCCATTCTAATTCATTCGCATGATCCATTCTAATTCATTCGTACGATCCATTCTAATTCATTCGCACGAATGCATCCATTCTAATTCAATCGTACGATTCATTCTAATTCATTCGCACGATCCATTCTAATTCATTCGTATGATCCATTCTAATTCATTCGTACAATCCATAATAATTCATTCGCACGAATGTATCCATTCTAATTCATTCATACGATCCAATCTAATTCAATCGCACAATCCATTCTAATTCATTCATACGATCCATTCTAATTTATTCGTACGATCCATTCTAATTCATTCGTATGATCCATTACTATGATCCATTCTAATTCATCCGCACGAAAGTATCCATTCTAATTCATTCGTACGATCCATTCTAATTCATGCGGACGATCCATTCTAATCCATTCGTACGATCCTTTCAAATTCATTCATACGATCTATTCAAATTCATTCGCAAGAATGTATCCATTCTAATTCATTCGTACGATCCAATCTAATTCATTCGTACGATCCATTCTAATACATTCGCACGATCCATTCTAATTCATTCGCACGATCCATTCTAATTCATTCTTACGATCTATTCTAAATCATTCGCACGATCCTTTCTAATTCATTCGTACGATCCATTCTAATTGATTCGTACGAGACGAATGAATTAGGGGAGAATGAGCTCTGCTAGGGTTTTGGAACCTTTGGGGGTTTCCCCCCCGTTGGTTGATGGCCGGCAAATGTCTCCAAGATCTGCTGTTCTTTCCTCATCACCATTTGCTAAATCTTCTTCCTGGGCTGCTCTTTTTCGAGAATCAACAAAACCAACTCCTATGGTCCCAGGTTTTATAGAACCATCTATTATTGAAGGTCGAATAGGGGTGGAGTTGACGAAGGAGGAGATTGAAGTGGGTTCAGATAACTGGAGGAGAACTCTTATTGGAAATCTAATGGGGAAGAAGCCTTTTTATAAATCTTTGAGAGGTTTTTTGCTCAGATTATGGAGATGCAAAGGTTTTATCTCTATGTCCCCTTTGGAAAATGGTTTGCTGGTGTTCAAGTTCTCTCTTGAAGATGATTTTAACCGAATCCTTCATGGAGGTCCATGGGATTTTGAAGGAAGACCTCTGTTTTTATTGGAATGGCATTCCGGAATGAAGCTTGAACCACGGAATTTTACTTCGATTCCAGTTTGGGTAAGATTTCCAAACCTTCCTTTAGAGTGCTATTCGGAGATAAATCTAAACAAGATTGGTAGTGCTATTGGTAAGCCTCTGAAGTTTGATGAATTAACAATCTCTAGAAGGAAGATAGATTATGCTAGAATGTGCATTGAGGTTTCCAAAGATTCAAAACTTCCAAATTCTATACCTATCTCTTTTGCTGGTATGTTTGTATTTGAACAAATGGTTCGCTATGAATGGATACCTCTGATATGCACCACCTGCTCGACTTTTGGTCACAATGAAAAAGCCTGCCCTGTTCTTAAAGATGCTGATAGAAATACAATGGAGAAAAAGATATGGATTCCTAAAAGTATCAAAACAAACTCAAATGTGAGACTGGAGGACTCCCTTGGAGTTCAAAAGATTAATCCGAATGCAGTGGATTTAGGTAAAATTTCAAGCATTCCAAGTAAGCTTCCTCAAGCTGAGCATAATCAGATCTCTAATTCCTTTGCAGTACTAAGCATGGAAGAGCAGGAATTCGAAGGAGCAGGACTTAAAGCTATAGATCTGGATGAGGAGAAGGCTGCATTTGATAATACAATATTGGGAAATATAACTCAGAGGCAGATGGATACAGATTTAGCTTTTACGGTGAAGAATTCAAATTCTGACATTACTACAGATCCAGTTAATATAGTGCAATTTGAGACATTGAAGCAATGCGAAGAGGAGACTGAGGGTCCTGATCTCTCTTTACAGGAGGACTCTCTTGGAGTTCATAAGATTAATCCAAATGAAGTGGTTTTATGTCAACCTTCAAGCAATTCTAGTAAGCTTCCTCAAGCTGAGCATATTCAGACCTTCAATTCCTTTGTAGAACTAAATACTGAAGGGCAGGAAATTGAAGGAGCAGGACATATACCTATAGAACAGGCTGAGGAGGAGACTGCACTTGAGAATGCAACATTGGTAAATATAGTTCAGAAGCAGCTGGATACAGATTTAGCTGTTATTGTGGAGAAAACTAATTCTGACATCCATACAAATCCTGTTACTATAGTCCAATTTGAGCCATTGGTGCAATGTGATAAGGAGACTGGTATAATTCAGACCTCCAATTCCTTTGTAGAACTAAATACTGAAGGGCAGGAAATTGAAGGAGCATGATATATACCTATAGAACAGGCTGAGGAGGAGACTGCACTTGAGAATGCAACATTGGAAAATATAGTCCAGAAGCGGCTGGATACAGATGTAGATGTCATTGTGGAGAAAACTAATTCTGACATCCATACAAATCCTGTTACTATAGTCCAATTTGAGCCATTGGTGCAATGTGATAAGGAGAATGGTATAATTCAGACCTCCAATTCCTTTGTAGAACTAAATACTGAAGGGCAGGAAATTGAAGGAGCAGGATATATACCTATAGAACAGGCTGAGGAGGAGACTGCACTTGAGAATGCAACATTGGAAAATATAGTTCAGAAGCGGCTGGATACAGATGTAGCTATTATTGTGGAGAAAACAAATTCTGACATCCATACAAATCCTGTTACTATAGTCCAATTTGAGCCATTGGTGCAATGTGATAAGGTGACTGGTATAACCTCTCATTATCTTTTAAGAAACAAGAGGAAAATTCAGAGCAAGGAAGTAAAGCCTAAAAGTGAGGAGCAAGTCCGATCCAAAGCCAACTTGGAATATCTCCGAGCTATGAAACAATCAAATTGGGCAGGTCCAAAAACTGCATTTCAAGCTGGTAAAGAGGCAGTTAGGAAAAAAATAGTTCAGAATATCAGTCTTAAAGGACATCCTCCTCCCACAGCCCCTCTTGGTGATACTGAGGAGACAGATGACTCCTTTTCTGAGTCAGAGAATGGACTATTAGTTGGTGATGATATGGAACTTTTTACAAATACGGGCACTGATACTGTCCATACTCAATTCTTCCAATGAATGTGGGTGTATGGAATACTAGAGGCCTTAATAGCTCTGATAGATGCCAAGATGTTCAGAGTTTAATTTTCAAACATAATTTAGGAATCCTTGGTCTTGTGGAAACTAAGGTCTAGAGCACTAATCTCTCCAGAATTCAGAATTCTATCAACACTCAATGGGATATTTTGTCTAATCATCGATCTCACACAGCAGGCAGAATTATTCTTATGTGGGATCCTGGCCCAGCTGTTATGAAGTCCAGAAAGTTTTTGAAACTGATCAATTGATTCACTGCAAGGTCTTTTGGAAACAGGGTAAAAAGGGTTTTGATTTCTCAGTAATCTATGGTCAAAATGTGGATTCAGCCAGAAATTTCCTATGGAATTCCCTGATTTCAGTTGGAACTGTGATTGATAGAGCTTGGCTGGTAGCTGGTGACTTCAATGTAATCCGTACAGCAAATGAGAAACTTGGGGGTAATAATGTTCCATTTGGAGTACTAAAGAGATTCAATGAGGTTTTGGATGCTTGTGATCTCGATGATATGGCTTCTATGGGAATTTTCTACTCATGGAATAATAAAGCTGACAGCAAAAGAATTGCAGCAAAGCTTGATAGAACACTCATCAATCACCATTGGAATTTTGGGTTTCCAAACACTATAGTTAATTTTTTGAATCAAGGATCTTCTGATCATGCTCCAATGATCATCAAAATGGACATATCTTGGACTTTTGGCTCTCCCCCATTCCGTTATCTTAGTATTTGGGAGAATCAGGAGGATTTTGTTAAAGTTGTTACAGATTCTTGGGAAATACCAGCTATGGGAGATCCTATTGCCTAAGTCTGCAGTAAGCTCAAAAGACTGAAGTTAAAGCTAAAAGATTGGAATAAAAACAGCTTCAAGCATACAAATTTTCGTTGTGATAGAGCGCGTAAGAGACTGGATGAAGTTCAAACCAAGATTAACAATAATCCTCTTGATATTTCTCTTGTTTACTCAGAACGAGAAGCACTCATAGCTCTTCAAAAAGAGGAAAATATGAAAGCTGATCTTTTGCGCCTTAAATCTAGAGCTCAATGGTTATCCAAAGGGGATACTAACTCAAAATTCTTCCATGCTGCCATTCAAAATCGCAATTCGAGAAGCAGAATTTATAGAATTGAAAAAGTTGATGGCCAGGAATTAACAAATCCGGAGGATATTAAGAATGAAGGTATAGATTACTTCTCTAAACTTTTTAGATATACCAAAGGAGTCTCTTTGAGCTGCAATAACATACCTAAACTTCAAGATGCTCAAGCAGAAGAGTTATGCAATCCTTTTACTGATGAAGAAATTCAAAATGTCATCCACAATTCATCCTCAGACAAGGCCCCAGGTGCTGATGGTTTCTCAGCTTCATTTTTTATCAAATTCTGGGTAGTCATTAAGGAAGATATAACGGATATGGTTCGTTTCTTTCAAAAATATCCAAGCAGAATTTCCTCCCTAAATCATACCTTGATTGCACTCATTCGCAAAGAGGATCAGCCTACAAGTTTTGCAGGATACAGACCTATCTCCCTTTGTAATTTCACTTACAAGATTATATCCTCAATTCTAGCTAGCAGGTTGAAGAAAGTGATATCTCATTTGATAGCTGAAAATCAGATGGCTTATATCAATGGCAGGCTCATTCAAGATGCAATAATGTTGGCACATGAATTGATCAACAAGTTTCATTCGAATCAAGGGAAACCCAGAATGTGTCTCAAAATTGATCTTAAAAAGGCTTTTGATTCGGTAAATCATACTTTTATCCTCCAGGTATTTGAGTCTATGAACTTCCCCAAAATTTGGATACAGTGGATCAAATGTTGCATATCTACAGCGAAATTCTCTATATTGATAAATGGAGCAGCTGCTGGATACTTTCCTGGTGAAACAGGCATCAGGCAGGGAGACCCTCTCTCCCCTTATCTGTTTGTTATCACAATGAACATCCTCTCTTCTCTTATCCTTGAAGCTACAGAGAAGAAAGAAATTTCAGTACCTTCTTTGGGCAACACCTCAATTTCTCACCTAGCTTATGCAGATGATTTGCTAGTTTTTTGTCATGCAGATACAAATTCAGCCTTTCATCTTAAGCAAGTTCTATCTACTTTCAAAAGTCAATCGGGGCTAGATGTCAATCTCAACAAATCGAAGATTTATTTCAGCAAAACTGCAGAATGTAAACAACAAATTCTGAACATTATGGGCTTTGAAGAATCACAACTCCCCATCAAATATCTGGGACTTCCTTTAGTCTCCAAAAGGTTAAAGCATTCTGATTGTCAAAGTCTAATTGATATGATCAGATTAAAGATTGGATCTTGGAGCAGAAACTTCCTTTCTCTTGCGGGTAGAGTGGAACTAATAAGATCAGTTCTAAACTCTTTGCACATTTATTGGTCAGGAATATTTTTCTTCCCCAAAGCTTTGATTAAGGAAATTGAAAGAATTTTTAGTAGATTCCTCTGGAGTGGCCCTTCTCTTTCAAAGAAAATTGTGCCCATTGCTTGGAAACATATTTCTCTTCCAAAATCTGAAGGGGGTCTTGGGCTTAGAGACTTATGCACATGGAATATTGCAGCTCTTTATGGGTTAGATGGGTGAAGAGTAAATATTTGAAGCATGATAGTATATGGGACTGCAAGGTGAGCTCTACTGCTTCGGGAATTTGGAAAGGTATTCTACATATTAGAAATTTAATCAAACCCCTTATTTACACTGTTGTTGGCAATGGAGCGATGACTAATTTCTGGTATGATTCCTGGCTTCCACAAGGACGTTTGGTGGACCTTTTTAGTGAGAGAGATATCTATGATTTAGGTATGGGAAAGGACATTACAGTCAGCAACTTTATTCATAACGGCAAATGGATACTTCCAACTCCAACTTCTGCTAACCTTATTGAAATATTCAACATGATCTCTCAACACCGTATACATAGTGGCTCTGACTTGGTGGTTTGGAAACCCTCGTCAGATGGTATCTTCAACATCAAAACAGCTTGGAATGAAATCAGGTACCGTAGACCAAAATTTGCAGAAGCTAAATGGATTTGGCACAAATGCAAAGTTGAAAGGCATGCATTTTGTTTATGGAGAGCAGTGAAAAACAAGTTACTGACTTGTGATAAGCTTCACAAAAGAGGATTGCAGGTGCATGCATTATGCACGTTATGTTGGTCAGCTAGTGAATGTCATGAACACCTATTCTTTGAATGCTCTTACTCTAGTTGGATTTGGAGATCCGTTCTTTCTAGAATGGGAATTAAAGCTAGCAGACTTGGTAGTCTCAAGGAGGAGATCGGAAGACTAAATTCCAAATTCCATGGCAAAGGTATGATTGCAACCATAGCTAAGATTGCGACAGGATGTGTTGTTTATTATCTGTGGGAAGAAAGAAACAAACGTATATTTGAGCATTCTACCAGACACAAAAGGTTGCTACTTGCCTTGATTACTCGTGATGTTTATATTAGAATTTCCACTGCTCAACTTTGTGATATAGATACTCATGAGAACAGAATTATAGTAGCAAAGTGGGGATGTTTCTTTGCTCCAATCAACACTAGTAGTCAGCAAATCACATGGAGAAAGCCAGAGAATGAGTGGATGAAACTTAATACAAATGGAGCCCTCACATCGGATAATGCAGGGGTTGGTGGCATTTTTCGTAATAGTGAAGGTACAGCTATTAAAGCCTAGTATGGTAATTCCGGATATAAAGATATTCTCAATGTTGAATTGGAATCCATTGAATTTGGCATCAATATGGCAATTGAGATGCATATATCTCAATTGTGGATAGAATCAGACTCTTTGATTGCTGTACATAGTATTAATGGAGATTGCTCTATACCTTGGACTACTCGGCAGCAAGTCCTAAGTATCCGAAGTCAAATGGGAAAATTCTCAAGAGTGCAGGTTTCACACATTTGGCGAGAAGGAAATCAACCGGCTGATATACTGTCCAAGATGGGTCTCTATGAAAATATTGTTACTCCTCTCTATCCGGATGCTTTCAAGGAAAATTTGAGAATTGCTATTGAGAACAACAAGGCTAGCAGAAGCTTCGATAGGGATTGCTAAAATCCTGTTTCTGATATGGTTGTATTGTGAGGGTTGGGAATGTATTTTTTCTTTCTTTTCTTCTCTCTGATGCCTTATTATAAAAGGCTAGAGCTGTAATTGGTTTTGTTTTTCATTTTCAAGGGGCGGGGTCCCCAATAAAATCCCCGTAGCTTTGATTTAAAAAAAAAAAAAAAAATTGATTCGTACGATCCATTCTAATTAATTCATCCGATCCATTCTAATTCATTTGCACAAATGTATCTATTCTAATTCATTCTTACGATCCATTCTAATTCATTCGCACGATCCATTCTAATTCATTCGTATGATCCATTCTAATTCATTCGCACGAATGTATCCATTCTAATTCATTTGTATGATCCATTCTAATTCATTCACACGATCTATTCTAATTCATTCGTACGATCAATTCTAATTCATTCGTACGATCCATTCTAATTCATTCGTACGATCCATTCTAATTCATTCACACGATCCATTCTAATTCATTCGCTTAATCCATTCTAATTCATTCGTACGATCCATTCTAATTCATTCGTACGATCCATTCTAATTCATTATCACGAATGTATCCATTCTAATTTATTCATATGATACATTCTAATTCATTCGCACGATCTTTTCTAATTCATTCGTACGATCCATTCTAATTCATTCGTACGATCCATTCTAATTGATTCACATGAATGTTTCCATTCTAATTCATTCGTACGATCCATTTTAATACATTCGCACGATACATTCTAATTCATTCGTACGATCCATACTAATTCATTCGTACGATCCATTCTAATTCATTCGCACGAATGTATCCATTCTAGTTCATTCGTACGATCCATTCTAATTCATTCGTACGATCCATTCTAATTCAATCGTACTATCCAATCTAATTCATTCACATGAATGTATCCATTCTAATTTATTCGTACGATTCATTCTAATTCATTCGTACGATCCATTCTAATTCAATTGCACGATCCATTCTAATTCATTCGTACGATCCATACTAATTCATTCATACGATCCATTCTAATTCATTCGTACAATCCATTCTAATTCATTCGCACGAATGTATCCATTCTAGTTCATTCGTATGACCCATTCTAATTCATTCATACGATCCATTCTAATTCATTCGTATGATCCATTCTAATTCATTCGTATTATCCATTCTAATTCATTCGCATGAATGTTTTCATTGTAATTCATTCATACGATCCATTCTAATTCAATCGCATGATCCATTCTAATACATTCGGACGATCCATTCTAATTCATTCGTACGATCAATTAATTCTAATTCATTCGTACGATCCAATCTAATTCTTTCGCACGAATATATCCATCCTAATTCATTCGTATGATCCATTCAAATTCATTCGCATGATCCATTCTAATTCATTCGTACGATCCATTCTAATTCATTCACACGAATGTATCCATTCTAATTCATTCGTACGATCCATTCTAATTTATTCATATGATCCATTCTAATTCATTCGTACGATCCATTCTAATTCATTAGTACGATCTATTCTAATTCATTCGCACGATCCATTCTAATTCATTCGTACGATCCATTCTAATTCATTCGTACCATCCACACTAATTCATGCGTATGATCCATTCTATTTCATTCGTACTATCCATTCTAATTTATTCGGACGAATGTATCCATTCTAATTCATTCGTACGTTCCATTCTAATTCATTCGCATGATCCATTCTAATTCATTCGTACGATCCATTCTAATTCATTCGTATGATCCATTCTAATTCATTCGTACGATCCATTCTAATGCATTCGCACGAATGTATCCATTCTAATTCATTCGTACGATTCATTCTAATTCATTCGCACGATCCATTCTAAGTCATTCATACGATACATTCTAATTCATTCGCAAAAAAGTATCCATTCGAATTTATTCCTACGATCCATTATAATTCATTCGCACGATCCATTCTAATTCATTCTTATGATCCATTCTAATTCATTCGTACGATCCATTCTAATTCATTTGTACGATCCTTTCTAATTCATTCATACGATCCATTCTAATTCTTTCGCACGAATGTATCGATTCTATTTCATTCGTACGATCCATTCAAATTCATTCATACGATCCATTCTAATTCTTTCACACGAATGTATCCATTCTATTTTATTCGTACGATCCATTCAAATTCATTCGCATGATCTATTCTAATTCATTCGTACGATCCATTCTAATTCATTCGTACGATCCTTTCTAATTCATCCGCATGAAATTATCCGTTCTAATTCATTCGTACGATCCATTCTAATTCATTCACACGATCCATTCTAATTCATTTATACGATCCATTCTAATTCATACTGTAACATCCGTCCCAAACACACAAGATATTGTCCGCTTTGCCCGTGCCCGCACGAGAACTTCCCAGGGAGGTCACCCATCCTGGTACTACTCTCGCCCGAGCACGCTTAACTATGGAGTTCTTACGAAATCCGTAGCGGCGCACGGTTTTAAAACGCGTCTTGGCAGGAAAGGTGGTGAGCCCCCAAACACAAGATATTGTCCTCTATTGGTCTCTTGGGTACTCGAACCCTCAACCTCAAGGTTTTGCACTAGCATGGTTACCATCGAACCACCTAGAACGCGTCTTCTATGTTCGGGAGGGGAAATTATATAACTAGCTCAGGATCTCCTTCTCTCCAGGCGATGTGGGGCTAACTCATGGCCTTGTACACCTCACCTCACCTCACCTCACCTCATCCATCTTGGCATTCCCGCCTCAGGAGTCTTGGCTCTTGGCTATTGGCCTAATGGATCTTGGTCGTCACAATCCACCCCCCTTAGGGCTACATGTCCTCGTGTAGGGTTAGACCCCCCCATCCCGAGGAGAACCAGCTCTGATACCATTTTGTAACATCCGTCCCAAACACACAAGATATTGTCCACTTTGTCCGTGCCCGCACGAGAACTTCCCAGGGAGGTCACCCATCCTGGTACTACTCTCGCCCGAGCACGCTTAACTACGGAGTTCTTACGAAATCCATAGCGGCGCACGGTTTTAAAACGCGTCTTGGCAGGAAAGGTGGTGAGCCCCCAAACACAAGATATTGTCCTCTATTGGTCTCTTGGGTACTCGAACCCTCAACCTCAAGGTTTTGCACTAGCATGGTTACCATCGAACCACCTAGAACGCGTCTTCTATGTTTGGGAGGGGAAATTATATAACTAGCTCAGGATCTCCTTCTCTCCAGGCGATGTGGGGCTAACTCATGGCCTTGTACACCTCACCTCACCTCACCTCACCTCATCCATCTTGGCATTCCCGCCTCAGGAGTCTTGGCTTTTGGCTATTGGCCTATTGGATCTTGGTCGTCACAATAATTGTGACGACCAAGATCCAATAGGCCATTAGCCAAGAGCCAAGACTCCTGAGGCGGGAATGCCAAGATGGATAAGGTGAGGTGAGGTGAGGTGAGGTGTACAAGGCCATGAGTTAGCCCCACATCGCCTGGAGAGAAGGAGATCCTGAGCTAGTTATATAATTTCCCCTCCCAAACATAGAAGACGCGTTTTAAAGCCGTGCGCTGCTACGGATTTCGTAAGAACTCCGTAGTTAAGCGTGCTCGGGCGAGAGTAGTACCAGGATGGGTGACCCCCTGGGAAGTTCTCGTGCGGGCACGGGCAAAGCGGACAAAATCTTGTGTGTTTGGGGCGGATGTTACAAAATGGTATCAGAGCTGGTTCTCCTCGGGATGGGGGGGTCTAACCCTACACGAGGACGTGTAGCCCTAAGGGGGGTGGATTGTGACGACCAAGATCCAATAAGCCAATAGCCAAGAGCCAAGACTCCTGAGGCGGGAATGCCAAGATGGATGAGGTGAGGTGAGGTGAGGTGAGCTGTACAAGGCCATGAGTTAGCCCCACATCGCCTGGAGAGAAGGAGATCCTGAGCTACTTATATAATTTCCCCTCCCAAACGTAGAAGACGTGTTTTAAAACTGTGCGCCGCTACGGAATTCGTAAGAACTCCGTAGTTAAGCGTGCTCGGGCGAGAGTAGTACGAGGATGGGTGACCTCCCTGGGAAGTTCTTATGCGAGCACGGGCAAAGCGGACAATATCTTGTGTGTTTGGGGCGGATGTTACAAAATGGTATCAGAGCCGGTTCTCCTCGGGATGGGAGGGGTCTAACCCTACACGAGGACGTGTAGCCCTAAGGGGGTGGATTATGACGACCAAGATCCAATAGGCCAATAGCCAAGAGCCAAGACTCCTGAGGTGGGAATGCCAAGATGGATGAGGTGAGGTGAGGTGAGGTGAGGTGTACAAGGCCATGAGTTAGCCCCACATCGCCTGGAGAGAAGGAGATCCTGAGCTAGTTATATAATTTCCCCTCCCAAACATAGAAGACGCGTTTTAAAGCCGTCCACCGCTACGGATTTCGTAAGAACTCCGTAGTTAAGCGTGCTCGGGCGAGAGTAGTACCAGGATGGGTGACCCCCTGGGAAGTTCTCGTGCGGGCACGGGCAAAGCGGACAAAATCTTGTGTGTTTGGGGCGGATGTTACAAAATTTTGTAACATGTTTTAAAACGCGTCTTCTATGTTTGGGAGGGGAAATTATATAAGTAGCTCAGGATCTCCTTCTCTCCTGTCAATGTGGGGCTAACTCATGGCCTTGTACACCTCACCTCACCTCACCTCACCTCATCCATCTTGGCATTCCCGCCTCAGGAGTTTTGGCTCTTGGCTATTGGCCTATTGGATCTTGGTCGTCACAATCCACCCCCCTTAGGGCTACACGTCCTCGTGTAGGGTTAGACCTGCCCATCCCGATGAGAATCGGCTCTGATACCATTTTGTAACATCCGCCCCAAACACACAAGATATTGTCCGCTTTGCCCATGCCCGCACGAGAACTTCCCAGGAAGGTCACCCATCCTGGTACTACTCTTGCCCGAGCACGCTTAACTACGGAGTTCTTACGAAATCCGTAGCGGCGCACGGTTTTAAAACGAGTCTTCTATGTTTGGGAGGGGAAATTATATAAGTAGCTCAGGATCTCCTTCTCTCCTGGCGATGTGGGGCTAACTCATGGCCTTGTACACCTCACCTCACCTCACCTCACATCATCCATCTTGGCATTCCCGCCTCAGGAGTCTTGGCTCTTGGCTATTGGGCTATTGGATCTTGGTCGTCACACATACCCACGAATGTATCCATTCTAATTCATTCGTACGATCCATTCTAATTCATTCGCACGATCCATTCAAATTTATTCGTACGAACCATTCTTATTCATTCGTACGATCTATTATAATTCATTAGCACGAATTTATTCATTCTAATTCATTCGTACGATCCATTCTAATTCATTTACACGATCCTTTCTAATTCATTTGTACGATCCATTCTAATTCATTCGTACGATCCATTCTAATTTATTAATATTTTCCTTTCTAATTCATTCATACGATCCATTCTAATTCATTCGTACAATCCATACTAATTCATTCGCACGAATGTATCCATTCTAGTTCATTCGTATGATCCATTCTAATTCATTCGTACGATCCATTCTAATTCATTCGTATGATCCATTCTAATTCATTCGTACTATCCATTCTAATTCATTCGCATGAATGTATCCATTCCAAGTCATTCATACTATCCAATCTAATTCATTCGTACGATCCATTCTAATTCATTAGCACGATCCATTCTAATTCATTCGAACGATTCATTCTAATTCATTCGTACGATCCAATCTAATTCTTTCGCACGAATATATCCATCCTAATTCATTCGTACGATCCATTCAAATTCATTCGCACGATCTATTCTAATTCATTCGTATGATCCATTCTAATTCATTCGCATGAATGTATCTATTCTAATTCATTCGTACGATTTATTCTAATTCATTCATACGATCTATTCTAATTCATTCGTACGATCCATTCTAATTCATTCGTACGATCCATTCTAATTCATTCGCACGAATGGATCCATTCTAATTCATTTGTACGATCCATTCTAACACATTTGCACGATCCTTTTTAATTCATTCATACGATCCATTCAAATTCATTCGTACAATCCATTCTAATTCATTCGTACAAATGTATCCATTCTAATTCATTCGCACGATCCATTCTAATTCATTCGTACCATCCACTCTAATTCATTGATACGATCCATTCTAATTCATTCGTACCAGCCATTCAAATTCATTCGCACGAATGTATCCATTCAAATTCATTCATACGTTCCATTCTAAGTCATTAGCACGATCCATTCTAATTCATTTATACGATTTATTCTAATTTATTTGCACGATCCATTCTAGTTCAATCGTACGATCCATTCTAATTCATTCGTACGATCCATTCTAATTCATTCGCACCAAAGTACCCATAATAATTCATTCCTACAATCCATTATAATTCATTTGGATGATCCATTCTAATTCATTCGTACGATCCATTCAAATTCATTCGCACGAATGTGTCCATTCTAATTCATTCGTATGATCCATTCTAATTCATTAGTACGATCCATTGAAATTCATTCGCATGAATGTATCCATTCTATTTCATTCGTACGATCCATTCAAATTCATTCACACGATCCATTCTAATTCATTCGTACGATCCATTCTAATTCATTCGTACGATCCTTTCTAATTCATTCGCATGAAAGTATCCATTCTAATTCATTCGTACGATCCATTCTAATTCATTCACACGATCCATTCTAATTCATTCGTACGATTCATTCTAATTCATACGCACGAATGTATCCATTCTAATTCATTTGTACGATCCATTCTAATTCATTCGCACGATCCATTCTAATTTATTCATACGATCCATTCTAATTCATTCGTACGCTCCATTATAATTCATTCGCACGAATATATCCATTCTAATTCATTCGTACGATCCATTCTAATTCATTTGTACGATCCATTCTAATTCATTCGTACTATCCACTCTAATTCATTAGTACGATCTATTATACTTTATTAATAATATCCATTCTAATTCATTCGTATGATTCATTCTATTTCATTCGCACGAATATATGAATTCTAATTCATTCGTACGATCCATTCTAATTCATTCGCACGATCTATTCCAATTCTTTCGTACGATCCATTCTAATTCATTCGTACGATCCATTCTAATTATTTCGTACGATCAATTCTAATTCATTCGCATGAATGTATAAATTCTAATTCGTTCGTACGATCCATTTTAATAAATTTGCACGAATGTATCCATTTTAATTCATTCGAATGAATGTTTCCATTCTAATTCATTCGTACGATCCATTCTAATTCATTCGTACGATCCATTCTAATTCATTCCCACGAATGTATCCATTTTAATTCATTCGTATGATCCTTTCTAAATAATTCGTACGATCCATTCTAATTCATTCGCACGAATGTATCCTTTCTAAATCATTCGTATGATCCATTCAAATTCATTCGCACGATCCATTCTAATTCATTCGTTCGATCCATTCTAATTCATTCGCACGAATGTATCCTTTCTAATTCATTAATACGATCCATTCTAATTCATTCACGGGAATGTATCCATTCTAATTCATTCGTGCGTTCTATTCTAATTCATTCATACGATCCATTTTTATTCATTCATACGATCCATTCTAATTCATTCACACAAATGTATCCATTCTTATTCATTCATAAGATCCATTCTTCTTCATTTGCACGAATGTATCCATTCTAATTCATTCGTACGATCTATTCTAATTCATTCGTACGATCCATTCTAAATCATTCGCACGAATGTATCCATTCTAATACATTCATACGATCGATTCTAATTATTCATTCGTACGATCCATTCGAATTCATTTTCACGAATGTATCTATTCTAATTCATTCGTACGATCCATTCTAATTCATTCATATGATCCATTCTAATTCATTCGCATGAATGTATCCGTTCTAATTCATTCGTACGACCCATTCTAATTCATTCGTACGATCCATTCTAATTCATTCGTATGATCCATTCTAATTCATTCGCATAACTGTATCCATTCTAATTCATTCGTACGATCCATTCTAATACATTAGTGCGATCCATTCTAATTCATTCGTACGATCCATTCTAATTCATTTACACGATCCTTTCTAATTCATTTGTACGATCCATTCTAATTCATTCGTACGATCCATTCTAATTTATTAATATTTTCCTTTCTAATTCATTCGTACGATCCATTCTAATTCATTCGTACAATCCATACTAATTCATTCGCACGAATGTATCCATTCTAGTTCATTCGTATGATCCATTCTAATTCATTCGTACGATCCATTCTAATTCATTCGTATGATCCATTCTAATTCATTCGTACTATCCATTCTAATTCATTCGCATGAATGTATCCATTCCAAGTCATTCATACTATCCAATCTAATTCATTCGTACGATCCATTCTAATTCATTCGCACGATCCATTCTAATTCATTCGAACGATTCATTCTAATTCATTCGTACGATCCAATCTAATTCTTTCGCACGAATATATCCATCCTAATTCATTTGTACGATCCATTCAAATTCATTCGCACGATCCATTCTAATTCATTCGTACGATCCATTCTAATTCATTCGCATGAATGTATCTATTCTAATTCATTCGTACGATTTATTCCAATTCATTCATACGATCTATTCTAATTCATTCGTACGATCCATTCTAATTCATTCGTACGATCCATTCTAATTCATTCGCACGAATGGATCCATTCTAATTCATTTGTACGATCCATTCTAACACATTTGCACGATCCTTTTTAATTCATTCATACGATCCATTCAAATTCATTCGTACAATCCATTCTAATTCATTCGTACAAATGTATCCATTCTAATTCATTCGCACGATCCATTCTAATTCATTCGTACCATCCACTCTAATTCATTGATACGATCCATTCTAATTCATTCGTACCAGCCATTTAAATTCATTCGCACGAATGTATCCATTCAAATTCATTCATACGTTCCATTCTAAGTCATTAGCACGATCCATTCTAATTCATTTATACGATTTATTCTAATTTATTTGCACGATCCATTCTAGTTCAATCGTACGATCCATTCTAATTCATTCGTACGATCCATTCTAATTCATTCGCACCAAAGTACCCATAATAATTCATTCCTACAATCCATTATAATTCATTTGGATGATCCATTCTAATTCATTCGTACGATCCATTCAAATTCATTCGCACGAATGTGTCCATTCTAATTCATTCGTATGATCCATTCTAATTCATTAGTACGATCCATTGAAATTCATTCGCATGAATGTATCCATTCTATTTCATTCGTACGATCCATTCAAATTCATTCACACGATCCATTCTAATTCATTCGTACGATCCATTCTAATTCATTCGTACGATCCTTTCTAATTCATTCGCATGAAAGTATCCATTCTAATTCATTCGTACGATCCATTCTAATTCATTCACACGATCCATTCTAATTCATTCGTACGATTCATTCTAATTCATACGCACGAATGTATCCATTCTAATTCATTTGTACGATCCATTCTAATTCATTCGCATGATCCATTCTAATTTATTCATACGATCCATTCTAATTCATTCGTACGCTCCATTATAATTCATTCGCACGAATATATCCATTCTAATTCATTCGTACGATCCATTCTAATTCATTTGCACGATCCATTCTAATTCATTCGTACTATCCACTCTAATTCATTAGTACGATCTATTATACTTCATTAATAATATCCATTCTAATTCATTCGTATGATTCATTCTATTTCATTCGCACGAATATATGAATTCTAATTCATTCGTACGATCCATTCTAATTCATTCGCACGATCTATTCCAATTCTTTCGTACGATCCATTCTAATTCATTCGTACGATCCATTCTAATTATTTCGTACGATCAATTCTAATTCATTCGCATGAATGTATAAATTCTAATTCGTTCGTACGATCCATTTTAATAAATTTGCACGAATGTATCCATTTTAATTCATTCGAATGAATGTTTCCATTCTAATTCATTCGTACGATCCATTCTAATTCATTCGTACGATCCATTCTAATTCATTCCCACGAATGTATCCATTTTAATTCATTCGTATGATCCTTTCTAAATAATTCGTACGATCCATTCTAATTCATTCGCACGAATGTATCCTTTCTAAATCATTCGTATGATCCATTCAAATTCATTCGCACGATCCATTCTAATTCATTCGTTCGATCCATTCTAATTCATTCGCACGAATGTATCCTTTCTAATTCATTAATACGATCCATTCTAATTCATTCGCGGGAATGTATCCATTCTAATTCATTCGTGCGTTCTATTCTAATTCATTCATACGATCTATTTTTATTCATTCGTACGATCCATTCTAATTCATTCGCACAAATGTATCCATTCTTATTCATTCATAAGATCCATTCTTCTTCATTTGCACGAATGTATCCATTCTAATTCATTCGTACGATCTATTCTAATTCATTCGTACGATCCATTCTAAATCATTCGCACGAATGTATCCATTCTAATACATTCATACGATCGATTCTAATTATTCATTCGTACGATCCATTCGAATTCATTTTCACGAATGTATCTATTCTAATTCATTCGTACGATCCATTCTAATTCATTCATATGATCCATTCTAATTCATTCGCATGAATGTATCCGTTCTAATTCATTCGTACGACCCATTCTAATTCATTCGTACGATCCATTCTAATTCATTCGTATGATCCATTCTAATTTATTCGCATAACTGTATCCATTCTAATTCATTCGTACGATCCATTCTAATACATTAGTGCGATCCATTCTAATTCATTCGTACGATCCATTCTAATTCATTTGCACGATCAATTATAATTCATTCGTACGGTCTATTCTAATCCATTCGAATGATCCATTTAAATTCATTCGTACGATCCATTCTAATTCATTCACATGAATGTATCCATTCTAATTCATTCTTTCGATCCATTCTAATTCATTCGTATGATCAATTCTAATTCATTCGTATGGTCTATTCTAATTCATTCGCCTGAATGTATCCATTTTTTTCATTCATACGATCTATTCTAATTAATTCGTACGATCCATTCTAATTCATTCGAACGAATGTATCCATTCTAATTCATTCATACGTCCATTCTAATTCATTCGTACGATCCATTCTAATTCATTTGCACGATCCATTCTAATTCATTCGTACGATCTATTCTAATTCATCCGAACGAATGTATCCATTCTAATTCATTTGTATGATCCATTTTAATTCATTCACATGATCTATTCTAATTCATTCGCACGATCCATTCCAATTCATCCGCACGAATGTATCTTTTCTAATTCAATCGTACGATCCATTCTAATTCATTCATACGATCTATTCTAATTCATTCTTACGATCCATTCTAATTTATTCGCACGAATGTATCCATTCTAATTAATTCGTACGATCCATTCTAATTCATTCGTAGGATCCATTCTAATTCATTCGCACGAATGTATCCATTCTAATTAATTCGTACGATCCTTTCTAATTCATTCGAACGAATGTATCTATTCTAATTTATTCGTACGATCCATTCTAATTTATTCGCACGATCCATTCTAATTCATTCGTACAATCCATTCTAATTCTTTCATACGATCCATTCTAATTCATTTGTACGATCCAATCTAATACATCCGCATGAATGTATCCATTCTAATTCATTCGTTTGATCCATTCTAATTCATTCACACAATCCATTCTAATTCATTCGTACGATCCATTCTAATTCATTCACACGAATGTATCCAAACTAATTCATTCGTATGATCCATTCTAATTCATTCATACGATCAATTCTAATTCATTCGTACAATCAAATCTAATTCATTCACACGAATGTATTAATTCTAATTGATTCACACGAATGTATTAATTCTAATTCATTCACACGAATGTATTAATTCTAATTCATTCACACGAATGTATTAATTCTAATTCATTCACACGAATGCATTAATTCTAATTCATTCACACGAATGCATTAATTCTAATCCATTCTAATTCATTCACATGAATGTATTAATTCTAATTCATTCACACGAATGTATTAATTCTAATTCATTCACACGAATGTATTAATTGTAATTCATTCACACGAATGTATTAATTCTAATTCATTCACACGAATGTATTAATTCTAATTCATTCACACGAATGTATTAATTCTAATCCATTCTAATTCATTCACACGAATGTATTAATTCTAATTCATTCACACGAATGTATTAATTCTAATTCATTCACACGAATAAGAATGGATAAATTTATGCGAATAAATTAGAATAGATCGTATTAATAAACTAGAATGGATCGTACAAATGAATTATAATGAATACATTCCTACGAATGAATTAGAATGGATTGTACGAATGAATTAGAATGGATTCATTCGTGCGAATGAATTAGAATGGATCGTACAAATGAATTAGAATGGATCGTACGAATGAATTAGAATGGATACATTCGTGCGATTGAATTAGAATGGATCGTACGAATAAATTAGAATAAATCATGTGAATGAATTAGACTGGATCGTACTAATGAATTAGAATGGATCATACGAATGAAATAGAATGGATACATTCGAACTAATGAATTAGAACGTTTCGTACGAATGAATTAGAATGGATCGTACGAATGAATTAGAATGGATATATTCGTGCAAATAAATTAGAATGGGTCGTACGAATGAATTAAAATGGATCGTACAAATGAATTAGAATGGATACATTCGTGCGAATGAATTAGAATAGATTGTACAAATGAATTAGAATGGATCGGATGAATGAATTAGAATGCATCGTACGAATGAATTAGAATAGATACATTCGTGCAAATGAATTAGAATAGATTGTACGAATGAATTAGAATGGATTGTACGAATTAATTAGACTGGATCGTAGAATGAAATAGAATGTATCGAACGAATGAATTAGAATAGATATATTCGTACAAATAAATTAGAATGGATCATATGAATGAATTAGAATGGATCATACAAATGAATTAGAATGGATACATTTATACAAACGAATTAGAATGGATCGTACGAATGAATTAGAATGGATCGTACGAATGAATTAGAATGGATACATTCGTGCAAATGAATTAAAGTGGATCATACGAATGAATTAGAATGGATCGGACGAATGAATAAGAATGGATCGTACGAATGAATTAGAATAGATAGTATAAATGAATTAGAATGGATACATTCGTGCGAATGAATTAGAATAGATCGTACGAATGAATTAGAATGGATCATACAAATGATTTAGAATGGATCGTATGAATGAATTAGAATGGATCATACGAATGAATTAGAATGGATAAATTCGTGCGAATGAATTAGAATGGATTGTACGAATGAATTAAAATGGATCGTATGAATGAATTAGAATGGATCGTACGAATAAATTAGAATGGATACATTCATGCAAATGAATTAGAACGGATCGTACGAATGAATTAAAATGGATCGTACGAATGAATTAGAATAGAGACATTCGTGCGAATGAATTAGAATGGATCGTACGAATGAATAAGAATGGATCGTACGAATCCATCCATTCGAATTACAATGGATCGTATGAATAAATCAGAATGGATCATACGAATGAATTAGAATGGATACATTCGTACGAATGAATTAGATGGGATCGCACGAATGAATTAGAATGGATCATATTAATGAATTAGAATGGATCGTACTAATGAATTAGAATGGATCGTACGAATGAATTAGAATGGATACATTCGTGCGATTGAGTTAGAATGGATAATACGAATGAATTATAATGGATCGTACGAATGAATTAGAATAGATACATTCATGCGAATGAATTAGAATGGATCATATGAATGAATTAGAATGGATCGTACGAACGAATTAGAATGGATCAGACGAATGAATTAGAATGGATCGCATTCGTGCGATCCATTCTAATTTATTCGTACGATCCATTCTAATTCGTTCATACGATCCATTCAAATTTATTTGTTTAATCCTTTCTAATTTATTCGAACGATCAATTCTAATTCATTTGTACAATCCATTCTAATTCATTCGCACGAATGTATCGATTCTAATTCATTTGTATGATCCTTTCTAATTTATTCGTACGATCCATCATAATTCATTCATATGATCCATTCTAATTCATTCACACGAATATATCCATTCTAATTCATTCGTACGATCCATTCTAATTCATTCGCATGAATGTATCAATTCTAATTTATTCGTAAGATCCATTCTAATTTATTAGCATGAATATATCCATTCTAATTGATTCGTATGATCCATTTTAATTTATTTGTACAATCTATTCTAATTCATTCTTACGATCCATTCTAATTCATTCGCATGAATGTATCCATTCTAATTCATTTGTACGATCCATTCTAATTCATTTATATGATCCATTCTAATTCATTCATACGATCCATTCTAATTCATTCGTACGATCCATTCTAATTTATTCACACGTATATATCCATTCTAATTCTTTTGTATGATCCATTCTAATTCATTCGTATGATCCATTCTAATTCATTCGCACAAATGTATCCATTCTTATTCATTTGTACGATCCATTCTAATTCATTCGTACAATGGATACATTCGTGCGAATGAATTAGAATGGATACACTCATTTGAATAAATTAGAATGGATCGCATGAATGAATTAGAATAGATTCATTCGTGGAAATGAATTAGAATGGATTGTATGAATGAATTAGAATGGATACATTCATGCGAATGAATTAGAATAGATTGTACGAATAAATTAGAATGGATGCATTCGTGCGAATAAATTAGAATGGATGGTACGAATGAATTAGAATGGATCGTACGAATGAATTTGAATGGATACATTCATGCGAGTGAATTAGAATGGATCGTATGAATGAATTAGAATGGATCGTTTGAATGAATTAGAATGGACACATTCGTGCGAATGAATTAGAATGGTTACATTGATCCATTCTAATTCATTTGCACGAATATATCAATTCTAATTCATTCTTACGAACCTTTCTAATTCATTCGTACGATCCATTCTAATTCATTCGTACGATTCATTCCAATTCATTCGCACAAATATATCCATTCTAAATCATTCGTACTAATGTATCCATTCCAATTCATTCGTGCAATCCATTTTAATTCATTCGTACGATCCATTCTAATTCATTCGTACGATCCATTCTAATTCATTCATACGATCCATTCTAATTGTTTCGTACGACTGAATTAGAATGGATTTTACAAATGAATAAGAATGGAACGTACGAACGAATTAGAATGGATCGTTCAAATGAATTAGAATAGATTGTATGAATGAATTAGAAAGGATGCATTCGTACGAATGAATTAGAAAGGATCATACGAATGAATTAGAATGCATCGTATGAATGAATTAGAATGGATCGTACGAATGAATTAGAACGGATCATGCAAAATGAATTAGAATGGATCGTACGAATGAATTAGAATGGATACATTCGTACGAATGAATTAGACTGGATTGTACAAATGAATTAGAATGGATCGGACAAATGAATTAGAATGGATCGTACGAATGAATTAGAATGGATCGTACGAATGAATTAGAAAGGATACATTCGTGCAAATGAATTATAATGGATCGTACGAATGAATTAGAATGGATCATACGAATGAATTAGAATGGATCGTGCGAATGAATTAGAATAGATTATACGAATAAATTAGAATGGATCGTGCGAATGAATTAGAATGGATCCTACGAATGATTTAGAATGGATACATTCGTGAGAATGAATTAGAAAGGATCATACGAATGAATTAGAATGGATCGTACGAATGAATTATAATGGACCGTACGAAAAGATTTGAATGGATACATTCATACGAATGAATTAGAATGGATCGTACGAATGGATTAGAATGGATCGTACGAATGAATTAGAATGGATATATTTGTGCGAATGAATTAGAATGGATTGTTCGAATGAATTAGAATGGATCGTACGAATGAATTAGAATGGATCATACGAATGAATAAGAATGGATGCATTTATGCAAATGAATTAGAATGGATCGTACGAATGAATTAGAATGGATCGTACGAATGAATTAGAATGGATCGTAGGATAGAATTAAAATGGATACATTCGTGCAAATGAGTTAAAGTGGATCATATGAATGAATTAGATTGGATCGGACGAATGAATAAGAATGGATCGTACGAATGAATTAGAATAGATAGTATAAATGAATTAGAATGGATACATTTGTGCGAAAGAATTAGAATGGATCGTACGGATGAATTAGAATGGATCATATAAATAATTTTGAATGGATCGTATGAATGAATTAGAATGGATCGTACGAATGAATTAGAATGGATACATTCGTGCGAATGAATTAGAATGGATTGTACGAATGAATTAAAATGGATCGTATGAATGAATTAGAATGGATCATACGAATGAATTAGAATGGATACATTCGTGCAAATGAATTAGAACGGATCGTACGAATGAATTAAAATGGATCGTACGAATGAATTAGAATAGAGACATTCGTGCGAATAAATTAGAATGGATCGTACGAATGAATTAGAATGGATCGTACGAATCCATCCATTCGAATTAGAATGGATCGTATGAATAAATTAGAATGGATCATACGAATGAATTAGAATGGATACATTTGTACGAATGAATTAGAAGGGATCGTACGAATGAATTAGAATGGATCATATGAATGAATTAGAAAGGATCGTACTAATAAATTAGAATGGATCGTACGAATGAATTAGAATGGATACATTTGTGCGATTGAGTTAGAATGGATAATACGAATGAATTAGAATGGATCGTACGAATGAATTAGAATGGATACATTCATGCGAATGAATTAGAATGGATCATATGAATGAATTAGAATGGATCGTACGAACGAATTAGAATGGATCGTATGAATGAATTAGAATGGATCGCATGAATGTATCCATTCTAATTTATTCGTCCGATCCATTCTAATTCATTCGTACGATCCATTCAAATTTATTTGTACGAGCCATCCTACTTCATTCGAACGATCCATTCTAATTCATTTGTACAATCCATTCTAATTCATTCACACGAATGTATCCATTCTAATTCATTTGTATGATCCTTTCTAATTTATTCGTATGATCCATCATAATTCATTCATATGATCGATTCTAATTGATTCACATGAATATATCCATTCTAATTCATTCGTACGATCCATTCTAATTCATTCGCACGAATGTATCAATTCTAATTTATTCGTAAGATCCATTCTAATTTATTAGCATGAATATATCCATTCTAATTGATTCGTATGATCCATTTTAATTTTTTTGTACAATCTATTCTAATTCATTCATACGATCCATTCTAATTCATTCGCATGAATGTATCCATTCTAATTTATTTGTACGATCCATTCTAATTCATTCGTATGATCCATTCTAATTCATTCATACGATCCATTCTAATTCATTCGTACGATCCATTCTAATTCATTCGCACGAATGTATCCATTCTAATTCTTTTGTACGATCCATTCTAATTCATTCGTAAGATCCATTCTAATTCATTCGCACAAATGTATCCATTCTTATTCATTTGTACGAACCATTCAAATTCATTCGTACAATGGATACATTCGTGCGAATGAATTAGAATGGATACACTCGTGTGAATGAATTAGAATGGATCGCATGAATGAATTAGAATAGATTCATTCGTGCGAATGAATTAGAATGGATCGTACAAATGAATTAGAATGGATATATTCATGCGAATGAATTAGAATAGATCGTACGAATGAATTAGAATGGATACATTCGTCCGAATAAATTAGAATGGATCGTACGAATTAATTAGAATGGATCGTACAAATGAATTAGAATGGATACATTCGTGCGAGTGAATTAGAATGGATCGTATGAATGAATTAAAATGGATCGTTTGAATGAATTAGAATGGACACATTCGTACGAATGAATTAGAATGGTTACATTGATCCATTCTAATTCATTTGCACGAATATATCAATTCTAATTCACTCGTACGAACCTTTCTAATTCATTCGTACGATCCATTCTAATTCGTTCGTACGATTCATTCCAATTCATTCGCACAAATTTATCCATTCTAAATCATTCGTACGAATGTATCCATTCCAATTCATTCGTGCGATCCATTCTAATTTATTCGTACGATCCATTCTAATTCATTCGTACGATCCATTCTAATTCATTCATACGATCCATTCTAATTCTTTCGTACGACTGAATTAGAATGGATTTTACGAATGAATAAGAATGGAACGTACGAATGAATTAGAATGGATCGTGCAAATGAATTAGAATGGATCGTATGAATGAATTAGAAAGCATGCATTCGTACGAATGAATTAGAAAGGATCATACGAATGAATTAGAATGGATCGTACGAATGAATTAGAATGGATCGTACGAATGAATTAGAACGGATCATGCAAAATGAATTAGAATGGGTCGTACGAATGAATTAGAATGGATACATTCGTACAATCAATTAGACTGGATTGTACAAATGAATTAGAATGGATCGGATAAATGAATTAGAATAGATCGTACGAATGAATTAGAATGGATCGTACGAATGAATTAGAAAGGATACATTCGTGCAAATGAATTATAATGGATCGTACGAATGAATTAGAATGGATCATACGAATGAATTAGAATGGATCGTGCGAATGAATTAGAATGGATTATACGAATGAATTAGAATAGATCATGCAAACGAATTAGAATGGATCGTATGAATGAATTAGAATGGATACATTCGTGAGAATGAATTAGAAAGGATCATACGAATGAATTAGAATGGATCGTACGAATGAATTATAATGGACCGTACGAATGAATTTGAATGGATACATTCATACGAATGAATTAGAATAGATCGTACGAATGAATTAGAATGGATATATTTGTGCGAATGAATTAGAATGGATTGTTCGAATGAATTAGAATGGATCGTACGAATGAATTAGAATGGATCATACGAATGAATTAGAATGGATACATTCGTGCGATTGAATTAGAATGGATCGTACAAATGAATTAGAATGGTTCGTATGAGTGAGTTAGAATGGATCGTATGAATGAATTAGAATGGATACATTAGTGCGAATGAATTGGAATGGATCGTACAAATGAACTAGAGTGGATCGTATGAATCAATTAAAATGGATCGTGCGAATGAATTAGATTGGATCGTATGAATGAATTAGAATGGATACATTCGTACGATCCATTCTAATTCTAATTCATTCGTACAATCCATTCTAATTCATTCGCACGAATGTATCCATTCTAATTCATTCCTACGATCCATTCTAATTCATTTGTACATCGTACGAATGAATTAGAATGGATACATTCGTGCGAATTATTTAGAATGGATCATACGAATGAATTAGAATGGATCATATGAATGAATTAGAATGGATACATTTGTGTGAATGAATATGAATGGATCGTATGAATGAATTAGAATAGATCGTACGAATGAATTAGAATGGATACATTCGTGCGAATGAATTAGAATGTATCGTACGAATGAATTAGAATGGATCGTACGAATGAATTAGAATGGATACATTCGTGCGAATGAATTAGAATGGATTGTGCGAATGAATTAGAATGGATCGTATGAATGAATTAGAATAGATCGTATGAATGAATTAGAATGGATCGTACGAATGTTTCGTGCGAGTAAATTAGAATGGCTACATTCGTTCATACGAATGAATTAGAATGGATCGTACGAACAAATTAGAATGGATCGTACAAATAAATTAGAATGGATCGTACGAATGAATTTGAATGGATCATAAGAATGAATTAGAATGGATGCATTCGTGCGACTGAATTAGAATGGATCATACGAATGAATTAGAATGGATTGTACGAATGAATTAGAATGGATACATTTGTACAAATGAATTAGAATGGATACATTCGTACAAATGAATTATAATGGATACTACGAATGAATTAGAATGGATACTGCGAATGAATTAGAATGGATCGTACCAATGAATTAGAATGGATACTACAAATGAATTACAATGGACTGTACGAATGAATTAGAATGGATACATTCGTGCGAATGAATTAGAATGGATCGTACGAATTAATTAGAATGGATCGTATGAATAAATTAGAATGGATCGTACGATTGAATTTGAATGAATTAGAATGGATCGTACTAATGAAATAGAATGGATCATACGAATGAATTAAATTGGATTATACGAATGAATTAGAACAGATCATACAAATGAATAGGAATGGATCGTACGAATGAATTAGAATGGATCTTACGAAATGAATTAGAGTGGATACATTCGTGCGAATGAATTAGAAGAAGATTGTACGAATAAATTAGAACGGATTGTATGATCGAACTAGAATGGATCGTATGAATGAATTAGAATAGTTCGTACGAATGAATTAGAATGGATCGTACGAATAAAATAGAATGGATACATTCGTGCGAATGAATTAGAATGGATCGTATAAATGAATTAGAATGGATCATACGAATGAATTTGAATGGATCGTACGATTGAATTAGAATAAATTAGAATGGATCGTACGAATGAATTAGAATGGATCGTACGAATGAATGAAATTGGATTGTACGAATGAATTAGAATGGATTATACCAATGAATTTGAATGGATCGAATTCATTCGCATGAATATATCCATTCTAATTCATTCGTACGATCCATTCTAATTCATTCGTACGATCCATTCTAATTCATTCGTACGATCCATTTAATTCATTCGTATGAATGTATGCACTCTAATTGATTCATACGATTCATTCTAATTTATTCTTATGATCTATTCTAATTCATTCGTACGATCCATTCTAATTCATTCGCACAAATGTATCCATTCTAATTCATTCGTACCATCCATTCTAATTCATTCGTACGATCCATTCTAATTTATTCGTACAAATGTATCAATTCTAATTCATTCATACGATCCATTCTAATTCATTCGTACGATCCATTCTAATTCATTCTCACGAATGTATCTGTTCTAATTTATTTGTACGATCCATTCTAATTCATTCGTACGATCTCTTCTATTTCATTCGTACGATCCATTTTAATTCATTCATACGAATGGATTCATTATAATTCATTCGTACGATCCATTCTAATTCTTTCACACGAATGAATTAGAATGGATCGTACGAATGAATTATAATGGATCGTACGAATGAATTGGAATGGATACATTCGTGCGAATGAATTAGAATGGATCGTACGAATGAATTAGAATGGATCGTACGTGTGAATTATAATGGATACATTTATGAGAATGAATTAGAATGGATCATACGAATGAGTTAGAATGGATCGTAAGAATGAATTAGAATAGATATATTCATGCGAATAAATTAGAATGGATCGTACGAATGAATTAGAATGGATACATTCGTGCGAATGAGTTAGATTGGATCGTACAAATGAATTAGAATGGATCGTACGAATTAGAATGGATCGTACGAATGAATTAGAATGGATCATACGAATGAATTAGAATGGTTACATTCGCACGAATGAATTAGAATGGATCGTTGGAATGAATTAGAATGGATGATGCAAATGAATTAGAATGGATCGTTCGTATGAATTAGAATGGATTCGTGCGAATAAATTTGAATGGATCGTATGAATAAATTAGAATGGATCGTATGAATGAATTAGAATGGAAATGGATCGTATGCATGAATTAGAATGGATCGTACGAATGAATTAGAATGGATCATACGTATGAATTTGAATGGATCATACGAATGAGTTAGAATGGATTGTACGAATGAATTAGAATGGATCGTATGAAATAGAATGGATCATACGAATAAATTAGAATAGATACATTCATGCGAATGAATTAGAATGGTCGTCGAATGGATTAGAATGGATCGTACAAATGAATTAGAATGGATACATTCGTTCGAATGAATTAGAATGGTTAAATTTGTGTTAATGAATTAGAATGGATTAGAATAGATCGTACGAATAAATTAGAATGGATTGTACGAATGAATTAGAATGGATCGTACGAATGTATTAGAATGAATACATTCATGCGAATGAATTAGAATGGATCCTACGAATGAATTAGAATGTATCAATGAATTAGAATGGATCGTACGAATGAATTAGAATGGATCGGACAAATGAATTAGAATGGATCGTACGAATTAATTAGAATGGGTCGTATGAATGAATTAGAATGGCTACAGTCGTTCGTACGATCCATTCTAATTCATTCGCACGAATGTATCCATTCTAATTCTTTCGTATGATCCATTATAATTCAGTCGCACGAACGAATGTAGGCATACTAATTCATTCGTACGATCCATTCTAATTCATTCTCACGAGTGTATCCATTCTAATTCATTCGTATGATCCATTTTAATTCATTCGCAGGAATGTATCCATTCTAATTCATTCGTACGATCCATTCTAATTTATTCGAATGAATGTATCCTTTTAAATTCATTCATGCGATCCATTCTAATCCATTCGTACAAATGTATCTATTCTAATTCATTTGTACGATCCATTCTAATTCATTCGTGCGATCCAGTGTAATTCATTCGCATGAATGTATCCATTCTAATTCATTCGTATGATCCATTCTAATTCATTCGTATGATCCATTCTAATTCATTCGTACGAATGTATCCATTCTAATTCATCCGTACGATCCATTCTAATTCATTCGTACGATCCATTTTTATTCATTCGTGTGATCCATTCTAATTCATTCGTACGAATATATCCACTCAAATTCATTCATACGATCCATTCTAATTCATTCGTACGATCCATTCTAATTCACTCGTACGAATGAATTAGAGATCGTACGAAAGAATTAGAACATACAAAGGAATTAGAATGGATCGTACGAATTAATTAGAATGGATAGTACGAATGAATTAGAATAGATCATGCGAATGAATTAGAATGGTTCGTACGAATGAATTAGAATAGATACATTCATGCGCTTGAATTATAATGGATCATATGATTCATTCTAAGACATTCATACGATCCATTCTAATTCATTCGTACAATCCATTCTAATTCATTCATACGATCCATTCTAATTCATTCGCACGAATGTATCCATTCTAATTCATTCCTATGATCCATTCTAATTCATTCATACGATCCATTCTAATTCATTCGTACGATCCATTCTAATTCATTCACACGAATGTATCCATTCTAATTTATTTGTACGATACATTCTAATTTATTTGTACGATCCATTCTAAATCATTCGTACGATCTATTATAATTCAGTCGTACGATCCATTTAAATTCATTCGCACGAATGTATCCATTCTAATTCATTCGTACGAATGTATCCATTCTAATTCATTCGTACGATCCATTCTAATTCATTCGTATGAATGTATCCATTCTAATTCATTCATACGAACCATTCTAATTCATTCGTACGATCCATTCTACTTCATTCGTACGATCCATTCTAATACATTCGTACAATCCATTTTAATTCATTCATACGATCAATTCTAATTCATTCATACGATCCATTCTAATTCATTCGCACGAATGTATCCTTTCTAATTTATTCATATGATCCATTCAAATTCATTCGTGCGAATGTGTCCATTCTAATTCATTCATACGATCCTTTCTAATACATTCGTATGATCTATTCTAATTCATTCGTACGATCCATTCTAATTCATTTGTACGATCCATTCTAATTCATTCGTACGATCCATTCTTATTCATTCGTACGATCCATTCTAATTCTTTCGTATGATCCATTCTAATTCATTCGCACGAATGTATCAATTCTAATTCATTCGCACGAATGTATCCATTCTAATTCATTCATACGATCCATTCTGATTCATTCAAACAATCCATTCTAATTCATTCATACGATCGATTCTAATTCATTCGCACGAATGTATCCATTCTAATTAATTCGCACGAATGTATCCATTCTAATTCATTCGTACGATCCATTATAATTCATTCGTACGATCCACTCTTATTCATTCGTATGATCCATTCTAATTCATTCCTATGATCCATGCTAATTCATTCGTAGGAGCTATTTAATTCATTCATATGATCTATTGTAATTCATTCGTACGATCCATTCAAATTCATTTATACGATCTATTCTAATTCATTCCTACAATCCATTCTAATTCGTTCGTACGAATCTATTCTAATTCGATCGTATAATCAATTCTAATTAATTCGTACGAATGTATCATTTCTAATTCATTCTTACGATCAATTCTAATTCATTCATACGATCCATTCTTATTCATTCGCACGAATGTCTCCATCTAATTCATTCGTACGATCCATTCTAATTCATTCGTATGAACGAATGTAGCTATTCTAATTCATTCATACGATCCATTCTAATTCATTCATACGATCCATTCTAATTTATTCACACGAATGGATCGTACGAATGAATTAGAATGGATCATTAGAATAAATTAGAATGGATACATTCTAATTCATTCATACGATCCATTCTAATTCATTCGTACAAATGAATCATACTATCCATTCATTCGCATGAATGTATCGATTCTAATTCATTCATACGATCCATTCTAATTCACTCGCATGAATGTATCGTACGAATGAACTTGAATGGATACATTCGTGCGAATGAATTAGAATGGATCGTACGAATGAATTAGAATAAATCGTACGAATGAATTAGAATGGATCGTACGAATGAATTAGAATGGTTACATTCGTGCGAATGAATTAGAATGGATCGTACGAATGGATTAGAATGGATCGTACGAATGGATTAGAATGGATCGGACGAATGAATTAGAATGGATCGTACAAATGAATTAGAAAGGTTACATTTGTGAGAATGAATTAGAATGGATCGTACGAATGAATTAGAATAGATCGTACGAATGAATTAGAATGGATCGTACAAATGAATTAGAAAGGTTACATTCGTGAGAATGAATTAGAATGGATCGTAGGAATGAATTAGAATGGATACATTTGTGAGAATGAGTCAGAATGGATTGTATGAATGGATTAGAATGGATCGTACGAATGAATTAGAATGGATCGTGCGAATGAATTAGAATGGATCGTACGAATGAATTAGAATGGATACATTTGTGCGAATGAATTAGAATGGATCGTACGAATGAATTAGAATGGATCGTACGAATGAATTAGAATGGATACATTTGTACGAATGAATCAGAATGGATCGTGCGAATGAATTAGAATGGATCGTACGAATGAATTATAATGGATCGTACGAATGAATTAGAATGGATCTTGCGATTGAATTAGAATAGAACGTACGAATGAATTAGAATGGATACATTCGTGCGAATGAACTAGAATGGATACATACATTCATGCGAATGAATTTGAATGGATCATACGAATGAATTAGAATGGATCGAACGAATGAATTAGAATGGATACATTCAAGCGAATGAATTAGAATAGATCATAGTAATGAATTAGAATGGATCATACGAATGAATTATAATGGATCGTGCGAATGAATTAGAATGGATTGTACGAATGAATTAGAATGGATACATTCGTGCGAATGAATTAGAATGGATCGGACGAATGAATTAGAATGGATCGTACGATCCATTCTAATTCATTTGTATGATCCATTCTAATTCATTCGTACGATCCATTCTAATCCATTCGTACGATCCATTCTAATCCATTCGTACGATCCATTCTAATCCATTTGCACAAATATACGATCCATTCTAATTTATTCGCAAGAATGTATCCATTCTAATTCATTCGTATAATCCATTCTAATTTATTCGTACAATTGTATCCATTCTAATTCATTCGTTCGATCCATTCTAATTCATTCGTACAATCCATTCTAATTCATTCGCACGATCCATTCTAATTCATTCGTATGATCCATTCTAATTCATTCCTACGATCTATTCTAATTAATTCGCTCGAATGTATCCATTCTAATTCATTCGTACGATCCATTCTAATTCATTCGCACGATCCATTTTAAATAATTCGTACGATCCATTCTAATTCATTCGGACGATCCATTCTAATTCATTCGTACGATCCATTCTAATGCATTCGTACGATCCATTCTAATTCAATCGTCCGATCCATTCTAATTCATTCGCACGAATGTATCCATTCTAATTCATTCGTACAATCCATTCTAATTCATTCGCACGATCCATTCTAATTCATTCGGATGATCCATTCTAATTCATTCCTACGATCTATTCTATTTCATTCGCTCGAATGTATCCATTCTAATTCATTCGTTCGATCCATTCTAATTCATTCGTACGATCCATTCTAATTCATTCGCACAATCCATTCAAATTCATTTGTATGATCCATTCTAATTCATCGCACGATCCATTCTAATTCATTTGCTCGAATGTATCCATTCTAATTCATTCGTACGATCCATTCTAATGCATTCGTACGATCCATATGAATGAATTAGAATGGATCGTGCGAATGAATTAGAATGGATTGTACGAATGAATTAGAATGGATACATTCGTACGAATGAATTAGAATGGATCGTACGAATGAATTAGAATGGATCATGCGAATGAATATGAATGGATTGTACGAATGAATTAGAATGGATCGAAAGAATGAATTAGAATGGATCATGCGAATGAATTAGAATAGATCGTAGGAATGAATTAGAATGGATCATACGAATGAATTAGAATGGATCGTGCGAATGAATTAGAATGGATCGTACGAATGTATTAAAATAGATCGTACAAATGAATTAGAATGGATCGTGCGAATGAATTAGAATGGATACATTCGAGCGAATGAATTAGAATGGATCGTATGAATGAATTAGAATGGATCATAGGAATGAATTAGAATAGATCGTGCAAATGAATTAGAATAGATACATTCGTGCGAATGAATTAGAATGGATCGTAGAAATGAATTAGAATGGATCGTACGAATGAATTAGAATGGTTACATTCATGCGAATGAATTGGAATGGATCGTACGAATGAATTAGAATGGATCGTACGATCCATTCTAATTCATTTGTATGATCCATTCTAATTCATTCGTACGATCCATTCTAATCCATTCGTACGATCCATTCTAATCCATTCGTACGATCCATTCTAATCCATTTGCACAAATATACGATCCATACTAATTTATTCGCAAGAATGTATCCATTCTAATTCATTCGTATAATCCATTCTAATTTATTCGTACAAATGTATCCATTCTAATTCATTCGTTCGATCCATTCTAATTCATTCGTACAATCCATTCTAATTCATTAGCACGATCCATTCTAATTCATTCGTATGATCCATTCTAATTCATTCCTACGATCTATTCTAATTCATTCGCTCGAATGTATCCATTCTAATTCATTCGTACGATGCATTCTAATTCATTCGCACGATCCATTTTAAATAATTCGTACGATCCATTCTAATTCATTCGGACGATCCATTCTAATTCATTCGTACGATCCATTCTAATGCATTCGTACGATCCATTCTAATTCATTCGTCCGATCCATTCTAATTCATTCGCACGAATGTATCCATTCTAATTCATTCGTACAATCCATTCTAATTCATTCGCACGATCCATTCTAATTCATTCGTTTGATCCATTCTAATTCATTCCTACGATCTATTCTATTTCATTCGCTCGAATGTATCCATTCTAATTCATTCGTTCGATCCATTCTAATTCATTCGTATGATCCATTCTAATTCATTCGCACAATCCGTTCTAATTCATTTGTATGATCCATTCTAATTCATCGCACGATCCATTCTAATTCATTCGCTAGAATGTATCCATTCTAATTCATTCGTACAATCCATTCTAATGCATTCGTACGATCCATTCTAATGCATTCATACGATCCATATGAATGAATTAGAATGGATCGTGCGAATGAATTAGAATGGATTGTACGAATGAATTAGAATGGATACATTCGTACGAATGAATTAGAATGGATCGTACGAATGAATTAGAATGGATCATGCGAATGAATTTGAATGGATTGTACGAATGAATTTGAATGGATCGAAAGAATGAATTAGAATGGATCATGCGAATGAATTAGAATAGATCGTAGGAATGAATTAGAATGGATCATACGAATGAATTAGAATGGATAGTGCGAATGAATTAGAATGGATCGTACGAATGAATTAAAATAGATCGTACAAATAAATTAGAATAGATCGTGCGAATGAATTAGAATGGATACATTCGAGCGAACAAATTAGAATGGATCGTATGAATGAATTAGAATGGATCATAGGAATGAATTAGAATAGATCGTGCAAATGAATTAGAATAGATACATTCGTGCGAATGAATTAGAATGGATCGTAGAAATGAATTAGAATGGATCGTACGAATGAATTAGAATGGTTACATTCATGCGAATGAATTGGAATGGATCGTACGAATGGATTAGAATGGATCGTACGAATGGATTAGAATGGATCGTACGAATGAATTAGAATGGATCGTACAAATGAATTAGAAAGGTTACATTTGTGAGAATGAATTAGAATGGATCGTACGAATGAATTAGAATGGTTACATTCGTGCGAATGAATTAGAAATGATCGTACGAATGAATTAGAACGGATCATGCGAATGAATTTGAATGGATCGTACGAATGAATTAGAATGGATCGAACGAATGAATTAGAATGGATACATTCGAGCGAATGAATTAGAATAGATCGTAGGAATGAATTAGAATGGATCATACGAATGAATTAGAATGGATCGTACGAACGAATTAGAATGGATCGTACGAACGAATTAGAATGGATCGTATGAACGAATTAGAATGGATCGTACTAATGAATTAGAATGGATCGTGCAAATGAATTAGAATGGATCGTGTGAATGAATTAGAATGGATCATACGAATGAATTAGAATGGATCGTGCGAATGAATTAGAATGGATCGTACGAATGAATTAGAATGGATACATTCGTACAAACGAATTAGAATGGATCGAGCGAACGAATTAGAATGGATTGTACGAATGAATTAGAATGGATTGTAAGAATGAATTAGAATAGATCGTGCGAATGAATTAGAATGGATCGTACGAAAGAATTAGAATGGATCGTACGAATGAATTAGAATGGATCAAACGAATGGATTAGAAAGGATCGTACGAATGAATTAGAATGGATCGTACAAATGAATTAGAAAGGTTACATTTGTGAGAATGAACTTGAATGGATCGTACGAATGAATTAGAATGGATCGTACGAATGGATTAGAATGGATCGTACGAATGGATTAGAATGGATCGTTCGAATGAATTAGAATGGATCGTACGAATGGATTAGAATGGATCGTACGAATGAATTAGAATGGATCGTACGAATGAATTAGAATGAATTAGAATGGATCGTACGAATGAATTAGAATGGATCGTACGAATGAATTAGATCGTACAAATGAATTAGAATGGATCGTACGAATAAATTACAATGGATCGTACGAATGAATTAGAATGGATACATTTGTTCGAATAAATTAGAATGGATTGTACGAATTAATTAGAATGGATACATTCTTGCGAATAAATTAGAATGGATCGTATATTCGTGCAAATAAATTAGAATGGATCATACGAATGAATTAGAATGGATCGTGCGAATGAATTAGATTGGATCGTACGAATGGATTAGATCGTACGAATGAATTAGAATGGATCGTACGAATGAATTAGATTGGATTAGAATAGAAACATTTGTGCGAATGAATTAGAATGGATCGTGCGAATGAATTAGAATGGATCGTACGAAAGGATTAGATCGTACGAATGAATTAGAATCGATCGTACGAATGAATTAGAATGGATTAGAATAGATACATTTGTGCGAAAGAATTAGATTGCATCGTACAAATGAATTAGAATGGATTGTACAAATGAATTAGAAAGGTTACATTCGTGAGAATAAATTAGAATGTATCGTGCGAATGAATTAGAATTGATCATATGAATGGATTAGAATGGATCGTACGAATGAATTAGAATAGATCGTGCGAATGAATTAGAATGGATCGTACGAATGAATTAGAATAGATCGTAGGAATGAATTAGAATGGATCATACGAATGAATTAGAATGGATTGTACGAATGAATTAGAATGAATCGTACGAATGAATTAGAATGGATCGTACGAATGAATTAGAATGGATCGTGCGAATGAATTAGAATGGATCATACGATTGAATTTGAATGGATCGTATGAATAAATTTCTAATTCAGTTGTATGAATGTATCCATTTCAATTCATTCGTACGATCCATTCTAATTCGTAAGATCCATTCTAATCCATTCGTACGATCCATTCTAATTCATTCGTACGATCCATTCTAATTCATTCGTACGATTCATTCTAATTCATTCGTACAATCCATTCTAATTCATTCGTATGATCCATTCTAATTCATTCCTACGATCTATTCTAATTCATTCGTACGATCCATTCTAATTCATTCGCACGATCTATTCTAATTCATTCGTACGATCCATTCTAATCCATTCATATGATCAATTCTAATTCATTCGCACGATACATTCTAATTTATTCTCACGAATGTAACCTTTCTAATTCATTTGTACAATCCATTCTAATTCATTTGTACGATGCAATCTAATTCTTTCGCACAAATGTATCTATTCTAATCCATTCTAATTCATTCGTACGATCGATTCTAATTCATTCGTACGATCTAATCCTTTCGTACGATCCATTCTAATTCATTCGCACGATCCATTCTAATTCATTCGCACAAATGTTTCTATTCTAATCCAATCTAATTCATTCGTACGATCCATTCTAATTCATTCGTACGATCTAATCCATTCGTACGATCCAATCTAATTCATTCGCACGATCCATTCTAATTCATTCGTATGATCCATTCTAATTTATTTGCACGAATATACGATCCATTCTAATTTATTCGCAAGAATGTATCCATTCTAATTAATTCGTACAATCCATTCTAATTTATTCGAACAAATGTATCCATTCTAATTCATTCGTACGATCCATTGTAATTTATTCGTACGATCCATTCTAATTCATTTGTACGATCTAATTCATTCGTACGATCCATTCTAATTCATTCGTACGATCCATTCTAATTCATTCTAATTCATTCGTACGATCCATTCTAATTCATTCGTACGATCCATTCTAATCCATTCGTACGATCCATTCTAATTCATTCGAACGATCCATTCTAATCCATTCGTACGATCCATTCTAATCCATTCGTACGATCCATTCTAATTCATTCGTACGATCCATTCAAGTTCATTCTCACAAATGTAACCTTTCTAATTCATTTGTACGATCCATTCTAATTCATTCGTACGATCCTTTCTAATCCATTCGTTTGATCCATTCTAATTCATTCGTACGATCCATTCTAATTCTTTCGTACGATCCATTCTAATTCATTCGCACGATCTATTCTAATTCATTCTTACAATCCATTCTAATTCATTCGTACAATCCATTCTAATTCGTTCGCTCGATCCATTCTAATTCGTTTGTACGAATGTATCCATTCTAATTCATTCGTACGATCCATTCTAATTCATTCGCACGATCCATTCTAATTCATTCGTATGATCCATTCTAATTCATTCACACGATCCATTCTAATTCATTTGCACGATCCATTCTAATTCATTAGTACGATCCATTCTAATTCGTTCATACGATCCATTCTAATTCGTTCGTACGATCCATTCTAATTCGTTCGTACGATCCATTCTAATTCATTCGTATGATCCATTCTAATTCATTCCTACGATCTATTCTAATTCATTCGCTCGAATGTATCCATTCTAATTCATTCGTTCGATCCATTCTAATTCATTCGTACGATCCATTCAAATTCATTCGCATGATCCGTTCTAATTCATTCGTACGATCATTTCTAATTCATTCGCACGAATGTAACCATTCTAATTCATTCGTACGATCCATTCTAATTCATTCTCACAAATGTAACCTTTCTAATTCATTTGTACGATCCATTCTAATTCATTCGTACGATCCATTCTAATCCATTCGTACGATCCATTCTAATCCATTCGTACGATCCATTCCAATTCATTCGCATGAATGTAACCATTCTAATTCATTCGTACGATCCATTCTAATTCATTTCTACGATCCATTCTAATTCATTCGCACGAATGTATCTATTCTAATTCATTTGCACGATCTATTCTAATTCATTCCTATGATCCATTCTAATTCATTCATACGATCCATTCTAATTTGTTCGCTCGAATGTATCCATTCTAATTCATTCGCACGATCTATTCTAATTTATTTGTACGATCTATTTTAATTCATTCGTACGATCCATTCTAATTCATTCGCACTATCCATTCTAATTCATTCGTATGATCCATTCTAATTCATTCCTACGATCTATTCTAATTCATTCGCATGATCCATTCTAATTCATTCTTTCGATCCATTCAAATTCATTCGTACAATCCATTCAAATTCATTCGCATGATCCATTCTAATTCATTCGTACGATCCATTCTAATTCATTCGTACGAATGTATCCATTCTAATTCATTCGTACAATCCATTCTAATTCATTCGCACGATCCATTCTAATTCATTCATATGGATCGTATGAATGCATTAGAATGGATCGTACGAATGCATTAGAATGGATTGTACGAATGAATTAGAATGGATACATTCTAGCGAATGAATTAGAATGGATCGTGCGATGAATTAGAATGGATCATACAAATGAATTAGAACGGATTGTGCGAATGAATTAGAATGGATCATACGAATGAATTAGAATGGATCGAACGAATGAATTAGAATGGATACATTCGAGCGAATGAAATAGAATAGATCGTAGGAATGAATTAGAATGGATCAAACGAATGAATTAGAATGGATCGTGCGAATGAATTAGAATGGATTGTACGAATGAATTAGAATGGATACATTCGTGCGAATGAATTAGAATGGATCGGACGAATGAATTAGAATGGATCGTACGAATGCATTAGAATGGATCGTACGAATGAATTAGAATGGATCGTCCGAATGAATTAGAATGGATCGTACGAATTATTTAAAATGGATCGTGCGAATGAATTAGAATGCATCGTACGAATGAATTAGAATGGATACATTCGAGCGAATGAATTAGAATAGATCGTAGGAATGAATTAGAATGGATCATACGAATGAATTAGAATGGATCGTGCTAATGAATTAGAATGGATTGTACGAATGAATTAGAATGGATCGAACGAATGAATTAGAATGGATACATTTGTACGAATAAATTAGAATGGATTATACGAATGAATTAGAATGGATACATTCTTGCGAATAAATTAGAATGGATCGTATATTTGTGCAAATGGATTAGAATGGATCGTACGAATGGATTAGAATGGATCGTACGAATGGATTAGAATGGATCGTACGAATGAATTAGAATGGATCATACAAATGAATTAGAATGGATCGTACGATCCATTCTAATTCATTCGTACGATCCATTCCAATTCATTCGCATGAATGTAACCATTCTAATTCATTCGTACGATCCATTCTAATTCATTTCTACGATCCATTCTAATTCATTCGCACGAATGTATCTATTCTAATTCATTTGCACGATCTATTCTAATTCATTCCTATGATCCATTCTAATTCATTCATACGATCCATTCTAATTCATTCGCTCGAATGTATCCATTCTAATTCATTCGCACGATCCATTCTAATTCATTTGTACGATCTATTTTAATACATTCGTACGATCCATTCTAATTCATTCGCACGATCCATTCTAATTCATTCGTATGATCCATTCTAATTCATTCCTACGATCTATTCTAATTCATTCGCATGATCCATTCTAATTCATTCTTTCGATCCATTCTAATTCATTCGTACAATCCATTCATATTCATTCGCATGATCCATTCTAATTCATTCGTACGATCCATTCTAATTCATTCGTACGAATGTATCCATTCTAATTCATTCGTACAATCCATTCTAATTCATTCGCACGATCCATTCTAATTCATTCATATGGATCGTACGAATGCATTAGAATGGATCGTACGAATGAATTAGAATGGATACATTCGAGCAAATGAATTAGAATGGATCGTGCGATGAATTAGAATGGATCATACAAATGAATTTGAATGGATTGTGCGAATGAATTAGAATGGATCGTACGAATGAATTAGAATGGATCGAACGAATGAATTAGAATGGATACATTCGAGCGAATGAAATAGAATAGATCGTAGGAATGAATTAGAATGGATCATCCGAATGAATTAGAATGGATCGTGCGAATGAATTAGAATGGATTGTACGAATGAATTAGAATGGATACATTCGTGCGAATGAATTAGAATGGATCGGACGATTGAATTAGAATGGATCGTACGAATGCATTAGAATGGATCGTACGAATGAATTAGAATGGATCGTCCGAATGAATTAGAATGGATCGTACGAATTATTTAAAATGGATCGTGCGAATGAATTAGAATGGATCGTACGAATGAATTAGAATGGATACATTCGAGCGAATTAATTAGAATAGATCGTAGGAATGAATTAGAATGGATCATACGAATGAATTAGAATGGATCGTGCGAATGAATTAGAATGGATTGTACGAATGAATTAGAATGGATCGAACGAATGAATTAGAATGGATACAATTGTACGAATAAATTAGAATGGATTATACGAATGAATTAGAATGGATACATTCTTGCGAATAAATTAGAATGGATCGTATATTTGTGCAAATGGATTAGAATGGATCGTACGAATGGATTAGAATGGATCGTACGAATGGATTAGAATGGATCGTACGAATGAATTAGAATGGATCATACAAATGAATTAGAATGGATCGTACGATCCATTCTAATTCATTCGTCCGATCCATTCTAATTCATTCGCACGAATGTATCCATTCTAATTCATTCGTACAATCCATTCTAATTCATTCGCACGATCCATTATAATTCATTCGTATGATCCATTCTAATTCATTACTATGATCTATTCTAATTCATTCGCTTGAATGTATCCATTCTAATTCATTCGTTCGATCCATTCTAATTCATTCGTATGATCCATTCAAATTCATTCGCATGAATGTATGTATCCATTCTAGTTCATTCGCACGAATGTATCCATTCTAATTCATTCGTACGTTCTATTCTAATTCAATCGCAAGATCCATTCTAATTCATTCGTACGATCCATTATAATTCATTCGTACGATCCATTCTAATTCATTCGCACGATCCATTCTGATTCATTCGTACAAATGTATCCATTCTAATTCATTCGTACGATCCATTCTAATTCATTCGTACGATCCATTCTAATTCATTCGCACAAATGTATCCATTCTAATTCATTCGTACGATCCATTCTAATTCATTCGCACGATCCATTCTAATTCATTCGTACGATCCATTCTAATCCATTCATACAATCCATTCTGACTCATTCTCACAAATGTATCCATTCTAATTCATTCCTACGATCCATTCTAATTCATTCTCACGAATGTAACCTTTCTAATTCATTTGTACGATCCATTCTAATTCATTCGTACGATCTATTCTAATTCATTCGTACGATCCATTCTAATTCATTCTCACAAATGTAACCTTTCTAATTCATTTGTACGATCCATTCTAATTCATTCGTCCGATCCATTCTAATCCATTCGTACGATCCATTCTAATCCATTCGTACGATCCATTCTAATTCATTCGCACGAATGTAACCATTCTAATTCATTCGTACGATCCATTCTAATTCATTCGTACGATTTATTCTAATTCATTCGTACGATCCATTCTAATTCATTCGCACGAATGTATCCATTCAAGTTCATTCGTACGATACATTCATGCGAGTGAATTAGAATGGATCGTATGAATGAATTAGAATCGATACATTCATGCGAATGAATGGATAGTATGATTCATTTGTACGAATGAATTAGAATGGATCGTATGAATGAATTAGAATGTATCCATTCTAATTTATTCTAATGATCCATTCTAATTCATTCGTACGATCCATTCGTGTGAATAAATTAGAATGGATCGTATGAATGAATTAGAATGGATCGTATGAATGAATTAGAATAGCTACATTCGTTCATACGAATGAATTAGAATGGATCGTACGAATGAATTAGATGGAGACATTCGTGCGAATGAATAAGAATGGATCGTATGAATGAATTAGAATTGATCGTAAGAATGAATTAGAAATGATACATTCGTACGAATTAATTAGAATTGATTATACGATCGAATTAGAATAGATTCGTACGAACGAATTAGAATGGATTGTAGGAATGAATTAGAATAGATCGTATAAATGAATTTGAATGGATCGTACGAATGAATTACAATAGATCATATGAATGAATTAAATAGCTCCTACGAATGAATTAGCATGGATCATAGGAATGAATTAGAATGGATCATACGAATGAATAAGAGTGGATCGTACGAATGAATTATAATGGATCGTACGAATGAATTAGAATGGATACATTCGTGCGAATTAATTAGAATGGATACATTCGTGCGAATGAATTAGAATCGATCGTATGAATGAATTAGAATGGATTGTTTGAATGAATCAGAATGGATCGTATGAATGAATTAGAATGGATACATTCGTGCGAATGAATTAGAATTGATACATTCGTGCGAATGAATTAGAATGGATCATACGAAAGAATTAGAATGGATCGTACGAATGAATAAGAATGGATCGTACGAATGAATTAGAATGGATCGTACAAATGAATTAGAATGGATCGTACGAATGAATTAGAATAGATCATACGAATGTATTAGAAAGGATCGTATGAATGAATTAGAATGGACACATTCGCACGAATGAATTTGAATGGATCATATGAATAAATTAGAAAGGATACATTCGTGCGAATGAATTAGAATGGATCGTATGAATGAATTAGAATTGATCGTATGAATGAATTAAAATGGATTGTACGAATGTATTAGAATGGATCGTACGAATGAAGTAGAATGGATCGTACGAATGAATTAGAATGGTTCGTATGAATGAATTAGAATGGATACATTCATACGAATGAATTAGAATGGATCGTACGAATGAATTAGAATGGATACATTCGTACGAATGAATTAGAATGGATACATTCGTGCGAATGAATTTAAATGGATCGTACGACTGAATTATAATAGATCGTACGAATGATTTAGAATGGATCGTACAAATAAATTAGAATGTATCGTACAAATAAATTAGAATGGATACATTCGTGTGAATGAATTAGAATGGATCGTACGAATGAATTAGAATGGATCGTATGAATGAATTAGAATGGATCATAGGAATGAATTAGAATGGATACATTCGTGCGAATGAATTAGAATGGATCGTATGAATGAATTAGAATGGATTGTACGAATGAATTAGAATGGATCGTATGAATGTCTTAGAATGAATCATATGATCCATTATAATTCAAGCGCATGAATGTATCTATTCTAATTCATTCGTACGAACCATTCTAATTCATTCGCATGATCTATTCTAATTCATTCGTACTATCCATTCTAATTAATTCGTACGATCCATTCTAATTCCTTTGTATGTTCTAATTCTTTCGTACGATCTCTAATTCATTCGTACGAGTGAATTAGAATGGATCGTACGAATGAATTAGAATGGATCGTATGAATGAATTTGAGTGGATATATTCGTACGAATGAATTAGAATGGATCACACGAATGAATAAAAATGGATCGTACGAATGAATTAGAATGGATCGTACGGATGAATTAGAATGGATACATTCGTACGAATGAATTAGAATGGATCATACGAATGAATTAGAATGGATCATACGAATGAATTAGAATGGATACATTCATGCGAATGAATTACACTGGATCGCACGAATGAATTAGAATGGATCGTACAAATGAATTAGAATAGATACATTTGTACGAATGGATTAGAATGGATCGCATGAATGAATTTAAAAGGATACATTCATTCGAATAAATTAGAATGGATCGTACGAATGAATTAGAATGGATACATTCCTGCGAATGAATTAAAATGGATCATACGAATGAATTAGAATGGATACACTCGTGAGAATGAATTAGAATGGATCGTACGAATGAATTAGTATGCCTACATTCGTTCGTGCGACTGAATTATAATGGATCATACGAAAGAATTAGAATGGATACATTCGTGCGAATGAATTAGAATGGATCGTACGAACGACTGTAGCCATTCTAATTCATTCATACGACCCATTCTAATTAATTCGTACGATCCATTCTAATTCATTTGTCCGATCCATTCTAATTCATTCGTACGATCCATTCTAATTCATTGATACATTCTAATTCATTCGTAGGATCCATTCTAATTCATTCGCATGAATGTATTCATTCTAATACATTCGTACGATCCATTCTAATTCATTCGTACAATCCATTCTAATTTATTCGTACGATCTATTCTAATCCATTCTAATTCATTAACACAAATTTAACCATTCTAATTCATTCGAACGAATGTATCCATTCTAATTCATTTGTACGATCCATTCTAATCCATTCGACGACCATTCTAATTCATTCGCATGAATGTATCTATTCTAATTTATTCGTATGATCCATTCTATTTCATACGATCCATTCTAATTCATTCGTACAATCCATTCTAACTCATTCGTATGATCCATTCAAATTCATACGTATGATCCATTCTAATTCATTCGTACGATCCATTCTAATTCATGCATACGATCCATTTCCATTCTAATTCATTCATACGATCCATTCTAATTTATTCATACGATCCATTCAAATTTATTCGCACGAATCCATTCTAATTCATACGAACGATCCATTCTAATTCATTTGCATCATCCATTCTAATTCATTCCAACGATCCATTCTAATTCATTCGTGCGAATGTAACCATTCTAATTCATTCGTATGATCCATTCTAATTCATTCGTACGATCCATTCTAATTCGTACGATCCATTCTAATTCATTTGTACGATCCAATCTAACTCATTCGCACGAATGTATCCATTCTAATTCATTCGTACGATCCATTCTAATTTATTCGCATGAATATATCTATTCTAATTCATTCTTACGATCCATTCTAACTCATTCGTATGATCCATTCTAATTCATTCTCATAAATGTATCCATTATAATTCACACGTACGATCCATTCTAATTCATTCGTACGATCCATTCTAATTCATTCGCACGAATGTATCCATTCCAATTCATTCGTACGATCCATTATAATTCATTCGTACGATCCATTCTAATTCATTCGTGTGAAAGAATTAGAATGGATCGTACGAATGAATTATAATGAATCCATTCGTATGAATGAATTAAAATGGATCGTACGAATGAAATAGAAGAGATCGTACGAATGAATTAGAATGGATCGTACAAATAAATTAGAACAGATACATTCGTGAGAATGAATTAGAATGGATCGTACGAATGAATTAGAATGGATCGTATGAATGAATTAGAATTGATACATTTGTACGAATAAATTAGAATGGATCGTACGAATGAATTAGAATGGATGGTACGAATGAATTAGAATGGATACATTTGTGCGAATGAATTAGAATGGATCGTACGAATGAATTAGAATAGATCATAAGAATAAATTAGAATGAATCGTATGAATCAATTAGAGTGCATACATTCATACGAATGAATTAAATGGATCGTACGAATGAATTAGAATGGATCGTACGAATGAATTAGAATGGATCGTACGAATGAATTAGAATGGATATATTCATGCGAATGAATTCGATCCATTCAAATTCATTGGTATAATCCATTCTAATTCATTCGTACAATCCAATTTCATTCATTCGTACGATCCATTCTAATTCATTCGTACGATCCATTCTAATTTATTCTAATTCAATCGTACGATCCATTCAAATTCATTCGTATGATCCATTCTAATTCATTTATACGATCCATTCTAATTCATTCGCACGAATGTATCCATTCTATTTTATTCGTACGATCCATTCTAATTCATTCGTACGAACTATTCTAATTCATTCATACGATCCATTCTAGTTCGATCATACAATCCGTTCTAATTTATTCGTACAATCTTCTTCTAATTCATTCGCACGAATGTATCCACTCTAATTCATTTCGTAAGATCCATTCTAATTCATTCGTACGATCCATTCCTATTCATTTGTATGATCTGTTCTAATTCATTCGTATAATCCAATTTAATTCATTCGTATGATCCATTCTATTTCATTAGTACGATCCATTCTAATTCATTCAAATTCAATCGTACGATCCATTCTAATTTATTCATACGATCCATTCTAATTAATTCGTACGATCCATTCTAATTCATTCGCACGAATGTATCCATTCTAATTCATTCGTACAGTCCATTGTAATTCATTTGTAGTATCCATTCTAATTCATTGGTACGATCCATTCTAATTCATTCGCAGTATCCATTCTAATTCATTCGTAGTATCCATTATAATTCATTTGTACGAATGTATCCATTCTAATTCATGCGTTGGCCACTCAGCGGGCCATGGTGGGCGAGATAGTGCAACTGCGCCAGGTTCCGACGACGAGCCGGATCACTGATCTCTCCCCCGGGCTCACCCCGCGGAGGGAAGAGTCAGTGATCCCGTCCCAGTGTCCAGGAGTGTCGGCGGGGGTTGTTTCCCCTGTGCGACCTCCCCTTGTCCCAGCATCGCATCAGCCCACTATGGCGCCCACATGGCGAGCATCCCAGCAGGAGCCCCCTGTGGAGGACGTAGTGGCGTGCCGGACGAGAGGGACCGCGATCGGGAGGCCGCAACAACTCAATACCCAACGCTCCAGCAGCAAGTCAACCCTGCCGATGGCCCCTCCTCGCCGACGAAGCCCTGGTGCGGAATCGGGTGGATCAGAGGTGAGGCGATTGCCCGTGAAGCTGCGTTGCCATCGCCAGGACATCGCCCTCGAGCACCGCCGTAGCAAGGCTGCGGACCGGTTTCGAGGAAGCGGGCATGATTGCTTGGTACCTGCGCAGCTGTCTTTGGAAAATCACCCCGAGCGCTGGCAGCTACTTAGCACGCCCGTCGACCTCTTAGAAGAGCTCGCCGTCCGGGGTGGGAGCTCGCCCTACACCAATGAGGTTCATCAGGGAGGATTCCCTCGGCACTAGACTCCGCCAAAGTTCATGTTATTTGATGGGTCACAAGACCCCGTGGACCACCTCTTGGCCTACCGAAAGTTGCTATTCTTTCGGGATCAGGACCACGTTCTGTGCCGCGCATTCCCGAGCAACTTGGCGGGTTCGGCCCTCGACTGGTTTCATAAGTTACCTCCGGGCTCGATCCCGAGCTTCACCGCTCTATCCGGGCTGTTCCTGGAACAGTACCGGTGCAATCGGCGACCTCCGAAGCAGATCGAATCACTGTTCGGTCTTACCATGGGCGCAAGAGAGACCCTCCGGTGCTTCTCAATGCGATTCCGGAATGCCTATCTCGCTCTTGAGGACTCAGCAGGGCGAGACCGGACGGCCGTGAGTGCCTTTCGGAGCGCGCTCCCCGAAGGAGGTGAGCTTCATGACGCGATAGTCATTTCTGATCCCCGCACCATGATCGAGCTCTTTGCCTTGATCCAACAACACATTAAGCTCGAAGATGTGGTGCTGGATCGTCGAGGGAAGATGGCCGAGCAGCAGCAGCCCCCTACCTGGTGCGTAGGCGCCCTCTTGTAAACCATTTTGTGCGATAGTGTGTTTGGACTAGTTCAAATCTGTGCTCGATAGTAATCTACAGCGAACAGCTCGCACGCCATCAGCTCATGTACTGCATCCTCAAAGAACAGCCCACCGTTGCATGGACTTAAAGCAAAATCGGGATCCTCAGAGGCAGCCAGTGGGCGACCTTGAGCTTCCCGGGGCAGTCCGCCGTTGTGCGGACTTAAAGCAAGACCGGGATCCTCAGAGGCAGCCAGTGGGCGACCTTGAGCTTCCCGGGGCAGTCCGCCGTTGTGCGGACTTAAAGCAAGACCGGGATCCTCAGAGGCAGCCAGTGGGCAACCTTGAGCTTCCCGGGGCAGTCCTAAACCGAGGTTCTGAGGATCCTTAACCGGTCAGGGGGTAGCTAGCTTTTTGATTCTTTCATCGCTCGTTGAACTTCCACCCTTTGGCCCTTACGCTCTGTTTTGGTTCGATTTCTATCGATTTGTATTTTTGTCAAGCTATAGGGCCCCACTATTTCGCACATATCGAATTTTCATGCATATCGATCTTTTTGCAATGTCGTTTATTTTTTATCGATTTAGCTACCTCGTCCGGGGTATGATCCTCAGATCGTCGGGGAAACCACCTCACGCGGCCTGATGCCACGCAACTTAGCTCGTTGAGCGACCTGGTGACATCACGGGCAGACGCGGCGGAGACACCTCATGCGGCCAGATGCCACGCAGCTTAGCTCGTTGAGCGATCTGGTGACATCACGGGTAGACGCGGCGGAGATACCTCACGCGGCCTGATGCCACGCAGCTTAGCTCGTTGAGCGACCTGGTGACATCACGGGCAGACGCGGCGGAGATACCTCACGCGGCCTGATGCCACGCAGCTTAGCTCGTTAAGCGACCTGGTGACATCACGGGCAGACGCGGCGGAGACACCTCACGCGGCCTGATGCCATGCAGCTTAGCTCGTTGAGCGACCTGGTGATATCACGGGCAGACGCGGCGGAGATACCTCACGCGGCCTGATGCCACGCAGCTTAGCTCGTTGAGCGACCTGGTGACATCACGGGCAGACGCGGTGGAGACACCTCACGCGGCCTGATGCCACGCAGCTTAGCTCGTTGAGCGATCTGGTGACATCACGGGCAGGCGCGGCGGAGATACCATACGCGGCCTGATGCCACGCAGCTTAGCTCGTTCAGCGACCTGGTGACATCACGGGCAGACGCGACACAACTTTCAACATGAGGCCACCCCAGTTTGTTGTCCACGAGGCAGTAGTGGGAGGCAATTTGAGCAGGACACAGAGAGAAGAAGCACCAGTGGCCGCGGCTCGTAGCCCGCCCGTATTCTCTACGCGAGGTCGCCCACGGCTGGAGCCCGCAGCTCGCCCGACGCCGACCCTGACCGCGTGTGGCAAGCTCGCACCGGAAGGAGATCGTTCGTGGATGACGCTCCCGGCCCACCCAGCGTTTGTGAAATACTGGGAGTCAAGACTCACGGCGCAGACCGCCCAAGGCAGCCAGCGCCTTCCCGGCCCGCCCTGCGTTTGCGAAATACTGGCAGTCAAAGCTCTCGGCGCAAATCACCCATGGCTGGAGCCCGCAGCTCGCCCGACGCCGACCCTGACCGCGTGTGACGAGCTCGCACCGGAAGGAGATCGCTCGTGGCTGATGCTCCCGGCCCGCCCAGCGTTTGTGAAGTACTGAGAGTCAAAGCTCTCGACGCAGATCGCTCCCGGCTGGAGCCCGCAGCTCGCCCGACGCAGACCCTGACCCGTGTGACAAGCTCGCACCGGAAGGAGATCGCTCGTGGCTGACGCTCCCGGCCCACCCAGCGTTGGAAAAGTACTGAGAGTCAAAGCTCTCGACGCAGATCGCTCCCGGCTGGAGCCCGCAGCTCGCCCGACGCAGACCCTGACCCGTGTGGCAAGCTCGCACCGGAAGGAGATCGCTCGTGGCTGACTCTCCCGGCCCGCCCAGCGTTTATGAAATACTGGCAGTCAAAGCTCTCGGCGCAGGCCGCCCATGGCTACAATCTCCGTCCCGCCAGAAAACTGTTGCAGCAGACATTGATATCAGGCACATTACCAGGGATAAGAGCTCGCTAAGACTCCTGAGCAAGCGTCGAGTTTCCTCGATCACTCCCTCAGGAGGGGGTAATGTTGGGGGTAGTCAAAAACCACATATCTTGGATAGCATTGCGAACACCTGAGATAAGAGTTCTCGAAGGAGCCCGTCCAGGAGTTGGAACCCTCGGAAGCCGAGCGGGCCCCTTTCCCAGCTCGCAAGGAGTTCGCCCTTTCAGCCCGTAAGAAGCTCGCCCCCACAGGGAGCTGGATGGACACCTTGTATCTGAGTGCAGCTCACTAAATCATCTTGACAGTGGAGCAAGATCCACATTGGGCTGAAGGGGCCCAAGGCCAAGAGCTCGCTAAGGAGCTCGCCCACGCTCGCACAGGAGCTCGCCCAAATTCGCTCAGGAGCTCGCCTAGCTCGCGCAGGAGCTCGCCCAAGATCGCCAGGAGCTCGCCCCAGCTTGCTCAGGAGCTCGCCTAGCTCGCGCAGGAGCTCGCCCATGCTCGCTCAGGAGCTCGTCTAGCTCGCGCAGGAGCTCGCCCATGCTCGCTCAGGAGCTCGCCCAAGCTCACCCAGACCCCTGTTTATCGAAGAGGTTGCTCCCGCGAGGTCCGACTCTTGATAAATATGGACGAAAAGGCAGAGCAGTGCAGGCCAAGCTTGCCTTTGTTTTCTTCCTGAGACCGCCCAGACTTGAACATTCCAGAATAGCCACCTGGCCGCGACAAGAAAGATGCTCTCCCCCACTCAAACCGCCTGGCAGGCTTGACGACAGAATGTCAGGGCGCGAGTACCAAGGACTGTCAGACCCACGCGAGCCAGATCGTGGGGGTCTAGAAGGCCCTGGAAGAATCTCCACGTGTCGGGCCACCATTGGCCGCCAATGTCTATAAATGCACACCCCCAGGCTCCAAAGTAGAGGTTTGAATCCCATTTCCCTACAACTTTGATATACAACAGCTCGCCGTTGTGCACCCGTGACTGACTTGAGCATCGGAGGGTCTGCGCTCCTAAGGGAGCCAGCCGTTCTCACGTTCTCTTTTCTTTGTCTTGCAGGTGGCTCGCAAGGATCAGTGAAAAATCCCCCAAACAGATCGTAATATCCATTCTAATTCATTTGTACGAATGTATCCAATCTAATTCATTCGCACGATCCATTCTAATTCATTCGCACGATCCATTCTAATTCATTCGCACGATCCATTCTCATTCATTCGCACGATCCATTCTAATTCATTCGTACGATCCATTCTAATTCATTCGCTCGAATGTATCCATTCTAATTCATTCGCACAATCCATTCTAAATCATTCGCACGATCCACTCTAATTCAGTTCTATGAATGAATTAGAGTGAATTAGAATGGATCGAACGAATGAATTAGAATGGATACATTCGAGCGAATGAATTAGAATGGATCGTACAAATGAATTAGAATGGATCGTATGAATGAATTAGAATGGATTGTACGAATGAATTAGAATGGATACATTCGTGCGAATGAATTAGAATGGATCGTGCGAATGAATTAGAATGGATCATACGAATGAATTAGAATGGATATATTTGAACGAATAAATTAGAATGGATAATACGAATGAATTAGAATGGATCGTACGAATGAATTAGAATGGATCATGCGAATAAATTAGAATCGATCATATGAATGAATTAGAATGGATTGTACGAATGAATTAGATTGTACGAATGAATTAGAATGGATCGTATGAATGAATTAAAATGGATACATTCATACGACTGAATTAAAATGGATCGTGCGATTTAATTAGAATGGATCGTACGAATGAATTTGAATGGATACATTTGTGTGAATGAATCTGAATGGATTGTATGAATGAATTTCAATGGATCGTACGAATGAATTAGAATGGATCGTACGAATGAATTAGAATAGCTCATACGAATGAATTAGAATGAATCATACAAATGAATTAGAATGGTTAAATTCGTGCGAATGAATTAGAATAGATCGTACGAATGGATTAGAAAGGATCGTACGAACGAATTAGAATGGATCATATGAACGAATTAGAATGGATCGTACGAATGAATTAGAATGGATACATTCGAGCGAATGAATTAGAATAGATTATACGAATGAATTAGAATGGATCATAGGAATGAATTAGAATGGATCGTGCAAATGAATTAGAATGGATAAATTCGTGTGAATGAATTAGAATGGATCGTAGGAATGAATTAGAATGGATCGTACGAATGAATTAGAATGGTTACATTCGTGCGAATGAATTAGAATGGATCGTACGAATGGATTAGAATGGATCGTACGAATGGATGAGAATGGATCGTACGAATGAATTGGAATGGATCGTACAAATGAATTTGAAAGGTTACATTTGTGAGAAATGAATTAGAATGGATCGTACGAATGAATTAGAATTGATTGTACGAACGAATTAGAATGGATCATATGAATGAATTAGAATGGATCGTACGAATGAATTAGAATGGATCATATGAATGAATTAGAATGGTTACATTCGTGCGAATGAATTAGAATGGATCGTACCAATGGATTAGAATGGATCGTACGAATGGATTAGAATGCATTATACGAATGAATTAGAATAGATACATTTGTGCGAATGAATTAGATTGCATTGTATGAATGAATTAGAATGGATCGTACGAATGAATTAGAATGGATCGTACGAATGAATTAGAATTGATCATACGAATGAATTAGAATGGATCGTGCGAATGAATTAGAATGGATCGTACGATGCAATCTAATTCATTCGTACGATACATTCTAATTCATTCGTATGATCAATTCTAATTCATTCGCACGATCCATTCTAATTCATTCTCACGAATGTAACCTTTCTAATTCATTTGTATGATCCATTCTAATTCATTCATACGATCCATTCTAATCCATTCGTACGATCCATTCTAATCCATTCATACGATCCATTCTAATCCATTCGTACGATCCATTATAATCCATTCGTACGATCCATTCTAATTCATTCTCACAAATGTAACCTTTCTAATTCATTTGTACGATCCATTCTAATTCATTCGTACGATCCATACTAATCCATTCGTATGATCCATTCTAATCCATTCGTACGATCCATTCTAATTCATTCGCACGAATATAACCATTCTAATTCATTCGTACGATCCATTCTAATTCATTTGCACGATCCATTCATACTCATTCGTACGATCCATTCATATTCATTCGCATCAATGTATCCATTTTAATTCATTCGTACGATCCATTCTAATTCATTTGTACGATCCATTCTAATTCATTTGTACGATCCATTCTAATTCATTCTCACAAATGAAACCTTTCTAATTCATTTGTACGATCCATTCTAATTCATTCGTACGATCCATTCTAATCCATTCATATGATCCATTCTAATCCATTCGTACGATCCATTCTAATTCATTCGCACGAATGTAACCAATCTAATTATTTCGTACGATCTATTCGAATTCATTCCTACGATCCATTCTAATTCATTCGCACGAATGTATCCATTCTAATTCATTTCCACGATCCATTCTAATTCATTCCTATGATCCATTCTAATTTATTCGTACGATCCATTCTAATTCATTCGCTCGAATGCATCCATTCTAATTCATTCGTACGATCCATTCTAATTCATTCGTACGATCCATTCTAATTCATTCTCACAAATGTAACCTTTCTAATTCATTTGTATGATCCATTCTAATTCATTTGTATGATCCATTCTAATCCATTCGTACGATCCATTGTAATTCATTCGCTCGAATGTATCCATTCTAATTTATTCGTACGATCCATTCTAATTCATTCGTACAATCCATTCTAATTCATTCATACGATCCATTATAATTCATTCGCACGAATGTATCCATTCTAATTCATTTGCACGATCCATTCTAATTCATTCCTATGATCCATTCTAATTCTTTCGAACGATCCATTCTAATTCATTCACTCGAATGTATCCATTCCAATTCATTCGTACGATCCATTCTAATTCATTCGTATGATCTATTCTAATTCATTCGCACGAATGTAACCATTCTAATTCATTCGTACGATTCATTCTAATTCATTCGTATGAGCTATTCTAATTCATTCGTACGATCCATTCTAATTCATTCGTACGATCCATTCTTATTCATTCGCACGAATGTAACCAGTCTAATTCATTCGTATGATCCATTCTAATTCATTCCTACAATCCATTCTAATTCATTCGCACGAATGTATCCATTATAATTCATTTGCACGATCCATTCTAATTCATTCCTATGATCCATTCTAATTCATTCGTACGATCCATTTTGCGAATGAATTAGAATGGATACATTCGTGCGAATGAATTAGAATGGATACATTCGTGCGAATGAATTAGAATGGATCGGACAAATGAATTAGAATGGATCGTACGAGTCTTTCTAATTCATTCGTATGATCCATTCTAATGCATTCGTACGATTCATTCTAATTCATTCGCACGATCCATTCTAATTCATTCGTATGATCCATTCTTATTCATTCATACGATCCATTCTAATTCATTCGCACAATCCATTCTAATTCATTCGTACGATCCATTCTAATTCATTCGTATGATCCATTCTAACTCATTCGGTGGATCCATTCTAATTTATTCGTACGATCCATTCTAATTCATTCGCACGATCCATTCTAATTTATTCGTACGATCAATTCTATTTCATTCGTACGATCTATTCTAATTCATTCGCATGATCCATTCTAATTCATTCATATGATCCATTCTAATTCATTCGTACGAATGTATCCATTCTAATTCGTTCGCACGATCCATTGTAATTCATTCGTACGATGCAATCTAATTCATTTGCTCGATCCATTCTAATTCATTCATATGATCCATTCTAATTCATTTGCACGATCCATTCTAATTCATTCCTATGATCCATTCTAATTCATTCGTACGATCCATTCTAATTCATTCGCTCGAATGTATCCATTCTAATTCATTCGTGCGATCCATTCTAATTCGTTCATACGATCCATTCTAATTCGTTCGTACGATCCATTCTAATTGATTCTCACAAATGTAACCTTTCTAATTCATTTGTACGATCCATTCTAATTCATTCGCACAAATGTATCCATTCTAATTCATTCATACGATCTATTCTAATCCATTCGTACGATCCATTCTAATTCATTCGTACGATCCATTCTAATTCATTCGCTCGAATATATCCATTCTAATTCATTCGTACGATCCATTCTAATTCGTTCGTACGATCCATTCAGATTCGTTTGTATGATCCATTCTAATTCATTCTCACAAATGTAACCTTTCTAATTCATTTGTACGATCCATTCTAATTCATTCGCACAAATGTATCCATTCTAATTCATTCGTACGATCCATTCTAATCCATTCGTACGATCCATTCTAATCCATTCGTACGATCCATTCTAATTCATTCGTACGATCCATTCTAATTCATTCACTCGAATGTATCCATTCAAATTCATTCGTACGATCTATTCTAATTCGTTCATACGATCCATTCTAATTCGTTCGTACGATCCATTCTAATTCATTCTCACAAACGTAACCTTTCTAATTCATTTGTACGATCCATTCTAATTCATTCGCACAAATGTATCCATTCTAATTCATTCGTACGATCCATTCTAATCCATTCGTACGATCCATTCTAATTCATTCGCTCGAATGTATCCATTCTAATTCATTCGTACGATCCATTCTAACTCGTTCATACAATCCATTCTAATTCGTTCGTACGATCCATTTTAATTCATTCTCACAAATGTAACCTTTCGAATTCATTTGTACGATCCATTCTAATTCATTCACACAAATGTATCCATTCTAATTCATTCGTACGATCCATTCTAATCCATTCGTACGATCCATTCTAATTCATTCGTACGATCCATTCTAATTCATTCGCTCGAATGTATCCATTCTAATTCATTTGTACGATCCATTCTAATTCGTTCATACGATCCATTCTAATTCGTTCGTACGATCCATTCTAATTCATTCTCACAAATGTAACCTTTCTAATTCATTTGTACGATCCATTCTAAGTCATTCGCACAAATGTATCCATTCTAATTCATTCGTACGATCCATTCTAATCCATTCGTATGATCCATTCTAATTCATTCGTACGATCCATTCTAATTCATTCGCTCGAATGTATCCATTCTAATTCATTCGTACGATCCATTCTAATTCGTTCATACGATCCATTCTAATTCGTTCGTACGATCCATTCTAATTCATTCTCAGAAATGTAACCTTTTTAATTCATTTGTACGATCCATTCTAATTCATTCGCACAAATAAGGTTACATTTGTGAGAATGAATTAGAATGGATCGTACGAATGAATTAGAATGGATCGTACGAATGGATCGTACGAATGAATTAGAATGGATCGTACGAATGAATTAAAATGGATCATAGGAATGAATTAGAATGGATCGTGCAAATGAATTAGAATGGATACATTCGTGCGAATGAATTAGAATGGATCATTGGAATGAATTAGAATGGATCGTACGAATGAATTAGAATGGTTACATTCGTGCGAATGAATTAGAATGGATACATTCGTCCGAATGAATTAGAATGGATCGGACGAATGAATTAGAATGGATCGTACGATTCACTCTAATTCGTTCGTACGATCCAATCTAATTCATTCGTATGATCCATTCTAACTCATTCGGTGGATCCATTCTAATTCATTCGTGCGATCCATTCTAATTCATTCGCACTATCCATTCTAATTCATTCGGACGATCCATTCTAATTCATTCGTACGATCCATTCTAACTCATTCGCACGAATGTATCCATTCTAATTCATTTGTACGATCCATTCTAATTCATTCGTACAATGCGTTCTAATCCATTCGTACGATCCATTCTAATTCATTCCTATGATCCATTCTAATTCATTCGTACGATCCATTCTAATTCATTCGCTCGAATGTATCCATTCTAATTCATGCGCACGAATGTAACCATTCTAATTCATTCGTACGATCCATTCTAATTCATTCCTGCGATCCATTCTAATTCATTTGCACGAATGTATCCATTCTAATTCATTTGCACGATCCATTCTAATTCATTCCTATGATCCATTCTAATTCATTTGTACGATCCATTCTAATTCATTCGTACGATCCATTCTAATCCATTCGTACGATCCATTCTAATTCATTCGTACGATCCATTCTAATTCATTCTCTCGAATGTAACCTTTCTAATTCATTTGTACGATCCATTCTAATTCATTCGTACGATCCATTCTAATTTATTCGCACGAATGTATCCATTCTAATTCATTCGCACGAAAGTAACCATTCTAATTCATTCGCACGATCCATTCTAATTCATTCGTACGATCCATTCTAATTCATTCGCACGAATGTAACCATTCTAGAGTGGATTAGAATGGATCGTACGAACGAATTAGAATGGATCGTATGAACGAATTAGAATGGATCATACAAATGAATTAGAAAGGTTACATTCGTGAGAATGAATTAGAATGGATCGTACGAATGAATTAGAATGAATCATGCGAATGAATTTGAATGGATCGTACGAATGAATTAGAATGGATCGAACGAATGAATTAGAATGGATACATTTGAGCGAATGAATTAGAATAGATCGTAGGAATGAATAAGAATAGATCATACGAATGAATTAGAATGGATCGTGCGAATGAATTAGAATGGATCGTACGAATGAATTAGAATGGATCATACAAATGAATTAGAATGGATCGTACGAATGAATTAAAATGGATACATTCGTACGAATGAATTAGAATGGATCATACGAATGAATTAGAATGAATCGTACGAATGAATTAGAATGGATCATGCGAATGAATTTGAATGGATCGTACGAATGAATCAGAATGGATCGAATGAATGAATTAGAATGGATACATTCGAGCGAATGAATTAGAATAGATCGTAGGAATGAATTAGAATGGATCGTACGAATGAATTTGAATGGATCATATGAATGAATTAGAATGGATCGTTTGAATGAATTAGAATGGATCATATGAATGAATTAGAATGGTTACATTCGTGCGAATGAATTAGAATGGATCGTACAAATGGATTAGAATAGATCGTACGAATGGATCGTACGAATGAATTAGAATGGTTACATTCCTGCGAATGAATTAGAATAAATCGTACGAATGAATTAGAATGGATCGTACAAATGAATTAGAAAGGTTACATTTGTGCGAATGAATTAGAATGGATCGTACGAATGAATTAGAATGGATCGTACGAATGAATTAGAATAGATCGTGCGAATGAATTAGAATGAATCATACGAATGAATTAGAATGGATCATACGAATGAATTAGAATACATCATGTGAATGAATTAGAATGGATAGTACATTAGAATTAGATTGGATTGTGCGAATGAATTAGAATGGATACATTCGTGCGAATGAATTAGAATAGATTGTATGAATGAATTAGAATAGATCGTAGGAATGAATTAGAATGGATCGTGCGAATGAATTAGAATGAATCGTACGAATGAATTAGAATAGATCGTACGAATGAATTAGAATGGATCGTGCGAATGAATTAGAATGGATCGTACGAATGAATTAGAATGGATCGTGCGAATGAATTAGAATAGATACATTTGTGCGAATGAATTAGATTGCATCGTACGAATGAATTTGAATGGATTGTACGAATGAATTAGGATGGATCGTACGAATGAATTAGAATGGATCATGCGAATGAATTAGAATAGATCGTACGAATGAATTAGAATGGATCGTACGAATAAATTAGAATGGATCGTGCGAATGAATTAGAATGGATCGTATGAATGAATTAGAATGGATCGTACGAATGAATTAGAATGGATCGAACGAATGAATTAGAATGGATACATTTGTGCGAATGAATTAGAATAGATCGTAGGAATGAATTAGAATGGATCATACGAATGAATTAGAATGGATACAGTCGCGCGAATGAATTAGAATAGATCGTACTAATGAATTATAATGGATCGTACGAATGCATTAGAATGGATACATTCGTGCGAATGAATTAGAATGGATCGTATGAATGATCGTACGATCCATTCTAATTCGTTCATATGATCCATTCTAATTTATTCGTACGATCCATTCTAATTCATTCGTATGATCAATTCTAATTCATTCGCATGATCCATTCTAATCCATTCGTACGAATAAAATAGAATGTATACATTCGTCCGATGCATTCAAATTCATTCGTACGATGCAATCTAATTCATTCTCACAAATGTATCTATTCTAATTCATTTGTACAATGCATTCTAATCCATTCGTACGATCCATTATTATCCATTCGTACGATCCATTCTAATTCATTCGTATGATCCATTCTAATTCATTCGTACGTTCCATTCTAATCCATTTGCATGAATGTATCCATTCTAATTTATTCGTACGATCCAGTCTAATTCATTCATACGATCCATTCTAATTCATTCGTATGATCCATTCTAATTCATTCTCATGAACCATTCTAATTCATTTGTACGAATGGATCTAATCCATTCGTACGATACATTCTAATCCATTCGTACGATCCATTCTAATTCATTCGTACGATCCATTCTAATTCATTCTCACAGATGTAACATTTCTAATTCATTTGTACAATCCATTCTAATTCATTCGTACGAACCATTCTAATCCATTCGTACGATCCATTCTAATTCATTCGCACGAATGTATCCATTCTAATTCATTCGTACGATCCATTCTAGTTCATTCGCACTATCCATTCTAATTTATTCGTACGATCCATTCTAATTCATTCGTACGATCTATTCTAATTCATTCGCATGATCCATTCTAATTCATTTGTACGATCCATTCTAATTCATTCATACAATCCATTCAAATTCATTCGTACGATGCAATCTAATTCATTCGCACAAATGTATCTATTCTAATTCATTCATACAATGCGTTCTAATCCATTCACACAAATGTATCCATTCTAATTCATTCGTACGATCCATTCTAATCCATTCGTACGATCCATTCTAATTCATTCGTACGATCCATTCTAATTCATTCGTATGAATGTATCCATTCTAATTTATTCGTACGATCCAGTCTAATTCATTCGTACGATCCATTCTAATTCATTCGCACGAATGTATCCATTCTAATTCATTCGTACGATCCATTCTAATTCATTCGTATGATCCATTCTAATTCATTCGCACGAATGTATCCATTCTAATTCATTTGCACGATCCATTCTAATTCATTCCTATGATCCATTCTAATTCATTCGTACGATCCATTCTAATTGATTCGTGCGAATGAATCCATTCTAATTCATTCGTCTGATCCATTCGAATTCATTCGTACGATCCATTCTAATTCATTCGCACGATCCTTTCTAATTCATTCGCACTATCCATTCTAATTCATTCGCACGATCCATTCTAATTCATTCGTACGATCCATTCTAATTCATTCGAATGAATGTAACCATTCTAATTCATTTGTACGATCCATTCTAATTCATTCGTACGATCCATTCTAATCCATTCATACGATCCATTCTAATTCATTCGAATGATCCATTCTAATTCATTTGTACGATCTATTCTAATTCATTCGTATGATCTATTCTAATTCATTCGCACGAATGTAACCTTTCTAATTCATTGGTATGAATTAGAATGGATCGTATGAATGAATTAGAATGGATCGTAGGAATGAATTAGAATGGTTCCACCAAATGAGTACGAATGAATTAGAATGGATCATACAAATGAATTAGAAAGGTTACATTCGTATGAATGAATTAGAATGGATCGTACGAATGAATTAGAATGGATAATGCGAATGAATTTGAATGGTTCGTACGAATGAATTAGAATGGATCGAACGAATGAATTAGAATGGATACATTCGAGCGAATGAATTAGAATAGATCGTAGGAAAGAATTAGAATGGATCATACGAATGAATTAGAATGGATCGTGCGAATGAATTAGAATGGATCGTACGAATGAATTAGAATGGATCGAACGAATGAATTAGAATGGATACATTCGTGCGAATGAATTAGAATGGATTGTACGAATGAATTAGAATGGATCGTACAAATGAATTAGAAAGGTTACATTTGTGAGAATGAATTAGAATGGATCGTACGAATGGATTAGAATGGATCGTACGAATGGATTAGAATGGATCGTATGAATGGATTAGAATGGATCGTACGAATGAATTAGAATGGATCGTACAAATGAATTAGAATGGATCGAACGAATGAATTAGAATGGATACATTCGAGCGAATGAATTAGAATAGATCGTAGGAATGAATTAGAATGGATCATATGAATGAATTAGAATGGATCGTGCGAATAAATTAGAATGGATTGTACGAATGAATTAGAATGGATCGTGCGAATAAATTAGAATGGATTGTACAAATGAATTAGAATGGATACATTCGTGCGAATGAATTAGAATGGATCGTACGAACGAATTAGAATGGATCGTAAGAATGAATTAGAATGAATCGTACAAATGAATTAGAATGGATCGTACGAATGAATTAGAATGGATACATTTGTACGAATAAATTAGAATTTATTGTACGAATGAATTAGAATGGATACATTCTTGCGAATAAATTAGAATGGATCGTATATTCGTGCGAATAAATTAGAACGGATCATACAAATGAATTAGAATGGATCGTGCGAATGAATTAGAATCAATCGTACGAATACATTAGAATGGATCGTACGAATGAATTAGAATGGATCATACAAATGAATTAGAAAGGTTACATTTGTGAGAATGAATTAGAATAGATCGTACGATCCATTCTAATTCATTCTCACGAATGTAACCTTTCTAATTTATTTGTATGATCCATTCATACGATCCATTCTAATTCATTCGTACGATCCATTCTAATTCATTCTCACGAATGTAACCTTTCTAATTCATTTGTATGATCCATTCTAATTCATTCGCACGATCCATTCTAATTCATTCGTACGATCCATTCTAATTCATTCGCACGATCCATCTAATTCATTTGTACGACCCATTCTAATTCATTCATACGATTCATTCTAATTCATTCGCACGATCCATTCTAATTCATTCCTAGGATCTACTCTAATTCATTCGTACGATCCATTCTAATTCATTCGCACGATCCATTCTAATTCATTCGCACGATCCATTCTAATTCATTCGCTCGAATGTATCCATTCTAATCCATTTGTACGATCCATTCTAATCCATTCTTACGATCCATTCTAATTCATTCGCATACGATCTATTCTAATTCATTCGCACGAATGTATCCATTCTAATTAATTCGCACAATCCAATCTAATTCAAACGTACGATCCATTCTAATCCATTCACATGATGTATTCTAATTCATTCGTATGATCCATTCTAATTCTTTCTTATGATTCATTCTAATTCATTCGTACGATCCATTCGAATGAGTCCATTCTTATTCATTCATACGATCTATTCTAATTCATTCGCACGAATGTATCCATTCTAATTCATTCGCACAATCCAATCTAATTCAAACGTACGATCCATTCTAATTCATTCACATGATGTATTCTAATTCATTCGTATGATGCATTCTAATTCATTTGTATGATTCATTCTAATTCATTCGTACGATCCATTCTAATTTATTCACACAAATGTATCCATTCTAATTCATTCGTACGATCCATTCTAATTCATTCGTACAAATGAATTAGAAATGAATAAGAATAGATCGTACAAATAAATTAGAATGGATCATGCAAATGAATTTGGAAGGATCGTACGAATGAATAAGAATGGATCGTACGAATGAATTAGAATAGATCGTACGAATGTATCCTTTCTAATTCATTCGTACGATCCATTCTAATTTGTTCATATGATCTATTCTAATTCTTTCGTACGATCCATTCTAATTCGTTCGTACGATCCATTCTAATTCATTCGCACGATCCATTCTAATTCATTCGCATGATCCATTCTAATTCTTTCATATGATCCATTCTAATTCATTCGTATGATCCATTCTAATCCATTCGTACGATCCATTCTAATTCATTCCTATGATCCATACTAATTCATCCGTACAATCCATTCTAATTCATTCGTACGATCCATTCAAATCCATTCGTACGATCCATTCTAATTTATTCGCACGAATGTAATCATTCTAATTCATTCGTACGATCCATTCTAATTCATTCGTACGATCCATTCTAATTCATTCGTACGATCCATTCTAATTCATTCGTACGAATGAATTAGAATATATCGTGCGAATGAATTAGAATGGATCGTACGAATGAATTAGAATAGATCATAGGAATGAATTAGAATGGATCATACGAATGAATTAGAATGGATCGTACGAATGAATTAGAATAAATTGTACGAATGAATTAGAATGGATCGTACGAATGAATTAGAACGGAACGTGCGAATGAATTAGAATGGATCGTACGAATGGATTAGAATGGATCGTATGAATGGATTAGAATGGATCGTACGAATGGATTAGAATGGATCTTACGAATTAGAATGGATCGTACGAATGAATTGAAATGGATACATTCATACAACTGAATTAGAAATTTATTCATACGATCCATTCAAATTCAATCGTATGATCCATTCTAATTCATTCGCACGATCCATTCTAATTCATTCGTACGATCCATTCTAATTCATTCGTACGATTCATTCTAATTCATTCGTACAATCCATTCTAATTCATTCGTATGATCCATTCTAATTCATTCCTACGATCTATTCTAATTCATTCGTACGATCCATTCTAATTCATTCGCACGATCTATTCTAATTCATTCGTACGATCCATTCTAATCCATTCATATGATCAATTCTAATTCATTCGCACGATACATTCTAATTTATTCTCACGAATGTAACCTTTCTAATTCATTTGTACAATCCATTCTAATTCATTTGTACGATGCAATCTAATTCTTTCGCACAAATGTATCTATTCTAATCCATTCTAATTCATTCGTACGATCGATTCTAATTCATTCGTACGATCTAATCCTTTCGTACGATCCATTCTAATTCATTCGCACGATCCATTCTAATTCATTCGCACAAATGTTTCTATTCTAATCCAATCTAATTCATTCGTACGATCCATTCTAATTCATTCGTACGATCTAATCCATTCGTACGATCCAATCTAATTCATTCGCACGATCCATTCTAATTCATTCGTATGATCCATTCTAATTTATTTGCACGAATATACGATCCATTCTAATTTATTCGCAAGAATGTATCCATTCTAATTAATTCGTACAATCCATTCTAATTTATTCGAACAAATGTATCCATTCTAATTCATTCGTACGATCCATTGTAATTTATTCGTACGATCCATTCTAATTCATTTGTACGATCTAATTCATTCGTACGATCCATTCTAATTCATTCGTACGATCCATTCTAATTCATTCTAATTCATTCGTACGATCCATTCTAATTCATTCGTACGATCCATTCTAATCCATTCGTACGATCCATTCTAATTCATTCGAACGATCCATTCTAATCCATTCGTACGATCCATTCTAATCCATTCGTACGATCCATTCTAATTCATTCGTACGATCCATTCAAGTTCATTCTCACAAATGTAACCTTTCTAATTCATTTGTACGATCCATTCTAATTCATTCGTACGATCCTTTCTAATCCATTCGTTTGATCCATTCTAATTCATTCGTACGATCCATTCTAATTCTTTCGTACGATCCATTCTAATTCATTCGCACGATCTATTCTAATTCATTCTTACAATCCATTCTAATTCATTCGTACAATCCATTCTAATTCGTTCGCTCGATCCATTCTAATTCGTTTGTACGAATGTATCCATTCTAATTCATTCGTACGATCCATTCTAATTCATTCGCACGATCCATTCTAATTCATTCGTATGATCCATTCTAATTCATTCACACGATCCATTCTAATTCATTTGCACGATCCATTCTAATTCATTAGTACGATCCATTCTAATTCGTTCATACGATCCATTCTAATTCGTTCGTACGATCCATTCTAATTCGTTCGTACGATCCATTCTAATTCATTCGTATGATCCATTCTAATTCATTCCTACGATCTATTCTAATTCATTCGCTCGAATGTATCCATTCTAATTCATTCGTTCGATCCATTCTAATTCATTCGTACGATCCATTCAAATTCATTCGCATGATCCGTTCTAATTCATTCGTACGATCATTTCTAATTCATTCGCACGAATGTAACCATTCTAATTCATTCGTACGATCCATTCTAATTCATTCTCACAAATGTAACCTTTCTAATTCATTTGTACGATCCATTCTAATTCATTCGTACGATCCATTCTAATCCATTCGTACGATCCATTCTAATCCATTCGTACGATCCATTCCAATTCATTCGCATGAATGTAACCATTCTAATTCATTCGTACGATCCATTCTAATTCATTTCTACGATCCATTCTAATTCATTCGCACGAATGTATCTATTCTAATTCATTTGCACGATCTATTCTAATTCATTCCTATGATCCATTCTAATTCATTCATACGATCCATTCTAATTTGTTCGCTCGAATGTATCCATTCTAATTCATTCGCACGATCTATTCTAATTTATTTGTACGATCTATTTTAATTCATTCGTACGATCCATTCTAATTCATTCGCACTATCCATTCTAATTCATTCGTATGATCCATTCTAATTCATTCCTACGATCTATTCTAATTCATTCGCATGATCCATTCTAATTCATTCTTTCGATCCATTCAAATTCATTCGTACAATCCATTCAAATTCATTCGCATGATCCATTCTAATTCATTCGTACGATCCATTCTAATTCATTCGTACGAATGTATCCATTCTAATTCATTCGTACAATCCATTCTAATTCATTCGCACGATCCATTCTAATTCATTCATATGGATCGTATGAATGCATTAGAATGGATCGTACGAATGCATTAGAATGGATTGTACGAATGAATTAGAATGGATACATTCTAGCGAATGAATTAGAATGGATCGTGCGATGAATTAGAATGGATCATACAAATGAATTAGAACGGATTGTGCGAATGAATTAGAATGGATCATACGAATGAATTAGAATGGATCGAACGAATGAATTAGAATGGATACATTCGAGCGAATGAAATAGAATAGATCGTAGGAATGAATTAGAATGGATCAAACGAATGAATTAGAATGGATCGTGCGAATGAATTAGAATGGATTGTACGAATGAATTAGAATGGATACATTCGTGCGAATGAATTAGAATGGATCGGACGAATGAATTAGAATGGATCGTACGAATGCATTAGAATGGATCGTACGAATGAATTAGAATGGATCGTCCGAATGAATTAGAATGGATCGTACGAATTATTTAAAATGGATCGTGCGAATGAATTAGAATGCATCGTACGAATGAATTAGAATGGATACATTCGAGCGAATGAATTAGAATAGATCGTAGGAATGAATTAGAATGGATCATACGAATGAATTAGAATGGATCGTGCTAATGAATTAGAATGGATTGTACGAATGAATTAGAATGGATCGAACGAATGAATTAGAATGGATACATTTGTACGAATAAATTAGAATGGATTATACGAATGAATTAGAATGGATACATTCTTGCGAATAAATTAGAATGGATCGTATATTTGTGCAAATGGATTAGAATGGATCGTACGAATGGATTAGAATGGATCGTACGAATGGATTAGAATGGATCGTACGAATGAATTAGAATGGATCATACAAATGAATTAGAATGGATCGTACGATCCATTCTAATTCATTCGTACGATCCATTCCAATTCATTCGCATGAATGTAACCATTCTAATTCATTCGTACGATCCATTCTAATTCATTTCTACGATCCATTCTAATTCATTCGCACGAATGTATCTATTCTAATTCATTTGCACGATCTATTCTAATTCATTCCTATGATCCATTCTAATTCATTCATACGATCCATTCTAATTCATTCGCTCGAATGTATCCATTCTAATTCATTCGCACGATCCATTCTAATTCATTTGTACGATCTATTTTAATACATTCGTACGATCCATTCTAATTCATTCGCACGATCCATTCTAATTCATTCGTATGATCCATTCTAATTCATTCCTACGATCTATTCTAATTCATTCGCATGATCCATTCTAATTCATTCTTTCGATCCATTCTAATTCATTCGTACAATCCATTCATATTCATTCGCATGATCCATTCTAATTCATTCGTACGATCCATTCTAATTCATTCGTACGAATGTATCCATTCTAATTCATTCGTACAATCCATTCTAATTCATTCGCACGATCCATTCTAATTCATTCATATGGATCGTACGAATGCATTAGAATGGATCGTACGAATGAATTAGAATGGATACATTCGAGCAAATGAATTAGAATGGATCGTGCGATGAATTAGAATGGATCATACAAATGAATTTGAATGGATTGTGCGAATGAATTAGAATGGATCGTACGAATGAATTAGAATGGATCGAACGAATGAATTAGAATGGATACATTCGAGCGAATGAAATAGAATAGATCGTAGGAATGAATTAGAATGGATCATCCGAATGAATTAGAATGGATCGTGCGAATGAATTAGAATGGATTGTACGAATGAATTAGAATGGATACATTCGTGCGAATGAATTAGAATGGATCGGACGATTGAATTAGAATGGATCGTACGAATGCATTAGAATGGATCGTACGAATGAATTAGAATGGATCGTCCGAATGAATTAGAATGGATCGTACGAATTATTTAAAATGGATCGTGCGAATGAATTAGAATGGATCGTACGAATGAATTAGAATGGATACATTCGAGCGAATTAATTAGAATAGATCGTAGGAATGAATTAGAATGGATCATACGAATGAATTAGAATGGATCGTGCGAATGAATTAGAATGGATTGTACGAATGAATTAGAATGGATCGAACGAATGAATTAGAATGGATACAATTGTACGAATAAATTAGAATGGATTATACGAATGAATTAGAATGGATACATTCTTGCGAATAAATTAGAATGGATCGTATATTTGTGCAAATGGATTAGAATGGATCGTACGAATGGATTAGAATGGATCGTACGAATGGATTAGAATGGATCGTACGAATGAATTAGAATGGATCATACAAATGAATTAGAATGGATCGTACGATCCATTCTAATTCATTCGTCCGATCCATTCTAATTCATTCGCACGAATGTATCCATTCTAATTCATTCGTACAATCCATTCTAATTCATTCGCACGATCCATTATAATTCATTCGTATGATCCATTCTAATTCATTACTATGATCTATTCTAATTCATTCGCTTGAATGTATCCATTCTAATTCATTCGTTCGATCCATTCTAATTCATTCGTATGATCCATTCAAATTCATTCGCATGAATGTATGTATCCATTCTAGTTCATTCGCACGAATGTATCCATTCTAATTCATTCGTACGTTCTATTCTAATTCAATCGCAAGATCCATTCTAATTCATTCGTACGATCCATTATAATTCATTCGTACGATCCATTCTAATTCATTCGCACGATCCATTCTGATTCATTCGTACAAATGTATCCATTCTAATTCATTCGTACGATCCATTCTAATTCATTCGTACGATCCATTCTAATTCATTCGCACAAATGTATCCATTCTAATTCATTCGTACGATCCATTCTAATTCATTCGCACGATCCATTCTAATTCATTCGTACGATCCATTCTAATCCATTCATACAATCCATTCTGACTCATTCTCACAAATGTATCCATTCTAATTCATTCCTACGATCCATTCTAATTCATTCTCACGAATGTAACCTTTCTAATTCATTTGTACGATCCATTCTAATTCATTCGTACGATCTATTCTAATTCATTCGTACGATCCATTCTAATTCATTCTCACAAATGTAACCTTTCTAATTCATTTGTACGATCCATTCTAATTCATTCGTCCGATCCATTCTAATCCATTCGTACGATCCATTCTAATCCATTCGTACGATCCATTCTAATTCATTCGCACGAATGTAACCATTCTAATTCATTCGTACGATCCATTCTAATTCATTCGTACGATTTATTCTAATTCATTCGTACGATCCATTCTAATTCATTCGCACGAATGTATCCATTCAAGTTCATTCGTACGATACATTCATGCGAGTGAATTAGAATGGATCGTATGAATGAATTAGAATCGATACATTCATGCGAATGAATGGATAGTATGATTCATTTGTACGAATGAATTAGAATGGATCGTATGAATGAATTAGAATGTATCCATTCTAATTTATTCTAATGATCCATTCTAATTCATTCGTACGATCCATTCGTGTGAATAAATTAGAATGGATCGTATGAATGAATTAGAATGGATCGTATGAATGAATTAGAATAGCTACATTCGTTCATACGAATGAATTAGAATGGATCGTACGAATGAATTAGATGGAGACATTCGTGCGAATGAATAAGAATGGATCGTATGAATGAATTAGAATTGATCGTAAGAATGAATTAGAAATGATACATTCGTACGAATTAATTAGAATTGATTATACGATCGAATTAGAATAGATTCGTACGAACGAATTAGAATGGATTGTAGGAATGAATTAGAATAGATCGTATAAATGAATTTGAATGGATCGTACGAATGAATTACAATAGATCATATGAATGAATTAAATAGCTCCTACGAATGAATTAGCATGGATCATAGGAATGAATTAGAATGGATCATACGAATGAATAAGAGTGGATCGTACGAATGAATTATAATGGATCGTACGAATGAATTAGAATGGATACATTCGTGCGAATTAATTAGAATGGATACATTCGTGCGAATGAATTAGAATCGATCGTATGAATGAATTAGAATGGATTGTTTGAATGAATCAGAATGGATCGTATGAATGAATTAGAATGGATACATTCGTGCGAATGAATTAGAATTGATACATTCGTGCGAATGAATTAGAATGGATCATACGAAAGAATTAGAATGGATCGTACGAATGAATAAGAATGGATCGTACGAATGAATTAGAATGGATCGTACAAATGAATTAGAATGGATCGTACGAATGAATTAGAATAGATCATACGAATGTATTAGAAAGGATCGTATGAATGAATTAGAATGGACACATTCGCACGAATGAATTTGAATGGATCATATGAATAAATTAGAAAGGATACATTCGTGCGAATGAATTAGAATGGATCGTATGAATGAATTAGAATTGATCGTATGAATGAATTAAAATGGATTGTACGAATGTATTAGAATGGATCGTACGAATGAAGTAGAATGGATCGTACGAATGAATTAGAATGGTTCGTATGAATGAATTAGAATGGATACATTCATACGAATGAATTAGAATGGATCGTACGAATGAATTAGAATGGATACATTCGTACGAATGAATTAGAATGGATACATTCGTGCGAATGAATTTAAATGGATCGTACGACTGAATTATAATAGATCGTACGAATGATTTAGAATGGATCGTACAAATAAATTAGAATGTATCGTACAAATAAATTAGAATGGATACATTCGTGTGAATGAATTAGAATGGATCGTACGAATGAATTAGAATGGATCGTATGAATGAATTAGAATGGATCATAGGAATGAATTAGAATGGATACATTCGTGCGAATGAATTAGAATGGATCGTATGAATGAATTAGAATGGATTGTACGAATGAATTAGAATGGATCGTATGAATGTCTTAGAATGAATCATATGATCCATTATAATTCAAGCGCATGAATGTATCTATTCTAATTCATTCGTACGAACCATTCTAATTCATTCGCATGATCTATTCTAATTCATTCGTACTATCCATTCTAATTAATTCGTACGATCCATTCTAATTCCTTTGTATGTTCTAATTCTTTCGTACGATCTCTAATTCATTCGTACGAGTGAATTAGAATGGATCGTACGAATGAATTAGAATGGATCGTATGAATGAATTTGAGTGGATATATTCGTACGAATGAATTAGAATGGATCACACGAATGAATAAAAATGGATCGTACGAATGAATTAGAATGGATCGTACGGATGAATTAGAATGGATACATTCGTACGAATGAATTAGAATGGATCATACGAATGAATTAGAATGGATCATACGAATGAATTAGAATGGATACATTCATGCGAATGAATTACACTGGATCGCACGAATGAATTAGAATGGATCGTACAAATGAATTAGAATAGATACATTTGTACGAATGGATTAGAATGGATCGCATGAATGAATTTAAAAGGATACATTCATTCGAATAAATTAGAATGGATCGTACGAATGAATTAGAATGGATACATTCCTGCGAATGAATTAAAATGGATCATACGAATGAATTAGAATGGATACACTCGTGAGAATGAATTAGAATGGATCGTACGAATGAATTAGTATGCCTACATTCGTTCGTGCGACTGAATTATAATGGATCATACGAAAGAATTAGAATGGATACATTCGTGCGAATGAATTAGAATGGATCGTACGAACGACTGTAGCCATTCTAATTCATTCATACGACCCATTCTAATTAATTCGTACGATCCATTCTAATTCATTTGTCCGATCCATTCTAATTCATTCGTACGATCCATTCTAATTCATTGATACATTCTAATTCATTCGTAGGATCCATTCTAATTCATTCGCATGAATGTATTCATTCTAATACATTCGTACGATCCATTCTAATTCATTCGTACAATCCATTCTAATTTATTCGTACGATCTATTCTAATCCATTCTAATTCATTAACACAAATTTAACCATTCTAATTCATTCGAACGAATGTATCCATTCTAATTCATTTGTACGATCCATTCTAATCCATTCGACGACCATTCTAATTCATTCGCATGAATGTATCTATTCTAATTTATTCGTATGATCCATTCTATTTCATACGATCCATTCTAATTCATTCGTACAATCCATTCTAACTCATTCGTATGATCCATTCAAATTCATACGTATGATCCATTCTAATTCATTCGTACGATCCATTCTAATTCATGCATACGATCCATTTCCATTCTAATTCATTCATACGATCCATTCTAATTTATTCATACGATCCATTCAAATTTATTCGCACGAATCCATTCTAATTCATACGAACGATCCATTCTAATTCATTTGCATCATCCATTCTAATTCATTCCAACGATCCATTCTAATTCATTCGTGCGAATGTAACCATTCTAATTCATTCGTATGATCCATTCTAATTCATTCGTACGATCCATTCTAATTCGTACGATCCATTCTAATTCATTTGTACGATCCAATCTAACTCATTCGCACGAATGTATCCATTCTAATTCATTCGTACGATCCATTCTAATTTATTCGCATGAATATATCTATTCTAATTCATTCTTACGATCCATTCTAACTCATTCGTATGATCCATTCTAATTCATTCTCATAAATGTATCCATTATAATTCACACGTACGATCCATTCTAATTCATTCGCATGAATGTATCCATTCTTATTCATTCGTACGATCCATTCGAATTCATTCGCACGATCCATTCGAATTCATTCGCACGATCCATTCTAATTCATTCGTACGATCCATTCTAATTCATTCGTACGAATGTATCCATTCTAATTCATTCGTACGATCTATTCTAATTCAGTTGCACGATCCATTCTAATTCATTCGTATGATCAATTCTAATTCTTTCGTACGATCCATTCTAATTCATTTGCACGAATGTATCCAGTCTAGTTCATTCGTATGATACATTCTAATTTAATCGCACGATCCATTCTAATTCATTTGTACGATCCAATTTAATTCATTCGTACTATCCATTCTAATTCATTCGTACGATCCATTCTAATTTATTCATACAATCCATTCTAATTCATTCGTATGAATATATCTATTCTAATTCATTCGTGCGATCCAATCTAATTCATTCGCACGATCCTTTATTATTCATTTATACGATCCATTCTAATTCATTCGTACGATCCATTCTAATTCATTCACACGAATGTATGCAATCTAATTCATTCGTACGATCCATTCTAATTCAATGGCACGATCCATTCTAATTCATTCGTACGATCCATTCTAATTCATTCGCACGAATGTATCTATTCTAATTCATTCGTACGATCTATTCTAATTCATTTGTACGATCCATTCTAATTCATTCGTACGATCCATTCTAATTCATTCGCACGAATGTATCCATTCTAATTCATTCGTACGATCCATTCTAATTCATTCGCACGATCCATTCTAATTCATTCGTGCGATCCAATCTAATTCATTTGTACGATCCATTCTTATTCATTCGTACGATCCATTCTAATTCATTCGCACGAATGTATCTTTTCTAACTCATTCATACGATCCATTCTCATTTATTCGCATGATCCATTCTAATTCATTCGTACAATCCATTCTAATTCATTCGTACGATCCATTCTAAGTCATTCGTACGATCCATTCTAATTCATTCGTATGATCCATTCTGATTCATTCTTACGATCCATTCTAATTCATTCGCACGAATGGATCCATTCTAACTCATTCGTACGATCCGTTCTAATTCATTCGCACGATCCATTCTAATTCATTCGTACGATCCATTCTAATTCATTCGTGCGATCCATTCTAATTCATTCGCACGAAAGTATCTATTCTAATTCATTTGTATGATCCATTCAAATTCATTTGCACGATCCATTCTAAATCATTCGTACGATCCATTCTAATTCTTTCATATGATATATTCTAATTTATTCGTGTGATCCATTCTAATTCATTCTAATTCATATGATATATTCTAATTTATTCGTACGATCCATTCTAATTTATTCGCATGATCCATTCTAATTCATTCGTACGATCCATTCTAATTCATTCGCACGAATGTATCCATTCTTATTCATTCATTCGATCCATTCCAATTCGTTAGCACGATCCATTCTAATTAATTCGCACGATCTATTCTAATTTATTCGTACGATCCATTCTAAGTCATTCGTACGAATGTGTCCATTCTAATTCATTCGTACGATCCATTCTAATTCATTTTCACTATCCATTCTCATTCATTCGAACGATTCATTCTAATTCATTCGTAGGATCCATAATAATTCATTCGCACGAATGTATCCTTTATAATTCATTCGTACAATCCATTCTAATTCATGCGCACGATCCATTCTAATTCATTCATACGATCCATTCTAATTCATTCGTACGATCCATTCTAATTTATTCGCATGAAAGTATCCATTCTAATTCATTCGTACGAACCATTCTAATTCATTCGTACGATCCGTTCTAATTCATTCGCACGAATGTATCCATTCTAATTCATTCGTACGATCAATTCTATTTTATTTGCATGAATGTATCCATTCTAATTCATTCGTACGATCCAATCTAATTCATTCGCACGATCCATTCTAATTTATTCATACGATCCATTCTAATTCATTCGTACGATCCATTCGAATTCATTCATATGATTCATTCTAATTCATTCGCACGAATGCATCCATTCTAATTCATTCGTACAATCCATTATAATTCATGTGCACGATCCATTCTAATTCATTCATACGATCCATTCTAATTTATTCGTATGATCCATTCTAATTCATTCGCACGAATGTATCCATTCTAGTTCATTCGAACGAACCATTTTAATTCATTCGTACGATCCATTCTAATTCATCCGCACAAAGTTATCCATTCTAATTCATTCGTACGATCCATTCTAATTCATTCGCACGATCCATTCTAATTCATTCGTACGATCTATTATAATTCATTCGCACGATCCATTCTAATTCATTGGCATGATCCATTCTAATTTATTTGTACGATCCATTCTCGCACGAATGTATCCATTCTAATTTATTCAAACCATCCATTCTAATTCTTTCGCACGATCCATTCTAATACATTCGTACGATCCATTCTAATTCATTCGTACGATCCATTCTAATTCATTCGCACAAATGTATCCATTCTAATTCATTTGTACGATCCATTCTAATTCATTCATACGATCCATTCTAATTCATTCATACGATCCATTCTAATTAATTCGCACGAATGGATCCATTCTAATTCATTCCTACGATCCATTCTAATTCATTCGCACGAATGGATCCATTCTAATTCATTCGTACGATCCATTCTAATTCATTCGTACTATCCATTCTAATCCATTCACACGATCCATTCTAATTCATTCGCACGATCCATTCTAATTCATTTGCACGAATGTATCTATTGTAATTCATTCGTACGATCCATTCTAATTCATTCGTACGATCCATTCTAATTCATTCGTACGATCCATTCTAATTCATACGATCCATTCTAATTCATTCGTACGATCCATTCTAATTCATTCGTACGATCTATTATAATTCATTCATACGATCCATTCTAATTCATTCGTACGATCCATTATAATTCATTCGCACGAATATATCCATTCTAATTCATTCGTACGATCCATTCTAATTCATTCGAACGATCCTTTCTAATTCTTTCGTACGATCCATTCTAATTCATTCGTACGATCCATTCTAATTAATTCATACCATCCATTCTAATTCATTCACACGAATGTATCTATTCTAATTCATTCGTACGATCCATTCTAATTTATTCACACGATCCATTCTAATTCATTCGTACGATCCATTCTAATTCATTTGTACGATCCATTCTAATTCATTCGCACGAATGTATCCATTCAAATTCATTAGTACGATCCATTCTAATTCATTCGCACGATCCATTCTAATTCGTTCATATGATCAATTCTAATATATTCGTACAATCCATTCTAATTCATTCATACGATCCATTATAATTTATTCGCAAGAAAAAATCTATTCTAATTCATTCGTACGATCCATTCTAATTCATTCGCACGAATGTATCCATTATAATTCATTCGTACGATCCATTCTAATTCATTCGCACGATATATTCTAATTCATTCGTATGATTTATTCTAATTCATTCGCACAAATGTATCCATTCTAATTCATTCGTACGATCCGTTCTAATTCATTCGCACGATCCATTCTAATTTATTCGTACGATCCATTCTAATTCATTCGAACAATCCATTTTAATTCTTTTGCACTAATGTATCGATTCTAATTCATTTGTACGATCTATTCAAATTCATTCGTACGATCCATTCTAATTCATTCGTACGATCCATTATAATTCATTCGCACGATAGTATCCATTCTAATTCATTCATACGATCCATTTTAATTCATTCGCATGATCCATTCTAATTCATTCGTACGATCCATTCTAATTCATTCATACGATCCATTCTAATTCATTCGAATGATCCATTCTAATTCATTCGTACGATCCATTCTAATTCATTCGTATGATCCATTCTAATTCACTAATAAGATCCGTTCTAATTCATTCGTACAATTCATTCTAATTCATTCGCACGAATGTATTAATTCTAATTCATTCGTACGATCCATTCTAGTTCATTCGCACGATCCATTCCAATTCATTCGTACGATCCATTCTAATTCATTTGTACGATCCATTCTAAATCATTCATATGATCCATTCTAATTCATTCGCACGAATGTATCGATTCAAATTCATTCGTACGATCCATTCTAATTCATTCGCATGATCCATTCTAATTCATTCGTACGTTCCATTATAATTCATTCATACGATTCATTCTAATTCATTCGCACAAATGTATCCATTCTAATTCATTCATACGATCCAATCTAATTCAATCGCACGATCCATTCTAATTCATTCATGCGATCTATTCTAATTCATTCGTACGATCCATTCTAATTCATTCGTATGATCCATTACTATAATCCATTCTAATTCATTCGCACGAAAGTATTCGTTCTAATTCATTCGTACGATCCACTCTAATTCATGCCCACGATCTATTGTAATCCATTCGTACGATCCATTCTAATTCATTCGTACGATCCATTCAAATTCATTCGCAAGAATGTATCCATTCTAATTCATTCATACGAACCATTCTAATTCATTCGTACGCTCCAATCTTATTCATTCGCATGAATGTATCCATTCTAATTCATTCGTACGATTCGTTCTAATTAATTCGCACGATCCATTCTAATTCATTTGCACGAATGTATCCATTCAAATTCATTCTTACATTCCATTCTAATTCATTTGCACGATCCATTCTAATTCATTCGTATGATCCATTCTAATTCATTCGCATGAATGTATCCATTCTAATTTGTTCGTATGATCAATTCTAATTCTTTCACACGATCCATTCTAATTCATTCGTACGATCAATTCTAATTCATTCGTACGATCCATTCTAATTCATTCATAAGATCCACTCTAATTCATTCGTGCGATCCATTCTAATTCATTCGCATGAATGTATCCATTCTAATTCACTCGTAGAATCCATTCTAATTCATTCGCACGATCTATTCTAATTCATTTGTACGATCCATTCTAATTCATTCGTATGATCCATTCTAATTCATTATCACGAATGTATCCATTCTAATTCATTCGTATGATACATTCAAATTCTTTCGCACGATCCATTCTAATTCATTCGTACGATCCATTGTAATTCAATCGTACGATCCATTCTTATTCATTCACATGAATGTTTCCATTCTAATTCATTCGTGCGATCCATTCTAGTTCATTCGCATGATCTATTCTAATTCATTTGTACGATCCATACTAATTCATTCATACAATCCATTCTAATTCATTCGTACAATCCATTCTAACTCATTTGCACGAAAGCATCCATTCTAGTTCATTCGTACGATCCATTCTAATTCATTCATACGATCCATTCTAATTCATTCGTATGATCCATTCTAATTCATTCGTACTATCCAATCTAATTCATTCACAGGAATGTATACATTCTAATTCATTCATATGATCCATTCTAATTAATTTGTACAATCCATTATAATTCATTCATACGATCCATTCTAATTCATTCACATCATCTATTATAATTCATTCATACGATCCCTTCTAATTCATTCGTACAATCCATTGTAATTCATTTGCACGAATGTATCCATTCTAATTCATTCGTACTATCCATTTTAATTCATTCGCATGACTGTATCCATTCTAATTCATTCGTACTATCCATTCTAATTAATTCCTAAGATCCATTCAAATTCATTTGCACGATCCATTCTAATTCATTTGTATGATCCATTCTAATTCATTTGTACGATCCATTCTAATTCATTCGCACGAATGTATCCATTCTAATTCATTCGTACGATCCATTCTAATTCGTTCATACAATCCATTCTAATTCATTCGTATGATCCATTCTAATTCATTCGTACGATCCATTCTAATTCATTCGCACGAATGGATCCATTCTAATTCATTTGTATGCTCCATTCTAATAAATTCGCACGATCCTTTCTAATTCATTCGTACGATCCATTCTAATTCATTCGTATGATCAATTCTAATTCATTTGTACGGATGTATTCATTCTAATTCATTCGCACGATCCATTCTAATTCATTCGTACGATCCATTCTAATTCATTCATAGCATCCATTCTAATTCATTCGCACGATCCATTCTAATTCATTCGTACCATCCATTCTAATTCATTCGCACGAATGTATCCATTCTAATTCATTCATACGATCCATTTTAATTCATTCGCACGATCCATTCTAATTCATTCGTACGATCCATTCTAATTCAATCGCACAAATGTATCCATTCAAATTCATTCGTACGATCCATTCTAATTCATTCGTACGATCCATTCTAATTCTTTCGCACGAATGTGTCCATTCTATTTCATTCGTACGATCCATTCAAATTCATTCGCACGATCCATTCTAATTCATTCGTACGATCCATTCTAATTCATTCGTACGATCTATTCTAATTCATTCGCATGAAAGCATCCATTCTGATTCATTCGTACGATCCATTCTAATTCACTCGCACGATCCATTCTAATTCATTCGTACAATCCATTCTAATTCATTCGCACGAATGTATCCATTCTAATTCATTCGTACGATCCATTCTAATTCATTCACACGATCCATTCTAATTCATTCGTACGATCCATTATAATTCATTCGCACGAATATATCCATTCTAATTCATTCGTACGATCCATTCTAATTCATTCATACGATCCATTCTAATTCATTCGTACGATCCATTCTAATTCTTTAAAAAGATCCATTCTAATTCATTTGTACGATTCATTCTAATTCATTCGCACGAATGTATGAATTCTAATTCATTTGTACGATCTATTCTAATTCATTCGCACGATCTATTCTAATTCATTCGTACGATCCATTCTAATTCATTCGCACGAATGTATCCATTCTGATTCATTAATACAATCCATTCTAATTCATTCGCACGATCTATTCTAATTCATTCGTATGATCCATTCTAATTCATTCGCACGAATGTATCCATTCTAATTCATTCGTACGATCCATTCTAATTCATTCTCACGATCCAATCTAATTCATTCGTACGATCCATTCTAATTCATTCGCACGAATGTATCCATTTTTATTTCTTCGTACGATCTATTCAAATTCAATCGCACGATCCATACTAATTCATTCATACGATCCATTCTAATTCATTCATACGATCCATTCTAATTCATTCATACGAATGTATCCATTCTAATTCATTCGTACGATCCTTTCTAATTCATTTGCTCGATCCATTCTAATTCATTCGTACGATCAATTCTAATTCTTTCGTACGATCTATTCTAATTCATTCGTACGATCCATTCTAATTCATTCGTACAATCCATTCTAATTCATTTGTACGATCCATTCAAATTCATTCGCATGAATGTATCCATTCTAATTCATTTGTACGATCCAATCTAATTCATTCACACGATCCTTTCTAATTCATTCATATGATCTATTCTAATTCATTCATTAGATCCATTCTAATTCATTCGCACGAATGTATCCATTCAAATTCATTTGTACGATCCATTCTAATTAATGCTCATGATTCATTCTAATTCATTCGTACGATCCATTCTAATTCATTCGTACGATCTCTTTTAACTCAATCGCACAAATGTATCCATTCTATTTCATTCGTACGATCCATTCTAATTCAATCGCACAAATCTATCCATTCTAATTCATTCGTACGATCCATTCTAATTCATTCATACGATCCATTGTAATTCATTCGAACGATCCATTATAATTTATTTGCACGAATGGATCCATTCTAATTCATTTGTATGATCTAGTCTAATTCATTCGCACGATCCATTCTAATTCATTCGTACGATCCATTCTAATTCATTTGTACGATCCATTCTAATTTATTCGTACGATCCATTCTAATTCATTCATATGATCCATTCTAATTCATTCGTACGATCCGTTCTATTTCTTTCCATAAAGGTATCCATTCTAATTCATTCGTATGATTCTTTTTAATTCATTCGCATGATCCATTCTAATTCATTTGTACGATCCATTCTAATTCATTCGTACGATCAATTCTAATTCATTCGCACGAATGTATCCATTCTTATTCGTTCGTCCAATCCATTCTAATTCATTCCCCCGGTCTATTCTAATTCATTCGTACGATCCATTCTAATTCATTCGCACGAATGTATCCATTCTTATTCGTTCGTTCGATCCATTCTAATTCATTCGCACGATCCATTATAATTCATTCGTACGATCGATTCTAATTCATTCGTACGATCCATTGTAATTCATTCGCAAGAATGTATCCATTCTAATTCATTCGTACGATGCATTAAAATTCATTCGCATGATCCACTCTAATTCATTCGTACGATCCCTTCTAATTCATTCGTACGATCCATTCTATTTCATTCGCATAAATGTATCCATTCTAATTCATTCGTACGATCCAATCTAATTCATTCGCACGATCCATTCTTATTCATTTATATGATCCATTCAAATTCATTCTTATGATCCATTCTAATCATTCGCGCGAATGTGTCCATTCTAATTCATTCGTACAATCCATTATAATTTATACGCACGATCCATTCTAATTCATTCATAAGATCCATTCTAATTCATTCGTACGATCCATTCTAATTCATTCGCACGAATGTATCGATTCTAATTCATTCGTACGAACCATTCTAATCCATTCGTACGATCCATTCTAATTCATTCGCACGAATGTATCCATTCTAATTCATTCGTACGATCCATTCTAATTCATTCGCACGATCCATTCTAATTTATTCGTATGAACCATTCTAATTCATTCGTACGATCCATTCTTTTTCATTCGCATGAATGAATCCATTCTAATTCATTGATACGGTCCATTCTAATTCATTCGTACGATCCATTCTAATTTATTTGTACGATCCATTCTAACTCATTCGTTCGATCCATTCTAATTCATTCACACGAATGTATCCACTATAATTCATTCTTATGATCTATTCTAATTCATTCGCACGATCAATTCTAATTCAATAGTACGATCCATTCTAATTCATTCGTACGTTCCATTCTAATTCATTCGCATATATCCATTCTAATTCATTCATACAATCCATTCTAATTCATTCATACGATCCATTCTAATTCATTCGTACGATCTATTCTAATTCATTCGCACGAATGGATCCATTCTAATTCATTCGTACGTTCCATTCTAATTCATTCGTACGATCCATTCTAATTCATTCGTATGATTCATTCTAATTCATTCATACGATCCATTCTAATTCATTCGTACGATCCATTCTAATTCATTCGTACGATCCATTCTAATTCATTCGCATGAATGGAACCATTCTAATTTCGTACGATCCATTCTAATTCATTCGCACGATCCATTCTAATTCATTCGTACGATCTATTCTAATTTATTCAAACCATCCATTCTAATTCATTCGCATGAATGTATCCATTCTAATTCATTCGTACGATCCATTCTAATTCATTCGCCCGATCCATTCTAATTTATTCATACGATCCATTCTAATTCATTCGTACGATCCATTCTAATTCATTCATACGATCCATTCTAATAGATTCATACGATCCATTCTAATTCGTTCGTACGATCCATTCTAATTCATTCGTACGATCCATTCTAATTCATTCATACGATCCATTCTAATTCATTAACACGAATGTATCCATTCTAATTCATTCGTACGATCTATTCTAATTCATTCGCACGATCTATTCTAATTCATTCGTACGATCCATTCTAATTTATTCGTACGATCCATTCTAATTTATTCGCACAAAAGTATCCATTCTAATTCATTTGTATGATCCACTCTAATTCATTCGCACGATCCATTATAATTCTTTCGTACGACCCATTCTAATTCATTCATACGATACATTCTAATTCATTCGCACGAATGTATCCATTCTAATTCATTCGTATGATCCATTCTAATTCATTCGCACGATCCATTCTAATTAATTCGCACGATCCATTCTAATTCATTCGTACAATCTATTCTATTTCATTTGCACGAATGTATCCATTTTAATTCATTCGTACGATTCATTCTAATTTTTTCACACGATCCATTGTAATTAATTCGTACGATCCATTCTAATTCATTCATACGATCCACTTTAATTCTTTCGCATGAATGTATCCATTCTAATTCATTCCTACGATCCATTCAAATTAATTTGCATGATCTATTCTAATTCATTCGTACGATCCATTCTAATTCATTCGCACGATCCATTCTAATTCATTCGTACGATTCATTCTAATTCATTCGTACGATCCATTCTAATTCATTCGCACGAATGAATCCATTCTATTTCATTCGTACGATCTATTCAAATTCATTCGCACGATCGACGCTAATTCATTCATACGATCCATTCTAATTCATTCGTATGATCCATTCTAATTCATTCGCACGAAACTATCCATTCTAGTTTAGTCATACGATCCATTCTAATTCATTCGTACGATCCATTCTAATTCATTCGCACGAATGTTTCCATTCTAATAATTTCGCTCGAATGTATCCATTCTAATTCATTCGTACGATCCATTCTAATTCATTCGTATGATCCATTCTAATTCATTTGTACTATCTAATCTAATTCATTCGCATGAATGTATCCATTCTAATTCATTCGTATGATCCAATCTAATTCATTCGTACAATCCATTATAATTCATTCGTACGATCCATTCTAATTCATTCGCACGATCTATTCTAATTCATTCGTACGATCCATTCTAATTCATTCGTACAATCCATTCTAATTCATTTGCACGAATTTATCCTTTCTAATTCATTCGTACTATCCATTCTAATTCATTCGCATGAATGTATCAATTCTAATTCATTCATATGATCCAATCTAATTCATTCGTACGATCCATTCTAATTCATTCACACGATCCATTCTAATTCATTCTTACGATCCATTCTAATTCATTCGTACAATCCATTCTAATTCATTCGTATGATCCATTCTAATTCATTCGTACGATCCAATCTAATTCTTTCGCACGAATGTATCCATCCGAATTCATTCGTACGATCCATTCAAATTCATTCGCATGATCCATTCTAATTCATTCATACGATCCATTCTAATTCATTCGTACGAAGGTATCCATTCTAATTCATTCGTACGATCCATTCTAATTCATTCGTATGATCCATTCTAATTCATTCATACTATCCAATCTATTATATTCGCATGAATGTATCCATTCTAAATCATTCGTACGATCTATTCTAATTCATTCGTACAATCCATTATAATTCATTCGTACGATCGATTCTAATTCATACGCTCGATCAATTCTATTTCATTCGTACGATCCATTCTAATTCATTCGTACAATCTTTTCTAATTCATTTGCACAAATGTATCAATTCTAATTCATTCGTACTATCCATTCTAATTCATTCGTATGAATGTATCCATTCTAATTCATTCGTACTATCCATTCTAATTCATTTGTACCATCCATTGAAATTCATTCGCATGATCCATTCTAATTCATTCGTACAATCCATTCTAATTCATTAGTACGATCCATTCTAATTCATTCGCACGAATGTATCCATTCTAATTCATTCGTACGATCCATTCTAATTCATTCATACAATCCATTCTAATTCATTCGTACGATCCATTCTAATTCACTCGTACGATCTATTCTAATTCATTCGCATGAACAGATCCATTCTAATTCATTTGTATGATCCATTCTAATACATTCTCACGATCCTTTCTAATTCATTCGTACTATCCATTCTAATTCATTCGTACGATCCATTCTAATTCATTTGTACGAATGTATCCATTCTAATTCATTCGCACGATCCATTCAAATTCATTTGTACGATCCATTCTAATTAATTCGTACGATCCACTCTAATTCATTCTTACCATCCATTCTGATTCATTCGTACGAATGTATCCATTCTAATTCAAGCGTAGGATCCATTTTAATTCATTCACACGATCCATTCTAATTTATTCGTACGATCCATTCTAATTCATTCGCACGAATGTATCCATTCTAATTCATTCGTACGATCCATTCTAATTCACTCGTACGATCCATTCTAATTCATTCGTACGATCCATTCTAATTCTTTCACACGAATGTATCCATTCTATTTCCTTCGTACGATCCATTCAAATTCATTAGCACGATCCATTCTTATTCATTCGTATGATCCATTCTAATTCATTTATACGATCCATACTAATTCATTCGCATGAAAGCATCCATTCTAATTCATTCGTACGATCCATTCTAATTCATTCGCACAATCCATTCTAATTCATTATTACGATCCATTGTAATTCATTCGCATGAATGTATCCATTCTAATTTATTCGTACGATCCATTCTAATTCATTCGCACGATCCATTCTAATTCATTCGTATGATCCATTCTAATTCATTCGTACGATCCATTATAATTCATTCACACGAATATATCCATTCTTATTCATCCGTACGATCCATTCTAATTCATTTGCACTATCCATTCTAATTCATTCGTACGATCCATTCTAATTCATTCGTACGATCCATTCGAATTCATTAATAAGATCCATTCTAATTCATTCGTATGATTCATTCTAATTCATTCGCACGAATGTATGAATTCTAATTCATTCGTACGATCCATTCTATTTCATTCGCACGATCTATTCCAATTCATTCGTAAGATCCATTCTAATTCATTCCTACGAGCCCTTCTAATTCATTCGCCCGAATGTATCCATTCTGATTCATTCGTACGATCCATTCTAATTCATTCGTACGATCCATTCTAATTCATTCGTACGTAAAATCCATTCTAATTCATTCGTATGATCCATTCTAATTCATTCGCACGATCCATTCTAATTCATTCGTACGATCCATTCTAATTCATTCGCACAAATGTATCCATTCTAAATCATTCGTACAATCCATTCTAATTCATTCGCACAATCCATTCTAATTTATTCGTACAATCCATTCTAATTCTTTCGTACAATCCATTATAATCATTCACACGATTATAACCATTCTAATTCATTCATACGATCCATTCTAATGCATTTGCACGATCCATTCTAATTCATTCGTATGATCCATTATAATTCATTCGTACGTTCCATTCTAATTCTTTAATAAGATCCATTCTAATTCATTGGTAAGATTCATTCTAATTCATTCGCACGATTGTATGAATTCTAATTCATTCGTACGATCCATTCTAATTCATTCGCACGATCTATTCCAATTCATTCATACGATTCATTCTAATTCATTCGTACGATCCATTCTAATTCATTCGTAGGATCCATTCTAATTCATTCGCTCGAATGTATCTATTCTGATTCATTCGTACGATCCGATCTAATTCATTCGCACGATCCATTCTTATTCATTCGTACGATCCATTCTAATTCATTCGTACGATCCATTCTAATTCATTCGCACGAATGTATCCATTCTAATTCATTCGTACGATCCATTCTAATTCATTCGCACGATCCAATCTAATTCATTCGTACGATCCATTCTAATTCATTCGCACGATCCACTCTAATTCATTCGTACGATCCATTCTAATTCATTCGTACGATCCATTCTAATTCATTCGCACAATCCATTCAAATTCATTCGTACAATACATTCTAATTCATTCATGCGATCCATTCTAATTCATTCGCACGAATGTATCCATTCTAATTCATTCATACGATCCATTCTAATTCATTCGCACGATCCATTCTAATTCATTTGCACGATCCATTCTAATTCATTCGCTCGATCCATTCTAATTCATTCGCATGATCCATTCGAATTCATTCGTGCGATCCACTCTAATTTATTCGCACAAATGTATCCATTCTAATTCATTCATACGATGCATTCTAATTCATTCATATGATCCATTCTAACTCATTCGTACAATCCATTCCAATTCATTCACACGAATGGATCCATTCTAATTCATCCGTCCGATCCATTATAATTCATTTGCACGATCCATTCTAATTCATTCGTACGGTCCATTCTAATTCATTTGTATGATCCATTCTAATTTATTCGCATAATCCATTCTAATTCATTCACACGAATGTATCTATTCTAATTCATTCGAACGATCCATTCTAATTCATTCGTACGATCCATTCTAATTCATACGATCCATTCTAATTCATTCGTACGATGTATTCTAATTCATTCACACGATCTATTCTAATTCATTCATACGATCGATTCTAATTCATTCGTACGATCCATTATAATTCATTCGCACGAATGTATCTATTCTAATTCATTCGTACGATCCATTATAATTCATTCACACGATCCATTCTAATTCATTCATACGATCCATTCTAATTCATTCGTATGATCCATTCTAATTCATTCGCACGAATGAAACCATTCAAATTAATTCGTACAATCCATTCTAATTCATTCGCACGGTCCATTCTAATTCATTCGTACTATCCATTCTAATTCATTCGTACAATCTATTCTAATTCATTCGTACGATCCATTCTAATTTATTCGCACGAAAGTATCCATTCTAATTCATTCGTACGTTCCATTCTAATTCATTTGCATGAACCATTATAATTCATTCGTACGATCCATTCTAATTCATTCGTATGATCCACTCTAATTCATTCGTACGAATGTATCCATTCTAATTCATTCGTACGATCCATTCTAATTCATTCGCACGATCCATTCTAATTCATTCACACGATCCATTCTAATTCATTCGTACGATTTATTCTAATTCATTCGCACCAATGTATCCATTCTAATTCATTCGTACGATCCATTCTAATTCATTCGCACTATCCATTCTAATTCATTTATATGATCCATTCTAATTCATTCGTACGATCAATTTTAATTCTTTCGCACTATTATATCCTTTCTAATTCATTCATACGATCCATTCAAATTCATTCGCACGATCGATTCTAATTCATTCGTACAGTCTATTCTATTTCATTCGTACGATCCATTATAATTCATTCGCACGAAAGTATCCATTCTAATTCATTCGTACGATCCATTCTAATTCATTCGCACGATCCATTCTAATTCATTCGTACGATCCATTCTAATTCATTTGTACGATCCATTCTAATTTATTCGCATGATCCATTCTAATTCATTCGTACGATCCTTTCTAATTTATTCGTATGATCCATTCTAATTCATTAATAAGATCCATTCCAATTCATTCGTACAATTCAATCTAATTCATTCCCACGAATGTATCCATTCTAATTCATTCGTACGATCCATTCTAGTTCATTCGCACGATCCTTTCTTATTCATTCGTACGATCCTTTATAATTCATTTGTACGATCCATTCTAAATCATTCGTACGATCCATTCTAATACATTTGTACGAATATATCCATTCTAATTCATTCGTACAATCCATTCTAATTCATTCGCACGATCCATTCTACTTTATTCGTATATTCCATTCTAATTCATTCGTACGATCCATTATATTTCATTCGTACGATCCATTCTAATTCATTCGCACGAATGTATCTATTCTAATTCATTCGTACGATCCATTTTATTTCATTTGCATGATCCATTCTAATTTATTCATACGATCTATTCTAATTCATTTTTACGATCCATTCTAATTCATTCATACGATCCATTCTAATTCATTCGCACGAATACATCCATTCTTATTTATTCGTACAATCCATTCTAATTCATTCGTACGATCCATTCTAATTCATTCGTACGAATATATCCATTCTAATTCATTTGCACGATCCATTCTAATTCATTCGCATGATCCATTCTAATTCATTCGTACGATCCATTCTAATTCATTCGCACGAATGCATCCATTCTAATTCAATCGTACGATTCATTCTAATTCATTCGCACGATCCATTCTAATTCATTCGTACGATCCATTCTAATTCATTCGTACAATCCATAATAATTCATTCGCACGAATGTATCCATTCTAATTCATTCATACGATCCAATCTAATTCAATCGCACAATCCATTCTAATTCATTCATACGATCCATTCTAATTTATTTGTACGATCCATTCTAACTCATTCGTACGATTCATTCTAATTTATTCGCACAATCCATTCTAATTCATTCGTACGATCCATTCTAATTTATTTGTACGATCCATTCTAACGCATTCGTACGATCCATTCTAATTCATTCACACGAATGTATCCACTCTAATTCATTCTTATGATCTATTCTAATTCATTCGCATGATCAATTCTAATTCAATCGTACGATCCATTCTAATTCATTCGTACGTTCCATTCTAATTCATTCGCATATATCCATTCTAATTCATTCGAACAATCCATTCTAATTCATTCATACGATCCATTCTAATTCATTCGTACGATCTATTCTAATTCATTCGCACGAATGGATCCATTCTAATTCATTCGTACGTTCGATTCTAATTCATTCAAACGATCCATTCTAATTCATTCGTACGATCCATTCTAAATCATTCATACGATCCATTCTAATTGATTCATTCGCACGAATGGAACCATTCTAATTTTGTACGATCCATTCTAATTCATTCGCACGATCCATTCTAATTCATTCATACGATCTATTCTAATTTATTCATACCATCCATTCTAATTCATTCGCACGAATGTATCCATTCTAATTCGTTTGTACGATCTAATCTAATTCATTCGTCCGATCCATTCTAATTCATTCATACGATCCATTCTAATTCATTCGTACGATCCATTCTAATTCATTCATACGATCCATTCTAATAGATTCATACGATCCATTCTAATTTATTCGTACGATCCATTCTAATTTATTCGTACGATCCATTCTAATTCATTCATACGATCCATTTTAATTCATTAACACGAATGTATCCATTCTAATTCATTCGTACGATCTATTCTAATTCATTCGCACGATCTATTCTAATTCATTCGTATGATCCATTCTAATTTATTCGTACGATCCATTCTAATTTATTCGCACGAAAGTATCCATTCTAATTCATTCGTACGATCCATTCTAATTCATTCGCACGATCCATTCTAATTCTTTCGTACGATCCATTCTAATTCATTCATACGATACATTCTAACTCATTCGCACGAATGTTTCCATTCTAATTCATTCGCACAATCCATTCTAATTAATTCGCACGATCCATTCTAATTCATTCGTACAATCTATTCTATTTCATTTGCACGAATGTATCCATTTTAATTCATTCGTACGATTCATTCTAATTTATTCACACGATCCATTCTAATTCATTCGTACGATCCATTCTAATTCATTCAGACGATCCATTTTAATTCTTTCGCACGAATGTATCCATTCTAATTCATTACTACGATCCATTCAAATTAATTCGCATGATCCATTCTAATTCATTCGTACGATCCATTCTAATTCATTCGCACGATCCATTCTAATTCATTCGTACGATTCATTCTAATTCATTCGTACGATCCATTCTTATTCATTCGCACGAATGTATCTATTCTATTTTATTCGTACGATCTATTCAAATTCATTAGCACGATCGAAGCTAATTTATTCGTACGATCCATTCTAATTCATTCGTATGATCCATTCTAATTCATTCGCACGAAACTATCCATTCTAGTTCAGTCATACGATCCATTCTAATTCATTCACACGATCCATTCTAATTCATTCGTACGATCCATTCTAATTTATTCGCACGAATGTTTCCATTCTAATAATTTCGCTCGAATGTATCTATTCTAATTCATTCGTACGATCCATTCTAATTCATTCGTATGATCCATTCTAATTCATTTGTACTATCCAATCTAATTCATTCGTATGAATGTATCCATTCTAATTCATTCGTCTGATCCATTCTAATTCATTCGTACAATCAATTATAATTCATTCGTACGATCCATTCTAATTCATTCGCACGATCTATTCTAATTCATTCGTACGATCCATTCTAATTCATTCGTACAATCCATTCTAATTCATTTGCACGAATTTATCTATTTTAATTCATTCGTACTATCCATTCTAATTCATTCGCATGAATGTATCCATTCTAATTCATTTGTACGATCCAATCTAATTCATTCGTACGATCCATTCTAATTCATTCACACGATCCATTCTAATTCATTCATACGATCCATTCTAATTCATTCGTACAATCCATTCTAATTCATTCGTATGATCCATTCTAATTCATTCGTACGATCCAATCTAATTCTTTCGCACGAATGTATCCATCCGAATTCATTCGTACGATCCACTCAAATTCATTCGCACGATCCATTCTAATTCATTCGTACGATCCATTCTAATTCATTCGTACGAAGGTATCCATTCTAATTCATTCGTACGATCCATTCTAATTCATTCGTATGATCCATTCTAATTCATTCATACTATCCAATCTATTTTATTCGCATGAGTGTATCCATTCTAAATCATTCGTACGATCTATTCTAATTCATTCGTACAATCCATTATAATTCATTCGTACGATCGATTCTAATTCATACGCACGATCGATTCCATTTCATTCGTACGATCTATTCTAATTCATTTGCACGAATGTATCAATTCTAATTCATTCGTACTATCCATTCTAATTCATTCGCATGAATGTATCCATTCTAATTCATTCGTACTATCCATTCTAATTCATTCGTACGATCCATTCTAATTCATTCGCACGAATGTATCCATTCTAATTTATTCGTACGATCCATTCTAATTCATTCATACAATCCACTGTAATTCATTCGTACGTTCCATTCTAATTCACTCGTACGATCTATTCTAATTCATTCGCACGAACGGATTCATTCTAATTCATTTGTATGATCCATTCTAATACATTCTCACGATCCTTTCTAATTCATTCGTACTATCCATTCTAATTCATTCGTACGATCCATTCTAATTCATTTGTACGAATGTATCCATTCTAATTCATTCGCACGATCCATTCAAATTCATTCGTACGATCCATTTTAATTCATTCGTACGATCCACTCTAATTCATTCTTACCATCCATTATGATTCATTCGCACGAATGTATCCATTCTAATTCAATCGTACGATCCATTTTAATTCATTCACACGATCCATTCTAATTCATTCGTACAATCCATTCTAATTCATTCGCACGAATGTATCCATTCTAATTCATTCGTACGATCCTTTCTAATTCACTCGTACGATCCATTCTAATTCATTCGTACGATCCATTCTAATTCTTTCACACGAATGTATCCATTCTATTTCATTCGTACGATCCATTCAAATACATTAGCACAATCCATTCTAATTCATTCGTATGATCCATTCTAATTCATTCGTACGATCCATTCTAATTCATTCGCATGAAAGCATCCATTCTAATTCATTCGTACGATCCATTCTAATTCATTTGCACAATCCATTCTAATTCATTCTTACGATCCATTGTAATTCATTCGCACGAATGTATCCATTCTAATTTATTCGTACGATCCATTCTAATTCATTCGCACGATCCATTCTAATTCATTCGTATGATCCATTCTAATTCATTCGTACGAACCATTATAATTCATTCACACGAATATATCCATTCTTATTCATCTGTACGATCCATTCTAATTCATTTGCACTATCCATTCTAATTCATTCGTACGATCCATTCTAACTCATTCGTACGATCCATTCTAATTCATTAATAAGATCCATTCTAATTCATTCGTATGATTCATTCTAATTCATTCGCACGAATGTATGAATTCTAATTCATTCGTACGATCCATTCTATTTCAATCGCACGATCTATTCCAATTCATTCGTACGATCCATTCTAATTCATTCCTACAATCCATTCTAATTCATTCGCCCGAATGTATCCATTCTGATTCATTCGTACGATCCATTCTAATTCATTCGCACGATCCATTCTAATTCATTCGTAAGATCTATTCTAATTCATTCGTATGATCCATTCTAATTCATTCGCACGCTCCATTCTAATTCATTCATACGATCCATTCTAATTTATTCGCACGAATGTATCCATTCTAAATCATTCGTACAATCCATTCTAATTCATTCGCACAATCCATTCTAATTTATTCGTACAATCCATTCTAATTCTTTCGTACAATCCATTATAATTCATTCACACGAATATAACCATTCTAATTCATTCGTACGTTCCATGCTAATTCATTTGCACGATCCATTCTAATTCATTCGTACGATCCATTCTAATTCATTCGTACGATCCATTCTAATTCTTTAATAAGATCCATTCTAATTCGTTCGTAAGATTCATTCTAATTCATTCGCACGATTGTATCAATTCTAATTCATTCGTACGATCCATTCTAATTCATTCGCACGATCTATTCCAATTCATTCATACGATTCATTCTAATTCATTCGTACGATCCATTCTAATTCATTCGTAGGATCCATTTTAATTCATTCGCTCGAATGTATCTATTCTGATTCATTCGTACGATCCATTCTAATTCATTCGCACGATCCATTCTTATTCATTCGTACGATCCATTCTAATTCATTCGTACGATCCATTCTAATTCATTCGGACGAATGTATCCATTCTAATTCATTCGTACAATTCATTCTAATTCATTCACACGATCCAATCTAATTCATTCGTACGATCCATTCTAATTCATTCACACGAATGTATCCATTCTTATTCATTCGTACGATCCATTCGAATTCATTCGCACGATCCATTCTAATTCATTCGTACGATCCATTCTAATTCATTCGTACGATCCATTCTAATTCATTCGCATGATCCATTCTAATTCATTCGTACGATCCATTCTAATTCATTCGTACGATCCATTCTAATTCATTCGCACGATCCATTCAAATTTATTCATACAATCCATTCTAATTCATTCATGCGATCCATTCTAATTCATTCGCACGAATGTATCCATTCTAATTCATTCGCACGATCCATTCTAATTCATTCGCACGATCCATTCTAATTCATTCGCTCGATCTATTCTAATTCATTCGCATGATCCATTCTAATTCATTCGTGCGATCCACTCAAATTTATTCGAACAAATATATCCATTCTAATTCATTCGTACGATCCACTCTAATTCATTCATATGATCCATTCTAACTCATTCGTACAATCCTTTCTAATTCATTCACACGAATGTATCCATTCTAATTCATCTGTACGATCCATTCTAATTCATTTGCACGATTCATTCTAATTCATTCGTACGGTCCATTCTAATTCATTCGTACGATCCATTCTAATTTATTCGCACAATCCATTCTAATTCATTCACACGAATGTATCTATTCTAATTCATTCGAACGATCCATTCTAATTCATTCGTACGATCCATTCTAATTCATACGATCCATTCTAATTCATTCGTACGATGTATTCTAATTCATTCACACGATCTATTCTTATTCATTCATACGATCCATTCTAATTCATTCGTACGATCCATTATAATTCATTCGCACGAATGTATCTATTCTAATTCATTCGTACGATCCATTATAATTCATTCACACGATCCATTCTAATTCATTCATACGATCCATTCTAATTCATTCGTATGATCTATTCTAATTCATTCGCACGAATGAAACCATTCAAATTAATTCGTACAATCCATTCTAATTCATTCGCACGGTCCATTCTAATTCATTCGTACTATCCATTCTAATTCATTCGTACAATCCATTCTAATTCATTCGTACGATCCATTCTAATTTTTTCGCACGAAATTATCCATTCTAATTCATTCGTACGTTCCATTCTAATTCATTCGCATGATCCATTATAATTCATTCGTACGATCCATTCTAATTCATTCGTACGATCCACTCTAATTCATTCGTACGAATGTATCCATTCTAATTCATTCGTACGATCCATTCTAATTCATTCGCACGATCCATTCTAATTCATTCGCCCGATCCATTCTAATTTAGTCGTACGATTTATTCTAATTCATTCGCACCAATGTATCCATTCTAATTCATTCGTACGATCCATTCTAATTCATTCGCACTATCCATTCTAATTCATTCGTACGATCCATTCTAATTCATTCGTACGATCCATTTTATTTCTTTCGCACTAATGTATCCTTTCTAATTCATTCGTACGATCCATTCAAATTCATTCGCACAATCCATTCTAATTCATTCGTACAATCTATCCAATTTCATTCGTACGATCCATTATAATTCATTCGCACGAAAGTATCCATTCTAATTCATTCGTACGATCCATTCTAATTCATTCGCACGATCCATTCTAATTCATTCGTACGATCCATTCTAATTCATTTGTACGATCCATTCTAATTTATTCGCATGATCCATTCTAATTCATTCGTACGATCCTTTCTAATTTATTCGTATGATCCATTCTAATTCTTTAATAAGATCCATTCTAATTCATTCATACAATTCATTCTAATTCATTCCCACGAATGTATCCATTCTAATTCATTCGTATGATCCATTCTAGTTCATTCGCATGATCCTTTCTAATACATTCGTACGATCCTTTATAATTCATTTGTACGATCCATTCTAAATCATTCGTACGATCCATTCTAATACATTCGTACGAATATATCCATTCTAATTCATTCGTACGATCCATTCTAATTCATTCGCACGATCCATTCTAATTTATTCGTATATTCCATTCTAATTCATTCGTACGATCCATTCTATTTCATTCGTATGATCCATTCTAATTCATTCGCACGAATGTATCTATTCTAATTCATTCGTATGATCAATTTTAATTCATTCGCACGATCCATTCTAATTTATTTATACGATCTATTCTAATTCATTTTTACGATCCATTCTAATTCATTCATACGATACATTCTAATTCATTTGCACGAATGCATCCATTCTTATTTATTCGTACAATCCATTCTAATTCATTCGTACGATCCATTCTAATTCATTCGTACGAATGTATCCATTCTAATTCATTTGCACGATCCATTCTAATTCATTCGCATGATCCATTCTAATTCATTCGTACGATCCATTCTAATTCATTCGCACGAATGCATCCATTCTAATTCAATCGTACGATTCATTCTAATTCATTCGCACGATCCATTCTAATTCATTCGTATGATCCATTCTAATTCATTCGTACAATCCATAATAATTCATTCGCACGAATGTATCCATTCTAATTCATTCATACGATCCAATCTAATTCAATCGCACAATCCATTCTAATTCATTCATACGATCCATTCTAATTTATTCGTACGATCCATTCTAATTCATTCGTATGATCCATTACTATGATCCATTCTAATTCATCCGCACGAAAGTATCCATTCTAATTCATTCGTACGATCCATTCTAATTCATGCGGACGATCCATTCTAATCCATTCGTACGATCCTTTCAAATTCATTCATACGATCTATTCAAATTCATTCGCAAGAATGTATCCATTCTAATTCATTCGTACGATCCAATCTAATTCATTCGTACGATCCATTCTAATACATTCGCACGATCCATTCTAATTCATTCGCACGATCCATTCTAATTCATTCTTACGATCTATTCTAAATCATTCGCACGATCCTTTCTAATTCATTCGTACGATCCATTCTAATTGATTCGTACGAGACGAATGAATTAGGGGAGAATGAGCTCTGCTAGGGTTTTGGAACCTTTGGGGGTTTCCCCCCCGTTGGTTGATGGCCGGCAAATGTCTCCAAGATCTGCTGTTCTTTCCTCATCACCATTTGCTAAATCTTCTTCCTGGGCTGCTCTTTTTCGAGAATCAACAAAACCAACTCCTATGGTCCCAGGTTTTATAGAACCATCTATTATTGAAGGTCGAATAGGGGTGGAGTTGACGAAGGAGGAGATTGAAGTGGGTTCAGATAACTGGAGGAGAACTCTTATTGGAAATCTAATGGGGAAGAAGCCTTTTTATAAATCTTTGAGAGGTTTTTTGCTCAGATTATGGAGATGCAAAGGTTTTATCTCTATGTCCCCTTTGGAAAATGGTTTGCTGGTGTTCAAGTTCTCTCTTGAAGATGATTTTAACCGAATCCTTCATGGAGGTCCATGGGATTTTGAAGGAAGACCTCTGTTTTTATTGGAATGGCATTCCGGAATGAAGCTTGAACCACGGAATTTTACTTCGATTCCAGTTTGGGTAAGATTTCCAAACCTTCCTTTAGAGTGCTATTCGGAGATAAATCTAAACAAGATTGGTAGTGCTATTGGTAAGCCTCTGAAGTTTGATGAATTAACAATCTCTAGAAGGAAGATAGATTATGCTAGAATGTGCATTGAGGTTTCCAAAGATTCAAAACTTCCAAATTCTATACCTATCTCTTTTGCTGGTATGTTTGTATTTGAACAAATGGTTCGCTATGAATGGATACCTCTGATATGCACCACCTGCTCGACTTTTGGTCACAATGAAAAAGCCTGCCCTGTTCTTAAAGATGCTGATAGAAATACAATGGAGAAAAAGATATGGATTCCTAAAAGTATCAAAACAAACTCAAATGTGAGACTGGAGGACTCCCTTGGAGTTCAAAAGATTAATCCGAATGCAGTGGATTTAGGTAAAATTTCAAGCATTCCAAGTAAGCTTCCTCAAGCTGAGCATAATCAGATCTCTAATTCCTTTGCAGTACTAAGCATGGAAGAGCAGGAATTCGAAGGAGCAGGACTTAAAGCTATAGATCTGGATGAGGAGAAGGCTGCATTTGATAATACAATATTGGGAAATATAACTCAGAGGCAGATGGATACAGATTTAGCTTTTACGGTGAAGAATTCAAATTCTGACATTACTACAGATCCAGTTAATATAGTGCAATTTGAGACATTGAAGCAATGCGAAGAGGAGACTGAGGGTCCTGATCTCTCTTTACAGGAGGACTCTCTTGGAGTTCATAAGATTAATCCAAATGAAGTGGTTTTATGTCAACCTTCAAGCAATTCTAGTAAGCTTCCTCAAGCTGAGCATATTCAGACCTTCAATTCCTTTGTAGAACTAAATACTGAAGGGCAGGAAATTGAAGGAGCAGGACATATACCTATAGAACAGGCTGAGGAGGAGACTGCACTTGAGAATGCAACATTGGTAAATATAGTTCAGAAGCAGCTGGATACAGATTTAGCTGTTATTGTGGAGAAAACTAATTCTGACATCCATACAAATCCTGTTACTATAGTCCAATTTGAGCCATTGGTGCAATGTGATAAGGAGACTGGTATAATTCAGACCTCCAATTCCTTTGTAGAACTAAATACTGAAGGGCAGGAAATTGAAGGAGCATGATATATACCTATAGAACAGGCTGAGGAGGAGACTGCACTTGAGAATGCAACATTGGAAAATATAGTCCAGAAGCGGCTGGATACAGATGTAGATGTCATTGTGGAGAAAACTAATTCTGACATCCATACAAATCCTGTTACTATAGTCCAATTTGAGCCATTGGTGCAATGTGATAAGGAGAATGGTATAATTCAGACCTCCAATTCCTTTGTAGAACTAAATACTGAAGGGCAGGAAATTGAAGGAGCAGGATATATACCTATAGAACAGGCTGAGGAGGAGACTGCACTTGAGAATGCAACATTGGAAAATATAGTTCAGAAGCGGCTGGATACAGATGTAGCTATTATTGTGGAGAAAACAAATTCTGACATCCATACAAATCCTGTTACTATAGTCCAATTTGAGCCATTGGTGCAATGTGATAAGGTGACTGGTATAACCTCTCATTATCTTTTAAGAAACAAGAGGAAAATTCAGAGCAAGGAAGTAAAGCCTAAAAGTGAGGAGCAAGTCCGATCCAAAGCCAACTTGGAATATCTCCGAGCTATGAAACAATCAAATTGGGCAGGTCCAAAAACTGCATTTCAAGCTGGTAAAGAGGCAGTTAGGAAAAAAATAGTTCAGAATATCAGTCTTAAAGGACATCCTCCTCCCACAGCCCCTCTTGGTGATACTGAGGAGACAGATGACTCCTTTTCTGAGTCAGAGAATGGACTATTAGTTGGTGATGATATGGAACTTTTTACAAATACGGGCACTGATACTGTCCATACTCAATTCTTCCAATGAATGTGGGTGTATGGAATACTAGAGGCCTTAATAGCTCTGATAGATGCCAAGATGTTCAGAGTTTAATTTTCAAACATAATTTAGGAATCCTTGGTCTTGTGGAAACTAAGGTCTAGAGCACTAATCTCTCCAGAATTCAGAATTCTATCAACACTCAATGGGATATTTTGTCTAATCATCGATCTCACACAGCAGGCAGAATTATTCTTATGTGGGATCCTGGCCCAGCTGTTATGAAGTCCAGAAAGTTTTTGAAACTGATCAATTGATTCACTGCAAGGTCTTTTGGAAACAGGGTAAAAAGGGTTTTGATTTCTCAGTAATCTATGGTCAAAATGTGGATTCAGCCAGAAATTTCCTATGGAATTCCCTGATTTCAGTTGGAACTGTGATTGATAGAGCTTGGCTGGTAGCTGGTGACTTCAATGTAATCCGTACAGCAAATGAGAAACTTGGGGGTAATAATGTTCCATTTGGAGTACTAAAGAGATTCAATGAGGTTTTGGATGCTTGTGATCTCGATGATATGGCTTCTATGGGAATTTTCTACTCATGGAATAATAAAGCTGACAGCAAAAGAATTGCAGCAAAGCTTGATAGAACACTCATCAATCACCATTGGAATTTTGGGTTTCCAAACACTATAGTTAATTTTTTGAATCAAGGATCTTCTGATCATGCTCCAATGATCATCAAAATGGACATATCTTGGACTTTTGGCTCTCCCCCATTCCGTTATCTTAGTATTTGGGAGAATCAGGAGGATTTTGTTAAAGTTGTTACAGATTCTTGGGAAATACCAGCTATGGGAGATCCTATTGCCTAAGTCTGCAGTAAGCTCAAAAGACTGAAGTTAAAGCTAAAAGATTGGAATAAAAACAGCTTCAAGCATACAAATTTTCGTTGTGATAGAGCGCGTAAGAGACTGGATGAAGTTCAAACCAAGATTAACAATAATCCTCTTGATATTTCTCTTGTTTACTCAGAACGAGAAGCACTCATAGCTCTTCAAAAAGAGGAAAATATGAAAGCTGATCTTTTGCGCCTTAAATCTAGAGCTCAATGGTTATCCAAAGGGGATACTAACTCAAAATTCTTCCATGCTGCCATTCAAAATCGCAATTCGAGAAGCAGAATTTATAGAATTGAAAAAGTTGATGGCCAGGAATTAACAAATCCGGAGGATATTAAGAATGAAGGTATAGATTACTTCTCTAAACTTTTTAGATATACCAAAGGAGTCTCTTTGAGCTGCAATAACATACCTAAACTTCAAGATGCTCAAGCAGAAGAGTTATGCAATCCTTTTACTGATGAAGAAATTCAAAATGTCATCCACAATTCATCCTCAGACAAGGCCCCAGGTGCTGATGGTTTCTCAGCTTCATTTTTTATCAAATTCTGGGTAGTCATTAAGGAAGATATAACGGATATGGTTCGTTTCTTTCAAAAATATCCAAGCAGAATTTCCTCCCTAAATCATACCTTGATTGCACTCATTCGCAAAGAGGATCAGCCTACAAGTTTTGCAGGATACAGACCTATCTCCCTTTGTAATTTCACTTACAAGATTATATCCTCAATTCTAGCTAGCAGGTTGAAGAAAGTGATATCTCATTTGATAGCTGAAAATCAGATGGCTTATATCAATGGCAGGCTCATTCAAGATGCAATAATGTTGGCACATGAATTGATCAACAAGTTTCATTCGAATCAAGGGAAACCCAGAATGTGTCTCAAAATTGATCTTAAAAAGGCTTTTGATTCGGTAAATCATACTTTTATCCTCCAGGTATTTGAGTCTATGAACTTCCCCAAAATTTGGATACAGTGGATCAAATGTTGCATATCTACAGCGAAATTCTCTATATTGATAAATGGAGCAGCTGCTGGATACTTTCCTGGTGAAACAGGCATCAGGCAGGGAGACCCTCTCTCCCCTTATCTGTTTGTTATCACAATGAACATCCTCTCTTCTCTTATCCTTGAAGCTACAGAGAAGAAAGAAATTTCAGTACCTTCTTTGGGCAACACCTCAATTTCTCACCTAGCTTATGCAGATGATTTGCTAGTTTTTTGTCATGCAGATACAAATTCAGCCTTTCATCTTAAGCAAGTTCTATCTACTTTCAAAAGTCAATCGGGGCTAGATGTCAATCTCAACAAATCGAAGATTTATTTCAGCAAAACTGCAGAATGTAAACAACAAATTCTGAACATTATGGGCTTTGAAGAATCACAACTCCCCATCAAATATCTGGGACTTCCTTTAGTCTCCAAAAGGTTAAAGCATTCTGATTGTCAAAGTCTAATTGATATGATCAGATTAAAGATTGGATCTTGGAGCAGAAACTTCCTTTCTCTTGCGGGTAGAGTGGAACTAATAAGATCAGTTCTAAACTCTTTGCACATTTATTGGTCAGGAATATTTTTCTTCCCCAAAGCTTTGATTAAGGAAATTGAAAGAATTTTTAGTAGATTCCTCTGGAGTGGCCCTTCTCTTTCAAAGAAAATTGTGCCCATTGCTTGGAAACATATTTCTCTTCCAAAATCTGAAGGGGGTCTTGGGCTTAGAGACTTATGCACATGGAATATTGCAGCTCTTTATGGGTTAGATGGGTGAAGAGTAAATATTTGAAGCATGATAGTATATGGGACTGCAAGGTGAGCTCTACTGCTTCGGGAATTTGGAAAGGTATTCTACATATTAGAAATTTAATCAAACCCCTTATTTACACTGTTGTTGGCAATGGAGCGATGACTAATTTCTGGTATGATTCCTGGCTTCCACAAGGACGTTTGGTGGACCTTTTTAGTGAGAGAGATATCTATGATTTAGGTATGGGAAAGGACATTACAGTCAGCAACTTTATTCATAACGGCAAATGGATACTTCCAACTCCAACTTCTGCTAACCTTATTGAAATATTCAACATGATCTCTCAACACCGTATACATAGTGGCTCTGACTTGGTGGTTTGGAAACCCTCGTCAGATGGTATCTTCAACATCAAAACAGCTTGGAATGAAATCAGGTACCGTAGACCAAAATTTGCAGAAGCTAAATGGATTTGGCACAAATGCAAAGTTGAAAGGCATGCATTTTGTTTATGGAGAGCAGTGAAAAACAAGTTACTGACTTGTGATAAGCTTCACAAAAGAGGATTGCAGGTGCATGCATTATGCACGTTATGTTGGTCAGCTAGTGAATGTCATGAACACCTATTCTTTGAATGCTCTTACTCTAGTTGGATTTGGAGATCCGTTCTTTCTAGAATGGGAATTAAAGCTAGCAGACTTGGTAGTCTCAAGGAGGAGATCGGAAGACTAAATTCCAAATTCCATGGCAAAGGTATGATTGCAACCATAGCTAAGATTGCGACAGGATGTGTTGTTTATTATCTGTGGGAAGAAAGAAACAAACGTATATTTGAGCATTCTACCAGACACAAAAGGTTGCTACTTGCCTTGATTACTCGTGATGTTTATATTAGAATTTCCACTGCTCAACTTTGTGATATAGATACTCATGAGAACAGAATTATAGTAGCAAAGTGGGGATGTTTCTTTGCTCCAATCAACACTAGTAGTCAGCAAATCACATGGAGAAAGCCAGAGAATGAGTGGATGAAACTTAATACAAATGGAGCCCTCACATCGGATAATGCAGGGGTTGGTGGCATTTTTCGTAATAGTGAAGGTACAGCTATTAAAGCCTATTATGGTAATTCCGGATATAAAGATATTCTCAATGTTGAATTGGAATCCATTGAATTTGGCATCAATATGGCAATTGAGATGCATATATCTCAATTGTGGATAGAATCAGACTCTTTGATTGCTGTACATAGTATTAATGGAGATTGCTCTATACCTTGGACTACTCGGCAGCAAGTCCTAAGTATCCGAAGTCAAATGGGAAAATTCTCAAGAGTGCAGGTTTCACACATTTGGCGAGAAGGAAATCAACCGGCTGATATACTGTCCAAGATGGGTCTCTATGAAAATATTGTTACTCCTCTCTATCCGGATGCTTTCAAGGAAAATTTGAGAATTGCTATTGAGAACAACAAGGCTAGCAGAAGCTTCGATAGGGATTGCTAAAATCCTGTTTCTGATATGGTTGTATTGTGAGGGTTGGGAATGTATTTTTTCTTTCTTTTCTTCTCTCTGATGCCTTATTATAAAAGGCTAGAGCTGTAATTGGTTTTGTTTTTCATTTTCAAGGGGCGGGGTCCCCAATAAAATCCCCGTAGCTTTGATTTAAAAAAAAAAAAAAAAATTGATTCGTACGATCCATTCTAATTAATTCATCCGATCCATTCTAATTCATTTGCACAAATGTATCTATTCTAATTCATTCTTACGATCCATTCTAATTCATTCGCACGATCCATTCTAATTCATTCGTATGATCCATTCTAATTCATTCGCACGAATGTATCCATTCTAATTCATTTGTATGATCCATTCTAATTCATTCACACGATCTATTCTAATTCATTCGTACGATCAATTCTAATTCATTCGTACGATCCATTCTAATTCATTCGTACGATCCATTCTAATTCATTCACACGATCCATTCTAATTCATTCGCTTAATCCATTCTAATTCATTCGTACGATCCATTCTAATTCATTCGTACGATCCATTCTAATTCATTATCACGAATGTATCCATTCTAATTTATTCATATGATACATTCTAATTCATTCGCACGATCTTTTCTAATTCATTCGTACGATCCATTCTAATTCATTCGTACGATCCATTCTAATTGATTCACATGAATGTTTCCATTCTAATTCATTCGTACGATCCATTTTAATACATTCGCACGATACATTCTAATTCATTCGTACGATCCATACTAATTCATTCGTACGATCCATTCTAATTCATTCGCACGAATGTATCCATTCTAGTTCATTCGTACGATCCATTCTAATTCATTCGTACGATCCATTCTAATTCAATCGTACTATCCAATCTAATTCATTCACATGAATGTATCCATTCTAATTTATTCGTACGATTCATTCTAATTCATTCGTACGATCCATTCTAATTCAATTGCACGATCCATTCTAATTCATTCGTACGATCCATACTAATTCATTCATACGATCCATTCTAATTCATTCGTACAATCCATTCTAATTCATTCGCACGAATGTATCCATTCTAGTTCATTCGTATGACCCATTCTAATTCATTCATACGATCCATTCTAATTCATTCGTATGATCCATTCTAATTCATTCGTATTATCCATTCTAATTCATTCGCATGAATGTTTTCATTGTAATTCATTCATACGATCCATTCTAATTCAATCGCATGATCCATTCTAATACATTCGGACGATCCATTCTAATTCATTCGTACGATCAATTAATTCTAATTCATTCGTACGATCCAATCTAATTCTTTCGCACGAATATATCCATCATAATTCATTCGTATGATCCATTCAAATTCATTCGCATGATCCATTCTAATTCATTCGTACGATCCATTCTAATTCATTCACACGAATGTATCCATTCTAATTCATTCGTACGATCCATTCTAATTTATTCATATGATCCATTCTAATTCATTCGTACGATCCATTCTAATTCATTAGTACGATCTATTCTAATTCATTCGCACGATCCATTCTAATTCATTCGTACGATCCATTCTAATTCATTCGTACCATCCACACTAATTCATGCGTATGATCCATTCTATTTCATTCGTACTATCCATTCTAATTTATTCGGACGAATGTATCCATTCTAATTCATTTGTACGTTCCATTCTAATTCATTCGCATGATCCATTCTAATTCATTCGTACGATCCATTCTAATTCATTCGTATGATCCATTCTAATTCATTCGTACGATCCATTCTAATGCATTCGCACGAATGTATCCATTCTAATTCATTCGTACGATTCATTCTAATTCATTCGCACGATCCATTCTAAGTCATTCATACGATACATTCTAATTCATTCGCAAAAAAGTATCCATTCGAATTTATTCCTACGATCCATTATAATTCATTCGCACGATCCATTCTAATTCATTCTTATGATCCATTCTAATTCATTCGTACGATCCATTCTAATTCATTTGTACGATCCTTTCTAATTCATTCATACGATCCATTCTAATTCTTTCGCACGAATGTATCGATTCTATTTCATTCGTACGATCCATTCAAATTCATTCATACGATCCATTCTAATTCTTTCACACGAATGTATCCATTCTATTTTATTCGTACGATCCATTCAAATTCATTCGCATGATCTATTCTAATTCATTCGTACGATCCATTCTAATTCATTCGTACGATCCTTTCTAATTCATCCGCATGAAATTATCCGTTCTAATTCATTCGTACGATCCATTCTAATTCATTCACACGATCCATTCTAATTCATTTATACGATCCATTCTAATTCATACTGTAACATCCGTCCCAAACACACAAGATATTGTCCGCTTTGCCCGTGCCCGCACGAGAACTTCCCAGGGAGGTCACCCATCCTGGTACTACTCTCGCCCGAGCACGCTTAACTATGGAGTTCTTACGAAATCCGTAGCGGCGCACGGTTTTAAAACGCGTCTTGGCAGGAAAGGTGGTGAGCCCCCAAACACAAGATATTGTCCTCTATTGGTCTCTTGGGTACTCGAACCCTCAACCTCAAGGTTTTGCACTAGCATGGTTACCATCGAACCACCTAGAACGCGTCTTCTATGTTCGGGAGGGGAAATTATATAACTAGCTCAGGATCTCCTTCTCTCCAGGCGATGTGGGGCTAACTCATGGCCTTGTACACCTCACCTCACCTCACCTCACCTCATCCATCTTGGCATTCCCGCCTCAGGAGTCTTGGCTCTTGGCTATTGGCCTAATGGATCTTGGTCGTCACAATCCACCCCCCTTAGGGCTACATGTCCTCGTGTAGGGTTAGACCCCCCCATCCCGAGGAGAACCAGCTCTGATACCATTTTGTAACATCCGTCCCAAACACACAAGATATTGTCCACTTTGTCCGTGCCCGCACGAGAACTTCCCAGGGAGGTCACCCATCCTGGTACTACTCTCGCCCGAGCACGCTTAACTACGGAGTTCTTACGAAATCCATAGCGGCGCACGGTTTTAAAACGCGTCTTGGCAGGAAAGGTGGTGAGCCCCCAAACACAAGATATTGTCCTCTATTGGTCTCTTGGGTACTCGAACCCTCAACCTCAAGGTTTTGCACTAGCATGGTTACCATCGAACCACCTAGAACGCGTCTTCTATGTTTGGGAGGGGAAATTATATAACTAGCTCAGGATCTCCTTCTCTCCAGGCGATGTGGGGCTAACTCATGGCCTTGTACACCTCACCTCACCTCACCTCACCTCATCCATCTTGGCATTCCCGCCTCAGGAGTCTTGGCTTTTGGCTATTGGCCTATTGGATCTTGGTCGTCACAATAATTGTGACGACCAAGATCCAATAGGCCATTAGCCAAGAGCCAAGACTCCTGAGGCGGGAATGCCAAGATGGATAAGGTGAGGTGAGGTGAGGTGAGGTGTACAAGGCCATGAGTTAGCCCCACATCGCCTGGAGAGAAGGAGATCCTGAGCTAGTTATATAATTTCCCCTCCCAAACATAGAAGACGCGTTTTAAAGCCGTGCGCTGCTACGGATTTCGTAAGAACTCCGTAGTTAAGCGTGCTCGGGCGAGAGTAGTACCAGGATGGGTGACCCCCTGGGAAGTTCTCGTGCGGGCACGGGCAAAGCGGACAAAATCTTGTGTGTTTGGGGCGGATGTTACAAAATGGTATCAGAGCTGGTTCTCCTCGGGATGGGGGGGTCTAACCCTACACGAGGACGTGTAGCCCTAAGGGGGGTGGATTGTGACGACCAAGATCCAATAAGCCAATAGCCAAGAGCCAAGACTCCTGAGGCGGGAATGCCAAGATGGATGAGGTGAGGTGAGGTGAGGTGAGCTGTACAAGGCCATGAGTTAGCCCCACATCGCCTGGAGAGAAGGAGATCCTGAGCTACTTATATAATTTCCCCTCCCAAACGTAGAAGACGTGTTTTAAAACTGTGCGCCGCTACGGAATTCGTAAGAACTCCGTAGTTAAGCGTGCTCGGGCGAGAGTAGTACGAGGATGGGTGACCTCCCTGGGAAGTTCTTATGCGAGCACGGGCAAAGCGGACAATATCTTGTGTGTTTGGGGCGGATGTTACAAAATGGTATCAGAGCCGGTTCTCCTCGGGATGGGAGGGGTCTAACCCTACACGAGGACGTGTAGCCCTAAGGGGGTGGATTATGACGACCAAGATCCAATAGGCCAATAGCCAAGAGCCAAGACTCCTGAGGTGGGAATGCCAAGATGGATGAGGTGAGGTGAGGTGAGGTGAGGTGTACAAGGCCATGAGTTAGCCCCACATCGCCTGGAGAGAAGGAGATCCTGAGCTAGTTATATAATTTCCCCTCCCAAACATAGAAGACGCGTTTTAAAGCCGTCCACCGCTACGGATTTCGTAAGAACTCCGTAGTTAAGCGTGCTCGGGCGAGAGTAGTACCAGGATGGGTGACCCCCTGGGAAGTTCTCGTGCGGGCACGGGCAAAGCGGACAAAATCTTGTGTGTTTGGGGCGGATGTTACAAAATTTTGTAACATGTTTTAAAACGCGTCTTCTATGTTTGGGAGGGGAAATTATATAAGTAGCTCAGGATCTCCTTCTCTCCTGTCAATGTGGGGCTAACTCATGGCCTTGTACACCTCACCTCACCTCACCTCACCTCATCCATCTTGGCATTCCCGCCTCAGGAGTTTTGGCTCTTGGCTATTGGCCTATTGGATCTTGGTCGTCACAATCCACCCCCCTTAGGGCTACACGTCCTCGTGTAGGGTTAGACCTGCCCATCCCGATGAGAATCGGCTCTGATACCATTTTGTAACATCCGCCCCAAACACACAAGATATTGTCCGCTTTGCCCATGCCCGCACGAGAACTTCCCAGGAAGGTCACCCATTCTGGTACTACTCTTGCCCGAGCACGCTTAACTACGGAGTTCTTACGAAATCCGTAGCGGCGCACGGTTTTAAAACGAGTCTTCTATGTTTGGGAGGGGAAATTATATAAGTAGCTCAGGATCTCCTTCTCTCCTGGCGATGTGGGGCTAACTCATGGCCTTGTACACCTCACCTCACCTCACCTCACATCATCCATCTTGGCATTCCCGCCTCAGGAGTCTTGGCTCTTGGCTATTGGGCTATTGGATCTTGGTCGTCACACATACCCACGAATGTATCCATTCTAATTCATTCGTACGATCCATTCTAATTCATTCGCACGATCCATTCAAATTTATTCGTACGAACCATTCTTATTCATTCGTACGATCTATTATAATTCATTAGCACGAATTTATTCATTCTAATTCATTCGTACGATCCATTCTAATTCATTTACACGATCCTTTCTAATTCATTTGTACGATCCATTCTAATTCATTCGTACGATCCATTCTAATTTATTAATATTTTCCTTTCTAATTCATTCATACGATCCATTCTAATTCATTCGTACAATCCATACTAATTCATTCGCACGAATGTATCCATTCTAGTTCATTCGTATGATCCATTCTAATTCATTCGTACGATCCATTCTAATTCATTCGTATGATCCATTCTAATTCATTCGTACTATCCATTCTAATTCATTCGCATGAATGTATCCATTCCAAGTCATTCATACTATCCAATCTAATTCATTCGTACGATCCATTCTAATTCATTAGCACGATCCATTCTAATTCATTCGAACGATTCATTCTAATTCATTCGTACGATCCAATCTAATTCTTTCGCACGAATATATCCATCCTAATTCATTCGTACGATCCATTCAAATTCATTCGCACGATCTATTCTAATTCATTCGTATGATCCATTCTAATTCATTCGCATGAATGTATCTATTCTAATTCATTCGTACGATTTATTCTAATTCATTCATACGATCTATTCTAATTCATTCGTACGATCCATTCTAATTCATTCGTACGATCCATTCTAATTCATTCGCACGAATGGATCCATTCTAATTCATTTGTACGATCCATTCTAACACATTTGCACGATCCTTTTTAATTCATTCATACGATCCATTCAAATTCATTCGTACAATCCATTCTAATTCATTCGTACAAATGTATCCATTCTAATTCATTCGCACGATCCATTCTAATTCATTCGTACCATCCACTCTAATTCATTGATACGATCCATTCTAATTCATTCGTACCAGCCATTCAAATTCATTCGCACGAATGTATCCATTCAAATTCATTCATACGTTCCATTCTAAGTCATTAGCACGATCCATTCTAATTCATTTATACGATTTATTCTAATTTATTTGCACGATCCATTCTAGTTCAATCGTACGATCCATTCTAATTCATTCGTACGATCCATTCTAATTCATTCGCACCAAAGTACCCATAATAATTCATTCCTACAATCCATTATAATTCATTTGGATGATCCATTCTAATTCATTCGTACGATCCATTCAAATTCATTCGCACGAATGTGTCCATTCTAATTCATTCGTATGATCCATTCTAATTCATTAGTACGATCCATTGAAATTCATTCGCATGAATGTATCCATTCTATTTCATTCGTACGATCCATTCAAATTCATTCACACGATCCATTCTAATTCATTCGTACGATCCATTCTAATTCATTCGTACGATCCTTTCTAATTCATTCGCATGAAAGTATCCATTCTAATTCATTCGTACGATCCATTCTAATTCATTCACACGATCCATTCTAATTCATTCGTACGATTCATTCTAATTCATACGCACGAATGTATCCATTCTAATTCATTTGTACGATCCATTCTAATTCATTCGCACGATCCATTCTAATTTATTCATACGATCCATTCTAATTCATTCGTACGCTCCATTATAATTCATTCGCACGAATATATCCATTCTAATTCATTCGTACGATCCATTCTAATTCATTTGTACGATCCATTCTAATTCATTCGTACTATCCACTCTAATTCATTAGTACGATCTATTATACTTTATTAATAATATCCATTCTAATTCATTCGTATGATTCATTCTATTTCATTCGCACGAATATATGAATTCTAATTCATTCGTACGATCCATTCTAATTCATTCGCACGATCTATTCCAATTCTTTCGTACGATCCATTCTAATTCATTCGTACGATCCATTCTAATTATTTCGTACGATCAATTCTAATTCATTCGCATGAATGTATAAATTCTAATTCGTTCGTACGATCCATTTTAATAAATTTGCACGAATGTATCCATTTTAATTCATTCGAATGAATGTTTCCATTCTAATTCATTCGTACGATCCATTCTAATTCATTCGTACGATCCATTCTAATTCATTCCCACGAATGTATCCATTTTAATTCATTCGTATGATCCTTTCTAAATAATTCGTACGATCCATTCTAATTCATTCGCACGAATGTATCCTTTCTAAATCATTCGTATGATCCATTCAAATTCATTCGCACGATCCATTCTAATTCATTCGTTCGATCCATTCTAATTCATTCGCACGAATGTATCCTTTCTAATTCATTAATACGATCCATTCTAATTCATTCACGGGAATGTATCCATTCTAATTCATTCGTGCGTTCTATTCTAATTCATTCATACGATCCATTTTTATTCATTCATACGATCCATTCTAATTCATTCACACAAATGTATCCATTCTTATTCATTCATAAGATCCATTCTTCTTCATTTGCACGAATGTATCCATTCTAATTCATTCGTACGATCTATTCTAATTCATTCGTACGATCCATTCTAAATCATTCGCACGAATGTATCCATTCTAATACATTCATACGATCGATTCTAATTATTCATTCGTACGATCCATTCGAATTCATTTTCACGAATGTATCTATTCTAATTCATTCGTACGATCCATTCTAATTCATTCATATGATCCATTCTAATTCATTCGCATGAATGTATCCGTTCTAATTCATTCGTACGACCCATTCTAATTCATTCGTACGATCCATTCTAATTCATTCGTATGATCCATTCTAATTCATTCGCATAACTGTATCCATTCTAATTCATTCGTACGATCCATTCTAATACATTAGTGCGATCCATTCTAATTCATTCGTACGATCCATTCTAATTCATTTACACGATCCTTTCTAATTCATTTGTACGATCCATTCTAATTCATTCGTACGATCCATTCTAATTTATTAATATTTTCCTTTCTAATTCATTCGTACGATCCATTCTAATTCATTCGTACAATCCATACTAATTCATTCGCACGAATGTATCCATTCTAGTTCATTCGTATGATCCATTCTAATTCATTCGTACGATCCATTCTAATTCATTCGTATGATCCATTCTAATTCATTCGTACTATCCATTCTAATTCATTCGCATGAATGTATCCATTCCAAGTCATTCATACTATCCAATCTAATTCATTCGTACGATCCATTCTAATTCATTCGCACGATCCATTCTAATTCATTCGAACGATTCATTCTAATTCATTCGTACGATCCAATCTAATTCTTTCGCACGAATATATCCATCCTAATTCATTTGTACGATCCATTCAAATTCATTCGCACGATCCATTCTAATTCATTCGTACGATCCATTCTAATTCATTCGCATGAATGTATCTATTCTAATTCATTCGTACGATTTATTCCAATTCATTCATACGATCTATTCTAATTCATTCGTACGATCCATTCTAATTCATTCGTACGATCCATTCTAATTCATTCGCACGAATGGATCCATTCTAATTCATTTGTACGATCCATTCTAACACATTTGCACGATCCTTTTTAATTCATTCATACGATCCATTCAAATTCATTCGTACAATCCATTCTAATTCATTCGTACAAATGTATCCATTCTAATTCATTCGCACGATCCATTCTAATTCATTCGTACCATCCACTCTAATTCATTGATACGATCCATTCTAATTCATTCGTACCAGCCATTTAAATTCATTCGCACGAATGTATCCATTCAAATTCATTCATACGTTCCATTCTAAGTCATTAGCACGATCCATTCTAATTCATTTATACGATTTATTCTAATTTATTTGCACGATCCATTCTAGTTCAATCGTACGATCCATTCTAATTCATTCGTACGATCCATTCTAATTCATTCGCACCAAAGTACCCATAATAATTCATTCCTACAATCCATTATAATTCATTTGGATGATCCATTCTAATTCATTCGTACGATCCATTCAAATTCATTCGCACGAATGTGTCCATTCTAATTCATTCGTATGATCCATTCTAATTCATTAGTACGATCCATTGAAATTCATTCGCATGAATGTATCCATTCTATTTCATTCGTACGATCCATTCAAATTCATTCACACGATCCATTCTAATTCATTCGTACGATCCATTCTAATTCATTCGTACGATCCTTTCTAATTCATTCGCATGAAAGTATCCATTCTAATTCATTCGTACGATCCATTCTAATTCATTCACACGATCCATTCTAATTCATTCGTACGATTCATTCTAATTCATACGCACGAATGTATCCATTCTAATTCATTTGTACGATCCATTCTAATTCATTCGCATGATCCATTCTAATTTATTCATACGATCCATTCTAATTCATTCGTACGCTCCATTATAATTCATTCGCACGAATATATCCATTCTAATTCATTCGTACGATCCATTCTAATTCATTTGCACGATCCATTCTAATTCATTCGTACTATCCACTCTAATTCATTAGTACGATCTATTATACTTCATTAATAATATCCATTCTAATTCATTCGTATGATTCATTCTATTTCATTCGCACGAATATATGAATTCTAATTCATTCGTACGATCCATTCTAATTCATTCGCACGATCTATTCCAATTCTTTCGTACGATCCATTCTAATTCATTCGTACGATCCATTCTAATTATTTCGTACGATCAATTCTAATTCATTCGCATGAATGTATAAATTCTAATTCGTTCGTACGATCCATTTTAATAAATTTGCACGAATGTATCCATTTTAATTCATTCGAATGAATGTTTCCATTCTAATTCATTCGTACGATCCATTCTAATTCATTCGTACGATCCATTCTAATTCATTCCCACGAATGTATCCATTTTAATTCATTCGTATGATCCTTTCTAAATAATTCGTACGATCCATTCTAATTCATTCGCACGAATGTATCCTTTCTAAATCATTCGTATGATCCATTCAAATTCATTCGCACGATCCATTCTAATTCATTCGTTCGATCCATTCTAATTCATTCGCACGAATGTATCCTTTCTAATTCATTAATACGATCCATTCTAATTCATTCGCGGGAATGTATCCATTCTAATTCATTCGTGCGTTCTATTCTAATTCATTCATACGATCTATTTTTATTCATTCGTACGATCCATTCTAATTCATTCGCACAAATGTATCCATTCTTATTCATTCATAAGATCCATTCTTCTTCATTTGCACGAATGTATCCATTCTAATTCATTCGTACGATCTATTCTAATTCATTCGTACGATCCATTCTAAATCATTCGCACGAATGTATCCATTCTAATACATTCATACGATCGATTCTAATTATTCATTCGTACGATCCATTCGAATTCATTTTCACGAATGTATCTATTCTAATTCATTCGTACGATCCATTCTAATTCATTCATATGATCCATTCTAATTCATTCGCATGAATGTATCCGTTCTAATTCATTCGTACGACCCATTCTAATTCATTCGTACGATCCATTCTAATTCATTCGTATGATCCATTCTAATTTATTCGCATAACTGTATCCATTCTAATTCATTCGTACGATCCATTCTAATACATTAGTGCGATCCATTCTAATTCATTCGTACGATCCATTCTAATTCATTTGCACGATCAATTATAATTCATTCGTACGGTCTATTCTAATCCATTCGAATGATCCATTTAAATTCATTCGTACGATCCATTCTAATTCATTCACATGAATGTATCCATTCTAATTCATTCTTTCGATCCATTCTAATTCATTCGTATGATCAATTCTAATTCATTCGTATGGTCTATTCTAATTCATTCGCCTGAATGTATCCATTTTTTTCATTCATACGATCTATTCTAATTAATTCGTACGATCCATTCTAATTCATTCGAACGAATGTATCCATTCTAATTCATTCATACGTCCATTCTAATTCATTCGTACGATCCATTCTAATTCATTTGCACGATCCATTCTAATTCATTCGTACGATCTATTCTAATTCATCCGAACGAATGTATCCATTCTAATTCATTTGTATGATCCATTTTAATTCATTCACATGATCTATTCTAATTCATTCGCACGATCCATTCCAATTCATCCGCACGAATGTATCTTTTCTAATTCAATCGTACGATCCATTCTAATTCATTCATACGATCTATTCTAATTCATTCTTACGATCCATTCTAATTTATTCGCACGAATGTATCCATTCTAATTAATTCGTACGATCCATTCTAATTCATTCGTAGGATCCATTCTAATTCATTCGCACGAATGTATCCATTCTAATTAATTCGTACGATCCTTTCTAATTCATTCGAACGAATGTATCTATTCTAATTTATTCGTACGATCCATTCTAATTTATTCGCACGATCCATTCTAATTCATTCGTACAATCCATTCTAATTCTTTCATACGATCCATTCTAATTCATTTGTACGATCCAATCTAATACATCCGCATGAATGTATCCATTCTAATTCATTCGTTTGATCCATTCTAATTCATTCACACAATCCATTCTAATTCATTCGTACGATCCATTCTAATTCATTCACACGAATGTATCCAAACTAATTCATTCGTATGATCCATTCTAATTCATTCATACGATCAATTCTAATTCATTCGTACAATCAAATCTAATTCATTCACACGAATGTATTAATTCTAATTGATTCACACGAATGTATTAATTCTAATTCATTCACACGAATGTATTAATTCTAATTCATTCACACGAATGTATTAATTCTAATTCATTCACACGAATGCATTAATTCTAATTCATTCACACGAATGCATTAATTCTAATCCATTCTAATTCATTCACATGAATGTATTAATTCTAATTCATTCACACGAATGTATTAATTCTAATTCATTCACACGAATGTATTAATTGTAATTCATTCACACGAATGTATTAATTCTAATTCATTCACACGAATGTATTAATTCTAATTCATTCACACGAATGTATTAATTCTAATCCATTCTAATTCATTCACACGAATGTATTAATTCTAATTCATTCACACGAATGTATTAATTCTAATTCATTCACACGAATAAGAATGGATAAATTTATGCGAATAAATTAGAATAGATCGTATTAATAAACTAGAATGGATCGTACAAATGAATTATAATGAATACATTCCTACGAATGAATTAGAATGGATTGTACGAATGAATTAGAATGGATTCATTCGTGCGAATGAATTAGAATGGATCGTACAAATGAATTAGAATGGATCGTACGAATGAATTAGAATGGATACATTCGTGCGATTGAATTAGAATGGATCGTACGAATAAATTAGAATAAATCATGTGAATGAATTAGACTGGATCGTACTAATGAATTAGAATGGATCATACGAATGAAATAGAATGGATACATTCGAACTAATGAATTAGAACGTTTCGTACGAATGAATTAGAATGGATCGTACGAATGAATTAGAATGGATATATTCGTGCAAATAAATTAGAATGGGTCGTACGAATGAATTAAAATGGATCGTACAAATGAATTAGAATGGATACATTCGTGCGAATGAATTAGAATAGATTGTACAAATGAATTAGAATGGATCGGATGAATGAATTAGAATGCATCGTACGAATGAATTAGAATAGATACATTCGTGCAAATGAATTAGAATAGATTGTACGAATGAATTAGAATGGATTGTACGAATTAATTAGACTGGATCGTAGAATGAAATAGAATGTATCGAACGAATGAATTAGAATAGATATATTCGTACAAATAAATTAGAATGGATCATATGAATGAATTAGAATGGATCATACAAATGAATTAGAATGGATACATTTATACAAACGAATTAGAATGGATCGTACGAATGAATTAGAATGGATCGTACGAATGAATTAGAATGGATACATTCGTGCAAATGAATTAAAGTGGATCATACGAATGAATTAGAATGGATCGGACGAATGAATAAGAATGGATCGTACGAATGAATTAGAATAGATAGTATAAATGAATTAGAATGGATACATTCGTGCGAATGAATTAGAATAGATCGTACGAATGAATTAGAATGGATCATACAAATGATTTAGAATGGATCGTATGAATGAATTAGAATGGATCATACGAATGAATTAGAATGGATAAATTCGTGCGAATGAATTAGAATGGATTGTACGAATGAATTAAAATGGATCGTATGAATGAATTAGAATGGATCGTACGAATAAATTAGAATGGATACATTCATGCAAATGAATTAGAACGGATCGTACGAATGAATTAAAATGGATCGTACGAATGAATTAGAATAGAGACATTCGTGCGAATGAATTAGAATGGATCGTACGAATGAATAAGAATGGATCGTACGAATCCATCCATTCGAATTACAATGGATCGTATGAATAAATCAGAATGGATCATACGAATGAATTAGAATGGATACATTCGTACGAATGAATTAGATGGGATCGCACGAATGAATTAGAATGGATCATATTAATGAATTAGAATGGATCGTACTAATGAATTAGAATGGATCGTACGAATGAATTAGAATGGATACATTCGTGCGATTGAGTTAGAATGGATAATACGAATGAATTATAATGGATCGTACGAATGAATTAGAATAGATACATTCATGCGAATGAATTAGAATGGATCATATGAATGAATTAGAATGGATCGTACGAACGAATTAGAATGGATCAGACGAATGAATTAGAATGGATCGCATTCGTGCGATCCATTCTAATTTATTCGTACGATCCATTCTAATTCGTTCGTACGATCCATTCAAATTTATTTGTTTAATCCTTTCTAATTTATTCGAACGATCAATTCTAATTCATTTGTACAATCCATTCTAATTCATTCGCACGAATGTATCGATTCTAATTCATTTGTATGATCCTTTCTAATTTATTCGTACGATCCATCATAATTCATTCATATGATCCATTCTAATTCATTCACACGAATATATCCATTCTAATTCATTCGTACGATCCATTCTAATTCATTCGCATGAATGTATCAATTCTAATTTATTCGTAAGATCCATTCTAATTTATTAGCATGAATATATCCATTCTAATTGATTCGTATGATCCATTTTAATTTATTTGTACAATCTATTCTAATTCATTCGTACGATCCATTCTAATTCATTCGCATGAATGTATCCATTCTAATTCATTTGTACGATCCATTCTAATTCATTTATATGATCCATTCTAATTCATTCATACGATCCATTCTAATTCATTCGTACGATCCATTCTAATTTATTCACACGTATATATCCATTCTAATTCTTTTGTATGATCCATTCTAATTCATTCGTATGATCCATTCTAATTCATTCGCACAAATGTATCCATTCTTATTCATTTGTACGATCCATTCTAATTCATTCGTACAATGGATACATTCGTGCGAATGAATTAGAATGGATACACTCATTTGAATAAATTAGAATGGATCGCATGAATGAATTAGAATAGATTCATTCGTGGAAATGAATTAGAATGGATTGTATGAATGAATTAGAATGGATACATTCATGCGAATGAATTAGAATAGATTGTACGAATAAATTAGAATGGATGCATTCGTGCGAATAAATTAGAATGGATGGTACGAATGAATTAGAATGGATCGTACGAATGAATTTGAATGGATACATTCATGCGAGTGAATTAGAATGGATCGTATGAATGAATTAGAATGGATCGTTTGAATGAATTAGAATGGACACATTCGTGCGAATGAATTAGAATGGTTACATTGATCCATTCTAATTCATTTGCACGAATATATCAATTCTAATTCATTCTTACGAACCTTTCTAATTCATTCGTACGATCCATTCTAATTCATTCGTACGATTCATTCCAATTCATTCGCACAAATATATCCATTCTAAATCATTCGTACTAATGTATCCATTCCAATTCATTCGTGCAATCCATTTTAATTCATTCGTACGATCCATTCTAATTCATTCGTACGATCCATTCTAATTCATTCATACGATCCATTCTAATTGTTTCGTACGACTGAATTAGAATGGATTTTACAAATGAATAAGAATGGAACGTACGAACGAATTAGAATGGATCGTTCAAATGAATTAGAATAGATTGTATGAATGAATTAGAAAGGATGCATTCGTACGAATGAATTAGAAAGGATCATACGAATGAATTAGAATGCATCGTATGAATGAATTAGAATGGATCGTACGAATGAATTAGAACGGATCATGCAAAATGAATTAGAATGGATCGTACGAATGAATTAGAATGGATACATTCGTACGAATGAATTAGACTGGATTGTACAAATGAATTAGAATGGATCGGACAAATGAATTAGAATGGATCGTACGAATGAATTAGAATGGATCGTACGAATGAATTAGAAAGGATACATTCGTGCAAATGAATTATAATGGATCGTACGAATGAATTAGAATGGATCATACGAATGAATTAGAATGGATCGTGCGAATGAATTAGAATAGATTATACGAATAAATTAGAATGGATCGTGCGAATGAATTAGAATGGATCCTACGAATGATTTAGAATGGATACATTCGTGAGAATGAATTAGAAAGGATCATACGAATGAATTAGAATGGATCGTACGAATGAATTATAATGGACCGTACGAAAAGATTTGAATGGATACATTCATACGAATGAATTAGAATGGATCGTACGAATGGATTAGAATGGATCGTACGAATGAATTAGAATGGATATATTTGTGCGAATGAATTAGAATGGATTGTTCGAATGAATTAGAATGGATCGTACGAATGAATTAGAATGGATCATACGAATGAATAAGAATGGATGCATTTATGCAAATGAATTAGAATGGATCGTACGAATGAATTAGAATGGATCGTACGAATGAATTAGAATGGATCGTAGGATAGAATTAAAATGGATACATTCGTGCAAATGAGTTAAAGTGGATCATATGAATGAATTAGATTGGATCGGACGAATGAATAAGAATGGATCGTACGAATGAATTAGAATAGATAGTATAAATGAATTAGAATGGATACATTTGTGCGAAAGAATTAGAATGGATCGTACGGATGAATTAGAATGGATCATATAAATAATTTTGAATGGATCGTATGAATGAATTAGAATGGATCGTACGAATGAATTAGAATGGATACATTCGTGCGAATGAATTAGAATGGATTGTACGAATGAATTAAAATGGATCGTATGAATGAATTAGAATGGATCATACGAATGAATTAGAATGGATACATTCGTGCAAATGAATTAGAACGGATCGTACGAATGAATTAAAATGGATCGTACGAATGAATTAGAATAGAGACATTCGTGCGAATAAATTAGAATGGATCGTACGAATGAATTAGAATGGATCGTACGAATCCATCCATTCGAATTAGAATGGATCGTATGAATAAATTAGAATGGATCATACGAATGAATTAGAATGGATACATTTGTACGAATGAATTAGAAGGGATCGTACGAATGAATTAGAATGGATCATATGAATGAATTAGAAAGGATCGTACTAATAAATTAGAATGGATCGTACGAATGAATTAGAATGGATACATTTGTGCGATTGAGTTAGAATGGATAATACGAATGAATTAGAATGGATCGTACGAATGAATTAGAATGGATACATTCATGCGAATGAATTAGAATGGATCATATGAATGAATTAGAATGGATCGTACGAACGAATTAGAATGGATCGTATGAATGAATTAGAATGGATCGCATGAATGTATCCATTCTAATTTATTCGTCCGATCCATTCTAATTCATTCGTACGATCCATTCAAATTTATTTGTACGAGCCATCCTACTTCATTCGAACGATCCATTCTAATTCATTTGTACAATCCATTCTAATTCATTCACACGAATGTATCCATTCTAATTCATTTGTATGATCCTTTCTAATTTATTCGTATGATCCATCATAATTCATTCATATGATCGATTCTAATTGATTCACATGAATATATCCATTCTAATTCATTCGTACGATCCATTCTAATTCATTCGCACGAATGTATCAATTCTAATTTATTCGTAAGATCCATTCTAATTTATTAGCATGAATATATCCATTCTAATTGATTCGTATGATCCATTTTAATTTTTTTGTACAATCTATTCTAATTCATTCATACGATCCATTCTAATTCATTCGCATGAATGTATCCATTCTAATTTATTTGTACGATCCATTCTAATTCATTCGTATGATCCATTCTAATTCATTCATACGATCCATTCTAATTCATTCGTACGATCCATTCTAATTCATTCGCACGAATGTATCCATTCTAATTCTTTTGTACGATCCATTCTAATTCATTCGTAAGATCCATTCTAATTCATTCGCACAAATGTATCCATTCTTATTCATTTGTACGAACCATTCAAATTCATTCGTACAATGGATACATTCGTGCGAATGAATTAGAATGGATACACTCGTGTGAATGAATTAGAATGGATCGCATGAATGAATTAGAATAGATTCATTCGTGCGAATGAATTAGAATGGATCGTACAAATGAATTAGAATGGATATATTCATGCGAATGAATTAGAATAGATCGTACGAATGAATTAGAATGGATACATTCGTCCGAATAAATTAGAATGGATCGTACGAATTAATTAGAATGGATCGTACAAATGAATTAGAATGGATACATTCGTGCGAGTGAATTAGAATGGATCGTATGAATGAATTAAAATGGATCGTTTGAATGAATTAGAATGGACACATTCGTACGAATGAATTAGAATGGTTACATTGATCCATTCTAATTCATTTGCACGAATATATCAATTCTAATTCACTCGTACGAACCTTTCTAATTCATTCGTACGATCCATTCTAATTCGTTCGTACGATTCATTCCAATTCATTCGCACAAATTTATCCATTCTAAATCATTCGTACGAATGTATCCATTCCAATTCATTCGTGCGATCCATTCTAATTTATTCGTACGATCCATTCTAATTCATTCGTACGATCCATTCTAATTCATTCATACGATCCATTCTAATTCTTTCGTACGACTGAATTAGAATGGATTTTACGAATGAATAAGAATGGAACGTACGAATGAATTAGAATGGATCGTGCAAATGAATTAGAATGGATCGTATGAATGAATTAGAAAGCATGCATTCGTACGAATGAATTAGAAAGGATCATACGAATGAATTAGAATGGATCGTACGAATGAATTAGAATGGATCGTACGAATGAATTAGAACGGATCATGCAAAATGAATTAGAATGGGTCGTACGAATGAATTAGAATGGATACATTCGTACAATCAATTAGACTGGATTGTACAAATGAATTAGAATGGATCGGATAAATGAATTAGAATAGATCGTACGAATGAATTAGAATGGATCGTACGAATGAATTAGAAAGGATACATTCGTGCAAATGAATTATAATGGATCGTACGAATGAATTAGAATGGATCATACGAATGAATTAGAATGGATCGTGCGAATGAATTAGAATGGATTATACGAATGAATTAGAATAGATCATGCAAACGAATTAGAATGGATCGTATGAATGAATTAGAATGGATACATTCGTGAGAATGAATTAGAAAGGATCATACGAATGAATTAGAATGGATCGTACGAATGAATTATAATGGACCGTACGAATGAATTTGAATGGATACATTCATACGAATGAATTAGAATAGATCGTACGAATGAATTAGAATGGATATATTTGTGCGAATGAATTAGAATGGATTGTTCGAATGAATTAGAATGGATCGTACGAATGAATTAGAATGGATCATACGAATGAATTAGAATGGATACATTCGTGCGATTGAATTAGAATGGATCGTACAAATGAATTAGAATGGTTCGTATGAGTGAGTTAGAATGGATCGTATGAATGAATTAGAATGGATACATTAGTGCGAATGAATTGGAATGGATCGTACAAATGAACTAGAGTGGATCGTATGAATCAATTAAAATGGATCGTGCGAATGAATTAGATTGGATCGTATGAATGAATTAGAATGGATACATTCGTACGATCCATTCTAATTCTAATTCATTCGTACAATCCATTCTAATTCATTCGCACGAATGTATCCATTCTAATTCATTCCTACGATCCATTCTAATTCATTTGTACATCGTACGAATGAATTAGAATGGATACATTCGTGCGAATTATTTAGAATGGATCATACGAATGAATTAGAATGGATCATATGAATGAATTAGAATGGATACATTTGTGTGAATGAATATGAATGGATCGTATGAATGAATTAGAATAGATCGTACGAATGAATTAGAATGGATACATTCGTGCGAATGAATTAGAATGTATCGTACGAATGAATTAGAATGGATCGTACGAATGAATTAGAATGGATACATTCGTGCGAATGAATTAGAATGGATTGTGCGAATGAATTAGAATGGATCGTATGAATGAATTAGAATAGATCGTATGAATGAATTAGAATGGATCGTACGAATGTTTCGTGCGAGTAAATTAGAATGGCTACATTCGTTCATACGAATGAATTAGAATGGATCGTACGAACAAATTAGAATGGATCGTACAAATAAATTAGAATGGATCGTACGAATGAATTTGAATGGATCATAAGAATGAATTAGAATGGATGCATTCGTGCGACTGAATTAGAATGGATCATACGAATGAATTAGAATGGATTGTACGAATGAATTAGAATGGATACATTTGTACAAATGAATTAGAATGGATACATTCGTACAAATGAATTATAATGGATACTACGAATGAATTAGAATGGATACTGCGAATGAATTAGAATGGATCGTACCAATGAATTAGAATGGATACTACAAATGAATTACAATGGACTGTACGAATGAATTAGAATGGATACATTCGTGCGAATGAATTAGAATGGATCGTACGAATTAATTAGAATGGATCGTATGAATAAATTAGAATGGATCGTACGATTGAATTTGAATGAATTAGAATGGATCGTACTAATGAAATAGAATGGATCATACGAATGAATTAAATTGGATTATACGAATGAATTAGAACAGATCATACAAATGAATAGGAATGGATCGTACGAATGAATTAGAATGGATCTTACGAAATGAATTAGAGTGGATACATTCGTGCGAATGAATTAGAAGAAGATTGTACGAATAAATTAGAACGGATTGTATGATCGAACTAGAATGGATCGTATGAATGAATTAGAATAGTTCGTACGAATGAATTAGAATGGATCGTACGAATAAAATAGAATGGATACATTCGTGCGAATGAATTAGAATGGATCGTATAAATGAATTAGAATGGATCATACGAATGAATTTGAATGGATCGTACGATTGAATTAGAATAAATTAGAATGGATCGTACGAATGAATTAGAATGGATCGTACGAATGAATGAAATTGGATTGTACGAATGAATTAGAATGGATTATACCAATGAATTTGAATGGATCGAATTCATTCGCATGAATATATCCATTCTAATTCATTCGTACGATCCATTCTAATTCATTCGTACGATCCATTCTAATTCATTCGTACGATCCATTTAATTCATTCGTATGAATGTATGCACTCTAATTGATTCATACGATTCATTCTAATTTATTCTTATGATCTATTCTAATTCATTCGTACGATCCATTCTAATTCATTCGCACAAATGTATCCATTCTAATTCATTCGTACCATCCATTCTAATTCATTCGTACGATCCATTCTAATTTATTCGTACAAATGTATCAATTCTAATTCATTCATACGATCCATTCTAATTCATTCGTACGATCCATTCTAATTCATTCTCACGAATGTATCTGTTCTAATTTATTTGTACGATCCATTCTAATTCATTCGTACGATCTCTTCTATTTCATTCGTACGATCCATTTTAATTCATTCATACGAATGGATTCATTATAATTCATTCGTACGATCCATTCTAATTCTTTCACACGAATGAATTAGAATGGATCGTACGAATGAATTATAATGGATCGTACGAATGAATTGGAATGGATACATTCGTGCGAATGAATTAGAATGGATCGTACGAATGAATTAGAATGGATCGTACGTGTGAATTATAATGGATACATTTATGAGAATGAATTAGAATGGATCATACGAATGAGTTAGAATGGATCGTAAGAATGAATTAGAATAGATATATTCATGCGAATAAATTAGAATGGATCGTACGAATGAATTAGAATGGATACATTCGTGCGAATGAGTTAGATTGGATCGTACAAATGAATTAGAATGGATCGTACGAATTAGAATGGATCGTACGAATGAATTAGAATGGATCATACGAATGAATTAGAATGGTTACATTCGCACGAATGAATTAGAATGGATCGTTGGAATGAATTAGAATGGATGATGCAAATGAATTAGAATGGATCGTTCGTATGAATTAGAATGGATTCGTGCGAATAAATTTGAATGGATCGTATGAATAAATTAGAATGGATCGTATGAATGAATTAGAATGGAAATGGATCGTATGCATGAATTAGAATGGATCGTACGAATGAATTAGAATGGATCATACGTATGAATTTGAATGGATCATACGAATGAGTTAGAATGGATTGTACGAATGAATTAGAATGGATCGTATGAAATAGAATGGATCATACGAATAAATTAGAATAGATACATTCATGCGAATGAATTAGAATGGTCGTCGAATGGATTAGAATGGATCGTACAAATGAATTAGAATGGATACATTCGTTCGAATGAATTAGAATGGTTAAATTTGTGTTAATGAATTAGAATGGATTAGAATAGATCGTACGAATAAATTAGAATGGATTGTACGAATGAATTAGAATGGATCGTACGAATGTATTAGAATGAATACATTCATGCGAATGAATTAGAATGGATCCTACGAATGAATTAGAATGTATCAATGAATTAGAATGGATCGTACGAATGAATTAGAATGGATCGGACAAATGAATTAGAATGGATCGTACGAATTAATTAGAATGGGTCGTATGAATGAATTAGAATGGCTACAGTCGTTCGTACGATCCATTCTAATTCATTCGCACGAATGTATCCATTCTAATTCTTTCGTATGATCCATTATAATTCAGTCGCACGAACGAATGTAGGCATACTAATTCATTCGTACGATCCATTCTAATTCATTCTCACGAGTGTATCCATTCTAATTCATTCGTATGATCCATTTTAATTCATTCGCAGGAATGTATCCATTCTAATTCATTCGTACGATCCATTCTAATTTATTCGAATGAATGTATCCTTTTAAATTCATTCATGCGATCCATTCTAATCCATTCGTACAAATGTATCTATTCTAATTCATTTGTACGATCCATTCTAATTCATTCGTGCGATCCAGTGTAATTCATTCGCATGAATGTATCCATTCTAATTCATTCGTATGATCCATTCTAATTCATTCGTATGATCCATTCTAATTCATTCGTACGAATGTATCCATTCTAATTCATCCGTACGATCCATTCTAATTCATTCGTACGATCCATTTTTATTCATTCGTGTGATCCATTCTAATTCATTCGTACGAATATATCCACTCAAATTCATTCATACGATCCATTCTAATTCATTCGTACGATCCATTCTAATTCACTCGTACGAATGAATTAGAGATCGTACGAAAGAATTAGAACATACAAAGGAATTAGAATGGATCGTACGAATTAATTAGAATGGATAGTACGAATGAATTAGAATAGATCATGCGAATGAATTAGAATGGTTCGTACGAATGAATTAGAATAGATACATTCATGCGCTTGAATTATAATGGATCATATGATTCATTCTAAGACATTCATACGATCCATTCTAATTCATTCGTACAATCCATTCTAATTCATTCATACGATCCATTCTAATTCATTCGCACGAATGTATCCATTCTAATTCATTCCTATGATCCATTCTAATTCATTCATACGATCCATTCTAATTCATTCGTACGATCCATTCTAATTCATTCACACGAATGTATCCATTCTAATTTATTTGTACGATACATTCTAATTTATTTGTACGATCCATTCTAAATCATTCGTACGATCTATTATAATTCAGTCGTACGATCCATTTAAATTCATTCGCACGAATGTATCCATTCTAATTCATTCGTACGAATGTATCCATTCTAATTCATTCGTACGATCCATTCTAATTCATTCGTATGAATGTATCCATTCTAATTCATTCATACGAACCATTCTAATTCATTCGTACGATCCATTCTACTTCATTCGTACGATCCATTCTAATACATTCGTACAATCCATTTTAATTCATTCATACGATCAATTCTAATTCATTCATACGATCCATTCTAATTCATTCGCACGAATGTATCCTTTCTAATTTATTCATATGATCCATTCAAATTCATTCGTGCGAATGTGTCCATTCTAATTCATTCATACGATCCTTTCTAATACATTCGTATGATCTATTCTAATTCATTCGTACGATCCATTCTAATTCATTTGTACGATCCATTCTAATTCATTCGTACGATCCATTCTTATTCATTCGTACGATCCATTCTAATTCTTTCGTATGATCCATTCTAATTCATTCGCACGAATGTATCAATTCTAATTCATTCGCACGAATGTATCCATTCTAATTCATTCATACGATCCATTCTGATTCATTCAAACAATCCATTCTAATTCATTCATACGATCGATTCTAATTCATTCGCACGAATGTATCCATTCTAATTAATTCGCACGAATGTATCCATTCTAATTCATTCGTACGATCCATTATAATTCATTCGTACGATCCACTCTTATTCATTCGTATGATCCATTCTAATTCATTCCTATGATCCATGCTAATTCATTCGTAGGAGCTATTTAATTCATTCATATGATCTATTGTAATTCATTCGTACGATCCATTCAAATTCATTTATACGATCTATTCTAATTCATTCCTACAATCCATTCTAATTCGTTCGTACGAATCTATTCTAATTCGATCGTATAATCAATTCTAATTAATTCGTACGAATGTATCATTTCTAATTCATTCTTACGATCAATTCTAATTCATTCATACGATCCATTCTTATTCATTCGCACGAATGTCTCCATCTAATTCATTCGTACGATCCATTCTAATTCATTCGTATGAACGAATGTAGCTATTCTAATTCATTCATACGATCCATTCTAATTCATTCATACGATCCATTCTAATTTATTCACACGAATGGATCGTACGAATGAATTAGAATGGATCATTAGAATAAATTAGAATGGATACATTCTAATTCATTCATACGATCCATTCTAATTCATTCGTACAAATGAATCATACTATCCATTCATTCGCATGAATGTATCGATTCTAATTCATTCATACGATCCATTCTAATTCACTCGCATGAATGTATCGTACGAATGAACTTGAATGGATACATTCGTGCGAATGAATTAGAATGGATCGTACGAATGAATTAGAATAAATCGTACGAATGAATTAGAATGGATCGTACGAATGAATTAGAATGGTTACATTCGTGCGAATGAATTAGAATGGATCGTACGAATGGATTAGAATGGATCGTACGAATGGATTAGAATGGATCGGACGAATGAATTAGAATGGATCGTACAAATGAATTAGAAAGGTTACATTTGTGAGAATGAATTAGAATGGATCGTACGAATGAATTAGAATAGATCGTACGAATGAATTAGAATGGATCGTACAAATGAATTAGAAAGGTTACATTCGTGAGAATGAATTAGAATGGATCGTAGGAATGAATTAGAATGGATACATTTGTGAGAATGAGTCAGAATGGATTGTATGAATGGATTAGAATGGATCGTACGAATGAATTAGAATGGATCGTGCGAATGAATTAGAATGGATCGTACGAATGAATTAGAATGGATACATTTGTGCGAATGAATTAGAATGGATCGTACGAATGAATTAGAATGGATCGTACGAATGAATTAGAATGGATACATTTGTACGAATGAATCAGAATGGATCGTGCGAATGAATTAGAATGGATCGTACGAATGAATTATAATGGATCGTACGAATGAATTAGAATGGATCTTGCGATTGAATTAGAATAGAACGTACGAATGAATTAGAATGGATACATTCGTGCGAATGAACTAGAATGGATACATACATTCATGCGAATGAATTTGAATGGATCATACGAATGAATTAGAATGGATCGAACGAATGAATTAGAATGGATACATTCAAGCGAATGAATTAGAATAGATCATAGTAATGAATTAGAATGGATCATACGAATGAATTATAATGGATCGTGCGAATGAATTAGAATGGATTGTACGAATGAATTAGAATGGATACATTCGTGCGAATGAATTAGAATGGATCGGACGAATGAATTAGAATGGATCGTACGATCCATTCTAATTCATTTGTATGATCCATTCTAATTCATTCGTACGATCCATTCTAATCCATTCGTACGATCCATTCTAATCCATTCGTACGATCCATTCTAATCCATTTGCACAAATATACGATCCATTCTAATTTATTCGCAAGAATGTATCCATTCTAATTCATTCGTATAATCCATTCTAATTTATTCGTACAATTGTATCCATTCTAATTCATTCGTTCGATCCATTCTAATTCATTCGTACAATCCATTCTAATTCATTCGCACGATCCATTCTAATTCATTCGTATGATCCATTCTAATTCATTCCTACGATCTATTCTAATTAATTCGCTCGAATGTATCCATTCTAATTCATTCGTACGATCCATTCTAATTCATTCGCACGATCCATTTTAAATAATTCGTACGATCCATTCTAATTCATTCGGACGATCCATTCTAATTCATTCGTACGATCCATTCTAATGCATTCGTACGATCCATTCTAATTCAATCGTCCGATCCATTCTAATTCATTCGCACGAATGTATCCATTCTAATTCATTCGTACAATCCATTCTAATTCATTCGCACGATCCATTCTAATTCATTCGGATGATCCATTCTAATTCATTCCTACGATCTATTCTATTTCATTCGCTCGAATGTATCCATTCTAATTCATTCGTTCGATCCATTCTAATTCATTCGTACGATCCATTCTAATTCATTCGCACAATCCATTCAAATTCATTTGTATGATCCATTCTAATTCATCGCACGATCCATTCTAATTCATTTGCTCGAATGTATCCATTCTAATTCATTCGTACGATCCATTCTAATGCATTCGTACGATCCATATGAATGAATTAGAATGGATCGTGCGAATGAATTAGAATGGATTGTACGAATGAATTAGAATGGATACATTCGTACGAATGAATTAGAATGGATCGTACGAATGAATTAGAATGGATCATGCGAATGAATATGAATGGATTGTACGAATGAATTAGAATGGATCGAAAGAATGAATTAGAATGGATCATGCGAATGAATTAGAATAGATCGTAGGAATGAATTAGAATGGATCATACGAATGAATTAGAATGGATCGTGCGAATGAATTAGAATGGATCGTACGAATGTATTAAAATAGATCGTACAAATGAATTAGAATGGATCGTGCGAATGAATTAGAATGGATACATTCGAGCGAATGAATTAGAATGGATCGTATGAATGAATTAGAATGGATCATAGGAATGAATTAGAATAGATCGTGCAAATGAATTAGAATAGATACATTCGTGCGAATGAATTAGAATGGATCGTAGAAATGAATTAGAATGGATCGTACGAATGAATTAGAATGGTTACATTCATGCGAATGAATTGGAATGGATCGTACGAATGAATTAGAATGGATCGTACGATCCATTCTAATTCATTTGTATGATCCATTCTAATTCATTCGTACGATCCATTCTAATCCATTCGTACGATCCATTCTAATCCATTCGTACGATCCATTCTAATCCATTTGCACAAATATACGATCCATTCTAATTTATTCGCAAGAATGTATCCATTCTAATTCATTCGTATAATCCATTCTAATTTATTCGTACAAATGTATCCATTCTAATTCATTCGTTCGATCCATTCTAATTCATTCGTACAATCCATTCTAATTCATTAGCACGATCCATTCTAATTCATTCGTATGATCCATTCTAATTCATTCCTACGATCTATTCTAATTCATTCGCTCGAATGTATCCATTCTAATTCATTCGTACGATGCATTCTAATTCATTCGCACGATCCATTTTAAATAATTCGTACGATCCATTCTAATTCATTCGGACGATCCATTCTAATTCATTCGTACGATCCATTCTAATGCATTCGTACGATCCATTCTAATTCATTCGTCCGATCCATTCTAATTCATTCGCACGAATGTATCCATTCTAATTCATTCGTACAATCCATTCTAATTCATTCGCACGATCCATTCTAATTCATTCGTTTGATCCATTCTAATTCATTCCTACGATCTATTCTATTTCATTCGCTCGAATGTATCCATTCTAATTCATTCGTTCGATCCATTCTAATTCATTCGTATGATCCATTCTAATTCATTCGCACAATCCGTTCTAATTCATTTGTATGATCCATTCTAATTCATCGCACGATCCATTCTAATTCATTCGCTAGAATGTATCCATTCTAATTCATTCGTACAATCCATTCTAATGCATTCGTACGATCCATTCTAATGCATTCATACGATCCATATGAATGAATTAGAATGGATCGTGCGAATGAATTAGAATGGATTGTACGAATGAATTAGAATGGATACATTCGTACGAATGAATTAGAATGGATCGTACGAATGAATTAGAATGGATCATGCGAATGAATTTGAATGGATTGTACGAATGAATTTGAATGGATCGAAAGAATGAATTAGAATGGATCATGCGAATGAATTAGAATAGATCGTAGGAATGAATTAGAATGGATCATACGAATGAATTAGAATGGATAGTGCGAATGAATTAGAATGGATCGTACGAATGAATTAAAATAGATCGTACAAATAAATTAGAATAGATCGTGCGAATGAATTAGAATGGATACATTCGAGCGAACAAATTAGAATGGATCGTATGAATGAATTAGAATGGATCATAGGAATGAATTAGAATAGATCGTGCAAATGAATTAGAATAGATACATTCGTGCGAATGAATTAGAATGGATCGTAGAAATGAATTAGAATGGATCGTACGAATGAATTAGAATGGTTACATTCATGCGAATGAATTGGAATGGATCGTACGAATGGATTAGAATGGATCGTACGAATGGATTAGAATGGATCGTACGAATGAATTAGAATGGATCGTACAAATGAATTAGAAAGGTTACATTTGTGAGAATGAATTAGAATGGATCGTACGAATGAATTAGAATGGTTACATTCGTGCGAATGAATTAGAAATGATCGTACGAATGAATTAGAACGGATCATGCGAATGAATTTGAATGGATCGTACGAATGAATTAGAATGGATCGAACGAATGAATTAGAATGGATACATTCGAGCGAATGAATTAGAATAGATCGTAGGAATGAATTAGAATGGATCATACGAATGAATTAGAATGGATCGTACGAACGAATTAGAATGGATCGTACGAACGAATTAGAATGGATCGTATGAACGAATTAGAATGGATCGTACTAATGAATTAGAATGGATCGTGCAAATGAATTAGAATGGATCGTGTGAATGAATTAGAATGGATCATACGAATGAATTAGAATGGATCGTGCGAATGAATTAGAATGGATCGTACGAATGAATTAGAATGGATACATTCGTACAAACGAATTAGAATGGATCGAGCGAACGAATTAGAATGGATTGTACGAATGAATTAGAATGGATTGTAAGAATGAATTAGAATAGATCGTGCGAATGAATTAGAATGGATCGTACGAAAGAATTAGAATGGATCGTACGAATGAATTAGAATGGATCAAACGAATGGATTAGAAAGGATCGTACGAATGAATTAGAATGGATCGTACAAATGAATTAGAAAGGTTACATTTGTGAGAATGAACTTGAATGGATCGTACGAATGAATTAGAATGGATCGTACGAATGGATTAGAATGGATCGTACGAATGGATTAGAATGGATCGTTCGAATGAATTAGAATGGATCGTACGAATGGATTAGAATGGATCGTACGAATGAATTAGAATGGATCGTACGAATGAATTAGAATGAATTAGAATGGATCGTACGAATGAATTAGAATGGATCGTACGAATGAATTAGATCGTACAAATGAATTAGAATGGATCGTACGAATAAATTACAATGGATCGTACGAATGAATTAGAATGGATACATTTGTTCGAATAAATTAGAATGGATTGTACGAATTAATTAGAATGGATACATTCTTGCGAATAAATTAGAATGGATCGTATATTCGTGCAAATAAATTAGAATGGATCATACGAATGAATTAGAATGGATCGTGCGAATGAATTAGATTGGATCGTACGAATGGATTAGATCGTACGAATGAATTAGAATGGATCGTACGAATGAATTAGATTGGATTAGAATAGAAACATTTGTGCGAATGAATTAGAATGGATCGTGCGAATGAATTAGAATGGATCGTACGAAAGGATTAGATCGTACGAATGAATTAGAATCGATCGTACGAATGAATTAGAATGGATTAGAATAGATACATTTGTGCGAAAGAATTAGATTGCATCGTACAAATGAATTAGAATGGATTGTACAAATGAATTAGAAAGGTTACATTCGTGAGAATAAATTAGAATGTATCGTGCGAATGAATTAGAATTGATCATATGAATGGATTAGAATGGATCGTACGAATGAATTAGAATAGATCGTGCGAATGAATTAGAATGGATCGTACGAATGAATTAGAATAGATCGTAGGAATGAATTAGAATGGATCATACGAATGAATTAGAATGGATTGTACGAATGAATTAGAATGAATCGTACGAATGAATTAGAATGGATCGTACGAATGAATTAGAATGGATCGTGCGAATGAATTAGAATGGATCATACGATTGAATTTGAATGGATCGTATGAATAAATTTCTAATTCAGTTGTATGAATGTATCCATTTCAATTCATTCGTACGATCCATTCTAATTCGTAAGATCCATTCTAATCCATTCGTACGATCCATTCTAATTCATTCGTACGATCCATTCTAATTCATTCGTACGATTCATTCTAATTCATTCGTACAATCCATTCTAATTCATTCGTATGATCCATTCTAATTCATTCCTACGATCTATTCTAATTCATTCGTACGATCCATTCTAATTCATTCGCACGATCTATTCTAATTCATTCGTACGATCCATTCTAATCCATTCATATGATCAATTCTAATTCATTCGCACGATACATTCTAATTTATTCTCACGAATGTAACCTTTCTAATTCATTTGTACAATCCATTCTAATTCATTTGTACGATGCAATCTAATTCTTTCGCACAAATGTATCTATTCTAATCCATTCTAATTCATTCGTACGATCGATTCTAATTCATTCGTACGATCTAATCCTTTCGCACGATCCATTCTAATTCCTTTCGTACGATCCATTCTAATTTATTCTAATTCAATCGTACGATCCATTCAAATTCATTCGTATGATCCATTCTAATTCATTTATACGATCCATTCTAATTCATTCGCACGAATGTATCCATTCTATTTTATTCGTACGATCCATTCTAATTCATTCGTACGAACTATTCTAATTCATTCATACGATCCATTCTAGTTCGATCATACAATCCGTTCTAATTTATTCGTACAATCTTCTTCTAATTCATTCGCACGAATGTATCCACTCTAATTCATTTCGTAAGATCCATTCTAATTCATTCGTACGATCCATTCCTATTCATTTGTATGATCTGTTCTAATTCATTCGTATAATCCAATTTAATTCATTCGTATGATCCATTCTATTTCATTAGTACGATCCATTCTAATTCATTCAAATTCAATCGTACGATCCATTCTAATTTATTCATACGATCCATTCTAATTAATTCGTACGATCCATTCTAATTCATTCGCACGAATGTATCCATTCTAATTCATTCGTACAGTCCATTGTAATTCATTTGTAGTATCCATTCTAATTCATTGGTACGATCCATTCTAATTCATTCGCAGTATCCATTCTAATTCATTCGTAGTATCCATTATAATTCATTTGTACGAATGTATCCATTCTAATTCATGCGTTGGCCACTCAGCGGGCCATGGTGGGCGAGATAGTGCAACTGCGCCAGGTTCCGACGACGAGCCGGATCACTGATCTCTCCCCCGGGCTCACCCCGCGGAGGGAAGAGTCAGTGATCCCGTCCCAGTGTCCAGGAGTGTCGGCGGGGGTTGTTTCCCCTGTGCGACCTCCCCTTGTCCCAGCATCGCATCAGCCCACTATGGCGCCCACATGGCGAGCATCCCAGCAGGAGCCCCCTGTGGAGGACGTAGTGGCGTGCCGGACGAGAGGGACCGCGATCGGGAGGCCGCAACAACTCAATACCCAACGCTCCAGCAGCAAGTCAACCCTGCCGATGGCCCCTCCTCGCCGACGAAGCCCTGGTGCGGAATCGGGTGGATCAGAGGTGAGGCGATTGCCCGTGAAGCTGCGTTGCCATCGCCAGGACATCGCCCTCGAGCACCGCCGTAGCAAGGCTGCGGACCGGTTTCGAGGAAGCGGGCATGATTGCTTGGTACCTGCGCAGCTGTCTTTGGAAAATCACCCCGAGCGCTGGCAGCTACTTAGCACGCCCGTCGACCTCTTAGAAGAGCTCGCCGTCCGGGGTGGGAGCTCGCCCTACACCAATGAGGTTCATCAGGGAGGATTCCCTCGGCACTAGACTCCGCCAAAGTTCATGTTATTTGATGGGTCACAAGACCCCGTGGACCACCTCTTGGCCTACCGAAAGTTGCTATTCTTTCGGGATCAGGACCACGTTCTGTGCCGCGCATTCCCGAGCAACTTGGCGGGTTCGGCCCTCGACTGGTTTCATAAGTTACCTCCGGGCTCGATCCCGAGCTTCATCGCTCTATCCGGGCTGTTCCTGGAACAGTACCGGTGCAATCGGCGACCTCCGAAGCAGATCGAATCACTGTTCGGTCTTACCATGGGCGCAAGAGAGACCCTCCGGTGCTTCTCAATGCGATTCCGGAATGCCTATCTCGCTCTTGAGGACTCAGCAGGGCGAGACCGGACGGCCGTGAGTGCCTTTCGGAGCGCGCTCCCCGAAGGAGGTGAGCTTCATGACGCGATAGTCATTTCTGATCCCCGCACCATGATCGAGCTCTTTGCCTTGATCCAACAACACATTAAGCTCGAAGATGTGGTGCTGGATCGTCGAGGGAAGATGGCCGAGCAGCAGCAGCCCCCTACCTGGTGCGTAGGCGCCCTCTTGTAAACCATTTTGTGCGATAGTGTGTTTGGACTAGTTCAAATCTGTGCTCGATAGTAATCTACAGCGAACAGCTCGCACGCCATCAGCTCATGTACTGCATCCTCAAAGAACAGCCCACCGTTGCATGGACTTAAAGCAAAATCGGGATCCTCAGAGGCAGCCAGTGGGCGACCTTGAGCTTCCCGGGGCAGTCCGCCGTTGTGCGGACTTAAAGCAAGACCGGGATCCTCAGAGGCAGCCAGTGGGCGACCTTGAGCTTCCCGGGGCAGTCCGCCGTTGTGCGGACTTAAAGCAAGACCGGGATCCTCAGAGGCAGCCAGTGGGCAACCTTGAGCTTCCCGGGGCAGTCCTAAACCGAGGTTCTGAGGATCCTTAACCGGTCAGGGGGTAGCTAGCTTTTTGATTCTTTCATCGCTCGTTGAACTTCCACCCTTTGGCCCTTACGCTCTGTTTTGGTTCGATTTCTATCGATTTGTATTTTTGTCAAGCTATAGGGCCCCACTATTTCGCACATATCGAATTTTCATGCATATCGATCTTTTTGCAATGTCGTTTATTTTTTATCGATTTAGCTACCTCGTCCGGGGTATGATCCTCAGATCGTCGGGGAAACCACCTCACGCGGCCTGATGCCACGCAACTTAGCTCGTTGAGCGACCTGGTGACATCACGGGCAGACGCGGCGGAGACACCTCATGCGGCCAGATGCCACGCAGCTTAGCTCGTTGAGCGATCTGGTGACATCACGGGTAGACGCGGCGGAGATACCTCACGCGGCCTGATGCCACGCAGCTTAGCTCGTTGAGCGACCTGGTGACATCACGGGCAGACGCGGCGGAGATACCTCACGCGGCCTGATGCCACGCAGCTTAGCTCGTTAAGCGACCTGGTGACATCACGGGCAGACGCGGCGGAGACACCTCACGCGGCCTGATGCCATGCAGCTTAGCTCGTTGAGCGACCTGGTGATATCACGGGCAGACGCGGCGGAGATACCTCACGCGGCCTGATGCCACGCAGCTTAGCTCGTTGAGCGACCTGGTGACATCACGGGCAGACGCGGTGGAGACACCTCACGCGGCCTGATGCCACGCAGCTTAGCTCGTTGAGCGATCTGGTGACATCACGGGCAGGCGCGGTGGAGATACCATACGCGGCCTGATGCCACGCAGCTTAGCTCGTTCAGCGACCTGGTGACATCACGGGCAGACGCGACACAACTTTCAACATGAGGCCACCCCAGTTTGTTGTCCACGAGGCAGTAGTGGGAGGCAATTTGAGCAGGACACAGAGAGAAGAAGCACCAGTGGCCGCGGCTCGTAGCCCGCCCGTATTCTCTACGCGAGGTCGCCCACGGCTGGAGCCCGCAGCTCGCCCGACGCCGACCCTGACCGCGTGTGGCAAGCTCGCACCGGAAGGAGATCGTTCGTGGATGACGCTCCCGGCCCACCCAGCGTTTGTGAAATACTGGGAGTCAAGACTCACGGCGCAGACCGCCCAAGGCAGCCAGCGCCTTCCCGGCCCGCCCTGCGTTTGCGAAATACTGGCAGTCAAAGCTCTCGGCGCAAATCACCCATGGCTGGAGCCCGCAGCTCGCCCGACGCCGACCCTGACCGCGTGTGACGAGCTCGCACCGGAAGGAGATCGCTCGTGGCTGATGCTCCCGGCCCGCCCAGCGTTTGTGAAGTACTGAGAGTCAAAGCTCTCGACGCAGATCGCTCCCGGCTGGAGCCCGCAGCTCGCCCGACGCAGACCCTGACCCGTGTGACAAGCTCGCACCGGAAGGAGATCGCTCGTGGCTGACGCTCCCGGCCCACCCAGCGTTGGAAAAGTACTGAGAGTCAAAGCTCTCGACGCAGATCGCTCCCGGCTGGAGCCCGCAGCTCGCCCGACGCAGACCCTGACCCGTGTGGCAAGCTCGCACCGGAAGGAGATCGCTCGTGGCTGACTCTCCCGGCCCGCCCAGCGTTTATGAAATACTGGCAGTCAAAGCTCTCGGCGCAGGCCGCCCATGGCTACAATCTCCGTCCCGCCAGAAAACTGTTGCAGCAGACATTGATATCAGGCACATTACCAGGGATAAGAGCTCGCTAAGACTCCTGAGCAAGCGTCGAGTTTCCTCGATCACTCCCTCAGGAGGGGGTAATGTTGGGGGTAGTCAAAAACCACATATCTTGGATAGCATTGCGAACACCTGAGATAAGAGTTCTCGAAGGAGCCCGTCCAGGAGTTGGAACCCTCGGAAGCCGAGCGGGCCCCTTTCCCAGCTCGCAAGGAGTTCGCCCTTTCAGCCCGTAAGAAGCTCGCCCCCACAGGGAGCTGGATGGACACCTTGTATCTGAGTGCAGCTCACTAAATCATCTTGACAGTGGAGCAAGATCCACATTGGGCTGAAGGGGCCCAAGGCCAAGAGCTCGCTAAGGAGCTCGCCCACGCTCGCACAGGAGCTCGCCCAAATTCGCTCAGGAGCTCGCCTAGCTCGCGCAGGAGCTCGCCCAAGATCGCCAGGAGCTCGCCCCAGCTTGCTCAGGAGCTCGCCTAGCTCGCGCAGGAGCTCGCCCATGCTCGCTCAGGAGCTCGTCTAGCTCGCGCAGGAGCTCGCCCATGCTCGCTCAGGAGCTCGCCCAAGCTCACCCAGACCCCTGTTTATCGAAGAGGTTGCTCCCGCGAGGTCCGACTCTTGATAAATATGGACGAAAAGGCAGAGCAGTGCAGGCCAAGCTTGCCTTTGTTTTCTTCCTGAGACCGCCCAGACTTGAACATTCCAGAATAGCCACCTGGCCGCGACAAGAAAGATGCTCTCCCCCACTCAAACCGCCTGGCAGGCTTGACGACAGAATGTCAGGGCGCGAGTACCAAGGACTGTCAGACCCACGCGAGCCAGATCGTGGGGGTCTAGAAGGCCCTGGAAGAATCTCCACGTGTCGGGCCACCATTGGCCGCCAATGTCTATAAATGCACACCCCCAGGCTCCAAAGTAGAGGTTTGAATCCCATTTCCCTACAACTTTGATATACAACAGCTCGCCGTTGTGCACCCGTGACTGACTTGAGCATCGGAGGGTCTGCGCTCCTAAGGGAGCCAGCCGTTCTCACGTTCTCTTTTCTTTGTCTTGCAGGTGGCTCGCAAGGATCAGTGAAAAATCCCCCAAACAGATCGTAATATCCATTCTAATTCATTTGTACGAATGTATCCAATCTAATTCATTCGCACGATCCATTCTAATTCATTCGCACGATCCATTCTAATTCATTCGCACGATCCATTCTCATTCATTCGCACGATCCATTCTAATTCATTCGTACGATCCATTCTAATTCATTCGCTCGAATGTATCCATTCTAATTCATTCGCACAATCCATTCTAAATCATTCGCACGATCCACTCTAATTCAGTTCTATGAATGAATTAGAGTGAATTAGAATGGATCGAACGAATGAATTAGAATGGATACATTCGAGCGAATGAATTAGAATGGATCGTACAAATGAATTAGAATGGATCGTATGAATGAATTAGAATGGATTGTACGAATGAATTAGAATGGATACATTCGTGCGAATGAATTAGAATGGATCGTGCGAATGAATTAGAATGGATCATACGAATGAATTAGAATGGATATATTTGAACGAATAAATTAGAATGGATAATACGAATGAATTAGAATGGATCGTACGAATGAATTAGAATGGATCATGCGAATAAATTAGAATCGATCATATGAATGAATTAGAATGGATTGTACGAATGAATTAGATTGTACGAATGAATTAGAATGGATCGTATGAATGAATTAAAATGGATACATTCATACGACTGAATTAAAATGGATCGTGCGATTTAATTAGAATGGATCGTACGAATGAATTTGAATGGATACATTTGTGTGAATGAATCTGAATGGATTGTATGAATGAATTTCAATGGATCGTACGAATGAATTAGAATGGATCGTACGAATGAATTAGAATAGCTCATACGAATGAATTAGAATGAATCATACAAATGAATTAGAATGGTTAAATTCGTGCGAATGAATTAGAATAGATCGTACGAATGGATTAGAAAGGATCGTACGAACGAATTAGAATGGATCATATGAACGAATTAGAATGGATCGTACGAATGAATTAGAATGGATACATTCGAGCGAATGAATTAGAATAGATTATACGAATGAATTAGAATGGATCATAGGAATGAATTAGAATGGATCGTGCAAATGAATTAGAATGGATAAATTCGTGTGAATGAATTAGAATGGATCGTAGGAATGAATTAGAATGGATCGTACGAATGAATTAGAATGGTTACATTCGTGCGAATGAATTAGAATGGATCGTACGAATGGATTAGAATGGATCGTACGAATGGATGAGAATGGATCGTACGAATGAATTGGAATGGATCGTACAAATGAATTTGAAAGGTTACATTTGTGAGAAATGAATTAGAATGGATCGTACGAATGAATTAGAATTGATTGTACGAACGAATTAGAATGGATCATATGAATGAATTAGAATGGATCGTACGAATGAATTAGAATGGATCATATGAATGAATTAGAATGGTTACATTCGTGCGAATGAATTAGAATGGATCGTACCAATGGATTAGAATGGATCGTACGAATGGATTAGAATGCATTATACGAATGAATTAGAATAGATACATTTGTGCGAATGAATTAGATTGCATTGTATGAATGAATTAGAATGGATCGTACGAATGAATTAGAATGGATCGTACGAATGAATTAGAATTGATCATACGAATGAATTAGAATGGATCGTGCGAATGAATTAGAATGGATCGTACGATGCAATCTAATTCATTCGTACGATACATTCTAATTCATTCGTATGATCAATTCTAATTCATTCGCACGATCCATTCTAATTCATTCTCACGAATGTAACCTTTCTAATTCATTTGTATGATCCATTCTAATTCATTCATACGATCCATTCTAATCCATTCGTACGATCCATTCTAATCCATTCATACGATCCATTCTAATCCATTCGTACGATCCATTATAATCCATTCGTACGATCCATTCTAATTCATTCTCACAAATGTAACCTTTCTAATTCATTTGTACGATCCATTCTAATTCATTCGTACGATCCATACTAATCCATTCGTATGATCCATTCTAATCCATTCGTACGATCCATTCTAATTCATTCGCACGAATATAACCATTCTAATTCATTCGTACGATCCATTCTAATTCATTTGCACGATCCATTCATACTCATTCGTACGATCCATTCATATTCATTCGCATCAATGTATCCATTTTAATTCATTCGTACGATCCATTCTAATTCATTTGTACGATCCATTCTAATTCATTTGTACGATCCATTCTAATTCATTCTCACAAATGAAACCTTTCTAATTCATTTGTACGATCCATTCTAATTCATTCGTACGATCCATTCTAATCCATTCATATGATCCATTCTAATCCATTCGTACGATCCATTCTAATTCATTCGCACGAATGTAACCAATCTAATTATTTCGTACGATCTATTCGAATTCATTCCTACGATCCATTCTAATTCATTCGCACGAATGTATCCATTCTAATTCATTTCCACGATCCATTCTAATTCATTCCTATGATCCATTCTAATTTATTCGTACGATCCATTCTAATTCATTCGCTCGAATGCATCCATTCTAATTCATTCGTACGATCCATTCTAATTCATTCGTACGATCCATTCTAATTCATTCTCACAAATGTAACCTTTCTAATTCATTTGTATGATCCATTCTAATTCATTTGTATGATCCATTCTAATCCATTCGTACGATCCATTGTAATTCATTCGCTCGAATGTATCCATTCTAATTTATTCGTACGATCCATTCTAATTCATTCGTACAATCCATTCTAATTCATTCATACGATCCATTATAATTCATTCGCACGAATGTATCCATTCTAATTCATTTGCACGATCCATTCTAATTCATTCCTATGATCCATTCTAATTCTTTCGAACGATCCATTCTAATTCATTCACTCGAATGTATCCATTCCAATTCATTCGTACGATCCATTCTAATTCATTCGTATGATCTATTCTAATTCATTCGCACGAATGTAACCATTCTAATTCATTCGTACGATTCATTCTAATTCATTCGTATGAGCTATTCTAATTCATTCGTACGATCCATTCTAATTCATTCGTACGATCCATTCTTATTCATTCGCACGAATGTAACCAGTCTAATTCATTCGTATGATCCATTCTAATTCATTCCTACAATCCATTCTAATTCATTCGCACGAATGTATCCATTATAATTCATTTGCACGATCCATTCTAATTCATTCCTATGATCCATTCTAATTCATTCGTACGATCCATTTTGCGAATGAATTAGAATGGATACATTCGTGCGAATGAATTAGAATGGATACATTCGTGCGAATGAATTAGAATGGATCGGACAAATGAATTAGAATGGATCGTACGAGTCTTTCTAATTCATTCGTATGATCCATTCTAATGCATTCGTACGATTCATTCTAATTCATTCGCACGATCCATTCTAATTCATTCGTACGATCCATTCTTATTCATTCATACGATCCATTCTAATTCATTCGCACAATCCATTCTAATTCATTCGTACGATCCATTCTAATTCATTCGTATGATCCATTCTAACTCATTCGGTGGATCCATTCTAATTTATTCGTACGATCCATTCTAATTCATTCGCACGATCCATTCTAATTTATTCGTACGATCAATTCTATTTCATTCGTACGATCTATTCTAATTCATTCGCATGATCCATTCTAATTCATTCATATGATCCATTCTAATTCATTCGTACGAATGTATCCATTCTAATTCGTTCGCACGATCCATTGTAATTCATTCGTACGATGCAATCTAATTCATTTGCTCGATCCATTCTAATTCATTCATATGATCCATTCTAATTCATTTGCACGATCCATTCTAATTCATTCCTATGATCCATTCTAATTCATTCGTACGATCCATTCTAATTCATTCGCTCGAATGTATCCATTCTAATTCATTCGTGCGATCCATTCTAATTCGTTCATACGATCCATTCTAATTCGTTCGTACGATCCATTCTAATTGATTCTCACAAATGTAACCTTTCTAATTCATTTGTACGATCCATTCTAATTCATTCGCACAAATGTATCCATTCTAATTCATTCATACGATCTATTCTAATCCATTCGTACGATCCATTCTAATTCATTCGTACGATCCATTCTAATTCATTCGCTCGAATATATCCATTCTAATTCATTCGTACGATCCATTCTAATTCGTTCGTACGATCCATTCAGATTCGTTTGTATGATCCATTCTAATTCATTCTCACAAATGTAACCTTTCTAATTCATTTGTACGATCCATTCTAATTCATTCGCACAAATGTATCCATTCTAATTCATTCGTACGATCCATTCTAATCCATTCGTACGATCCATTCTAATCCATTCGTACGATCCATTCTAATTCATTCGTACGATCCATTCTAATTCATTCACTCGAATGTATCCATTCAAATTCATTCGTACGATCTATTCTAATTCGTTCATACGATCCATTCTAATTCGTTCGTACGATCCATTCTAATTCATTCTCACAAACGTAACCTTTCTAATTCATTTGTACGATCCATTCTAATTCATTCGCACAAATGTATCCATTCTAATTCATTCGTACGATCCATTCTAATCCATTCGTACGATCCATTCTAATTCATTCGCTCGAATGTATCCATTCTAATTCATTCGTACGATCCATTCTAACTCGTTCATACAATCCATTCTAATTCGTTCGTACGATCCATTTTAATTCATTCTCACAAATGTAACCTTTCGAATTCATTTGTACGATCCATTCTAATTCATTCACACAAATGTATCCATTCTAATTCATTCGTACGATCCATTCTAATCCATTCGTACGATCCATTCTAATTCATTCGTACGATCCATTCTAATTCATTCGCTCGAATGTATCCATTCTAATTCATTTGTACGATCCATTCTAATTCGTTCATACGATCCATTCTAATTCGTTCGTACGATCCATTCTAATTCATTCTCACAAATGTAACCTTTCTAATTCATTTGTACGATCCATTCTAAGTCATTCGCACAAATGTATCCATTCTAATTCATTCGTACGATCCATTCTAATCCATTCGTATGATCCATTCTAATTCATTCGTACGATCCATTCTAATTCATTCGCTCGAATGTATCCATTCTAATTCATTCGTACGATCCATTCTAATTCGTTCATACGATCCATTCTAATTCGTTCGTACGATCCATTCTAATTCATTCTCAGAAATGTAACCTTTTTAATTCATTTGTACGATCCATTCTAATTCATTCGCACAAATAAGGTTACATTTGTGAGAATGAATTAGAATGGATCGTACGAATGAATTAGAATGGATCGTACGAATGGATCGTACGAATGAATTAGAATGGATCGTACGAATGAATTAAAATGGATCATAGGAATGAATTAGAATGGATCGTGCAAATGAATTAGAATGGATACATTCGTGCGAATGAATTAGAATGGATCATTGGAATGAATTAGAATGGATCGTACGAATGAATTAGAATGGTTACATTCGTGCGAATGAATTAGAATGGATACATTCGTCCGAATGAATTAGAATGGATCGGACGAATGAATTAGAATGGATCGTACGATTCACTCTAATTCGTTCGTACGATCCAATCTAATTCATTCGTATGATCCATTCTAACTCATTCGGTGGATCCATTCTAATTCATTCGTGCGATCCATTCTAATTCATTCGCACTATCCATTCTAATTCATTCGGACGATCCATTCTAATTCATTCGTACGATCCATTCTAACTCATTCGCACGAATGTATCCATTCTAATTCATTTGTACGATCCATTCTAATTCATTCGTACAATGCGTTCTAATCCATTCGTACGATCCATTCTAATTCATTCCTATGATCCATTCTAATTCATTCGTACGATCCATTCTAATTCATTCGCTCGAATGTATCCATTCTAATTCATGCGCACGAATGTAACCATTCTAATTCATTCGTACGATCCATTCTAATTCATTCCTGCGATCCATTCTAATTCATTTGCACGAATGTATCCATTCTAATTCATTTGCACGATCCATTCTAATTCATTCCTATGATCCATTCTAATTCATTTGTACGATCCATTCTAATTCATTCGTACGATCCATTCTAATCCATTCGTACGATCCATTCTAATTCATTCGTACGATCCATTCTAATTCATTCTCTCGAATGTAACCTTTCTAATTCATTTGTACGATCCATTCTAATTCATTCGTACGATCCATTCTAATTTATTCGCACGAATGTATCCATTCTAATTCATTCGCACGAAAGTAACCATTCTAATTCATTCGCACGATCCATTCTAATTCATTCGTACGATCCATTCTAATTCATTCGCACGAATGTAACCATTCTAGAGTGGATTAGAATGGATCGTACGAACGAATTAGAATGGATCGTATGAACGAATTAGAATGGATCATACAAATGAATTAGAAAGGTTACATTCGTGAGAATGAATTAGAATGGATCGTACGAATGAATTAGAATGAATCATGCGAATGAATTTGAATGGATCGTACGAATGAATTAGAATGGATCGAACGAATGAATTAGAATGGATACATTTGAGCGAATGAATTAGAATAGATCGTAGGAATGAATAAGAATAGATCATACGAATGAATTAGAATGGATCGTGCGAATGAATTAGAATGGATCGTACGAATGAATTAGAATGGATCATACAAATGAATTAGAATGGATCGTACGAATGAATTAAAATGGATACATTCGTACGAATGAATTAGAATGGATCATACGAATGAATTAGAATGAATCGTACGAATGAATTAGAATGGATCATGCGAATGAATTTGAATGGATCGTACGAATGAATCAGAATGGATCGAATGAATGAATTAGAATGGATACATTCGAGCGAATGAATTAGAATAGATCGTAGGAATGAATTAGAATGGATCGTACGAATGAATTTGAATGGATCATATGAATGAATTAGAATGGATCGTTTGAATGAATTAGAATGGATCATATGAATGAATTAGAATGGTTACATTCGTGCGAATGAATTAGAATGGATCGTACAAATGGATTAGAATAGATCGTACGAATGGATCGTACGAATGAATTAGAATGGTTACATTCCTGCGAATGAATTAGAATAAATCGTACGAATGAATTAGAATGGATCGTACAAATGAATTAGAAAGGTTACATTTGTGCGAATGAATTAGAATGGATCGTACGAATGAATTAGAATGGATCGTACGAATGAATTAGAATAGATCGTGCGAATGAATTAGAATGAATCATACGAATGAATTAGAATGGATCATACGAATGAATTAGAATACATCATGTGAATGAATTAGAATGGATAGTACATTAGAATTAGATTGGATTGTGCGAATGAATTAGAATGGATACATTCGTGCGAATGAATTAGAATAGATTGTATGAATGAATTAGAATAGATCGTAGGAATGAATTAGAATGGATCGTGCGAATGAATTAGAATGAATCGTACGAATGAATTAGAATAGATCGTACGAATGAATTAGAATGGATCGTGCGAATGAATTAGAATGGATCGTACGAATGAATTAGAATGGATCGTGCGAATGAATTAGAATAGATACATTTGTGCGAATGAATTAGATTGCATCGTACGAATGAATTTGAATGGATTGTACGAATGAATTAGGATGGATCGTACGAATGAATTAGAATGGATCATGCGAATGAATTAGAATAGATCGTACGAATGAATTAGAATGGATCGTACGAATAAATTAGAATGGATCGTGCGAATGAATTAGAATGGATCGTATGAATGAATTAGAATGGATCGTACGAATGAATTAGAATGGATCGAACGAATGAATTAGAATGGATACATTTGTGCGAATGAATTAGAATAGATCGTAGGAATGAATTAGAATGGATCATACGAATGAATTAGAATGGATACAGTCGCGCGAATGAATTAGAATAGATCGTACTAATGAATTATAATGGATCGTACGAATGCATTAGAATGGATACATTCGTGCGAATGAATTAGAATGGATCGTATGAATGATCGTACGATCCATTCTAATTCGTTCATATGATCCATTCTAATTTATTCGTACGATCCATTCTAATTCATTCGTATGATCAATTCTAATTCATTCGCATGATCCATTCTAATCCATTCGTACGAATAAAATAGAATGTATACATTCGTCCGATGCATTCAAATTCATTCGTACGATGCAATCTAATTCATTCTCACAAATGTATCTATTCTAATTCATTTGTACAATGCATTCTAATCCATTCGTACGATCCATTATTATCCATTCGTACGATCCATTCTAATTCATTCGTATGATCCATTCTAATTCATTCGTACGTTCCATTCTAATCCATTTGCATGAATGTATCCATTCTAATTTATTCGTACGATCCAGTCTAATTCATTCATACGATCCATTCTAATTCATTCGTATGATCCATTCTAATTCATTCTCATGAACCATTCTAATTCATTTGTACGAATGGATCTAATCCATTCGTACGATACATTCTAATCCATTCGTACGATCCATTCTAATTCATTCGTACGATCCATTCTAATTCATTCTCACAGATGTAACATTTCTAATTCATTTGTACAATCCATTCTAATTCATTCGTACGAACCATTCTAATCCATTCGTACGATCCATTCTAATTCATTCGCACGAATGTATCCATTCTAATTCATTCGTACGATCCATTCTAGTTCATTCGCACTATCCATTCTAATTTATTCGTACGATCCATTCTAATTCATTCGTACGATCTATTCTAATTCATTCGCATGATCCATTCTAATTCATTTGTACGATCCATTCTAATTCATTCATACAATCCATTCAAATTCATTCGTACGATGCAATCTAATTCATTCGCACAAATGTATCTATTCTAATTCATTCATACAATGCGTTCTAATCCATTCACACAAATGTATCCATTCTAATTCATTCGTACGATCCATTCTAATCCATTCGTACGATCCATTCTAATTCATTCGTACGATCCATTCTAATTCATTCGTATGAATGTATCCATTCTAATTTATTCGTACGATCCAGTCTAATTCATTCGTACGATCCATTCTAATTCATTCGCACGAATGTATCCATTCTAATTCATTCGTACGATCCATTCTAATTCATTCGTATGATCCATTCTAATTCATTCGCACGAATGTATCCATTCTAATTCATTTGCACGATCCATTCTAATTCATTCCTATGATCCATTCTAATTCATTCGTACGATCCATTCTAATTGATTCGTGCGAATGAATCCATTCTAATTCATTCGTCTGATCCATTCGAATTCATTCGTACGATCCATTCTAATTCATTCGCACGATCCTTTCTAATTCATTCGCACTATCCATTCTAATTCATTCGCACGATCCATTCTAATTCATTCGTACGATCCATTCTAATTCATTCGCATGAATGTAACCATTCTAATTCATTTGTACGATCCATTCTAATTCATTCGTACGATCCATTCTAATCCATTCATACGATCCATTCTAATTCATTCGAATGATCCATTCTAATTCATTTGTACGATCTATTCTAATTCATTCGTATGATCTATTCTAATTCATTCGCACGAATGTAACCTTTCTAATTCATTGGTATGAATTAGAATGGATCGTATGAATGAATTAGAATGGATCGTAGGAATGAATTAGAATGGTTCCACCAAATGAGTACGAATGAATTAGAATGGATCATACAAATGAATTAGAAAGGTTACATTCGTATGAATGAATTAGAATGGATCGTACGAATGAATTAGAATGGATAATGCGAATGAATTTGAATGGTTCGTACGAATGAATTAGAATGGATCGAACGAATGAATTAGAATGGATACATTCGAGCGAATGAATTAGAATAGATCGTAGGAAAGAATTAGAATGGATCATACGAATGAATTAGAATGGATCGTGCGAATGAATTAGAATGGATCGTACGAATGAATTAGAATGGATCGAACGAATGAATTAGAATGGATACATTCGTGCGAATGAATTAGAATGGATTGTACGAATGAATTAGAATGGATCGTACAAATGAATTAGAAAGGTTACATTTGTGAGAATGAATTAGAATGGATCGTACGAATGGATTAGAATGGATCGTACGAATGGATTAGAATGGATCGTATGAATGGATTAGAATGGATCGTACGAATGAATTAGAATGGATCGTACAAATGAATTAGAATGGATCGAACGAATGAATTAGAATGGATACATTCGAGCGAATGAATTAGAATAGATCGTAGGAATGAATTAGAATGGATCATATGAATGAATTAGAATGGATCGTGCGAATAAATTAGAATGGATTGTACGAATGAATTAGAATGGATCGTGCGAATAAATTAGAATGGATTGTACAAATGAATTAGAATGGATACATTCGTGCGAATGAATTAGAATGGATCGTACGAACGAATTAGAATGGATCGTAAGAATGAATTAGAATGAATCGTACAAATGAATTAGAATGGATCGTACGAATGAATTAGAATGGATACATTTGTACGAATAAATTAGAATTTATTGTACGAATGAATTAGAATGGATACATTCTTGCGAATAAATTAGAATGGATCGTATATTCGTGCGAATAAATTAGAACGGATCATACAAATGAATTAGAATGGATCGTGCGAATGAATTAGAATCAATCGTACGAATACATTAGAATGGATCGTACGAATGAATTAGAATGGATCATACAAATGAATTAGAAAGGTTACATTTGTGAGAATGAATTAGAATAGATCGTACGATCCATTCTAATTCATTCTCACGAATGTAACCTTTCTAATTTATTTGTATGATCCATTCATACGATCCATTCTAATTCATTCGTACGATCCATTCTAATTCATTCTCACGAATGTAACCTTTCTAATTCATTTGTATGATCCATTCTAATTCATTCGCACGATCCATTCTAATTCATTCGTACGATCCATTCTAATTCATTCGCACGATCCATCTAATTCATTTGTACGACCCATTCTAATTCATTCATACGATTCATTCTAATTCATTCGCACGATCCATTCTAATTCATTCCTAGGATCTACTCTAATTCATTCGTACGATCCATTCTAATTCATTCGCACGATCCATTCTAATTCATTCGCACGATCCATTCTAATTCATTCGCTCGAATGTATCCATTCTAATCCATTTGTACGATCCATTCTAATCCATTCTTACGATCCATTCTAATTCATTCGCATACGATCTATTCTAATTCATTCGCACGAATGTATCCATTCTAATTAATTCGCACAATCCAATCTAATTCAAACGTACGATCCATTCTAATCCATTCACATGATGTATTCTAATTCATTCGTATGATCCATTCTAATTCTTTCTTATGATTCATTCTAATTCATTCGTACGATCCATTCGAATGAGTCCATTCTTATTCATTCATACGATCTATTCTAATTCATTCGCACGAATGTATCCATTCTAATTCATTCGCACAATCCAATCTAATTCAAACGTACGATCCATTCTAATTCATTCACATGATGTATTCTAATTCATTCGTATGATGCATTCTAATTCATTTGTATGATTCATTCTAATTCATTCGTACGATCCATTCTAATTTATTCACACAAATGTATCCATTCTAATTCATTCGTACGATCCATTCTAATTCATTCGTACAAATGAATTAGAAATGAATAAGAATAGATCGTACAAATAAATTAGAATGGATCATGCAAATGAATTTGGAAGGATCGTACGAATGAATAAGAATGGATCGTACGAATGAATTAGAATAGATCGTACGAATGTATCCTTTCTAATTCATTCGTACGATCCATTCTAATTTGTTCATATGATCTATTCTAATTCTTTCGTACGATCCATTCTAATTCGTTCGTACGATCCATTCTAATTCATTCGCACGATCCATTCTAATTCATTCGCATGATCCATTCTAATTCTTTCATATGATCCATTCTAATTCATTCGTATGATCCATTCTAATCCATTCGTACGATCCATTCTAATTCATTCCTATGATCCATACTAATTCATCCGTACAATCCATTCTAATTCATTCGTACGATCCATTCAAATCCATTCGTACGATCCATTCTAATTTATTCGCACGAATGTAATCATTCTAATTCATTCGTACGATCCATTCTAATTCATTCGTACGATCCATTCTAATTCATTCGTACGATCCATTCTAATTCATTCGTACGAATGAATTAGAATATATCGTGCGAATGAATTAGAATGGATCGTACGAATGAATTAGAATAGATCATAGGAATGAATTAGAATGGATCATACGAATGAATTAGAATGGATCGTACGAATGAATTAGAATAAATTGTACGAATGAATTAGAATGGATCGTACGAATGAATTAGAACGGAACGTGCGAATGAATTAGAATGGATCGTACGAATGGATTAGAATGGATCGTATGAATGGATTAGAATGGATCGTACGAATGGATTAGAATGGATCTTACGAATTAGAATGGATCGTACGAATGAATTGAAATGGATACATTCATACAACTGAATTAGAAATTTATTCATACGATCCATTCAAATTCAATCGTATGATCCATTCTAATTCATTCGCACGATCCATTCTAATTCATTCGTACGATCCATTCTAATTCATTCGTACGATTCATTCTAATTCATTCGTACAATCCATTCTAATTCATTCGTATGATCCATTCTAATTCATTCCTACGATCTATTCTAATTCATTCGTACGATCCATTCTAATTCATTCGCACGATCTATTCTAATTCATTCGTACGATCCATTCTAATCCATTCATATGATCAATTCTAATTCATTCGCACGATACATTCTAATTTATTCTCACGAATGTAACCTTTCTAATTCATTTGTACAATCCATTCTAATTCATTTGTACGATGCAATCTAATTCTTTCGCACAAATGTATCTATTCTAATCCATTCTAATTCATTCGTACGATCGATTCTAATTCATTCGTACGATCTAATCCTTTCGTACGATCCATTCTAATTCATTCGCACGATCCATTCTAATTCATTCGCACAAATGTTTCTATTCTAATCCAATCTAATTCATTCGTACGATCCATTCTAATTCATTCGTACGATCTAATCCATTCGTACGATCCAATCTAATTCATTCGCACGATCCATTCTAATTCATTCGTATGATCCATTCTAATTTATTTGCACGAATATACGATCCATTCTAATTTATTCGCAAGAATGTATCCATTCTAATTAATTCGTACAATCCATTCTAATTTATTCGAACAAATGTATCCATTCTAATTCATTCGTACGATCCATTGTAATTTATTCGTACGATCCATTCTAATTCATTTGTACGATCTAATTCATTCGTACGATCCATTCTAATTCATTCGTACGATCCATTCTAATTCATTCTAATTCATTCGTACGATCCATTCTAATTCATTCGTACGATCCATTCTAATCCATTCGTACGATCCATTCTAATTCATTCGAACGATCCATTCTAATCCATTCGTACGATCCATTCTAATCCATTCGTACGATCCATTCTAATTCATTCGTACGATCCATTCAAGTTCATTCTCACAAATGTAACCTTTCTAATTCATTTGTACGATCCATTCTAATTCATTCGTACGATCCTTTCTAATCCATTCGTTTGATCCATTCTAATTCATTCGTACGATCCATTCTAATTCTTTCGTACGATCCATTCTAATTCATTCGCACGATCTATTCTAATTCATTCTTACAATCCATTCTAATTCATTCGTACAATCCATTCTAATTCGTTCGCTCGATCCATTCTAATTCGTTTGTACGAATGTATCCATTCTAATTCATTCGTACGATCCATTCTAATTCATTCGCACGATCCATTCTAATTCATTCGTATGATCCATTCTAATTCATTCACACGATCCATTCTAATTCATTTGCACGATCCATTCTAATTCATTAGTACGATCCATTCTAATTCGTTCATACGATCCATTCTAATTCGTTCGTACGATCCATTCTAATTCGTTCGTACGATCCATTCTAATTCATTCGTATGATCCATTCTAATTCATTCCTACGATCTATTCTAATTCATTCGCTCGAATGTATCCATTCTAATTCATTCGTTCGATCCATTCTAATTCATTCGTACGATCCATTCAAATTCATTCGCATGATCCGTTCTAATTCATTCGTACGATCATTTCTAATTCATTCGCACGAATGTAACCATTCTAATTCATTCGTACGATCCATTCTAATTCATTCTCACAAATGTAACCTTTCTAATTCATTTGTACGATCCATTCTAATTCATTCGTACGATCCATTCTAATCCATTCGTACGATCCATTCTAATCCATTCGTACGATCCATTCCAATTCATTCGCATGAATGTAACCATTCTAATTCATTCGTACGATCCATTCTAATTCATTTCTACGATCCATTCTAATTCATTCGCACGAATGTATCTATTCTAATTCATTTGCACGATCTATTCTAATTCATTCCTATGATCCATTCTAATTCATTCATACGATCCATTCTAATTTGTTCGCTCGAATGTATCCATTCTAATTCATTCGCACGATCTATTCTAATTTATTTGTACGATCTATTTTAATTCATTCGTACGATCCATTCTAATTCATTCGCACTATCCATTCTAATTCATTCGTATGATCCATTCTAATTCATTCCTACGATCTATTCTAATTCATTCGCATGATCCATTCTAATTCATTCTTTCGATCCATTCAAATTCATTCGTACAATCCATTCAAATTCATTCGCATGATCCATTCTAATTCATTCGTACGATCCATTCTAATTCATTCGTACGAATGTATCCATTCTAATTCATTCGTACAATCCATTCTAATTCATTCGCACGATCCATTCTAATTCATTCATATGGATCGTATGAATGCATTAGAATGGATCGTACGAATGCATTAGAATGGATTGTACGAATGAATTAGAATGGATACATTCTAGCGAATGAATTAGAATGGATCGTGCGATGAATTAGAATGGATCATACAAATGAATTAGAACGGATTGTGCGAATGAATTAGAATGGATCATACGAATGAATTAGAATGGATCGAACGAATGAATTAGAATGGATACATTCGAGCGAATGAAATAGAATAGATCGTAGGAATGAATTAGAATGGATCAAACGAATGAATTAGAATGGATCGTGCGAATGAATTAGAATGGATTGTACGAATGAATTAGAATGGATACATTCGTGCGAATGAATTAGAATGGATCGGACGAATGAATTAGAATGGATCGTACGAATGCATTAGAATGGATCGTACGAATGAATTAGAATGGATCGTCCGAATGAATTAGAATGGATCGTACGAATTATTTAAAATGGATCGTGCGAATGAATTAGAATGCATCGTACGAATGAATTAGAATGGATACATTCGAGCGAATGAATTAGAATAGATCGTAGGAATGAATTAGAATGGATCATACGAATGAATTAGAATGGATCGTGCTAATGAATTAGAATGGATTGTACGAATGAATTAGAATGGATCGAACGAATGAATTAGAATGGATACATTTGTACGAATAAATTAGAATGGATTATACGAATGAATTAGAATGGATACATTCTTGCGAATAAATTAGAATGGATCGTATATTTGTGCAAATGGATTAGAATGGATCGTACGAATGGATTAGAATGGATCGTACGAATGGATTAGAATGGATCGTACGAATGAATTAGAATGGATCATACAAATGAATTAGAATGGATCGTACGATCCATTCTAATTCATTCGTACGATCCATTCCAATTCATTCGCATGAATGTAACCATTCTAATTCATTCGTACGATCCATTCTAATTCATTTCTACGATCCATTCTAATTCATTCGCACGAATGTATCTATTCTAATTCATTTGCACGATCTATTCTAATTCATTCCTATGATCCATTCTAATTCATTCATACGATCCATTCTAATTCATTCGCTCGAATGTATCCATTCTAATTCATTCGCACGATCCATTCTAATTCATTTGTACGATCTATTTTAATACATTCGTACGATCCATTCTAATTCATTCGCACGATCCATTCTAATTCATTCGTATGATCCATTCTAATTCATTCCTACGATCTATTCTAATTCATTCGCATGATCCATTCTAATTCATTCTTTCGATCCATTCTAATTCATTCGTACAATCCATTCATATTCATTCGCATGATCCATTCTAATTCATTCGTACGATCCATTCTAATTCATTCGTACGAATGTATCCATTCTAATTCATTCGTACAATCCATTCTAATTCATTCGCACGATCCATTCTAATTCATTCATATGGATCGTACGAATGCATTAGAATGGATCGTACGAATGAATTAGAATGGATACATTCGAGCAAATGAATTAGAATGGATCGTGCGATGAATTAGAATGGATCATACAAATGAATTTGAATGGATTGTGCGAATGAATTAGAATGGATCGTACGAATGAATTAGAATGGATCGAACGAATGAATTAGAATGGATACATTCGAGCGAATGAAATAGAATAGATCGTAGGAATGAATTAGAATGGATCATCCGAATGAATTAGAATGGATCGTGCGAATGAATTAGAATGGATTGTACGAATGAATTAGAATGGATACATTCGTGCGAATGAATTAGAATGGATCGGACGATTGAATTAGAATGGATCGTACGAATGCATTAGAATGGATCGTACGAATGAATTAGAATGGATCGTCCGAATGAATTAGAATGGATCGTACGAATTATTTAAAATGGATCGTGCGAATGAATTAGAATGGATCGTACGAATGAATTAGAATGGATACATTCGAGCGAATTAATTAGAATAGATCGTAGGAATGAATTAGAATGGATCATACGAATGAATTAGAATGGATCGTGCGAATGAATTAGAATGGATTGTACGAATGAATTAGAATGGATCGAACGAATGAATTAGAATGGATACAATTGTACGAATAAATTAGAATGGATTATACGAATGAATTAGAATGGATACATTCTTGCGAATAAATTAGAATGGATCGTATATTTGTGCAAATGGATTAGAATGGATCGTACGAATGGATTAGAATGGATCGTACGAATGGATTAGAATGGATCGTACGAATGAATTAGAATGGATCATACAAATGAATTAGAATGGATCGTACGATCCATTCTAATTCATTCGTCCGATCCATTCTAATTCATTCGCACGAATGTATCCATTCTAATTCATTCGTACAATCCATTCTAATTCATTCGCACGATCCATTATAATTCATTCGTATGATCCATTCTAATTCATTACTATGATCTATTCTAATTCATTCGCTTGAATGTATCCATTCTAATTCATTCGTTCGATCCATTCTAATTCATTCGTATGATCCATTCAAATTCATTCGCATGAATGTATGTATCCATTCTAGTTCATTCGCACGAATGTATCCATTCTAATTCATTCGTACGTTCTATTCTAATTCAATCGCAAGATCCATTCTAATTCATTCGTACGATCCATTATAATTCATTCGTACGATCCATTCTAATTCATTCGCACGATCCATTCTGATTCATTCGTACAAATGTATCCATTCTAATTCATTCGTACGATCCATTCTAATTCATTCGTACGATCCATTCTAATTCATTCGCACAAATGTATCCATTCTAATTCATTCGTACGATCCATTCTAATTCATTCGCACGATCCATTCTAATTCATTCGTACGATCCATTCTAATCCATTCATACAATCCATTCTGACTCATTCTCACAAATGTATCCATTCTAATTCATTCCTACGATCCATTCTAATTCATTCTCACGAATGTAACCTTTCTAATTCATTTGTACGATCCATTCTAATTCATTCGTACGATCTATTCTAATTCATTCGTACGATCCATTCTAATTCATTCTCACAAATGTAACCTTTCTAATTCATTTGTACGATCCATTCTAATTCATTCGTCCGATCCATTCTAATCCATTCGTACGATCCATTCTAATCCATTCGTACGATCCATTCTAATTCATTCGCACGAATGTAACCATTCTAATTCATTCGTACGATCCATTCTAATTCATTCGTACGATTTATTCTAATTCATTCGTACGATCCATTCTAATTCATTCGCACGAATGTATCCATTCAAGTTCATTCGTACGATACATTCATGCGAGTGAATTAGAATGGATCGTATGAATGAATTAGAATCGATACATTCATGCGAATGAATGGATAGTATGATTCATTTGTACGAATGAATTAGAATGGATCGTATGAATGAATTAGAATGTATCCATTCTAATTTATTCTAATGATCCATTCTAATTCATTCGTACGATCCATTCGTGTGAATAAATTAGAATGGATCGTATGAATGAATTAGAATGGATCGTATGAATGAATTAGAATAGCTACATTCGTTCATACGAATGAATTAGAATGGATCGTACGAATGAATTAGATGGAGACATTCGTGCGAATGAATAAGAATGGATCGTATGAATGAATTAGAATTGATCGTAAGAATGAATTAGAAATGATACATTCGTACGAATTAATTAGAATTGATTATACGATCGAATTAGAATAGATTCGTACGAACGAATTAGAATGGATTGTAGGAATGAATTAGAATAGATCGTATAAATGAATTTGAATGGATCGTACGAATGAATTACAATAGATCATATGAATGAATTAAATAGCTCCTACGAATGAATTAGCATGGATCATAGGAATGAATTAGAATGGATCATACGAATGAATAAGAGTGGATCGTACGAATGAATTATAATGGATCGTACGAATGAATTAGAATGGATACATTCGTGCGAATTAATTAGAATGGATACATTCGTGCGAATGAATTAGAATCGATCGTATGAATGAATTAGAATGGATTGTTTGAATGAATCAGAATGGATCGTATGAATGAATTAGAATGGATACATTCGTGCGAATGAATTAGAATTGATACATTCGTGCGAATGAATTAGAATGGATCATACGAAAGAATTAGAATGGATCGTACGAATGAATAAGAATGGATCGTACGAATGAATTAGAATGGATCGTACAAATGAATTAGAATGGATCGTACGAATGAATTAGAATAGATCATACGAATGTATTAGAAAGGATCGTATGAATGAATTAGAATGGACACATTCGCACGAATGAATTTGAATGGATCATATGAATAAATTAGAAAGGATACATTCGTGCGAATGAATTAGAATGGATCGTATGAATGAATTAGAATTGATCGTATGAATGAATTAAAATGGATTGTACGAATGTATTAGAATGGATCGTACGAATGAAGTAGAATGGATCGTACGAATGAATTAGAATGGTTCGTATGAATGAATTAGAATGGATACATTCATACGAATGAATTAGAATGGATCGTACGAATGAATTAGAATGGATACATTCGTACGAATGAATTAGAATGGATACATTCGTGCGAATGAATTTAAATGGATCGTACGACTGAATTATAATAGATCGTACGAATGATTTAGAATGGATCGTACAAATAAATTAGAATGTATCGTACAAATAAATTAGAATGGATACATTCGTGTGAATGAATTAGAATGGATCGTACGAATGAATTAGAATGGATCGTATGAATGAATTAGAATGGATCATAGGAATGAATTAGAATGGATACATTCGTGCGAATGAATTAGAATGGATCGTATGAATGAATTAGAATGGATTGTACGAATGAATTAGAATGGATCGTATGAATGTCTTAGAATGAATCATATGATCCATTATAATTCAAGCGCATGAATGTATCTATTCTAATTCATTCGTACGAACCATTCTAATTCATTCGCATGATCTATTCTAATTCATTCGTACTATCCATTCTAATTAATTCGTACGATCCATTCTAATTCCTTTGTATGTTCTAATTCTTTCGTACGATCTCTAATTCATTCGTACGAGTGAATTAGAATGGATCGTACGAATGAATTAGAATGGATCGTATGAATGAATTTGAGTGGATATATTCGTACGAATGAATTAGAATGGATCACACGAATGAATAAAAATGGATCGTACGAATGAATTAGAATGGATCGTACGGATGAATTAGAATGGATACATTCGTACGAATGAATTAGAATGGATCATACGAATGAATTAGAATGGATCATACGAATGAATTAGAATGGATACATTCATGCGAATGAATTACACTGGATCGCACGAATGAATTAGAATGGATCGTACAAATGAATTAGAATAGATACATTTGTACGAATGGATTAGAATGGATCGCATGAATGAATTTAAAAGGATACATTCATTCGAATAAATTAGAATGGATCGTACGAATGAATTAGAATGGATACATTCCTGCGAATGAATTAAAATGGATCATACGAATGAATTAGAATGGATACACTCGTGAGAATGAATTAGAATGGATCGTACGAATGAATTAGTATGCCTACATTCGTTCGTGCGACTGAATTATAATGGATCATACGAAAGAATTAGAATGGATACATTCGTGCGAATGAATTAGAATGGATCGTACGAACGACTGTAGCCATTCTAATTCATTCATACGACCCATTCTAATTAATTCGTACGATCCATTCTAATTCATTTGTCCGATCCATTCTAATTCATTCGTACGATCCATTCTAATTCATTGATACATTCTAATTCATTCGTAGGATCCATTCTAATTCATTCGCATGAATGTATTCATTCTAATACATTCGTACGATCCATTCTAATTCATTCGTACAATCCATTCTAATTTATTCGTACGATCTATTCTAATCCATTCTAATTCATTAACACAAATTTAACCATTCTAATTCATTCGAACGAATGTATCCATTCTAATTCATTTGTACGATCCATTCTAATCCATTCGACGACCATTCTAATTCATTCGCATGAATGTATCTATTCTAATTTATTCGTATGATCCATTCTATTTCATACGATCCATTCTAATTCATTCGTACAATCCATTCTAACTCATTCGTATGATCCATTCAAATTCATACGTATGATCCATTCTAATTCATTCGTACGATCCATTCTAATTCATGCATACGATCCATTTCCATTCTAATTCATTCATACGATCCATTCTAATTTATTCATACGATCCATTCAAATTTATTCGCACGAATCCATTCTAATTCATACGAACGATCCATTCTAATTCATTTGCATCATCCATTCTAATTCATTCCAACGATCCATTCTAATTCATTCGTGCGAATGTAACCATTCTAATTCATTCGTATGATCCATTCTAATTCATTCGTACGATCCATTCTAATTCGTACGATCCATTCTAATTCATTTGTACGATCCAATCTAACTCATTCGCACGAATGTATCCATTCTAATTCATTCGTACGATCCATTCTAATTTATTCGCATGAATATATCTATTCTAATTCATTCTTACGATCCATTCTAACTCATTCGTATGATCCATTCTAATTCATTCTCATAAATGTATCCATTATAATTCACACGTACGATCCATTCTAATTCATTCGCATGAATGTATCCATTCTTATTCATTCGTACGATCCATTCGAATTCATTCGCACGATCCATTCGAATTCATTCGCACGATCCATTCTAATTCATTCGTACGATCCATTCTAATTCATTCGTACGAATGTATCCATTCTAATTCATTCGTACGATCTATTCTAATTCAGTTGCACGATCCATTCTAATTCATTCGTATGATCAATTCTAATTCTTTCGTACGATCCATTCTAATTCATTTGCACGAATGTATCCAGTCTAGTTCATTCGTATGATACATTCTAATTTAATCGCACGATCCATTCTAATTCATTTGTACGATCCAATTTAATTCATTCGTACTATCCATTCTAATTCATTCGTACGATCCATTCTAATTTATTCATACAATCCATTCTAATTCATTCGTATGAATATATCTATTCTAATTCATTCGTGCGATCCAATCTAATTCATTCGCACGATCCTTTATTATTCATTTATACGATCCATTCTAATTCATTCGTACGATCCATTCTAATTCATTCACACGAATGTATGCAATCTAATTCATTCGTACGATCCATTCTAATTCAATGGCACGATCCATTCTAATTCATTCGTACGATCCATTCTAATTCATTCGCACGAATGTATCTATTCTAATTCATTCGTACGATCTATTCTAATTCATTTGTACGATCCATTCTAATTCATTCGTACGATCCATTCTAATTCATTCGCACGAATGTATCCATTCTAATTCATTCGTACGATCCATTCTAATTCATTCGCACGATCCATTCTAATTCATTCGTGCGATCCAATCTAATTCATTTGTACGATCCATTCTTATTCATTCGTACGATCCATTCTAATTCATTCGCACGAATGTATCTTTTCTAACTCATTCATACGATCCATTCTCATTTATTCGCATGATCCATTCTAATTCATTCGTACAATCCATTCTAATTCATTCGTACGATCCATTCTAAGTCATTCGTACGATCCATTCTAATTCATTCGTATGATCCATTCTGATTCATTCTTACGATCCATTCTAATTCATTCGCACGAATGGATCCATTCTAACTCATTCGTACGATCCGTTCTAATTCATTCGCACGATCCATTCTAATTCATTCGTACGATCCATTCTAATTCATTCGTGCGATCCATTCTAATTCATTCGCACGAAAGTATCTATTCTAATTCATTTGTATGATCCATTCAAATTCATTTGCACGATCCATTCTAAATCATTCGTACGATCCATTCTAATTCTTTCATATGATATATTCTAATTTATTCGTGTGATCCATTCTAATTCATTCTAATTCATATGATATATTCTAATTTATTCGTACGATCCATTCTAATTTATTCGCATGATCCATTCTAATTCATTCGTACGATCCATTCTAATTCATTCGCACGAATGTATCCATTCTTATTCATTCATTCGATCCATTCCAATTCGTTAGCACGATCCATTCTAATTAATTCGCACGATCTATTCTAATTTATTCGTACGATCCATTCTAAGTCATTCGTACGAATGTGTCCATTCTAATTCATTCGTACGATCCATTCTAATTCATTTTCACTATCCATTCTCATTCATTCGAACGATTCATTCTAATTCATTCGTAGGATCCATAATAATTCATTCGCACGAATGTATCCTTTATAATTCATTCGTACAATCCATTCTAATTCATGCGCACGATCCATTCTAATTCATTCATACGATCCATTCTAATTCATTCGTACGATCCATTCTAATTTATTCGCATGAAAGTATCCATTCTAATTCATTCGTACGAACCATTCTAATTCATTCGTACGATCCGTTCTAATTCATTCGCACGAATGTATCCATTCTAATTCATTCGTACGATCAATTCTATTTTATTTGCATGAATGTATCCATTCTAATTCATTCGTACGATCCAATCTAATTCATTCGCACGATCCATTCTAATTTATTCATACGATCCATTCTAATTCATTCGTACGATCCATTCGAATTCATTCATATGATTCATTCTAATTCATTCGCACGAATGCATCCATTCTAATTCATTCGTACAATCCATTATAATTCATGTGCACGATCCATTCTAATTCATTCATACGATCCATTCTAATTTATTCGTATGATCCATTCTAATTCATTCGCACGAATGTATCCATTCTAGTTCATTCGAACGAACCATTTTAATTCATTCGTACGATCCATTCTAATTCATCCGCACAAAGTTATCCATTCTAATTCATTCGTACGATCCATTCTAATTCATTCGCACGATCCATTCTAATTCATTCGTACGATCTATTATAATTCATTCGCACGATCCATTCTAATTCATTGGCATGATCCATTCTAATTTATTTGTACGATCCATTCTCGCACGAATGTATCCATTCTAATTTATTCAAACCATCCATTCTAATTCTTTCGCACGATCCATTCTAATACATTCGTACGATCCATTCTAATTCATTCGTACGATCCATTCTAATTCATTCGCACAAATGTATCCATTCTAATTCATTTGTACGATCCATTCTAATTCATTCATACGATCCATTCTAATTCATTCATACGATCCATTCTAATTAATTCGCACGAATGGATCCATTCTAATTCATTCCTACGATCCATTCTAATTCATTCGCACGAATGGATCCATTCTAATTCATTCGTACGATCCATTCTAATTCATTCGTACTATCCATTCTAATCCATTCACACGATCCATTCTAATTCATTCGCACGATCCATTCTAATTCATTTGCACGAATGTATCTATTGTAATTCATTCGTACGATCCATTCTAATTCATTCGTACGATCCATTCTAATTCATTCGTACGATCCATTCTAATTCATACGATCCATTCTAATTCATTCGTACGATCCATTCTAATTCATTCGTACGATCTATTATAATTCATTCATACGATCCATTCTAATTCATTCGTACGATCCATTATAATTCATTCGCACGAATATATCCATTCTAATTCATTCGTACGATCCATTCTAATTCATTCGAACGATCCTTTCTAATTCTTTCGTACGATCCATTCTAATTCATTCGTACGATCCATTCTAATTAATTCATACCATCCATTCTAATTCATTCACACGAATGTATCTATTCTAATTCATTCGTACGATCCATTCTAATTTATTCACACGATCCATTCTAATTCATTCGTACGATCCATTCTAATTCATTTGTACGATCCATTCTAATTCATTCGCACGAATGTATCCATTCAAATTCATTAGTACGATCCATTCTAATTCATTCGCACGATCCATTCTAATTCGTTCATATGATCAATTCTAATATATTCGTACAATCCATTCTAATTCATTCATACGATCCATTATAATTTATTCGCAAGAAAAAATCTATTCTAATTCATTCGTACGATCCATTCTAATTCATTCGCACGAATGTATCCATTATAATTCATTCGTACGATCCATTCTAATTCATTCGCACGATATATTCTAATTCATTCGTATGATTTATTCTAATTCATTCGCACAAATGTATCCATTCTAATTCATTCGTACGATCCGTTCTAATTCATTCGCACGATCCATTCTAATTTATTCGTACGATCCATTCTAATTCATTCGAACAATCCATTTTAATTCTTTTGCACTAATGTATCGATTCTAATTCATTTGTACGATCTATTCAAATTCATTCGTACGATCCATTCTAATTCATTCGTACGATCCATTATAATTCATTCGCACGATAGTATCCATTCTAATTCATTCATACGATCCATTTTAATTCATTCGCATGATCCATTCTAATTCATTCGTACGATCCATTCTAATTCATTCATACGATCCATTCTAATTCATTCGAATGATCCATTCTAATTCATTCGTACGATCCATTCTAATTCATTCGTATGATCCATTCTAATTCACTAATAAGATCCGTTCTAATTCATTCGTACAATTCATTCTAATTCATTCGCACGAATGTATTAATTCTAATTCATTCGTACGATCCATTCTAGTTCATTCGCACGATCCATTCCAATTCATTCGTACGATCCATTCTAATTCATTTGTACGATCCATTCTAAATCATTCATATGATCCATTCTAATTCATTCGCACGAATGTATCGATTCAAATTCATTCGTACGATCCATTCTAATTCATTCGCATGATCCATTCTAATTCATTCGTACGTTCCATTATAATTCATTCATACGATTCATTCTAATTCATTCGCACAAATGTATCCATTCTAATTCATTCATACGATCCAATCTAATTCAATCGCACGATCCATTCTAATTCATTCATGCGATCTATTCTAATTCATTCGTACGATCCATTCTAATTCATTCGTATGATCCATTACTATAATCCATTCTAATTCATTCGCACGAAAGTATTCGTTCTAATTCATTCGTACGATCCACTCTAATTCATGCCCACGATCTATTGTAATCCATTCGTACGATCCATTCTAATTCATTCGTACGATCCATTCAAATTCATTCGCAAGAATGTATCCATTCTAATTCATTCATACGAACCATTCTAATTCATTCGTACGCTCCAATCTTATTCATTCGCATGAATGTATCCATTCTAATTCATTCGTACGATTCGTTCTAATTAATTCGCACGATCCATTCTAATTCATTTGCACGAATGTATCCATTCAAATTCATTCTTACATTCCATTCTAATTCATTTGCACGATCCATTCTAATTCATTCGTATGATCCATTCTAATTCATTCGCATGAATGTATCCATTCTAATTTGTTCGTATGATCAATTCTAATTCTTTCACACGATCCATTCTAATTCATTCGTACGATCAATTCTAATTCATTCGTACGATCCATTCTAATTCATTCATAAGATCCACTCTAATTCATTCGTGCGATCCATTCTAATTCATTCGCATGAATGTATCCATTCTAATTCACTCGTAGAATCCATTCTAATTCATTCGCACGATCTATTCTAATTCATTTGTACGATCCATTCTAATTCATTCGTATGATCCATTCTAATTCATTATCACGAATGTATCCATTCTAATTCATTCGTATGATACATTCAAATTCTTTCGCACGATCCATTCTAATTCATTCGTACGATCCATTGTAATTCAATCGTACGATCCATTCTTATTCATTCACATGAATGTTTCCATTCTAATTCATTCGTGCGATCCATTCTAGTTCATTCGCATGATCTATTCTAATTCATTTGTACGATCCATACTAATTCATTCATACAATCCATTCTAATTCATTCGTACAATCCATTCTAACTCATTTGCACGAAAGCATCCATTCTAGTTCATTCGTACGATCCATTCTAATTCATTCATACGATCCATTCTAATTCATTCGTATGATCCATTCTAATTCATTCGTACTATCCAATCTAATTCATTCACAGGAATGTATACATTCTAATTCATTCATATGATCCATTCTAATTAATTTGTACAATCCATTATAATTCATTCATACGATCCATTCTAATTCATTCACATCATCTATTATAATTCATTCATACGATCCCTTCTAATTCATTCGTACAATCCATTGTAATTCATTTGCACGAATGTATCCATTCTAATTCATTCGTACTATCCATTTTAATTCATTCGCATGACTGTATCCATTCTAATTCATTCGTACTATCCATTCTAATTAATTCCTAAGATCCATTCAAATTCATTTGCACGATCCATTCTAATTCATTTGTATGATCCATTCTAATTCATTTGTACGATCCATTCTAATTCATTCGCACGAATGTATCCATTCTAATTCATTCGTACGATCCATTCTAATTCGTTCATACAACCCATTCTAATTCATTCGTATGATCCATTCTAATTCATTCGTACGATCCATTCTAATTCATTCGCACGAATGGATCCATTCTAATTCATTTGTATGCTCCATTCTAATAAATTCGCACGATCCTTTCTAATTCATTCGTACGATCCATTCTAATTCATTCGTATGATCAATTCTAATTCATTTGTACGGATGTATTCATTCTAATTCATTCGCACGATCCATTCTAATTCATTCGTACGATCCATTCTAATTCATTCATAGCATCCATTCTAATTCATTCGCACGATCCATTCTAATTCATTCGTACCATCCATTCTAATTCATTCGCACGAATGTATCCATTCTAATTCATTCATACGATCCATTTTAATTCATTCGCACGATCCATTCTAATTCATTCGTACGATCCATTCTAATTCAATCGCACAAATGTATCCATTCAAATTCATTCGTACGATCCATTCTAATTCATTCGTACGATCCATTCTAATTCTTTCGCACGAATGTGTCCATTCTATTTCATTCGTACGATCCATTCAAATTCATTCGCACGATCCATTCTAATTCATTCGTACGATCCATTCTAATTCATTCGTACGATCTATTCTAATTCATTCGCATGAAAGCATCCATTCTGATTCATTCGTACGATCCATTCTAATTCACTCGCACGATCCATTCTAATTCATTCGTACAATCCATTCTAATTCATTCGCACGAATGTATCCATTCTAATTCATTCGTACGATCCATTCTAATTCATTCACACGATCCATTCTAATTCATTCGTACGATCCATTATAATTCATTCGCACGAATATATCCATTCTAATTCATTCGTACGATCCATTCTAATTCATTCATACGATCCATTCTAATTCATTCGTACGATCCATTCTAATTCTTTAAAAAGATCCATTCTAATTCATTTGTACGATTCATTCTAATTCATTCGCACGAATGTATGAATTCTAATTCATTTGTACGATCTATTCTAATTCATTCGCACGATCTATTCTAATTCATTCGTACGATCCATTCTAATTCATTCGCACGAATGTATCCATTCTGATTCATTAATACAATCCATTCTAATTCATTCGCACGATCTATTCTAATTCATTCGTATGATCCATTCTAATTCATTCGCACGAATGTATCCATTCTAATTCATTCGTACGATCCATTCTAATTCATTCTCACGATCCAATCTAATTCATTCGTACGATCCATTCTAATTCATTCGCACGAATGTATCCATTTTTATTTCTTCGTACGATCTATTCAAATTCAATCGCACGATCCATACTAATTCATTCATACGATCCATTCTAATTCATTCATACGATCCATTCTAATTCATTCATACGAATGTATCCATTCTAATTCATTCGTACGATCCTTTCTAATTCATTTGCTCGATCCATTCTAATTCATTCGTACGATCAATTCTAATTCTTTCGTACGATCTATTCTAATTCATTCGTACGATCCATTCTAATTCATTCGTACAATCCATTCTAATTCATTTGTACGATCCATTCAAATTCATTCGCATGAATGTATCCATTCTAATTCATTTGTACGATCCAATCTAATTCATTCACACGATCCTTTCTAATTCATTCATATGATCTATTCTAATTCATTCATTAGATCCATTCTAATTCATTCGCACGAATGTATCCATTCAAATTCATTTGTACGATCCATTCTAATTAATGCTCATGATTCATTCTAATTCATTCGTACGATCCATTCTAATTCATTCGTACGATCTCTTTTAACTCAATCGCACAAATGTATCCATTCTATTTCATTCGTACGATCCATTCTAATTCAATCGCACAAATCTATCCATTCTAATTCATTCGTACGATCCATTCTAATTCATTCATACGATCCATTGTAATTCATTCGAACGATCCATTATAATTTATTTGCACGAATGGATCCATTCTAATTCATTTGTATGATCTAGTCTAATTCATTCGCACGATCCATTCTAATTCATTCGTACGATCCATTCTAATTCATTTGTACGATCCATTCTAATTTATTCGTACGATCCATTCTAATTCATTCATATGATCCATTCTAATTCATTCGTACGATCCGTTCTATTTCTTTCCATAAAGGTATCCATTCTAATTCATTCGTATGATTCTTTTTAATTCATTCGCATGATCCATTCTAATTCATTTGTACGATCCATTCTAATTCATTCGTACGATCAATTCTAATTCATTCGCACGAATGTATCCATTCTTATTCGTTCGTCCAATCCATTCTAATTCATTCCCCCGGTCTATTCTAATTCATTCGTACGATCCATTCTAATTCATTCGCACGAATGTATCCATTCTTATTCGTTCGTTCGATCCATTCTAATTCATTCGCACGATCCATTATAATTCATTCGTACGATCGATTCTAATTCATTCGTACGATCCATTGTAATTCATTCGCAAGAATGTATCCATTCTAATTCATTCGTACGATGCATTAAAATTCATTCGCATGATCCACTCTAATTCATTCGTACGATCCCTTCTAATTCATTCGTACGATCCATTCTATTTCATTCGCATAAATGTATCCATTCTAATTCATTCGTACGATCCAATCTAATTCATTCGCACGATCCATTCTTATTCATTTATATGATCCATTCAAATTCATTCTTATGATCCATTCTAATCATTCGCGCGAATGTGTCCATTCTAATTCATTCGTACAATCCATTATAATTTATACGCACGATCCATTCTAATTCATTCATAAGATCCATTCTAATTCATTCGTACGATCCATTCTAATTCATTCGCACGAATGTATCGATTCTAATTCATTCGTACGAACCATTCTAATCCATTCGTACGATCCATTCTAATTCATTCGCACGAATGTATCCATTCTAATTCATTCGTACGATCCATTCTAATTCATTCGCACGATCCATTCTAATTTATTCGTACGAACCATTCTAATTCATTCGTACGATCCATTCTTTTTCATTCGCATGAATGAATCCATTCTAATTCATTGATACGGTCCATTCTAATTCATTCGTACGATCCATTCTAATTTATTTGTACGATCCATTCTAACTCATTCGTTCGATCCATTCTAATTCATTCACACGAATGTATCCACTATAATTCATTCTTATGATCTATTCTAATTCATTCGCACGATCAATTCTAATTCAATAGTACGATCCATTCTAATTCATTCGTACGTTCCATTCTAATTCATTCGCATATATCCATTCTAATTCATTCATACAATCCATTCTAATTCATTCATACGATCCATTCTAATTCATTCGTACGATCTATTCTAATTCATTCGCACGAATGGATCCATTCTAATTCATTCGTACGTTCCATTCTAATTCATTCGTACGATCCATTCTAATTCATTCGTATGATTCATTCTAATTCATTCATACGATCCATTCTAATTCATTCGTACGATCCATTCTAATTCATTCGTACGATCCATTCTAATTCATTCGCATGAATGGAACCATTCTAATTTCGTACGATCCATTCTAATTCATTCGCACGATCCATTCTAATTCATTCGTACGATCTATTCTAATTTATTCAAACCATCCATTCTAATTCATTCGCATGAATGTATCCATTCTAATTCATTCGTACGATCCATTCTAATTCATTCGCCCGATCCATTCTAATTTATTCATACGATCCATTCTAATTCATTCGTACGATCCATTCTAATTCATTCATACGATCCATTCTAATAGATTCATACGATCCATTCTAATTCGTTCGTACGATCCATTCTAATTCATTCGTACGATCCATTCTAATTCATTCATACGATCCATTCTAATTCATTAACACGAATGTATCCATTCTAATTCATTCGTACGATCTATTCTAATTCATTCGCACGATCTATTCTAATTCATTCGTACGATCCATTCTAATTTATTCGTACGATCCATTCTAATTTATTCGCACAAAAGTATCCATTCTAATTCATTTGTATGATCCACTCTAATTCATTCGCACGATCCATTATAATTCTTTCGTACGACCCATTCTAATTCATTCATACGATACATTCTAATTCATTCGCACGAATGTATCCATTCTAATTCATTCGTATGATCCATTCTAATTCATTCGCACGATCCATTCTAATTAATTCGCACGATCCATTCTAATTCATTCGTACAATCTATTCTATTTCATTTGCACGAATGTATCCATTTTAATTCATTCGTACGATTCATTCTAATTTTTTCACACGATCCATTGTAATTAATTCGTACGATCCATTCTAATTCATTCATACGATCCACTTTAATTCTTTCGCATGAATGTATCCATTCTAATTCATTCCTACGATCCATTCAAATTAATTTGCATGATCTATTCTAATTCATTCGTACGATCCATTCTAATTCATTCGCACGATCCATTCTAATTCATTCGTACGATTCATTCTAATTCATTCGTACGATCCATTCTAATTCATTCGCACGAATGAATCCATTCTATTTCATTCGTACGATCTATTCAAATTCATTCGCACGATCGACGCTAATTCATTCATACGATCCATTCTAATTCATTCGTATGATCCATTCTAATTCATTCGCACGAAACTATCCATTCTAGTTTAGTCATACGATCCATTCTAATTCATTCGTACGATCCATTCTAATTCATTCGCACGAATGTTTCCATTCTAATAATTTCGCTCGAATGTATCCATTCTAATTCATTCGTACGATCCATTCTAATTCATTCGTATGATCCATTCTAATTCATTTGTACTATCTAATCTAATTCATTCGCATGAATGTATCCATTCTAATTCATTCGTATGATCCAATCTAATTCATTCGTACAATCCATTATAATTCATTCGTACGATCCATTCTAATTCATTCGCACGATCTATTCTAATTCATTCGTACGATCCATTCTAATTCATTCGTACAATCCATTCTAATTCATTTGCACGAATTTATCCTTTCTAATTCATTCGTACTATCCATTCTAATTCATTCGCATGAATGTATCAATTCTAATTCATTCATATGATCCAATCTAATTCATTCGTACGATCCATTCTAATTCATTCACACGATCCATTCTAATTCATTCTTACGATCCATTCTAATTCATTCGTACAATCCATTCTAATTCATTCGTATGATCCATTCTAATTCATTCGTACGATCCAATCTAATTCTTTCGCACGAATGTATCCATCCGAATTCATTCGTACGATCCATTCAAATTCATTCGCATGATCCATTCTAATTCATTCATACGATCCATTCTAATTCATTCGTACGAAGGTATCCATTCTAATTCATTCGTACGATCCATTCTAATTCATTCGTATGATCCATTCTAATTCATTCATACTATCCAATCTATTATATTCGCATGAATGTATCCATTCTAAATCATTCGTACGATCTATTCTAATTCATTCGTACAATCCATTATAATTCATTCGTACGATCGATTCTAATTCATACGCTCGATCAATTCTATTTCATTCGTACGATCCATTCTAATTCATTCGTACAATCTTTTCTAATTCATTTGCACAAATGTATCAATTCTAATTCATTCGTACTATCCATTCTAATTCATTCGTATGAATGTATCCATTCTAATTCATTCGTACTATCCATTCTAATTCATTTGTACCATCCATTGAAATTCATTCGCATGATCCATTCTAATTCATTCGTACAATCCATTCTAATTCATTAGTACGATCCATTCTAATTCATTCGCACGAATGTATCCATTCTAATTCATTCGTACGATCCATTCTAATTCATTCATACAATCCATTCTAATTCATTCGTACGATCCATTCTAATTCACTCGTACGATCTATTCTAATTCATTCGCATGAACAGATCCATTCTAATTCATTTGTATGATCCATTCTAATACATTCTCACGATCCTTTCTAATTCATTCGTACTATCCAATCTAATTCATTCGTACGATCCATTCTAATTCATTTGTACGAATGTATCCATTCTAATTCATTCGCACGATCCATTCAAATTCATTTGTACGATCCATTCTAATTAATTCGTACGATCCACTCTAATTCATTCTTACCATCCATTCTGATTCATTCGTACGAATGTATCCATTCTAATTCAAGCGTAGGATCCATTTTAATTCATTCACACGATCCATTCTAATTTATTCGTACGATCCATTCTAATTCATTCGCACGAATGTATCCATTCTAATTCATTCGTACGATCCATTCTAATTCACTCGTACGATCCATTCTAATTCATTCGTACGATCCATTCTAATTCTTTCACACGAATGTATCCATTCTATTTCCTTCGTACGATCCATTCAAATTCATTAGCACGATCCATTCTTATTCATTCGTATGATCCATTCTAATTCATTTATACGATCCATACTAATTCATTCGCATGAAAGCATCCATTCTAATTCATTCGTACGATCCATTCTAATTCATTCGCACAATCCATTCTAATTCATTATTACGATCCATTGTAATTCATTCGCATGAATGTATCCATTCTAATTTATTCGTACGATCCATTCTAATTCATTCGCACGATCCATTCTAATTCATTCGTATGATCCATTCTAATTCATTCGTACGATCCATTATAATTCATTCACACGAATATATCCATTCTTATTCATCCGTACGATCCATTCTAATTCATTTGCACTATCCATTCTAATTCATTCGTACGATCCATTCTAATTCATTCGTACGATCCATTCGAATTCATTAATAAGATCCATTCTAATTCATTCGTATGATTCATTCTAATTCATTCGCACGAATGTATGAATTCTAATTCATTCGTACGATCCATTCTATTTCATTCGCACGATCTATTCCAATTCATTCGTAAGATCCATTCTAATTCATTCCTACGAGCCCTTCTAATTCATTCGCCCGAATGTATCCATTCTGATTCATTCGTACGATCCATTCTAATTCATTCGTACGATCCATTCTAATTCATTCGTACGTAAAATCCATTCTAATTCATTCGTATGATCCATTCTAATTCATTCGCACGATCCATTCTAATTCATTCGTACGATCCATTCTAATTCATTCGCACAAATGTATCCATTCTAAATCATTCGTACAATCCATTCTAATTCATTCGCACAATCCATTCTAATTTATTCGTACAATCCATTCTAATTCTTTCGTACAATCCATTATAATCATTCACACGATTATAACCATTCTAATTCATTCATACGATCCATTCTAATGCATTTGCACGATCCATTCTAATTCATTCGTATGATCCATTATAATTCATTCGTACGTTCCATTCTAATTCTTTAATAAGATCCATTCTAATTCATTGGTAAGATTCATTCTAATTCATTCGCACGATTGTATGAATTCTAATTCATTCGTACGATCCATTCTAATTCATTCGCACGATCTATTCCAATTCATTCATACGATTCATTCTAATTCATTCGTACGATCCATTCTAATTCATTCGTAGGATCCATTCTAATTCATTCGCTCGAATGTATCTATTCTGATTCATTCGTACGATCCGATCTAATTCATTCGCACGATCCATTCTTATTCATTCGTACGATCCATTCTAATTCATTCGTACGATCCATTCTAATTCATTCGCACGAATGTATCCATTCTAATTCATTCGTACGATCCATTCTAATTCATTCGCACGATCCAATCTAATTCATTCGTACGATCCATTCTAATTCATTCGCACGATCCACTCTAATTCATTCGTACGATCCATTCTAATTCATTCGTACGATCCATTCTAATTCATTCGCACAATCCATTCAAATTCATTCGTACAATACATTCTAATTCATTCATGCGATCCATTCTAATTCATTCGCACGAATGTATCCATTCTAATTCATTCATACGATCCATTCTAATTCATTCGCACGATCCATTCTAATTCATTTGCACGATCCATTCTAATTCATTCGCTCGATCCATTCTAATTCATTCGCATGATCCATTCGAATTCATTCGTGCGATCCACTCTAATTTATTCGCACAAATGTATCCATTCTAATTCATTCATACGATGCATTCTAATTCATTCATATGATCCATTCTAACTCATTCGTACAATCCATTCCAATTCATTCACACGAATGGATCCATTCTAATTCATCCGTCCGATCCATTATAATTCATTTGCACGATCCATTCTAATTCATTCGTACGGTCCATTCTAATTCATTTGTATGATCCATTCTAATTTATTCGCATAATCCATTCTAATTCATTCACACGAATGTATCTATTCTAATTCATTCGAACGATCCATTCTAATTCATTCGTACGATCCATTCTAATTCATACGATCCATTCTAATTCATTCGTACGATGTATTCTAATTCATTCACACGATCTATTCTAATTCATTCATACGATCCATTCTAATTCATTCGTACGATCCATTATAATTCATTCGCACGAATGTATCTATTCTAATTCATTCGTACGATCCATTATAATTCATTCACACGATCCATTCTAATTCATTCATACGATCCATTCTAATTCATTCGTATGATCCATTCTAATTCATTCGCACGAATGAAACCATTCAAATTAATTCGTACAATCCATTCTAATTCATTCGCACGGTCCATTCTAATTCATTCGTACTATCCATTCTAATTCATTCGTACAATCTATTCTAATTCATTCGTACGATCCATTCTAATTTATTCGCACGAAAGTATCCATTCTAATTCATTCGTACGTTCCATTCTAATTCATTTGCATGAACCATTATAATTCATTCGTACGATCCATTCTAATTCATTCGTATGATCCACTCTAATTCATTCGTACGAATGTATCCATTCTAATTCATTCGTACGATCCATTCTAATTCATTCGCACGATCCATTCTAATTCATTCACACGATCCATTCTAATTCATTCGTACGATTTATTCTAATTCATTCGCACCAATGTATCCATTCTAATTCATTCGTACGATCCATTCTAATTCATTCGCACTATCCATTCTAATTCATTTATATGATCCATTCTAATTCATTCGTACGATCAATTTTAATTCTTTCGCACTATTATATCCTTTCTAATTCATTCATACGATCCATTCAAATTCATTCGCACGATCGATTCTAATTCATTCGTACAGTCTATTCTATTTCATTCGTACGATCCATTATAATTCATTCGCACGAAAGTATCCATTCTAATTCATTCGTACGATCCATTCTAATTCATTCGCACGATCCATTCTAATTCATTCGTACGATCCATTCTAATTCATTTGTACGATCCATTCTAATTTATTCGCATGATCCATTCTAATTCATTCGTACGATCCTTTCTAATTTATTCGTATGATCCATTCTAATTCATTAATAAGATCCATTCCAATTCATTCGTACAATTCAATCTAATTCATTCCCACGAATGTATCCATTCTAATTCATTCGTACGATCCATTCTAGTTCATTCGCACGATCCTTTCTTATTCATTCGTACGATCCTTTATAATTCATTTGTACGATCCATTCTAAATCATTCGTACGATCCATTCTAATACATTTGTACGAATATATCCATTCTAATTCATTCGTACAATCCATTCTAATTCATTCGCACGATCCATTCTACTTTATTCGTATATTCCATTCTAATTCATTCGTACGATCCATTATATTTCATTCGTACGATCCATTCTAATTCATTCGCACGAATGTATCTATTCTAATTCATTCGTACGATCCATTTTATTTCATTTGCATGATCCATTCTAATTTATTCATACGATCTATTCTAATTCATTTTTACGATCCATTCTAATTCATTCATACGATCCATTCTAATTCATTCGCACGAATACATCCATTCTTATTTATTCGTACAATCCATTCTAATTCATTCGTACGATCCATTCTAATTCATTCGTACGAATATATCCATTCTAATTCATTTGCACGATCCATTCTAATTCATTCGCATGATCCATTCTAATTCATTCGTACGATCCATTCTAATTCATTCGCACGAATGCATCCATTCTAATTCAATCGTACGATTCATTCTAATTCATTCGCACGATCCATTCTAATTCATTCGTACGATCCATTCTAATTCATTCGTACAATCCATAATAATTCATTCGCACGAATGTATCCATTCTAATTCATTCATACGATCCAATCTAATTCAATCGCACAATCCATTCTAATTCATTCATACGATCCATTCTAATTTATTTGTACGATCCATTCTAACTCATTCGTACGATTCATTCTAATTTATTCGCACAATCCATTCTAATTCATTCGTACGATCCATTCTAATTTATTTGTACGATCCATTCTAACGCATTCGTACGATCCATTCTAATTCATTCACACGAATGTATCCACTCTAATTCATTCTTATGATCTATTCTAATTCATTCGCATGATCAATTCTAATTCAATCGTACGATCCATTCTAATTCATTCGTACGTTCCATTCTAATTCATTCGCATATATCCATTCTAATTCATTCGAACAATCCATTCTAATTCATTCATACGATCCATTCTAATTCATTCGTACGATCTATTCTAATTCATTCGCACGAATGGATCCATTCTAATTCATTCGTACGTTCGATTCTAATTCATTCAAACGATCCATTCTAATTCATTCGTACGATCCATTCTAAATCATTCATACGATCCATTCTAATTGATTCATTCGCACGAATGGAACCATTCTAATTTTGTACGATCCATTCTAATTCATTCGCACGATCCATTCTAATTCATTCATACGATCTATTCTAATTTATTCATACCATCCATTCTAATTCATTCGCACGAATGTATCCATTCTAATTCGTTTGTACGATCTAATCTAATTCATTCGTCCGATCCATTCTAATTCATTCATACGATCCATTCTAATTCATTCGTACGATCCATTCTAATTCATTCATACGATCCATTCTAATAGATTCATACGATCCATTCTAATTTATTCGTACGATCCATTCTAATTTATTCGTACGATCCATTCTAATTCATTCATACGATCCATTTTAATTCATTAACACGAATGTATCCATTCTAATTCATTCGTACGATCTATTCTAATTCATTCGCACGATCTATTCTAATTCATTCGTATGATCCATTCTAATTTATTCGTACGATCCATTCTAATTTATTCGCACGAAAGTATCCATTCTAATTCATTCGTACGATCCATTCTAATTCATTCGCACGATCCATTCTAATTCTTTCGTACGATCCATTCTAATTCATTCATACGATACATTCTAACTCATTCGCACGAATGTTTCCATTCTAATTCATTCGCACAATCCATTCTAATTAATTCGCACGATCCATTCTAATTCATTCGTACAATCTATTCTATTTCATTTGCACGAATGTATCCATTTTAATTCATTCGTACGATTCATTCTAATTTATTCACACGATCCATTCTAATTCATTCGTACGATCCATTCTAATTCATTCAGACGATCCATTTTAATTCTTTCGCACGAATGTATCCATTCTAATTCATTACTACGATCCATTCAAATTAATTCGCATGATCCATTCTAATTCATTCGTACGATCCATTCTAATTCATTCGCACGATCCATTCTAATTCATTCGTACGATTCATTCTAATTCATTCGTACGATCCATTCTTATTCATTCGCACGAATGTATCTATTCTATTTTATTCGTACGATCTATTCAAATTCATTAGCACGATCGAAGCTAATTTATTCGTACGATCCATTCTAATTCATTCGTATGATCCATTCTAATTCATTCGCACGAAACTATCCATTCTAGTTCAGTCATACGATCCATTCTAATTCATTCACACGATCCATTCTAATTCATTCGTACGATCCATTCTAATTTATTCACACGAATGTTTCCATTCTAATAATTTCGCTCGAATGTATCTATTCTAATTCATTCGTACGATCCATTCTAATTCATTCGTATGATCCATTCTAATTCATTTGTACTATCCAATCTAATTCATTCGTATGAATGTATCCATTCTAATTCATTCGTCTGATCCATTCTAATTCATTCGTACAATCAATTATAATTCATTCGTACGATCCATTCTAATTCATTCGCACGATCTATTCTAATTCATTCGTACGATCCATTCTAATTCATTCGTACAATCCATTCTAATTCATTTGCACGAATTTATCTATTTTAATTCATTCGTACTATCCATTCTAATTCATTCGCATGAATGTATCCATTCTAATTCATTTGTACGATCCAATCTAATTCATTCGTACGATCCATTCTAATTCATTCACACGATCCATTCTAATTCATTCATACGATCCATTCTAATTCATTCGTACAATCCATTCTAATTCATTCGTATGATCCATTCTAATTCATTCGTACGATCCAATCTAATTCTTTCGCACGAATGTATCCATCCGAATTCATTCGTACGATCCACTCAAATTCATTCGCACGATCCATTCTAATTCATTCGTACGATCCATTCTAATTCATTCGTACGAAGGTATCCATTCTAATTCATTCGTACGATCCATTCTAATTCATTCGTATGATCCATTCTAATTCATTCATACTATCCAATCTATTTTATTCGCATGAGTGTATCCATTCTAAATCATTCGTACGATCTATTCTAATTCATTCGTACAATCCATTATAATTCATTCGTACGATCGATTCTAATTCATACGCACGATCGATTCCATTTCATTCGTACGATCTATTCTAATTCATTTGCACGAATGTATCAATTCTAATTCATTCGTACTATCCATTCTAATTCATTCGCATGAATGTATCCATTCTAATTCATTCGTACTATCCATTCTAATTCATTCGTACGATCCATTCTAATTCATTCGCACGAATGTATCCATTCTAATTTATTCGTACGATCCATTCTAATTCATTCATATAATCCACTGTAATTCATTCGTACGTTCCATTCTAATTCACTCGTACGATCTATTCTAATTCATTCGCACGAACGGATTCATTCTAATTCATTTGTATGATCCATTCTAATACATTCTCACGATCCTTTCTAATTCATTCGTACTATCCATTCTAATTCATTCGTACGATCCATTCTAATTCATTTGTACGAATGTATCCATTCTAATTCATTCGCACGATCCATTCAAATTCATTCGTACGATCCATTTTAATTCATTCGTACGATCCACTCTAATTCATTCTTACCATCCATTATGATTCATTCGCACGAATGTATCCATTCTAATTCAATCGTACGATCCATTTTAATTCATTCACACGATCCATTCTAATTCATTCGTACAATCCATTCTAATTCATTCGCACGAATGTATCCATTCTAATTCATTCGTACGATCCTTTCTAATTCACTCGTACGATCCATTCTAATTCATTCGTACGATCCATTCTAATTCTTTCACACGAATGTATCCATTCTATTTCATTCGTACGATCCATTCAAATACATTAGCACAATCCATTCTAATTCATTCGTATGATCCATTCTAATTCATTCGTACGATCCATTCTAATTCATTCGCATGAAAGCATCCATTCTAATTCATTCGTACGATCCATTCTAATTCATTTGCACAATCCATTCTAATTCATTCTTACGATCCATTGTAATTCATTCGCACGAATGTATCCATTCTAATTTATTCGTACGATCCATTCTAATTCATTCGCACGATCCATTCTAATTCATTCGTATGATCCATTCTAATTCATTCGTACGAACCATTATAATTCATTCACACGAATATATCCATTCTTATTCATCTGTACGATCCATTCTAATTCATTTGCACTATCCATTCTAATTCATTCGTACGATCCATTCTAACTCATTCGTACGATCCATTCTAATTCATTAATAAGATCCATTCTAATTCATTCGTATGATTCATTCTAATTCATTCGCACGAATGTATGAATTCTAATTCATTCGTACGATCCATTCTATTTCAATCGCACGATCTATTCCAATTCATTCGTACGATCCATTCTAATTCATTCCTACAATCCATTCTAATTCATTCGCCCGAATGTATCCATTCTGATTCATTCGTACGATCCATTCTAATTCATTCGCACGATCCATTCTAATTCATTCGTAAGATCTATTCTAATTCATTCGTATGATCCATTCTAATTCATTCGCACGCTCCATTCTAATTCATTCATACGATCCATTCTAATTTATTCGCACGAATGTATCCATTCTAAATCATTCGTACAATCCATTCTAATTCATTCGCACAATCCATTCTAATTTATTCGTACAATCCATTCTAATTCTTTCGTACAATCCATTATAATTCATTCACACGAATATAACCATTCTAATTCATTCGTACGTTCCATGCTAATTCATTTGCACGATCCATTCTAATTCATTCGTACGATCCATTCTAATTCATTCGTACGATCCATTCTAATTCTTTAATAAGATCCATTCTAATTCGTTCGTAAGATTCATTCTAATTCATTCGCACGATTGTATCAATTCTAATTCATTCGTACGATCCATTCTAATTCATTCGCACGATCTATTCCAATTCATTCATACGATTCATTCTAATTCATTCGTACGATCCATTCTAATTCATTCGTAGGATCCATTTTAATTCATTCGCTCGAATGTATCTATTCTGATTCATTCGTACGATCCATTCTAATTCATTCGCACGATCCATTCTTATTCATTCGTACGATCCATTCTAATTCATTCGTACGATCCATTCTAATTCATTCGGACGAATGTATCCATTCTAATTCATTCGTACAATTCATTCTAATTCATTCACACGATCCAATCTAATTCATTCGTACGATCCATTCTAATTCATTCACACGAATGTATCCATTCTTATTCATTCGTACGATCCATTCGAATTCATTCGCACGATCCATTCTAATTCATTCGTACGATCCATTCTAATTCATTCGTACGATCCATTCTAATTCATTCGCATGATCCATTCTAATTCATTCGTACGATCCATTCTAATTCATTCGTACGATCCATTCTAATTCATTCGCACGATCCATTCAAATTTATTCATACAATCCATTCTAATTCATTCATGCGATCCATTCTAATTCATTCGCACGAATGTATCCATTCTAATTCATTCGCACGATCCATTCTAATTCATTCGCACGATCCATTCTAATTCATTCGCTCGATCTATTCTAATTCATTCGCATGATCCATTCTAATTCATTCGTGCGATCCACTCAAATTTATTCGAACAAATATATCCATTCTAATTCATTCGTACGATCCACTCTAATTCATTCATATGATCCATTCTAACTCATTCGTACAATCCTTTCTAATTCATTCACACGAATGTATCCATTCTAATTCATCTGTACGATCCATTCTAATTCATTTGCACGATTCATTCTAATTCATTCGTACGGTCCATTCTAATTCATTCGTACGATCCATTCTAATTTATTCGCACAATCCATTCTAATTCATTCACACGAATGTATCTATTCTAATTCATTCGAACGATCCATTCTAATTCATTCGTACGATCCATTCTAATTCATACGATCCATTCTAATTCATTCGTACGATGTATTCTAATTCATTCACACGATCTATTCTTATTCATTCATACGATCCATTCTAATTCATTCGTACGATCCATTATAATTCATTCGCACGAATGTATCTATTCTAATTCATTCGTACGATCCATTATAATTCATTCACACGATCCATTCTAATTCATTCATACGATCCATTCTAATTCATTCGTATGATCTATTCTAATTCATTCGCACGAATGAAACCATTCAAATTAATTCGTACAATCCATTCTAATTCATTCGCACGGTCCATTCTAATTCATTCGTACTATCCATTCTAATTCATTCGTACAATCCATTCTAATTCATTCGTACGATCCATTCTAATTTTTTCGCACGAAATTATCCATTCTAATTCATTCGTACGTTCCATTCTAATTCATTCGCATGATCCATTATAATTCATTCGTACGATCCATTCTAATTCATTCGTACGATCCACTCTAATTCATTCGTACGAATGTATCCATTCTAATTCATTCGTACGATCCATTCTAATTCATTCGCACGATCCATTCTAATTCATTCGCCCGATCCATTCTAATTTAGTCGTACGATTTATTCTAATTCATTCGCACCAATGTATCCATTCTAATTCATTCGTACGATCCATTCTAATTCATTCGCACTATCCATTCTAATTCATTCGTACGATCCATTCTAATTCATTCGTACGATCCATTTTATTTCTTTCGCACTAATGTATCCTTTCTAATTCATTCGTACGATCCATTCAAATTCATTCGCACAATCCATTCTAATTCATTCGTACAATCTATCCAATTTCATTCGTACGATCCATTATAATTCATTCGCACGAAAGTATCCATTCTAATTCATTCGTACGATCCATTCTAATTCATTCGCACGATCCATTCTAATTCATTCGTACGATCCATTCTAATTCATTTGTACGATCCATTCTAATTTATTCGCATGATCCATTCTAATTCATTCGTACGATCCTTTCTAATTTATTCGTATGATCCATTCTAATTCTTTAATAAGATCCATTCTAATTCATTCATACAATTCATTCTAATTCATTCCCACGAATGTATCCATTCTAATTCATTCGTATGATCCATTCTAGTTCATTCGCATGATCCTTTCTAATACATTCGTACGATCCTTTATAATTCATTTGTACGATCCATTCTAAATCATTCGTACGATCCATTCTAATACATTCGTACGAATATATCCATTCTAATTCATTCGTACGATCCATTCTAATTCATTCGCACGATCCATTCTAATTTATTCGTATATTCCATTCTAATTCATTCGTACGATCCATTCTATTTCATTCGTATGATCCATTCTAATTCATTCGCACGAATGTATCTATTCTAATTCATTCGTATGATCAATTTTAATTCATTCGCACGATCCATTCTAATTTATTTATACGATCTATTCTAATTCATTTTTACGATCCATTCTAATTCATTCATACGATACATTCTAATTCATTTGCACGAATGCATCCATTCTTATTTATTCGTACAATCCATTCTAATTCATTCGTACGATCCATTCTAATTCATTCGTACGAATGTATCCATTCTAATTCATTTGCACGATCCATTCTAATTCATTCGCATGATCCATTCTAATTCATTCGTACGATCCATTCTAATTCATTCGCACGAATGCATCCATTCTAATTCAATCGTACGATTCATTCTAATTCATTCGCACGATCCATTCTAATTCATTCGTATGATCCATTCTAATTCATTCGTACAATCCATAATAATTCATTCGCACGAATGTATCCATTCTAATTCATTCATACGATCCAATCTAATTCAATCGCACAATCCATTCTAATTCATTCATACGATCCATTCTAATTTATTCGTACGATCCATTCTAATTCATTCGTATGATCCATTACTATGATCCATTCTAATTCATCCGCACGAAAGTATCCATTCTAATTCATTCGTACGATCCATTCTAATTCATGCGGACGATCCATTCTAATCCATTCGTACGATCCTTTCAAATTCATTCATACGATCTATTCAAATTCATTCGCAAGAATGTATCCATTCTAATTCATTCGTACGATCCAATCTAATTCATTCGTACGATCCATTCTAATACATTCGCACGATCCATTCTAATTCATTCGCACGATCCATTCTAATTCATTCTTACGATCTATTCTAAATCATTCGCACGATCCTTTCTAATTCATTCGTACGATCCATTCTAATTGATTCGTACGAGACGAATGAATTAGGGGAGAATGAGCTCTGCTAGGGTTTTGGAACCTTTGGGGGTTTCCCCCCCGTTGGTTGATGGCCGGCAAATGTCTCCAAGATCTGCTGTTCTTTCCTCATCACCATTTGCTAAATCTTCTTCCTGGGCTGCTCTTTTTCGAGAATCAACAAAACCAACTCCTATGGTCCCAGGTTTTATAGAACCATCTATTATTGAAGGTCGAATAGGGGTGGAGTTGACGAAGGAGGAGATTGAAGTGGGTTCAGATAACTGGAGGAGAACTCTTATTGGAAATCTAATGGGGAAGAAGCCTTTTTATAAATCTTTGAGAGGTTTTTTGCTCAGATTATGGAGATGCAAAGGTTTTATCTCTATGTCCCCTTTGGAAAATGGTTTGCTGGTGTTCAAGTTCTCTCTTGAAGATGATTTTAACCGAATCCTTCATGGAGGTCCATGGGATTTTGAAGGAAGACCTCTGTTTTTATTGGAATGGCATTCCGGAATGAAGCTTGAACCACGGAATTTTACTTCGATTCCAGTTTGGGTAAGATTTCCAAACCTTCCTTTAGAGTGCTATTCGGAGATAAATCTAAACAAGATTGGTAGTGCTATTGGTAAGCCTCTGAAGTTTGATGAATTAACAATCTCTAGAAGGAAGATAGATTATGCTAGAATGTGCATTGAGGTTTCCAAAGATTCAAAACTTCCAAATTCTATACCTATCTCTTTTGCTGGTATGTTTGTATTTGAACAAATGGTTCGCTATGAATGGATACCTCTGATATGCACCACCTGCTCGACTTTTGGTCACAATGAAAAAGCCTGCCCTGTTCTTAAAGATGCTGATAGAAATACAATGGAGAAAAAGATATGGATTCCTAAAAGTATCAAAACAAACTCAAATGTGAGACTGGAGGACTCCCTTGGAGTTCAAAAGATTAATCCGAATGCAGTGGATTTAGGTAAAATTTCAAGCATTCCAAGTAAGCTTCCTCAAGCTGAGCATAATCAGATCTCTAATTCCTTTGCAGTACTAAGCATGGAAGAGCAGGAATTCGAAGGAGCAGGACTTAAAGCTATAGATCTGGATGAGGAGAAGGCTGCATTTGATAATACAATATTGGGAAATATAACTCAGAGGCAGATGGATACAGATTTAGCTTTTACGGTGAAGAATTCAAATTCTGACATTACTACAGATCCAGTTAATATAGTGCAATTTGAGACATTGAAGCAATGCGAAGAGGAGACTGAGGGTCCTGATCTCTCTTTACAGGAGGACTCTCTTGGAGTTCATAAGATTAATCCAAATGAAGTGGTTTTATGTCAACCTTCAAGCAATTCTAGTAAGCTTCCTCAAGCTGAGCATATTCAGACCTTCAATTCCTTTGTAGAACTAAATACTGAAGGGCAGGAAATTGAAGGAGCAGGACATATACCTATAGAACAGGCTGAGGAGGAGACTGCACTTGAGAATGCAACATTGGTAAATATAGTTCAGAAGCAGCTGGATACAGATTTAGCTGTTATTGTGGAGAAAACTAATTCTGACATCCATACAAATCCTGTTACTATAGTCCAATTTGAGCCATTGGTGCAATGTGATAAGGAGACTGGTATAATTCAGACCTCCAATTCCTTTGTAGAACTAAATACTGAAGGGCAGGAAATTGAAGGAGCATGATATATACCTATAGAACAGGCTGAGGAGGAGACTGCACTTGAGAATGCAACATTGGAAAATATAGTCCAGAAGCGGCTGGATACAGATGTAGATGTCATTGTGGAGAAAACTAATTCTGACATCCATACAAATCCTGTTACTATAGTCCAATTTGAGCCATTGGTGCAATGTGATAAGGAGAATGGTATAATTCAGACCTCCAATTCCTTTGTAGAACTAAATACTGAAGGGCAGGAAATTGAAGGAGCAGGATATATACCTATAGAACAGGCTGAGGAGGAGACTGCACTTGAGAATGCAACATTGGAAAATATAGTTCAGAAGCGGCTGGATACAGATGTAGCTATTATTGTGGAGAAAACAAATTCTGACATCCATACAAATCCTGTTACTATAGTCCAATTTGAGCCATTGGTGCAATGTGATAAGGTGACTGGTATAACCTCTCATTATCTTTTAAGAAACAAGAGGAAAATTCAGAGCAAGGAAGTAAAGCCTAAAAGTGAGGAGCAAGTCCGATCCAAAGCCAACTTGGAATATCTCCGAGCTATGAAACAATCAAATTGGGCAGGTCCAAAAACTGCATTTCAAGCTGGTAAAGAGGCAGTTAGGAAAAAAATAGTTCAGAATATCAGTCTTAAAGGACATCCTCCTCCCACAGCCCCTCTTGGTGATACTGAGGAGACAGATGACTCCTTTTCTGAGTCAGAGAATGGACTATTAGTTGGTGATGATATGGAACTTTTTACAAATACGGGCACTGATACTGTCCATACTCAATTCTTCCAATGAATGTGGGTGTATGGAATACTAGAGGCCTTAATAGCTCTGATAGATGCCAAGATGTTCAGAGTTTAATTTTCAAACATAATTTAGGAATCCTTGGTCTTGTGGAAACTAAGGTCTAGAGCACTAATCTCTCCAGAATTCAGAATTCTATCAACACTCAATGGGATATTTTGTCTAATCATCGATCTCACACAGCAGGCAGAATTATTCTTATGTGGGATCCTGGCCCAGCTGTTATGAAGTCCAGAAAGTTTTTGAAACTGATCAATTGATTCACTGCAAGGTCTTTTGGAAACAGGGTAAAAAGGGTTTTGATTTCTCAGTAATCTATGGTCAAAATGTGGATTCAGCCAGAAATTTCCTATGGAATTCCCTGATTTCAGTTGGAACTGTGATTGATAGAGCTTGGCTGGTAGCTGGTGACTTCAATGTAATCCGTACAGCAAATGAGAAACTTGGGGGTAATAATGTTCCATTTGGAGTACTAAAGAGATTCAATGAGGTTTTGGATGCTTGTGATCTCGATGATATGGCTTCTATGGGAATTTTCTACTCATGGAATAATAAAGCTGACAGCAAAAGAATTGCAGCAAAGCTTGATAGAACACTCATCAATCACCATTGGAATTTTGGGTTTCCAAACACTATAGTTAATTTTTTGAATCAAGGATCTTCTGATCATGCTCCAATGATCATCAAAATGGACATATCTTGGACTTTTGGCTCTCCCCCATTCCGTTATCTTAGTATTTGGGAGAATCAGGAGGATTTTGTTAAAGTTGTTACAGATTCTTGGGAAATACCAGCTATGGGAGATCCTATTGCCTAAGTCTGCAGTAAGCTCAAAAGACTGAAGTTAAAGCTAAAAGATTGGAATAAAAACAGCTTCAAGCATACAAATTTTCGTTGTGATAGAGCGCGTAAGAGACTGGATGAAGTTCAAACCAAGATTAACAATAATCCTCTTGATATTTCTCTTGTTTACTCAGAACGAGAAGCACTCATAGCTCTTCAAAAAGAGGAAAATATGAAAGCTGATCTTTTGCGCCTTAAATCTAGAGCTCAATGGTTATCCAAAGGGGATACTAACTCAAAATTCTTCCATGCTGCCATTCAAAATCGCAATTCGAGAAGCAGAATTTATAGAATTGAAAAAGTTGATGGCCAGGAATTAACAAATCCGGAGGATATTAAGAATGAAGGTATAGATTACTTCTCTAAACTTTTTAGATATACCAAAGGAGTCTCTTTGAGCTGCAATAACATACCTAAACTTCAAGATGCTCAAGCAGAAGAGTTATGCAATCCTTTTACTGATGAAGAAATTCAAAATGTCATCCACAATTCATCCTCAGACAAGGCCCCAGGTGCTGATGGTTTCTCAGCTTCATTTTTTATCAAATTCTGGGTAGTCATTAAGGAAGATATAACGGATATGGTTCGTTTCTTTCAAAAATATCCAAGCAGAATTTCCTCCCTAAATCATACCTTGATTGCACTCATTCGCAAAGAGGATCAGCCTACAAGTTTTGCAGGATACAGACCTATCTCCCTTTGTAATTTCACTTACAAGATTATATCCTCAATTCTAGCTAGCAGGTTGAAGAAAGTGATATCTCATTTGATAGCTGAAAATCAGATGGCTTATATCAATGGCAGGCTCATTCAAGATGCAATAATGTTGGCACATGAATTGATCAACAAGTTTCATTCGAATCAAGGGAAACCCAGAATGTGTCTCAAAATTGATCTTAAAAAGGCTTTTGATTCGGTAAATCATACTTTTATCCTCCAGGTATTTGAGTCTATGAACTTCCCCAAAATTTGGATACAGTGGATCAAATGTTGCATATCTACAGCGAAATTCTCTATATTGATAAATGGAGCAGCTGCTGGATACTTTCCTGGTGAAACAGGCATCAGGCAGGGAGACCCTCTCTCCCCTTATCTGTTTGTTATCACAATGAACATCCTCTCTTCTCTTATCCTTGAAGCTACAGAGAAGAAAGAAATTTCAGTACCTTCTTTGGGCAACACCTCAATTTCTCACCTAGCTTATGCAGATGATTTGCTAGTTTTTTGTCATGCAGATACAAATTCAGCCTTTCATCTTAAGCAAGTTCTATCTACTTTCAAAAGTCAATCGGGGCTAGATGTCAATCTCAACAAATCGAAGATTTATTTCAGCAAAACTGCAGAATGTAAACAACAAATTCTGAACATTATGGGCTTTGAAGAATCACAACTCCCCATCAAATATCTGGGACTTCCTTTAGTCTCCAAAAGGTTAAAGCATTCTGATTGTCAAAGTCTAATTGATATGATCAGATTAAAGATTGGATCTTGGAGCAGAAACTTCCTTTCTCTTGCGGGTAGAGTGGAACTAATAAGATCAGTTCTAAACTCTTTGCACATTTATTGGTCAGGAATATTTTTCTTCCCCAAAGCTTTGATTAAGGAAATTGAAAGAATTTTTAGTAGATTCCTCTGGAGTGGCCCTTCTCTTTCAAAGAAAATTGTGCCCATTGCTTGGAAACATATTTCTCTTCCAAAATCTGAAGGGGGTCTTGGGCTTAGAGACTTATGCACATGGAATATTGCAGCTCTTTATGGGTTAGATGGGTGAAGAGTAAATATTTGAAGCATGATAGTATATGGGACTGCAAGGTGAGCTCTACTGCTTCGGGAATTTGGAAAGGTATTCTACATATTAGAAATTTAATCAAACCCCTTATTTACACTGTTGTTGGCAATGGAGCGATGACTAATTTCTGGTATGATTCCTGGCTTCCACAAGGACGTTTGGTGGACCTTTTTAGTGAGAGAGATATCTATGATTTAGGTATGGGAAAGGACATTACAGTCAGCAACTTTATTCATAACGGCAAATGGATACTTCCAACTCCAACTTCTGCTAACCTTATTGAAATATTCAACATGATCTCTCAACACCGTATACATAGTGGCTCTGACTTGGTGGTTTGGAAACCCTCGTCAGATGGTATCTTCAACATCAAAACAGCTTGGAATGAAATCAGGTACCGTAGACCAAAATTTGCAGAAGCTAAATGGATTTGGCACAAATGCAAAGTTGAAAGGCATGCATTTTGTTTATGGAGAGCAGTGAAAAACAAGTTACTGACTTGTGATAAGCTTCACAAAAGAGGATTGCAGGTGCATGCATTATGCACGTTATGTTGGTCAGCTAGTGAATGTCATGAACACCTATTCTTTGAATGCTCTTACTCTAGTTGGATTTGGAGATCCGTTCTTTCTAGAATGGGAATTAAAGCTAGCAGACTTGGTAGTCTCAAGGAGGAGATCGGAAGACTAAATTCCAAATTCCATGGCAAAGGTATGATTGCAACCATAGCTAAGATTGCGACAGGATGTGTTGTTTATTATCTGTGGGAAGAAAGAAACAAACGTATATTTGAGCATTCTACCAGACACAAAAGGTTGCTACTTGCCTTGATTACTCGTGATGTTTATATTAGAATTTCCACTGCTCAACTTTGTGATATAGATACTCATGAGAACAGAATTATAGTAGCAAAGTGGGGATGTTTCTTTGCTCCAATCAACACTAGTAGTCAGCAAATCACATGGAGAAAGCCAGAGAATGAGTGGATGAAACTTAATACAAATGGAGCCCTCACATCGGATAATGCAGGGGTTGGTGGCATTTTTCGTAATAGTGAAGGTACAGCTATTAAAGCCTATTATGGTAATTCCGGATATAAAGATATTCTCAATGTTGAATTGGAATCCATTGAATTTGGCATCAATATGGCAATTGAGATGCATATATCTCAATTGTGGATAGAATCAGACTCTTTGATTGCTGTACATAGTATTAATGGAGATTGCTCTATACCTTGGACTACTCGGCAGCAAGTCCTAAGTATCCGAAGTCAAATGGGAAAATTCTCAAGAGTGCAGGTTTCACACATTTGGCGAGAAGGAAATCAACCGGCTGATATACTGTCCAAGATGGGTCTCTATGAAAATATTGTTACTCCTCTCTATCCGGATGCTTTCAAGGAAAATTTGAGAATTGCTATTGAGAACAACAAGGCTAGCAGAAGCTTCGATAGGGATTGCTAAAATCCTGTTTCTGATATGGTTGTATTGTGAGGGTTGGGAATGTATTTTTTCTTTCTTTTCTTCTCTCTGATGCCTTATTATAAAAGGCTAGAGCTGTAATTGGTTTTGTTTTTCATTTTCAAGGGGCGGGGTCCCCAATAAAATCCCCGTAGCTTTGATTTAAAAAAAAAAAAAAAAATTGATTCGTACGATCCATTCTAATTAATTCATCCGATCCATTCTAATTCATTTGCACAAATGTATCTATTCTAATTCATTCTTACGATCCATTCTAATTCATTCGCACGATCCATTCTAATTCATTCGTATGATCCATTCTAATTCATTCGCACGAATGTATCCATTCTAATTCATTTGTATGATCCATTCTAATTCATTCACACGATCTATTCTAATTCATTCGTACGATCAATTCTAATTCATTCGTACGATCCATTCTAATTCATTCGTACGATCCATTCTAATTCATTCACACGATCCATTCTAATTCATTCGCTTAATCCATTCTAATTCATTCGTACGATCCATTCTAATTCATTCGTACGATCCATTCTAATTCATTATCACGAATGTATCCATTCTAATTTATTCATATGATACATTCTAATTCATTCGCACGATCTTTTCTAATTCATTCGTACGATCCATTCTAATTCATTCGTACGATCCATTCTAATTGATTCACATGAATGTTTCCATTCTAATTCATTCGTACGATCCATTTTAATACATTCGCACGATACATTCTAATTCATTCGTACGATCCATACTAATTCATTCGTACGATCCATTCTAATTCATTCGCACGAATGTATCCATTCTAGTTCATTCGTACGATCCATTCTAATTCATTCGTACGATCCATTCTAATTCAATCGTACTATCCAATCTAATTCATTCACATGAATGTATCCATTCTAATTTATTCGTACGATTCATTCTAATTCATTCGTACGATCCATTCTAATTCAATTGCACGATCCATTCTAATTCATTCGTACGATCCATACTAATTCATTCATACGATCCATTCTAATTCATTCGTACAATCCATTCTAATTCATTCGCACGAATGTATCCATTCTAGTTCATTCGTATGACCCATTCTAATTCATTCATACGATCCATTCTAATTCATTCGTATGATCCATTCTAATTCATTCGTATTATCCATTCTAATTCATTCGCATGAATGTTTTCATTGTAATTCATTCATACGATCCATTCTAATTCAATCGCATGATCCATTCTAATACATTCGGACGATCCATTCTAATTCATTCGTACGATCAATTAATTCTAATTCATTCGTACGATCCAATCTAATTCTTTCGCACGAATATATCCATCCTAATTCATTCGTATGATCCATTCAAATTCATTCGCATGATCCATTCTAATTCATTCGTACGATCCATTCTAATTCATTCACACGAATGTATCCATTCTAATTCATTCGTACGATCCATTCTAATTTATTCATATGATCCATTCTAATTCATTCGTACGATCCATTCTAATTCATTAGTACGATCTATTCTAATTCATTCGCACGATCCATTCTAATTCATTCGTACGATCCATTCTAATTCATTCGTACCATCCACACTAATTCATGCGTATGATCCATTCTATTTCATTCGTACTATCCATTCTAATTTATTCGGACGAATGTATCCATTCTAATTCATTCGTACGTTCCATTCTAATTCATTCGCATGATCCATTCTAATTCATTCGTACGATCCATTCTAATTCATTCGTATGATCCATTCTAATTCATTCGTACGATCCATTCTAATGCATTCGCACGAATGTATCCATTCTAATTCATTCGTACGATTCATTCTAATTCATTCGCACGATCCATTCTAAGTCATTCATACGATACATTCTAATTCATTCGCAAAAAAGTATCCATTCGAATTTATTCCTACGATCCATTATAATTCATTCGCACGATCCATTCTAATTCATTCTTATGATCCATTCTAATTCATTCGTACGATCCATTCTAATTCATTTGTACGATCCTTTCTAATTCATTCATACGATCCATTCTAATTCTTTCGCACGAATGTATCGATTCTATTTCATTCGTACGATCCATTCAAATTCATTCATACGATCCATTCTAATTCTTTCACACGAATGTATCCATTCTATTTTATTCGTACGATCCATTCAAATTCATTCGCATGATCTATTCTAATTCATTCGTACGATCCATTCTAATTCATTCGTACGATCCTTTCTAATTCATCCGCATGAAATTATCCGTTCTAATTCATTCGTACGATCCATTCTAATTCATTCACACGATCCATTCTAATTCATTTATACGATCCATTCTAATTCATACTGTAACATCCGTCCCAAACACACAAGATATTGTCCGCTTTGCCCGTGCCCGCACGAGAACTTCCCAGGGAGGTCACCCATCCTGGTACTACTCTCGCCCGAGCACGCTTAACTATGGAGTTCTTACGAAATCCGTAGCGGCGCACGGTTTTAAAACGCGTCTTGGCAGGAAAGGTGGTGAGCCCCCAAACACAAGATATTGTCCTCTATTGGTCTCTTGGGTACTCGAACCCTCAACCTCAAGGTTTTGCACTAGCATGGTTACCATCGAACCACCTAGAACGCGTCTTCTATGTTCGGGAGGGGAAATTATATAACTAGCTCAGGATCTCCTTCTCTCCAGGCGATGTGGGGCTAACTCATGGCCTTGTACACCTCACCTCACCTCACCTCACCTCATCCATCTTGGCATTCCCGCCTCAGGAGTCTTGGCTCTTGGCTATTGGCCTAATGGATCTTGGTCGTCACAATCCACCCCCCTTAGGGCTACATGTCCTCGTGTAGGGTTAGACCCCCCCATCCCGAGGAGAACCAGCTCTGATACCATTTTGTAACATCCGTCCCAAACACACAAGATATTGTCCACTTTGTCCGTGCCCGCACGAGAACTTCCCAGGGAGGTCACCCATCCTGGTACTACTCTCGCCCGAGCACGCTTAACTACGGAGTTCTTACGAAATCCATAGCGGCGCACGGTTTTAAAACGCGTCTTGGCAGGAAAGGTGGTGAGCCCCCAAACACAAGATATTGTCCTCTATTGGTCTCTTGGGTACTCGAACCCTCAACCTCAAGGTTTTGCACTAGCATGGTTACCATCGAACCACCTAGAACGCGTCTTCTATGTTTGGGAGGGGAAATTATATAACTAGCTCAGGATCTCCTTCTCTCCAGGCGATGTGGGGCTAACTCATGGCCTTGTACACCTCACCTCACCTCACCTCACCTCATCCATCTTGGCATTCCCGCCTCAGGAGTCTTGGCTTTTGGCTATTGGCCTATTGGATCTTGGTCGTCACAATAATTGTGACGACCAAGATCCAATAGGCCATTAGCCAAGAGCCAAGACTCCTGAGGCGGGAATGCCAAGATGGATAAGGTGAGGTGAGGTGAGGTGAGGTGTACAAGGCCATGAGTTAGCCCCACATCGCCTGGAGAGAAGGAGATCCTGAGCTAGTTATATAATTTCCCCTCCCAAACATAGAAGACGCGTTTTAAAGCCGTGCGCTGCTACGGATTTCGTAAGAACTCCGTAGTTAAGCGTGCTCGGGCGAGAGTAGTACCAGGATGGGTGACCCCCTGGGAAGTTCTCGTGCGGGCACGGGCAAAGCGGACAAAATCTTGTGTGTTTGGGGCGGATGTTACAAAATGGTATCAGAGCTGGTTCTCCTCGGGATGGGGGGGTCTAACCCTACACGAGGACGTGTAGCCCTAAGGGGGGTGGATTGTGACGACCAAGATCCAATAAGCCAATAGCCAAGAGCCAAGACTCCTGAGGCGGGAATGCCAAGATGGATGAGGTGAGGTGAGGTGAGGTGAGCTGTACAAGGCCATGAGTTAGCCCCACATCGCCTGGAGAGAAGGAGATCCTGAGCTACTTATATAATTTCCCCTCCCAAACGTAGAAGACGTGTTTTAAAACTGTGCGCCGCTACGGAATTCGTAAGAACTCCGTAGTTAAGCGTGCTCGGGCGAGAGTAGTACGAGGATGGGTGACCTCCCTGGGAAGTTCTTATGCGAGCACGGGCAAAGCGGACAATATCTTGTGTGTTTGGGGCGGATGTTACAAAATGGTATCAGAGCCGGTTCTCCTCGGGATGGGAGGGGTCTAACCCTACACGAGGACGTGTAGCCCTAAGGGGGTGGATTATGACGACCAAGATCCAATAGGCCAATAGCCAAGAGCCAAGACTCCTGAGGTGGGAATGCCAAGATGGATGAGGTGAGGTGAGGTGAGGTGAGGTGTACAAGGCCATGAGTTAGCCCCACATCGCCTGGAGAGAAGGAGATCCTGAGCTAGTTATATAATTTCCCCTCCCAAACATAGAAGACGCGTTTTAAAGCCGTCCACCGCTACGGATTTCGTAAGAACTCCGTAGTTAAGCGTGCTCGGGCGAGAGTAGTACCAGGATGGGTGACCCCCTGGGAAGTTCTCGTGCGGGCACGGGCAAAGCGGACAAAATCTTGTGTGTTTGGGGCGGATGTTACAAAATTTTGTAACATGTTTTAAAACGCGTCTTCTATGTTTGGGAGGGGAAATTATATAAGTAGCTCAGGATCTCCTTCTCTCCTGTCAATGTGGGGCTAACTCATGGCCTTGTACACCTCACCTCACCTCACCTCACCTCATCCATCTTGGCATTCCCGCCTCAGGAGTTTTGGCTCTTGGCTATTGGCCTATTGGATCTTGGTCGTCACAATCCACCCCCCTTAGGGCTACACGTCCTCGTGTAGGGTTAGACCTGCCCATCCCGATGAGAATCGGCTCTGATACCATTTTGTAACATCCGCCCCAAACACACAAGATATTGTCCGCTTTGCCCATGCCCGCACGAGAACTTCCCAGGAAGGTCACCCATCCTGGTACTACTCTTGCCCGAGCACGCTTAACTACGGAGTTCTTACGAAATCCGTAGCGGCGCACGGTTTTAAAACGAGTCTTCTATGTTTGGGAGGGGAAATTATATAAGTAGCTCAGGATCTCCTTCTCTCCTGGCGATGTGGGGCTAACTCATGGCCTTGTACACCTCACCTCACCTCACCTCACATCATCCATCTTGGCATTCCCGCCTCAGGAGTCTTGGCTCTTGGCTATTGGGCTATTGGATCTTGGTCGTCACACATACCCACGAATGTATCCATTCTAATTCATTCGTACGATCCATTCTAATTCATTCGCACGATCCATTCAAATTTATTCGTACGAACCATTCTTATTCATTCGTACGATCTATTATAATTCATTAGCACGAATTTATTCATTCTAATTCATTCGTACGATCCATTCTAATTCATTTACACGATCCTTTCTAATTCATTTGTACGATCCATTCTAATTCATTCGTACGATCCATTCTAATTTATTAATATTTTCCTTTCTAATTCATTCATACGATCCATTCTAATTCATTCGTACAATCCATACTAATTCATTCGCACGAATGTATCCATTCTAGTTCATTCGTATGATCCATTCTAATTCATTCGTACGATCCATTCTAATTCATTCGTATGATCCATTCTAATTCATTCGTACTATCCATTCTAATTCATTCGCATGAATGTATCCATTCCAAGTCATTCATACTATCCAATCTAATTCATTCGTACGATCCATTCTAATTCATTAGCACGATCCATTCTAATTCATTCGAACGATTCATTCTAATTCATTCGTACGATCCAATCTAATTCTTTCGCACGAATATATCCATCCTAATTCATTCGTACGATCCATTCAAATTCATTCGCACGATCTATTCTAATTCATTCGTATGATCCATTCTAATTCATTCGCATGAATGTATCTATTCTAATTCATTCGTACGATTTATTCTAATTCATTCATACGATCTATTCTAATTCATTCGTACGATCCATTCTAATTCATTCGTACGATCCATTCTAATTCATTCGCACGAATGGATCCATTCTAATTCATTTGTACGATCCATTCTAACACATTTGCACGATCCTTTTTAATTCATTCATACGATCCATTCAAATTCATTCGTACAATCCATTCTAATTCATTCGTACAAATGTATCCATTCTAATTCATTCGCACGATCCATTCTAATTCATTCGTACCATCCACTCTAATTCATTGATACGATCCATTCTAATTCATTCGTACCAGCCATTCAAATTCATTCGCACGAATGTATCCATTCAAATTCATTCATACGTTCCATTCTAAGTCATTAGCACGATCCATTCTAATTCATTTATACGATTTATTCTAATTTATTTGCACGATCCATTCTAGTTCAATCGTACGATCCATTCTAATTCATTCGTACGATCCATTCTAATTCATTCGCACCAAAGTACCCATAATAATTCATTCCTACAATCCATTATAATTCATTTGGATGATCCATTCTAATTCATTCGTACGATCCATTCAAATTCATTCGCACGAATGTGTCCATTCTAATTCATTCGTATGATCCATTCTAATTCATTAGTACGATCCATTGAAATTCATTCGCATGAATGTATCCATTCTATTTCATTCGTACGATCCATTCAAATTCATTCACACGATCCATTCTAATTCATTCGTACGATCCATTCTAATTCATTCGTACGATCCTTTCTAATTCATTCGCATGAAAGTATCCATTCTAATTCATTCGTACGATCCATTCTAATTCATTCACACGATCCATTCTAATTCATTCGTACGATTCATTCTAATTCATACGCACGAATGTATCCATTCTAATTCATTTGTACGATCCATTCTAATTCATTCGCACGATCCATTCTAATTTATTCATACGATCCATTCTAATTCATTCGTACGCTCCATTATAATTCATTCGCACGAATATATCCATTCTAATTCATTCGTACGATCCATTCTAATTCATTTGTACGATCCATTCTAATTCATTCGTACTATCCACTCTAATTCATTAGTACGATCTATTATACTTTATTAATAATATCCATTCTAATTCATTCGTATGATTCATTCTATTTCATTCGCACGAATATATGAATTCTAATTCATTCGTACGATCCATTCTAATTCATTCGCACGATCTATTCCAATTCTTTCGTACGATCCATTCTAATTCATTCGTACGATCCATTCTAATTATTTCGTACGATCAATTCTAATTCATTCGCATGAATGTATAAATTCTAATTCGTTCGTACGATCCATTTTAATAAATTTGCACGAATGTATCCATTTTAATTCATTCGAATGAATGTTTCCATTCTAATTCATTCGTACGATCCATTCTAATTCATTCGTACGATCCATTCTAATTCATTCCCACGAATGTATCCATTTTAATTCATTCGTATGATCCTTTCTAAATAATTCGTACGATCCATTCTAATTCATTCGCACGAATGTATCCTTTCTAAATCATTCGTATGATCCATTCAAATTCATTCGCACGATCCATTCTAATTCATTCGTTCGATCCATTCTAATTCATTCGCACGAATGTATCCTTTCTAATTCATTAATACGATCCATTCTAATTCATTCACGGGAATGTATCCATTCTAATTCATTCGTGCGTTCTATTCTAATTCATTCATACGATCCATTTTTATTCATTCATACGATCCATTCTAATTCATTCACACAAATGTATCCATTCTTATTCATTCATAAGATCCATTCTTCTTCATTTGCACGAATGTATCCATTCTAATTCATTCGTACGATCTATTCTAATTCATTCGTACGATCCATTCTAAATCATTCGCACGAATGTATCCATTCTAATACATTCATACGATCGATTCTAATTATTCATTCGTACGATCCATTCGAATTCATTTTCACGAATGTATCTATTCTAATTCATTCGTACGATCCATTCTAATTCATTCATATGATCCATTCTAATTCATTCGCATGAATGTATCCGTTCTAATTCATTCGTACGACCCATTCTAATTCATTCGTACGATCCATTCTAATTCATTCGTATGATCCATTCTAATTCATTCGCATAACTGTATCCATTCTAATTCATTCGTACGATCCATTCTAATACATTAGTGCGATCCATTCTAATTCATTCGTACGATCCATTCTAATTCATTTACACGATCCTTTCTAATTCATTTGTACGATCCATTCTAATTCATTCGTACGATCCATTCTAATTTATTAATATTTTCCTTTCTAATTCATTCGTACGATCCATTCTAATTCATTCGTACAATCCATACTAATTCATTCGCACGAATGTATCCATTCTAGTTCATTCGTATGATCCATTCTAATTCATTCGTACGATCCATTCTAATTCATTCGTATGATCCATTCTAATTCATTCGTACTATCCATTCTAATTCATTCGCATGAATGTATCCATTCCAAGTCATTCATACTATCCAATCTAATTCATTCGTACGATCCATTCTAATTCATTCGCACGATCCATTCTAATTCATTCGAACGATTCATTCTAATTCATTCGTACGATCCAATCTAATTCTTTCGCACGAATATATCCATCCTAATTCATTTGTACGATCCATTCAAATTCATTCGCACGATCCATTCTAATTCATTCGTACGATCCATTCTAATTCATTCGCATGAATGTATCTATTCTAATTCATTCGTACGATTTATTCCAATTCATTCATACGATCTATTCTAATTCATTCGTACGATCCATTCTAATTCATTCGTACGATCCATTCTAATTCATTCGCACGAATGGATCCATTCTAATTCATTTGTACGATCCATTCTAACACATTTGCACGATCCTTTTTAATTCATTCATACGATCCATTCAAATTCATTCGTACAATCCATTCTAATTCATTCGTACAAATGTATCCATTCTAATTCATTCGCACGATCCATTCTAATTCATTCGTACCATCCACTCTAATTCATTGATACGATCCATTCTAATTCATTCGTACCAGCCATTTAAATTCATTCGCACGAATGTATCCATTCAAATTCATTCATACGTTCCATTCTAAGTCATTAGCACGATCCATTCTAATTCATTTATACGATTTATTCTAATTTATTTGCACGATCCATTCTAGTTCAATCGTACGATCCATTCTAATTCATTCGTACGATCCATTCTAATTCATTCGCACCAAAGTACCCATAATAATTCATTCCTACAATCCATTATAATTCATTTGGATGATCCATTCTAATTCATTCGTACGATCCATTCAAATTCATTCGCACGAATGTGTCCATTCTAATTCATTCGTATGATCCATTCTAATTCATTAGTACGATCCATTGAAATTCATTCGCATGAATGTATCCATTCTATTTCATTCGTACGATCCATTCAAATTCATTCACACGATCCATTCTAATTCATTCGTACGATCCATTCTAATTCATTCGTACGATCCTTTCTAATTCATTCGCATGAAAGTATCCATTCTAATTCATTCGTACGATCCATTCTAATTCATTCACACGATCCATTCTAATTCATTCGTACGATTCATTCTAATTCATACGCACGAATGTATCCATTCTAATTCATTTGTACGATCCATTCTAATTCATTCGCATGATCCATTCTAATTTATTCATACGATCCATTCTAATTCATTCGTACGCTCCATTATAATTCATTCGCACGAATATATCCATTCTAATTCATTCGTACGATCCATTCTAATTCATTTGCACGATCCATTCTAATTCATTCGTACTATCCACTCTAATTCATTAGTACGATCTATTATACTTCATTAATAATATCCATTCTAATTCATTCGTATGATTCATTCTATTTCATTCGCACGAATATATGAATTCTAATTCATTCGTACGATCCATTCTAATTCATTCGCACGATCTATTCCAATTCTTTCGTACGATCCATTCTAATTCATTCGTACGATCCATTCTAATTATTTCGTACGATCAATTCTAATTCATTCGCATGAATGTATAAATTCTAATTCGTTCGTACGATCCATTTTAATAAATTTGCACGAATGTATCCATTTTAATTTATTCGAATGAATGTTTCCATTCTAATTCATTCGTACGATCCATTCTAATTCATTCGTACGATCCATTCTAATTCATTCCCACGAATGTATCCATTTTAATTCATTCGTATGATCCTTTCTAAATAATTCGTACGATCCATTCTAATTCATTCGCACGAATGTATCCTTTCTAAATCATTCGTATGATCCATTCAAATTCATTCGCACGATCCATTCTAATTCATTCGTTCGATCCATTCTAATTCATTCGCACGAATGTATCCTTTCTAATTCATTAATACGATCCATTCTAATTCATTCGCGGGAATGTATCCATTCTAATTCATTCGTGCGTTCTATTCTAATTCATTCATACGATCTATTTTTATTCATTCGTACGATCCATTCTAATTCATTCGCACAAATGTATCCATTCTTATTCATTCATAAGATCCATTCTTCTTCATTTGCACGAATGTATCCATTCTAATTCATTCGTACGATCTATTCTAATTCATTCGTACGATCCATTCTAAATCATTCGCACGAATGTATCCATTCTAATACATTCATACGATCGATTCTAATTATTCATTCGTACGATCCATTCGAATTCATTTTCACGAATGTATCTATTCTAATTCATTCGTACGATCCATTCTAATTCATTCATATGATCCATTCTAATTCATTCGCATGAATGTATCCGTTCTAATTCATTCGTACGACCCATTCTAATTCATTCGTACGATCCATTCTAATTCATTCGTATGATCCATTCTAATTTATTCGCATAACTGTATCCATTCTAATTCATTCGTACGATCCATTCTAATACATTAGTGCGATCCATTCTAATTCATTCGTACGATCCATTCTAATTCATTTGCACGATCAATTATAATTCATTCGTACGGTCTATTCTAATCCATTCGAATGATCCATTTAAATTCATTCGTACGATCCATTCTAATTCATTCACATGAATGTATCCATTCTAATTCATTCTTTCGATCCATTCTAATTCATTCGTATGATCAATTCTAATTCATTCGTATGGTCTATTCTAATTCATTCGCCTGAATGTATCCATTTTTTTCATTCATACGATCTATTCTAATTAATTCGTACGATCCATTCTAATTCATTCGAACGAATGTATCCATTCTAATTCATTCATACGTCCATTCTAATTCATTCGTACGATCCATTCTAATTCATTTGCACGATCCATTCTAATTCATTCGTACGATCTATTCTAATTCATCCGAACGAATGTATCCATTCTAATTCATTTGTATGATCCATTTTAATTCATTCACATGATCTATTCTAATTCATTCGCACGATCCATTCCAATTCATCCGCACGAATGTATCTTTTCTAATTCAATCGTACGATCCATTCTAATTCATTCATACGATCTATTCTAATTCATTCTTACGATCCATTCTAATTTATTCGCACGAATGTATCCATTCTAATTAATTCGTACGATCCATTCTAATTCATTCGTAGGATCCATTCTAATTCATTCGCACGAATGTATCCATTCTAATTAATTCGTACGATCCTTTCTAATTCATTCGAACGAATGTATCTATTCTAATTTATTCGTACGATCCATTCTAATTTATTCGCACGATCCATTCTAATTCATTCGTACAATCCATTCTAATTCTTTCATACGATCCATTCTAATTCATTTGTACGATCCAATCTAATACATCCGCATGAATGTATCCATTCTAATTCATTCGTTTGATCCATTCTAATTCATTCACACAATCCATTCTAATTCATTCGTACGATCCATTCTAATTCATTCACACGAATGTATCCAAACTAATTCATTCGTATGATCCATTCTAATTCATTCATACGATCAATTCTAATTCATTCGTACAATCAAATCTAATTCATTCACACGAATGTATTAATTCTAATTGATTCACACGAATGTATTAATTCTAATTCATTCACACGAATGTATTAATTCTAATTCATTCACACGAATGTATTAATTCTAATTCATTCACACGAATGCATTAATTCTAATTCATTCACACGAATGCATTAATTCTAATCCATTCTAATTCATTCACATGAATGTATTAATTCTAATTCATTCACACGAATGTATTAATTCTAATTCATTCACACGAATGTATTAATTGTAATTCATTCACACGAATGTATTAATTCTAATTCATTCACACGAATGTATTAATTCTAATCCATTCTAATTCATTCACACGAATGTATTAATTCTAATTCATTCACACGAATGTATTAATTCTAATTCATTCACACGAATAAGAATGGATAAATTTATGCGAATAAATTAGAATAGATCGTATTAATAAACTAGAATGGATCGTACAAATGAATTATAATGAATACATTCCTACGAATGAATTAGAATGGATTGTACGAATGAATTAGAATGGATTCATTCGTGCGAATGAATTAGAATGGATCGTACAAATGAATTAGAATGGATCGTACGAATGAATTAGAATGGATACATTCGTGCGATTGAATTAGAATGGATCGTACGAATAAATTAGAATAAATCATGTGAATGAATTAGACTGGATCGTACTAATGAATTAGAATGGATCATACGAATGAAATAGAATGGATACATTCGAACTAATGAATTAGAACGTTTCGTACGAATGAATTAGAATGGATCGTACGAATGAATTAGAATGGATATATTCGTGCAAATAAATTAGAATGGGTCGTACGAATGAATTAAAATGGATCGTACAAATGAATTAGAATGGATACATTCGTGCGAATGAATTAGAATAGATTGTACAAATGAATTAGAATGGATCGGATGAATGAATTAGAATGCATCGTACGAATGAATTAGAATAGATACATTCGTGCAAATGAATTAGAATAGATTGTACGAATGAATTAGAATGGATTGTACGAATTAATTAGACTGGATCGTAGAATGAAATAGAATGTATCGAACGAATGAATTAGAATAGATATATTCGTACAAATAAATTAGAATGGATCATATGAATGAATTAGAATGGATCATACAAATGAATTAGAATGGATACATTTATACAAACGAATTAGAATGGATCGTACGAATGAATTAGAATGGATCGTACGAATGAATTAGAATGGATACATTCGTGCAAATGAATTAAAGTGGATCATACGAATGAATTAGAATGGATCGGACGAATGAATAAGAATGGATCGTACGAATGAATTAGAATAGATAGTATAAATGAATTAGAATGGATACATTCGTGCGAATGAATTAGAATAGATCGTACGAATGAATTAGAATGGATCATACAAATGATTTAGAATGGATCGTATGAATGAATTAGAATGGATCATACGAATGAATTAGAATGGATAAATTCGTGCGAATGAATTAGAATGGATTGTACGAATGAATTAAAATGGATCGTATGAATGAATTAGAATGGATCGTACGAATAAATTAGAATGGATACATTCATGCAAATGAATTAGAACGGATCGTACGAATGAATTAAAATGGATCGTACGAATGAATTAGAATAGAGACATTCGTGCGAATGAATTAGAATGGATCGTACGAATGAATAAGAATGGATCGTACGAATCCATCCATTCGAATTACAATGGATCGTATGAATAAATCAGAATGGATCATACGAATGAATTAGAATGGATACATTCGTACGAATGAATTAGATGGGATCGCACGAATGAATTAGAATGGATCATATTAATGAATTAGAATGGATCGTACTAATGAATTAGAATGGATCGTACGAATGAATTAGAATGGATACATTCGTGCGATTGAGTTAGAATGGATAATACGAATGAATTATAATGGATCGTACGAATGAATTAGAATAGATACATTCATGCGAATGAATTAGAATGGATCATATGAATGAATTAGAATGGATCGTACGAACGAATTAGAATGGATCAGACGAATGAATTAGAATGGATCGCATTCGTGCGATCCATTCTAATTTATTCGTACGATCCATTCTAATTCGTTCGTACGATCCATTCAAATTTATTTGTTTAATCCTTTCTAATTTATTCGAACGATCAATTCTAATTCATTTGTACAATCCATTCTAATTCATTCGCACGAATGTATCGATTCTAATTCATTTGTATGATCCTTTCTAATTTATTCGTACGATCCATCATAATTCATTCATATGATCCATTCTAATTCATTCACACGAATATATCCATTCTAATTCATTCGTACGATCCATTCTAATTCATTCGCATGAATGTATCAATTCTAATTTATTCGTAAGATCCATTCTAATTTATTAGCATGAATATATCCATTCTAATTGATTCGTATGATCCATTTTAATTTATTTGTACAATCTATTCTAATTCATTCGTACGATCCATTCTAATTCATTCGCATGAATGTATCCATTCTAATTCATTTGTACGATCCATTCTAATTCATTTATATGATCCATTCTAATTCATTCATACGATCCATTCTAATTCATTCGTACGATCCATTCTAATTTATTCACACGTATATATCCATTCTAATTCTTTTGTATGATCCATTCTAATTCATTCGTATGATCCATTCTAATTCATTCGCACAAATGTATCCATTCTTATTCATTTGTACGATCCATTCTAATTCATTCGTACAATGGATACATTCGTGCGAATGAATTAGAATGGATACACTCATTTGAATAAATTAGAATGGATCGCATGAATGAATTAGAATAGATTCATTCGTGGAAATGAATTAGAATGGATTGTATGAATGAATTAGAATGGATACATTCATGCGAATGAATTAGAATAGATTGTACGAATAAATTAGAATGGATGCATTCGTGCGAATAAATTAGAATGGATGGTACGAATGAATTAGAATGGATCGTACGAATGAATTTGAATGGATACATTCATGCGAGTGAATTAGAATGGATCGTATGAATGAATTAGAATGGATCGTTTGAATGAATTAGAATGGACACATTCGTGCGAATGAATTAGAATGGTTACATTGATCCATTCTAATTCATTTGCACGAATATATCAATTCTAATTCATTCTTACGAACCTTTCTAATTCATTCGTACGATCCATTCTAATTCATTCGTACGATTCATTCCAATTCATTCGCACAAATATATCCATTCTAAATCATTCGTACTAATGTATCCATTCCAATTCATTCGTGCAATCCATTTTAATTCATTCGTACGATCCATTCTAATTCATTCGTACGATCCATTCTAATTCATTCATACGATCCATTCTAATTGTTTCGTACGACTGAATTAGAATGGATTTTACAAATGAATAAGAATGGAACGTACGAACGAATTAGAATGGATCGTTCAAATGAATTAGAATAGATTGTATGAATGAATTAGAAAGGATGCATTCGTACGAATGAATTAGAAAGGATCATACGAATGAATTAGAATGCATCGTATGAATGAATTAGAATGGATCGTACGAATGAATTAGAACGGATCATGCAAAATGAATTAGAATGGATCGTACGAATGAATTAGAATGGATACATTCGTACGAATGAATTAGACTGGATTGTACAAATGAATTAGAATGGATCGGACAAATGAATTAGAATGGATCGTACGAATGAATTAGAATGGATCGTACGAATGAATTAGAAAGGATACATTCGTGCAAATGAATTATAATGGATCGTACGAATGAATTAGAATGGATCATACGAATGAATTAGAATGGATCGTGCGAATGAATTAGAATAGATTATACGAATAAATTAGAATGGATCGTGCGAATGAATTAGAATGGATCCTACGAATGATTTAGAATGGATACATTCGTGAGAATGAATTAGAAAGGATCATACGAATGAATTAGAATGGATCGTACGAATGAATTATAATGGACCGTACGAAAAGATTTGAATGGATACATTCATACGAATGAATTAGAATGGATCGTACGAATGGATTAGAATGGATCGTACGAATGAATTAGAATGGATATATTTGTGCGAATGAATTAGAATGGATTGTTCGAATGAATTAGAATGGATCGTACGAATGAATTAGAATGGATCATACGAATGAATAAGAATGGATGCATTTATGCAAATGAATTAGAATGGATCGTACGAATGAATTAGAATGGATCGTACGAATGAATTAGAATGGATCGTAGGATAGAATTAAAATGGATACATTCGTGCAAATGAGTTAAAGTGGATCATATGAATGAATTAGATTGGATCGGACGAATGAATAAGAATGGATCGTACGAATGAATTAGAATAGATAGTATAAATGAATTAGAATGGATACATTTGTGCGAAAGAATTAGAATGGATCGTACGGATGAATTAGAATGGATCATATAAATAATTTTGAATGGATCGTATGAATGAATTAGAATGGATCGTACGAATGAATTAGAATGGATACATTCGTGCGAATGAATTAGAATGGATTGTACGAATGAATTAAAATGGATCGTATGAATGAATTAGAATGGATCATACGAATGAATTAGAATGGATACATTCGTGCAAATGAATTAGAACGGATCGTACGAATGAATTAAAATGGATCGTACGAATGAATTAGAATAGAGACATTCGTGCGAATAAATTAGAATGGATCGTACGAATGAATTAGAATGGATCGTACGAATCCATCCATTCGAATTAGAATGGATCGTATGAATAAATTAGAATGGATCATACGAATGAATTAGAATGGATACATTTGTACGAATGAATTAGAAGGGATCGTACGAATGAATTAGAATGGATCATATGAATGAATTAGAAAGGATCGTACTAATAAATTAGAATGGATCGTACGAATGAATTAGAATGGATACATTTGTGCGATTGAGTTAGAATGGATAATACGAATGAATTAGAATGGATCGTACGAATGAATTAGAATGGATACATTCATGCGAATGAATTAGAATGGATCATATGAATGAATTAGAATGGATCGTACGAACGAATTAGAATGGATCGTATGAATGAATTAGAATGGATCGCATGAATGTATCCATTCTAATTTATTCGTCCGATCCATTCTAATTCATTCGTACGATCCATTCAAATTTATTTGTACGAGCCATCCTACTTCATTCGAACGATCCATTCTAATTCATTTGTACAATCCATTCTAATTCATTCACACGAATGTATCCATTCTAATTCATTTGTATGATCCTTTCTAATTTATTCGTATGATCCATCATAATTCATTCATATGATCGATTCTAATTGATTCACATGAATATATCCATTCTAATTCATTCGTACGATCCATTCTAATTCATTCGCACGAATGTATCAATTCTAATTTATTCGTAAGATCCATTCTAATTTATTAGCATGAATATATCCATTCTAATTGATTCGTATGATCCATTTTAATTTTTTTGTACAATCTATTCTAATTCATTCATACGATCCATTCTAATTCATTCGCATGAATGTATCCATTCTAATTTATTTGTACGATCCATTCTAATTCATTCGTATGATCCATTCTAATTCATTCATACGATCCATTCTAATTCATTCGTACGATCCATTCTAATTCATTCGCACGAATGTATCCATTCTAATTCTTTTGTACGATCCATTCTAATTCATTCGTAAGATCCATTCTAATTCATTCGCACAAATGTATCCATTCTTATTCATTTGTACGAACCATTCAAATTCATTCGTACAATGGATACATTCGTGCGAATGAATTAGAATGGATACACTCGTGTGAATGAATTAGAATGGATCGCATGAATGAATTAGAATAGATTCATTCGTGCGAATGAATTAGAATGGATCGTACAAATGAATTAGAATGGATATATTCATGCGAATGAATTAGAATAGATCGTACGAATGAATTAGAATGGATACATTCGTCCGAATAAATTAGAATGGATCGTACGAATTAATTAGAATGGATCGTACAAATGAATTAGAATGGATACATTCGTGCGAGTGAATTAGAATGGATCGTATGAATGAATTAAAATGGATCGTTTGAATGAATTAGAATGGACACATTCGTACGAATGAATTAGAATGGTTACATTGATCCATTCTAATTCATTTGCACGAATATATCAATTCTAATTCACTCGTACGAACCTTTCTAATTCATTCGTACGATCCATTCTAATTCGTTCGTACGATTCATTCCAATTCATTCGCACAAATTTATCCATTCTAAATCATTCGTACGAATGTATCCATTCCAATTCATTCGTGCGATCCATTCTAATTTATTCGTACGATCCATTCTAATTCATTCGTACGATCCATTCTAATTCATTCATACGATCCATTCTAATTCTTTCGTACGACTGAATTAGAATGGATTTTACGAATGAATAAGAATGGAACGTACGAATGAATTAGAATGGATCGTGCAAATGAATTAGAATGGATCGTATGAATGAATTAGAAAGCATGCATTCGTACGAATGAATTAGAAAGGATCATACGAATGAATTAGAATGGATCGTACGAATGAATTAGAATGGATCGTACGAATGAATTAGAACGGATCATGCAAAATGAATTAGAATGGGTCGTACGAATGAATTAGAATGGATACATTCGTACAATCAATTAGACTGGATTGTACAAATGAATTAGAATGGATCGGATAAATGAATTAGAATAGATCGTACGAATGAATTAGAATGGATCGTACGAATGAATTAGAAAGGATACATTCGTGCAAATGAATTATAATGGATCGTACGAATGAATTAGAATGGATCATACGAATGAATTAGAATGGATCGTGCGAATGAATTAGAATGGATTATACGAATGAATTAGAATAGATCATGCAAACGAATTAGAATGGATCGTATGAATGAATTAGAATGGATACATTCGTGAGAATGAATTAGAAAGGATCATACGAATGAATTAGAATGGATCGTACGAATGAATTATAATGGACCGTACGAATGAATTTGAATGGATACATTCATACGAATGAATTAGAATAGATCGTACGAATGAATTAGAATGGATATATTTGTGCGAATGAATTAGAATGGATTGTTCGAATGAATTAGAATGGATCGTACGAATGAATTAGAATGGATCATACGAATGAATTAGAATGGATACATTCGTGCGATTGAATTAGAATGGATCGTACAAATGAATTAGAATGGTTCGTATGAGTGAGTTAGAATGGATCGTATGAATGAATTAGAATGGATACATTAGTGCGAATGAATTGGAATGGATCGTACAAATGAACTAGAGTGGATCGTATGAATCAATTAAAATGGATCGTGCGAATGAATTAGATTGGATCGTATGAATGAATTAGAATGGATACATTCGTACGATCCATTCTAATTCTAATTCATTCGTACAATCCATTCTAATTCATTCGCACGAATGTATCCATTCTAATTCATTCCTACGATCCATTCTAATTCATTTGTACATCGTACGAATGAATTAGAATGGATACATTCGTGCGAATTATTTAGAATGGATCATACGAATGAATTAGAATGGATCATATGAATGAATTAGAATGGATACATTTGTGTGAATGAATATGAATGGATCGTATGAATGAATTAGAATAGATCGTACGAATGAATTAGAATGGATACATTCGTGCGAATGAATTAGAATGTATCGTACGAATGAATTAGAATGGATCGTACGAATGAATTAGAATGGATACATTCGTGCGAATGAATTAGAATGGATTGTGCGAATGAATTAGAATGGATCGTATGAATGAATTAGAATAGATCGTATGAATGAATTAGAATGGATCGTACGAATGTTTCGTGCGAGTAAATTAGAATGGCTACATTCGTTCATACGAATGAATTAGAATGGATCGTACGAACAAATTAGAATGGATCGTACAAATAAATTAGAATGGATCGTACGAATGAATTTGAATGGATCATAAGAATGAATTAGAATGGATGCATTCGTGCGACTGAATTAGAATGGATCATACGAATGAATTAGAATGGATTGTACGAATGAATTAGAATGGATACATTTGTACAAATGAATTAGAATGGATACATTCGTACAAATGAATTATAATGGATACTACGAATGAATTAGAATGGATACTGCGAATGAATTAGAATGGATCGTACCAATGAATTAGAATGGATACTACAAATGAATTACAATGGACTGTACGAATGAATTAGAATGGATACATTCGTGCGAATGAATTAGAATGGATCGTACGAATTAATTAGAATGGATCGTATGAATAAATTAGAATGGATCGTACGATTGAATTTGAATGAATTAGAATGGATCGTACTAATGAAATAGAATGGATCATACGAATGAATTAAATTGGATTATACGAATGAATTAGAACAGATCATACAAATGAATAGGAATGGATCGTACGAATGAATTAGAATGGATCTTACGAAATGAATTAGAGTGGATACATTCGTGCGAATGAATTAGAAGAAGATTGTACGAATAAATTAGAACGGATTGTATGATCGAACTAGAATGGATCGTATGAATGAATTAGAATAGTTCGTACGAATGAATTAGAATGGATCGTACGAATAAAATAGAATGGATACATTCGTGCGAATGAATTAGAATGGATCGTATAAATGAATTAGAATGGATCATACGAATGAATTTGAATGGATCGTACGATTGAATTAGAATAAATTAGAATGGATCGTACGAATGAATTAGAATGGATCGTACGAATGAATGAAATTGGATTGTACGAATGAATTAGAATGGATTATACCAATGAATTTGAATGGATCGAATTCATTCGCATGAATATATCCATTCTAATTCATTCGTACGATCCATTCTAATTCATTCGTACGATCCATTCTAATTCATTCGTACGATCCATTTAATTCATTCGTATGAATGTATGCACTCTAATTGATTCATACGATTCATTCTAATTTATTCTTATGATCTATTCTAATTCATTCGTACGATCCATTCTAATTCATTCGCACAAATGTATCCATTCTAATTCATTCGTACCATCCATTCTAATTCATTCGTACGATCCATTCTAATTTATTCGTACAAATGTATCAATTCTAATTCATTCATACGATCCATTCTAATTCATTCGTACGATCCATTCTAATTCATTCTCACGAATGTATCTGTTCTAATTTATTTGTACGATCCATTCTAATTCATTCGTACGATCTCTTCTATTTCATTCGTACGATCCATTTTAATTCATTCATACGAATGGATTCATTATAATTCATTCGTACGATCCATTCTAATTCTTTCACACGAATGAATTAGAATGGATCGTACGAATGAATTATAATGGATCGTACGAATGAATTGGAATGGATACATTCGTGCGAATGAATTAGAATGGATCGTACGAATGAATTAGAATAGATCGTACGTGTGAATTATAATGGATACATTTATGAGAATGAATTAGAATGGATCATACGAATGAGTTAGAATGGATCGTAAGAATGAATTAGAATAGATATATTCATGCGAATAAATTAGAATGGATCGTACGAATGAATTAGAATGGATACATTCGTGCGAATGAGTTAGATTGGATCGTACAAATGAATTAGAATGGATCGTACGAATTAGAATGGATCGTACGAATGAATTAGAATGGATCATACGAATGAATTAGAATGGTTACATTCGCACGAATGAATTAGAATGGATCGTTGGAATGAATTAGAATGGATGATGCAAATGAATTAGAATGGATCGTTCGTATGAATTAGAATGGATTCGTGCGAATAAATTTGAATGGATCGTATGAATAAATTAGAATGGATCGTATGAATGAATTAGAATGGAAATGGATCGTATGCATGAATTAGAATGGATCGTACGAATGAATTAGAATGGATCATACGTATGAATTTGAATGGATCATACGAATGAGTTAGAATGGATTGTACGAATGAATTAGAATGGATCGTATGAAATAGAATGGATCATACGAATAAATTAGAATAGATACATTCATGCGAATGAATTAGAATGGTCGTCGAATGGATTAGAATGGATCGTACAAATGAATTAGAATGGATACATTCGTTCGAATGAATTAGAATGGTTAAATTTGTGTTAATGAATTAGAATGGATTAGAATAGATCGTACGAATAAATTAGAATGGATTGTACGAATGAATTAGAATGGATCGTACGAATGTATTAGAATGAATACATTCATGCGAATGAATTAGAATGGATCCTACGAATGAATTAGAATGTATCAATGAATTAGAATGGATCGTACGAATGAATTAGAATGGATCGGACAAATGAATTAGAATGGATCGTACGAATTAATTAGAATGGGTCGTATGAATGAATTAGAATGGCTACAGTCGTTCGTACGATCCATTCTAATTCATTCGCACGAATGTATCCATTCTAATTCTTTCGTATGATCCATTATAATTCAGTCGCACGAATGAATGTAGGCATACTAATTCATTCGTACGATCCATTCTAATTCATTCTCACGAGTGTATCCATTCTAATTCATTCGTATGATCCATTTTAATTCATTCGCAGGAATGTATCCATTCTAATTCATTCGTACGATCCATTCTAATTTATTCGAATGAATGTATCCTTTTAAATTCATTCATGCGATCCATTCTAATCCATTCGTACAAATGTATCTATTCTAATTCATTTGTACGATCCATTCTAATTCATTCGTGCGATCCAGTGTAATTCATTCGCATGAATGTATCCATTCTAATTCATTCGTATGATCCATTCTAATTCATTCGTATGATCCATTCTAATTCATTCGTACGAATGTATCCATTCTAATTCATCCGTACGATCCATTCTAATTCATTCGTACGATCCATTTTTATTCATTCGTGTGATCCATTCTAATTCATTCGTACGAATATATCCACTCAAATTCATTCATACGATCCATTCTAATTCATTCGTACGATCCATTCTAATTCACTCGTACGAATGAATTAGAGATCGTACGAAAGAATTAGAACATACAAAGGAATTAGAATGGATCGTACGAATTAATTAGAATGGATAGTACGAATGAATTAGAATAGATCATGCGAATGAATTAGAATGGTTCGTACGAATGAATTAGAATAGATACATTCATGCGCTTGAATTATAATGGATCATATGATTCATTCTAAGACATTCATACGATCCATTCTAATTCATTCGTACAATCCATTCTAATTCATTCATACGATCCATTCTAATTCATTCGCACGAATGTATCCATTCTAATTCATTCCTATGATCCATTCTAATTCATTCATACGATCCATTCTAATTCATTCGTACGATCCATTCTAATTCATTCACACGAATGTATCCATTCTAATTTATTTGTACGATACATTCTAATTTATTTGTACGATCCATTCTAAATCATTCGTACGATCTATTATAATTCAGTCGTACGATCCATTTAAATTCATTCGCACGAATGTATCCATTCTAATTCATTCGTACGAATGTATCCATTCTAATTCATTCGTACGATCCATTCTAATTCATTCGTATGAATGTATCCATTCTAATTCATTCATACGAACCATTCTAATTCATTCGTACGATCCATTCTACTTCATTCGTACGATCCATTCTAATACATTCGTACAATCCATTTTAATTCATTCATACGATCAATTCTAATTCATTCATACGATCCATTCTAATTCATTCGCACGAATGTATCCTTTCTAATTTATTCATATGATCCATTCAAATTCATTCGTGCGAATGTGTCCATTCTAATTCATTCATACGATCCTTTCTAATACATTCGTATGATCTATTCTAATTCATTCGTACGATCCATTCTAATTCATTTGTACGATCCATTCTAATTCATTCGTACGATCCATTCTTATTCATTCGTACGATCCATTCTAATTCTTTCGTATGATCCATTCTAATTCATTCGCACGAATGTATCAATTCTAATTCATTCGCACGAATGTATCCATTCTAATTCATTCATACGATCCATTCTGATTCATTCAAACAATCCATTCTAATTCATTCATACGATCGATTCTAATTCATTCGCACGAATGTATCCATTCTAATTAATTCGCACGAATGTATCCATTCTAATTCATTCGTACGATCCATTATAATTCATTCGTACGATCCACTCTTATTCATTCGTATGATCCATTCTAATTCATTCCTATGATCCATGCTAATTCATTCGTAGGAGCTATTTAATTCATTCATATGATCTATTGTAATTCATTCGTACGATCCATTCAAATTCATTTATACGATCTATTCTAATTCATTCCTACAATCCATTCTAATTCGTTCGTACGAATCTATTCTAATTCGATCGTATAATCAATTCTAATTAATTCGTACGAATGTATCATTTCTAATTCATTCTTACGATCAATTCTAATTCATTCATACGATCCATTCTTATTCATTCGCACGAATGTCTCCATCTAATTCATTCGTACGATCCATTCTAATTCATTCGTATGAACGAATGTAGCTATTCTAATTCATTCATACGATCCATTCTAATTCATTCATACGATCCATTCTAATTTATTCACACGAATGGATCGTACGAATGAATTAGAATGGATCATTAGAATAAATTAGAATGGATACATTCTAATTCATTCATACGATCCATTCTAATTCATTCGTACAAATGAATCATACTATCCATTCATTCGCATGAATGTATCGATTCTAATTCATTCATACGATCCATTCTAATTCACTCGCATGAATGTATCGTACGAATGAACTTGAATGGATACATTCGTGCGAATGAATTAGAATGGATCGTACGAATGAATTAGAATAAATCGTACGAATGAATTAGAATGGATCGTACGAATGAATTAGAATGGTTACATTCGTGCGAATGAATTAGAATGGATCGTACGAATGGATTAGAATGGATCGTACGAATGGATTAGAATGGATCGGACGAATGAATTAGAATGGATCGTACAAATGAATTAGAAAGGTTACATTTGTGAGAATGAATTAGAATGGATCGTACGAATGAATTAGAATAGATCGTACGAATGAATTAGAATGGATCGTACAAATGAATTAGAAAGGTTACATTCGTGAGAATGAATTAGAATGGATCGTAGGAATGAATTAGAATGGATACATTTGTGAGAATGAGTCAGAATGGATTGTATGAATGGATTAGAATGGATCGTACGAATGAATTAGAATGGATCGTGCGAATGAATTAGAATGGATCGTACGAATGAATTAGAATGGATACATTTGTGCGAATGAATTAGAATGGATCGTACGAATGAATTAGAATGGATCGTACGAATGAATTAGAATGGATACATTTGTACGAATGAATCAGAATGGATCGTGCGAATGAATTAGAATGGATCGTACGAATGAATTATAATGGATCGTACGAATGAATTAGAATGGATCTTGCGATTGAATTAGAATAGAACGTACGAATGAATTAGAATGGATACATTCGTGCGAATGAACTAGAATGGATACATACATTCATGCGAATGAATTTGAATGGATCATACGAATGAATTAGAATGGATCGAACGAATGAATTAGAATGGATACATTCAAGCGAATGAATTAGAATAGATCATAGTAATGAATTAGAATGGATCATACGAATGAATTATAATGGATCGTGCGAATGAATTAGAATGGATTGTACGAATGAATTAGAATGGATACATTCGTGCGAATGAATTAGAATGGATCGGACGAATGAATTAGAATGGATCGTACGATCCATTCTAATTCATTTGTATGATCCATTCTAATTCATTCGTACGATCCATTCTAATCCATTCGTACGATCCATTCTAATCCATTCGTACGATCCATTCTAATCCATTTGCACAAATATACGATCCATTCTAATTTATTCGCAAGAATGTATCCATTCTAATTCATTCGTATAATCCATTCTAATTTATTCGTACAATTGTATCCATTCTAATTCATTCGTTCGATCCATTCTAATTCATTCGTACAATCCATTCTAATTCATTCGCACGATCCATTCTAATTCATTCGTATGATCCATTCTAATTCATTCCTACGATCTATTCTAATTAATTCGCTCGAATGTATCCATTCTAATTCATTCGTACGATCCATTCTAATTCATTCGCACGATCCATTTTAAATAATTCGTACGATCCATTCTAATTCATTCGGACGATCCATTCTAATTCATTCGTACGATCCATTCTAATGCATTCGTACGATCCATTCTAATTCAATCGTCCGATCCATTCTAATTCATTCGCACGAATGTATCCATTCTAATTCATTCGTACAATCCATTCTAATTCATTCGCACGATCCATTCTAATTCATTCGGATGATCCATTCTAATTCATTCCTACGATCTATTCTATTTCATTCGCTCGAATGTATCCATTCTAATTCATTCGTTCGATCCATTCTAATTCATTCGTACGATCCATTCTAATTCATTCGCACAATCCATTCAAATTCATTTGTATGATCCATTCTAATTCATCGCACGATCCATTCTAATTCATTTGCTCGAATGTATCCATTCTAATTCATTCGTACGATCCATTCTAATGCATTCGTACGATCCATATGAATGAATTAGAATGGATCGTGCGAATGAATTAGAATGGATTGTACGAATGAATTAGAATGGATACATTCGTACGAATGAATTAGAATGGATCGTACGAATGAATTAGAATGGATCATGCGAATGAATATGAATGGATTGTACGAATGAATTAGAATGGATCGAAAGAATGAATTAGAATGGATCATGCGAATGAATTAGAATAGATCGTAGGAATGAATTAGAATGGATCATACGAATGAATTAGAATGGATCGTGCGAATGAATTAGAATGGATCGTACGAATGTATTAAAATAGATCGTACAAATGAATTAGAATGGATCGTGCGAATGAATTAGAATGGATACATTCGAGCGAATGAATTAGAATGGATCGTATGAATGAATTAGAATGGATCATAGGAATGAATTAGAATAGATCGTGCAAATGAATTAGAATAGATACATTCGTGCGAATGAATTAGAATGGATCGTAGAAATGAATTAGAATGGATCGTACGAATGAATTAGAATGGTTACATTCATGCGAATGAATTGGAATGGATCGTACGAATGAATTAGAATGGATCGTACGATCCATTCTAATTCATTTGTATGATCCATTCTAATTCATTCGTACGATCCATTCTAATCCATTCGTACGATCCATTCTAATCCATTCGTACGATCCATTCTAATCCATTTGCACAAATATACGATCCATTCTAATTTATTCGCAAGAATGTATCCATTCTAATTCATTCGTATAATCCATTCTAATTTATTCGTACAAATGTATCCATTCTAATTCATTCGTTCGATCCATTCTAATTCATTCGTACAATCCATTCTAATTCATTAGCACGATCCATTCTAATTCATTCGTATGATCCATTCTAATTCATTCCTACGATCTATTCTAATTCATTCGCTCGAATGTATCCATTCTAATTCATTCGTACGATGCATTCTAATTCATTCGCACGATCCATTTTAAATAATTCGTACGATCCATTCTAATTCATTCGGACGATCCATTCTAATTCATTCGTACGATCCATTCTAATGCATTCGTACGATCCATTCTAATTCATTCGTCCGATCCATTCTAATTCATTCGCACGAATGTATCCATTCTAATTCATTCGTACAATCCATTCTAATTCATTCGCACGATCCATTCTAATTCATTCGTTTGATCCATTCTAATTCATTCCTACGATCTATTCTATTTCATTCGCTCGAATGTATCCATTCTAATTCATTCATTCGATCCATTCTAATTCATTCGTATGATCCATTCTAATTCATTCGCACAATCCGTTCTAATTCATTTGTATGATCCATTCTAATTCATCGCACGATCCATTCTAATTCATTCGCTAGAATGTATCCATTCTAATTCATTCGTACAATCCATTCTAATGCATTCGTACGATCCATTCTAATGCATTCATACGATCCATATGAATGAATTAGAATGGATCGTGCGAATGAATTAGAATGGATTGTACGAATGAATTAGAATGGATACATTCGTACGAATGAATTAGAATGGATCGTACGAATGAATTAGAATGGATCATGCGAATGAATTTGAATGGATTGTACGAATGAATTTGAATGGATCGAAAGAATGAATTAGAATGGATCATGCGAATGAATTAGAATAGATCGTAGGAATGAATTAGAATGGATCATACGAATGAATTAGAATGGATAGTGCGAATGAATTAGAATGGATCGTACGAATGAATTAAAATAGATCGTACAAATAAATTAGAATAGATCGTGCGAATGAATTAGAATGGATACATTCGAGCGAACAAATTAGAATGGATCGTATGAATGAATTAGAATGGATCATAGGAATGAATTAGAATAGATCGTGCAAATGAATTAGAATAGATACATTCGTGCGAATGAATTAGAATGGATCGTAGAAATGAATTAGAATGGATCGTACGAATGAATTAGAATGGTTACATTCATGCGAATGAATTGGAATGGATCGTACGAATGGATTAGAATGGATCGTACGAATGGATTAGAATGGATCGTACGAATGAATTAGAATGGATCGTACAAATGAATTAGAAAGGTTACATTTGTGAGAATGAATTAGAATGGATCGTACGAATGAATTAGAATGGTTACATTCGTGCGAATGAATTAGAAATGATCGTACGAATGAATTAGAACGGATCATGCGAATGAATTTGAATGGATCGTACGAATGAATTAGAATGGATCGAACGAATGAATTAGAATGGATACATTCGAGCGAATGAATTAGAATAGATCGTAGGAATGAATTAGAATGGATCATACGAATGAATTAGAATGGATCGTACGAACGAATTAGAATGGATCGTACGAACGAATTAGAATGGATCGTATGAACGAATTAGAATGGATCGTACTAATGAATTAGAATGGATCGTGCAAATGAATTAGAATGGATCGTGTGAATGAATTAGAATGGATCATACGAATGAATTAGAATGGATCGTGCGAATGAATTAGAATGGATCGTACGAATGAATTAGAATGGATACATTCGTACAAACGAATTAGAATGGATCGAGCGAACGAATTAGAATGGATTGTACGAATGAATTAGAATGGATTGTAAGAATGAATTAGAATAGATCGTGCGAATGAATTAGAATGGATCGTACGAAAGAATTAGAATGGATCGTACGAATGAATTAGAATGGATCAAACGAATGGATTAGAAAGGATCGTACGAATGAATTAGAATGGATCGTACAAATGAATTAGAAAGGTTACATTTGTGAGAATGAACTTGAATGGATCGTACGAATGAATTAGAATGGATCGTACGAATGGATTAGAATGGATCGTACGAATGGATTAGAATGGATCGTTCGAATGAATTAGAATGGATCGTACGAATGGATTAGAATGGATCGTACGAATGAATTAGAATGGATCGTACGAATGAATTAGAATGAATTAGAATGGATCGTACGAATGAATTAGAATGGATCGTACGAATGAATTAGATCGTACAAATGAATTAGAATGGATCGTACGAATAAATTACAATGGATCGTACGAATGAATTAGAATGGATACATTTGTTCGAATAAATTAGAATGGATTGTACGAATTAATTAGAATGGATACATTCTTGCGAATAAATTAGAATGGATCGTATATTCGTGCAAATAAATTAGAATGGATCATACGAATGAATTAGAATGGATCGTGCGAATGAATTAGATTGGATCGTACGAATGGATTAGATCGTACGAATGAATTAGAATGGATCGTACGAATGAATTAGATTGGATTAGAATAGAAACATTTGTGCGAATGAATTAGAATGGATCGTGCGAATGAATTAGAATGGATCGTACGAAAGGATTAGATCGTACGAATGAATTAGAATCGATCGTACGAATGAATTAGAATGGATTAGAATAGATACATTTGTGCGAAAGAATTAGATTGCATCGTACAAATGAATTAGAATGGATTGTACAAATGAATTAGAAAGGTTACATTCGTGAGAATAAATTAGAATGTATCGTGCGAATGAATTAGAATTGATCATATGAATGGATTAGAATGGATCGTACGAATGAATTAGAATAGATCGTGCGAATGAATTAGAATGGATCGTACGAATGAATTAGAATAGATCGTAGGAATGAATTAGAATGGATCATACGAATGAATTAGAATGGATTGTACGAATGAATTAGAATGAATCGTACGAATGAATTAGAATGGATCGTACGAATGAATTAGAATGGATCGTGCGAATGAATTAGAATGGATCATACGATTGAATTTGAATGGATCGTATGAATAAATTTCTAATTCAGTTGTATGAATGTATCCATTTCAATTCATTCGTACGATCCATTCTAATTCGTAAGATCCATTCTAATCCATTCGTACGATCCATTCTAATCCATTCGTACGATCCATTCTAATCCATTCGTACGATCCATTCTAATTCATTCGCACGTTCCGTTCTAATTCATTCGTACGATCCATTCTAATTCATTCGTACAATTTATTCTAATTCATTCGTACGATCCATTCTAATTCATTCGTATGATCCATTCTAATTCATTCCTATGATCTATTCTAATTCATTCGTACGATCCATTCTAATTCATTCGCACGATATATTCTAATTCATTCGTACGAATGAATTAGAATGGATCGTACGAATGAATTAGAATGGATCGTACGAATGAATTAGAATGGATCGTACGAATGAATTAGAATGATTACATTCGTGCGAATAAATTAGAATGGATCGTACGAATGGATTTGAATGGATCGTACGAATGAATTAGAATGGATTGTACGGATGAATTAGTATGGATCATAGGAATGAATTAGAATGGATCGTACGAATGGATTAGAATGGATCATACGAATGAATTAGAATGGATCATATGAAAGAATTAGAATGGATCATGCGAATGAATTAGAATGGATCGTGCGAATGAATTAGAATGGATCGTACGAACGAATTAGAATGGATCGTACGAAAGAATTAGAATAGATCATATGAACAAATTAGAATGGATCGTACGAATGAATTAGAAAGGATACATTCGTACGATCTATTCTAATTCATTCGTACGATCCATTCTTATTCATTCGTACGATCCTTCCAAATTCATTTGCATGATCCATTCTAATTTATTTGTACGATCTATTCTTATTCATTTCTAATTCATTTGTACGAATGAATTAGAATGGATCGTACGAATGAATTAGAATGGATACATTTGTGTGAATAAATTAGAATGGATCGTACGAATGAATTAGAATGAATCATACAAATGAATTAGAATGCATCATACGAATGAATTAGAATACATCATGTGAATGAATTAGAATGGATCGTACGTTTGAATTAGATTGGATTGTGCGAATGAATTAGAATGGATACATTCGTGCGAATGAATTAGAATAGATCGTATGAATGAATAAGAATGGACTCATTCGAATGGATCGTACGAATGAATTAGAATGAATCATAAGAAAGAATTAGAATGGATCATACGAATGAATTAGAATACATCATGTGAATGGATTAGAATGGATCGTACGTTTGAATTAGATTGGATTGTGCGAATTAATTAGAATGGATACATTCGTGCGAATGAATTAGAATAGATCGTATGCGAATGAATTAGAATGGATCGTAAGAATGGATTAGAATGGATCGTACAAATGGATTAGAATGGATACATTCGAGCGAATGAATTAGAATGGATCGTGCGAATGAATTAGAATGGATCGTGCGAATGAATTAGAATGGATCGTACGAATGAATTAGAGTAGATCCTAGGAATGAATTAGAATGGATCGTGCGAATGAATTAGAATGAATCGTATGAATGAATTAGAATGGGTCGTACAAATGAATTAGATGGATCGTGCGAATGAATTAGAATGGATCGTACGAATGAATTAGAATGGATCGTGCGAATGAATTAGAATGGATCATACAAATGAATTAGAAAGGTTACATTCGTGAGAATGAATTAGAATGGATCGTACGAATGAATTAGAATGGATCGTATGAATGGATCATACAAATAAATTAGAAAGGTTACATTCGTGAGAATGAATTAGAATGGATCGTACGATCTATTCTAATTCATTCTCACAAATGTAACCTTTCTAATTCATTTGTATGATCCATTCTAATTCATTCGTACGATCCATTCTAATGTATTCGTACGATTGATTCTAATTCATTCGCACGATCCATTCTAATTCATTTGTATGATCCGTTCTAATTTATTCGCACGAATATACGATCCATTCTAATTTATTCGCAAGAATGTATCCATTCTAATTCATTCGTACAATAAATTCTAATTTATTCGTACAAATGTATCCATTCTAATTCATTCGTACGATCCATTCTAATTCATTTGTACGATTCATTCTAATTCATTCTTACGATCCATTCTAATTCGTTCGTACGATCCATTCTAATTCATTCGCACGAATGTATCCATTCTAATTCATTTGTACAATCCATTCTAATTTATTCGCACGATCCATTCTAATTCATTCGTACAATCCATTCTAATTTATTCGCACGATCCATTCTAATTCATTCATATGATCCATTCTAATTCATTCCTACGATCTATTCTAATTCATTCGCTCGAATGTATCCATTCTAATTCATTCGTTCGATCCATTCTAATTCATTTGTACGATCCATTCTAATTCATTCGTACGATCCATTCTAATCCATTCATACGATCCATTCTAATCCATTCGTACGATCCATTCTAATCCATTCGTACGATCCATTCTAATTCATTCTCACAAATGTAACCTTTCTAATTCATTTGTACGATCCATTCTAATTCATTCGTACAATCCATTCTAATTCATTCGCACGAATGTATCCATTCTAATTCATTCGTTCGATCCATTCTAATTCATTCGTACGATCCATTCTAATTCATTCGCACGATCCATTCTAATTCATTCGTATGATCCATTCTAATTCTTTCCTACGATCTATTCTAATTCATTCGCTCGAATGTATCCATTCTAATTCATTCGTTCGATCCATTCTAATTCATTCGTACGAACCATTCAAATTCATTCGCATTATCCATTCTAATTCATTCGTACGATCCATTCTAATTCATTCATACGAATGTAACCTTTCTAATTCATTTGTATGATCCATTCTAATTCATTCGTACTCATTTGGTGGAACCATTCGAATTCATTCCTACGATCCATTCTAATTCATTCATACGATCCATTCTAATTCATACCAATGAATTAGAAAGGTTACATTCGTGCGAATGAATTAGAATAGATCATACGAATGAATTAGAATAGATCGTACAAATGAATTAGAATGGATCATTCGAATGAATTAGAATGGATCGTATGAATGGATTAGAATGGATCGTACGAATGAATTAGAATGGATCGTACAAATGAATTAGAATGGTTACATTCATGCGAATGAATTAGAATGGATCGTACGAATGAATTAGAATGGATCGTGCGAATGAATTAGAATGGATAGTGCGAATGAATTAGAAAGGATCGTGCGAATGAATTAGAATGGATCGTACGAATGAATTCGAATGGATCAGACGAATGAATTAGAATGGATTCATTCGCACGAATCAATTAGAATGGATCGTACGAATGAATTAGAATGGATCAAAGGAATGAATTAGAATGGATCGTGCAAATGAATTAGAATGGATACATTCGTGCGAATGAATTAGAATGGATCATACGAATGAATTAGAATGGATCGTACGAATGAATTAGAATGGATACATTCGTGCGAATGAATTAGAATGGATCGTACGAATGAATTAGACTGGATCGTACGAATAAATTAGAATGGATACATTCATACGAATGAATTAGAATGGATCGTACGAATGAATTAGAATGGATCGTACGAATGGATTAGAATGGATCGTACGAATGAATTAGAATGGATACATTTGTGTGAATGGATTAGAACGCATTGTATGAATGAATTAGAATAGATACATTTGTGCGAATGAATTAGAATGCATCGTACGAATGAATTTGAATGGATTGTATGAATGAATTAGAATGGATCGTACAAATGAATTAGAATGGATCATGCGAATGAATTAGAATAGATCGTACGAATGAATTAGAATGGATCGTACGAATAAATTAGAATGGATAGTGCGAATGAACTAGAATGGATCGTACGAATGAATTAGAATGGATACATTCGTGCGAATGAATTAGAATGGATCGTACGAATGGATTAGAATGGTTCGTACGAATGAATTAGAATGGATTGTACAAATGAATTAGAAATGTTACATCTGTGAGAATGAATTAGAATGGATCGTACGAATGAATTAGAATGGATCGTACGAATGGATTAGAATGTATCGTACGAATGGATTAGATCCATTCGTACAAATGAATTAGAATGGTTCATGAGAATGAATTAGAATGGATCATACGAATGAATTAGAATGGATCGTATGAATGAATTAGACTGGATCGTACGAATAAATTAGAATGGATACATTCATGCAAATGGATTAGAATGGAACGTACGAATGAATTAGAATGGATCATACGAATGAATTAGAATGGATCGTACGAATGGATAATAATGGATCGTACGAATGGATTAGAATGCATTGTACAAATGAATTAGAATAGATACATTTGTGAGAATGAATTAGATTGCATCGTACGAATGAATTTGAATGCATCGGACGAATGTATACATTCTATTTTATTCGTACGAATGGATTAGAATGGATCATGCGAATGAATTAGAATTGATCATACGAATGAATTAGAATGGATCGTACGAATAAATTAGAATGGATCATATGAACGAATTAGAATGGATCGTACGATCATTCATACGATCCATTCTAATTCATTCGCACGAATGTATCCATTCTAATGCATTCGTACGATCCATTATAATTCATTAGTACGATCTATTCTAATTCATTCGCGCGACTGTATCCATTCTAATTCATTCGTATGATCCATTCTAATTCATTCCTACGATCTATTCTAATTCATTCGCACAAATGTATCCATTCTAATTCATTCGTTCGATCCATTCTAATTCATTCGTACGATCCATTCTAATTCATTCATACGATCCATTCTAATTCATTCGCACGATCCATTCTAATTTATTCGTACGATCCATTCTAATTCATTCGTACGATCTATTCTAATTCATTCGCATGATCCATTCTAATTCATTCGTACGATCCATCCTAATTCATTCGTACAATCCATTCAAATTCATTCGTACGATGCAATCTAATTCATTCGCACAAATGTATCTATTCTAATTCATTCGCACGATCCATTCTAATTCATTCGTACGATCCATTCTAATTCATTCGCACGATCCATTCTAATTCATTCGTACGATCTATTCTAATTCATTCGTACGATTCATTCTAATTCATTCGCACGATCCATTCTAATTCATTCCTACGATCTATTCTAATTCATTCATACAATCTATTCTAATTCATTCGCACGAATGTATCCATTCTAATTCATTCGCACAATCCAATCTAATTCTAATGTACTATCCATTCTAATTCATTCACATGATGTATTCTAATTCATTCGTATGATCCATTCTAATTCATTCGTATGATTCATTCTAATTCATTCGCACGATCTATTCTAATTCATTCGTACGATCCATTCTAATTCATTCGTACGATCCATTCTAATTCATTCGCACAAATGTAACCTTTCTAATTCATTTGTACGATCCATTCTAATTCATTCGTACGATTTATTCTAATTCATTCGCAGGAATGTAACCATTCTAATTCATTCGTACGATCCATTCGTACGATCTATTCTAATCCATTTGTACGATCCATTCTAATTCATTCGCACGAATGTAACCATTCTAATTCATTCATATGATCCATTCTAATTCATTCAAACGATCCATTCTAATTCATTCATATGATCCATTCAAATTCATTCGTACGATCCATTCTAATTCATTCCTACGATCTATTCTAATTCATTCGCTCGAATGTATCCATTCTAATTCATTCATTCGATCCATTCTGATTCATTCGTACGATCCATTCAAATTCATTCGCATGATCCATTCTAATTCATTCGTACGATTCATTCTAATTCATTCGTATGATCCATTCTAATTCATTCGTACGAATGTATCCATTTTAATTCATTCGTACGATCCATTCTAATTCATTTGTATGATCCATTCTAATTCATTCGTACGATCCATTCTAATTCATTCGCACGATCCATTCTAATTCATTCGTATGATCTATTCTTATTCATTCCTACGATCTATTCTAATTCATTCGCTCAAATGTATCCATTCTAATTCATTCGTTCGATCCATTCTAATTCATTCGTACGATCCATTCAAATTCATTCGCATGATTCATTCTAATTCATTCGTACGATCCATTCTAATTCATTCTCACGAATGTAACCTTTCTAATTCATTTGTATGATCCATTCTAATTCGTTCATACGATCCATTCTAATTCGTTCGTACGATCCATTCTAATCCACTCTAGAATGGTTACATTCGTGCGAATGAATTAGAATGGATCGTACGAATGAATTAGAATGGATCGTGCGAATGAATTAGAATGGTTACTTTCGTGCGAATGAATTAGAATGGATACATTCGTGCGAATAAATTAGAATGGATCGTACGAATGAATTAGAATGGATCGTACAAATGAATTAGAAAGGTTACATTCGAGAGAATGAATTAGAATGGATCGTACGAATGAATTAGAATGGATCGTACGAATGGATTAGAATGGATCGTACGAATGAATTAGAATGGATCGTACAAATGAATTAGAATGGATCATAGGAATGAATTAGAATGGATCGTGCAAATGAATTAGAATGGATACATTCGTGCAAATGAATTAGAATGGATCGCAGGAATGAATTAGAATGGATCGTACGAATGAATTAGAATGGTTACATTCGTGCGCATGAATTAGAATGGATACATTCGAGCGAATGAATTAGAATGGATCGTACGAATGAATTAGAATGGATCATAGGAATGAATTAGAATGGATCGTACGAATGGATTAGAACGCATTGTACGAATGAATTAGAATGGATCGTACAAATGAATTAGAATGGATACATTCGTGCGAATGAGTTAGAATGGATCGTACGAATGAATTAGAATGGATCGTCCGAATGAATTAGAATGGATAGTGCGAATGAATTAGAATGGATCGCACGAATGAATTAGAATGGATCCACCGAATGAGTTAGAATGGATCATACGAATGAATTAGATTGGATCGTACGAACGAATTAGAGTGAATCGTACGATCCATTCTAATTCATTCGTCCGATCCATTCTAATTCATTCGGACGAATGTATCCATTCTAATTCATTCGCACGAATGTAACCATTCTAATTCATTCGTACGATCCATTCTAATTCATTCCAATGATCCATTCTAATTCATTCGCACGAATGTATCCATTCTAATTCATTTGCACGATCCATTCTAATTCATTCCTATGATCCATTTTAATTCATTCGTACGATCCATTCTAATTCATTCGTACGATCCATTCGTACGATCCATTCTAATTCATTCGTACGATCCATTCTAATTCATTCTCACAAATGTAACCTTATTTGTGCGAATGAATTAGAATGGATCGTACAAATGAATTAAAAAGGTTACATTTCTGAGAATGAATTAGAATGGATCGTACGAACGAATTAGAATGGATCGTATGAACGAATTAGAATGGATCGTACGAATGAATTAGAATGGATACATTCGAGCGAATGAATTAGAATGGATCGTACGAATGAATTAGAATGGATCATACGAATGGATTAGAATGGATCGTACGAATGAATTAGAATGGATACATTTGTGCGAATGACTTAGAATGGATCGTACAAATGAATTAGAAAGGTTACATTTGTGAGAATGAATTAGAATGGATCGTACGAACGAATTAGAATGGATCGTATGAACGAATTAGAATGGATCGTACAAATGAATTAGAATGGATACATTCGAGCGAATGAATTAGAATGGATCGTACGAATGAATTAGAATGGATCGTACGAATGGATTAGAATGGATCGTACGAATGAATTAGAATGGATACATTTGTGTGAATGAATTAGAATGGATCGTACAAATGAATTCGAAAGGTTACATTTGTGAGAATGAATTAAAATGGATCGTACGAACGAATTAGAATGGATTGTATGAACGAGTTAGAATGGATCGTACGAATGAATTAGAATGGATACATTCGAGCGAATGAATTAGAATGGATCGTACGAATGGATTAGAATGGATCGTACGAATGAATTAGAATGGATACATTTGTGCGAATGAATTAGAATGGATCGTACAAATGAATTAGAAAGGTTACGTTTGTGAGAATGAATTAGAATGGATCGTACGAACGAATTAGAATGGATCGTATGAACGAATTAGAATAGATCGTACGAATGAATTTGAATGGATACATTCGAGTGAATGAATTAGAATGGATCGTACGAATGAATTAGAATGGATCGTACGAATGGATTAGAATGGATCGTACGAATGGATTAGAATGGATCGTACGAATGAATTAGAATGGATACATTTGTGCGAATGAATTAGAATGGATCGTACAAATGAATTAGAAAGGTTACATTTGTGAGAATGAATTAGAATGGATCATACAAACGAATCTGAATGGATCGTACGAACGAATTAGAATGGATCGTACGAATGAATTAGAATGGATATATTCGAGCGAATGAATTAGAATGGATCGTACGAATGAATTAGAATGGATCGTACGAATGGATTAGAATAGATCGTATGAATGAATTAGAATGGATACATTTGTGCGAATGAATTAGAATGGATCGTACAAATGAATTAGAAAGGTTACATTTGTGAGAATCAATTAGAATGGATCGTACGAACGAATTAGAATGGATCGTATGAACGAATTAGAATGGATCGCACGAATGAATTAGAATGGATACATTCGAGCGAATGAATTAGAATGGATCGTACGAATGAATTAGAATGGATCATAGGAATGAATTAGAATGGATCGTGCAAATGAATTAGAATGGATCATATGAATGAATTAGAATGGATCGAGCAAATGAATTAGATTGCATCGTACGAATGAATTACAATGGATCGTGCGAACGAATTAGAATGGATACATTCGTACGAATGAATTAGAATGGATCATATGAATGAATTAGAATGGATCATGCGAATGAATTAGAATAGATCGTACGAATGAAATAGAATTGATCGTACGAATAAATTAGAATGGATCGTGCGAATGAATTAGAATGGATCGTACGAATAAATTAGAATGGATCCACCGAATGAGTTAGAATGGATCATACGAATGAATTAGAATGGATCGTACGAATGAATTAGAATGGATTGTGCGAATGAATTAGAATGGATCGTATGAATGAATAAGAATGGATCGTACGAATGAATTAGAATGGATCGTGCGAATGAATTAGAATGAATCGTACGAATGCATTAGAATGGATCATACGAATGAATTAGAAAGACTCGTACGATCCATTCTAATTCATTTGTCCGATCCATTCTAATTCATTCGCACGAATGTATCCATTCTAATTCATTCGCACGAATGTATCCATTCTAATTCATTCGCAAAATGGATCGTACGAATGAATTAGAATGGATCATAGGAATGAATTAGAATGGATCGTGCAAATGAATTATAATGGATACATTCGTGCGAATGAATTAGAATGGATTGTAGGAATGAATTAGAATGGATCATACGAATGAATTAGACTGGTTACATTCGTGCGAATGAATAAGAATGGATCGTACGAATGAATTAGAATGGATCGTACGAATGAATTAGAATAGCTCATACGAATGAATTAGAATGAATCGTACGAATGAATTAGAATGGTTACATTCGTGCGAATGAATTAGAATAGATCATACGAATGAATTAGAATGGATCGTACGAATGAATTGGAATGGATACATTCGAGTGAATGAATTAGAATGGATCGTTCGAAAGAATTAGAATGGATCATAGGAATGAATTAGAATGGATCGTGCAAATGAATTAGAATGGATACATTCGTGCGAATGAATTATAATGGATCGTATGAATGAATTAGAATGGATTGTACGAATGAATTAGAATGGATCGTACGAATAAATTAGAATGGATACATTCGAGCGAATGAATTACAATGGATCGTACGAATGGATTAGAATGGATCATACAAATGAATTAGAATGGATCATACAAATGAATTAGAAAGGTTACATTTGTGAGAATGAATTAGAATGGATCGTACGAATGAATTAGAATGGATCGTACGAATGAATTAGAATGGATGCATTCGAGCGAATGAATTAGAATGGATCGTACGAATAAATTAGAATGGATCATAGGAATGAATTAGAATGGATCGTGGAAATGAATTAGAATGGATACATTCGTGCGAATGAATTAGAATGGATCGTAGGAATGAATTCGAATAGATCGTACGAAATAATTAGATTGGTTACATTCGTGCGAATGAATTAGAATGGATCGTACGAATGGATTAGAATGGATCATATGAATGGATTAGAATGGATCGTACGAATGAATTAGAATGGATCGTACAAATGAATTAGAAAGGTTTCATTTGTGAGAATGAATTAGAATGGATCGTACAAATGAATTAGAATGGATCGTACAAATGAATTAGAATGGATCGTACGAATGAATTAAAATGGATACATTGATGCGAATGAATATGAATGGATCGTACGAATGAGTATGAATGGATCGTGCAAATGAATTAGAATGGATCGTACGAATGAATTAGAATGGTTATATTCGTGCGAATGAATTAGAATGGATCGTACGAATGGATTAGAATGGATCATACGAATGGATTAGTATGGATCGTACGAATGAATTAGAATGGATCGTACAAATGAATTAGAAAGGTTACATTTGTGAGAATGAATTAGAATGGATCGTACGAATGGATTATAATGGATCGTACGAATGGATTAGAATGGATCGTATGAATGGATTAGAATGGATCGTACGAATGGATTAGAATGGATCGTATGAATGAATTAGAATGGATCATACAAATGAATTAGAAAGGTTACATTCGTGAGAATGAATTAGAATGGATCGTGCGAATGAATTAGAATTGATCATACGAATGAATTAGAATGTATCGTACGAATGAATTAGATTGCATCGTACGATCCATTCTAATTCATTCGCACGATCCATTCTAATTCATTCGTATGATCAATTCTAATTCATTCGTACGATCCATTCTAATTCATTCGTACGATCCATTCTAATTCATTCATACAATGCAATCTAATTCATTCGCACAAATGTATCTATTCTAATTCATTCGTATAATGCATTCTAATCCATTCGTACGATCCATTCTAATCCATTGGTACGATCCATTCTAATTCATTCGCACGAATGTAACCATTCTAATTCATTCATATGATCCATTCTAATTCATTCGTACGATCCATTCTAATTCATTCATATGATCCATTCTAATTCGTTCGTACAATCAATTCTAATTCATTCGTACGATCCATTCTAATTCATTTCTCACAAATGTAACCTTTCAAATTCATTTGTACGATCCATTCCAATTCATTCGTACGATCCATTCTCATCCATTCGTACGATCCATTCTAATCCATTCGTACGATCCATTCTAATTCATTCGCACGAATGTAACCATTCTAATTCATTCGTACGATCCATTCTAATTCATTCCTACGATCCATTCTAATTCATTCACACGAATTTATCCATTCTAATTCATTTGCACGATCCATTCTAATTCATTCCTATGATCCATTCTAATTCATTCGTATAATCTATTCTAATTCATTCGCTCGAATGTATCCATTCTAATTCATTCGTACGATCCATTCTAATTCGTTCATATGATCCATTCTAATTCGTTCGTACGATCCTTTCTAATCCATTCGTACGATCTATTCTAATTCATTCGCACGAATTTAACCATTCTAATTCATTTGTATGATTCATTCTAATTCATTCGTATGAGCTATTCTAATTCATTCGTACGATCCATTCTAATTCATTCGTACGATCCATTGAAATTCATTCATACAATCCATTCAGATTCATTCACACAAATGTATCCATTCAAATTCATTCGTACGATCCATTCTAATTAAATCGCACGATCCATTTTAATTCAGTCGTATGAATGTATCCATTTTAATTCATTCATACGATCCATTCTAATTCATTCGTACAATCTAATTCATTCGTACAATCCATTCTAATTCATTCATATGATCGATTCTAATTTATTCGCATGATCCATTCTAATTCATTCGTACGATCCATTCTAATTCATTCGTATTATCCATTCTAATTTATTCGTTCAAATATATCCATTCTAATTCATTCGTATGATCCATTCTAATTCATTCGCACGATCCATTCTAATTCATTCGCACGAATGTATCCATTCTAATTCATTCGTACAATCCATTCTAATTCATTCATACGATCCATTCTAATTCATTTGTACGATCCATTCTAATTCATTCGCTCGAATGTATCCATTCTAATTCATTCGTTCGATCCATTCTAATTCACTCTAATTCATTCATAGAACTGAATTAGAGTGGATCGTGCGAATGATTTAGAATGGATTGTGCGAATGAATTAGAATGGATACATTCGAGCGAATGAATTAGAATGGATCGTACGAATGAATTAGAATGGATCGTGCGAATGAATGAGAATGGATCGTGCGAATGAATTAGAATGGATCGTGCGAATGAATTAGAATGGATCGTGCGAATGAATTAGATTGGATACATTCGTACAAATGAATTAGAATGGATATTACGATCTGTTTGGGGGATTTTTCACTGATCCTTGCGAGCCACCTGCAAGACAAAGAAAAGAGAACGTGAGAACGGCTGGCTCCCTTAGGAGCGCAGACCCTCCGATGCTCAAGTCAGTCACGGGTGCACAACGGCGAGCTGTTGTATATCAAAGTTGTAGGGAAATGGGATTCAAACCTCTACTTTGGAGCCTGGGGGTGTGCATTTATAGACATTGGCGGCCAATGGTGGCCCGACACGTGGAGATTCTTCCAGGGCCTTCTAGACCCCCACGATCTGGCTCGCGTGGGTCTGACAGTCCTTGGTACTCGCGCCCTGACATTCTGTCGTCAAGCCTGCCAGGCGGTTTGAGTGGGGGAGAGCATCTTTCTTGTCGCGGCCAGGTGGCTATTCTGGAATGTTCAAGTCTGGGCGGTCTCAGGAAGAAAACAAAGGCAAGCTTGGCCTGCACTGCTCTGCCTTTTCGTCCATATTTATCAAGAGTCGGACCTCGCGGGAGCAACCTCTTCGATAAACAGGGGTCTGGGTGAGCTTGGGCGAGCTCCTGAGCGAGCATGGGCGAGCTCCTGCGCGAGCTAGACGAGCTCCTGAGCGAGCATGGGCGAGCTCCTGCGCGAGCTAGGCGAGCTCCTGAGCAAGCTGGGGCGAGCTCCTGGCGATCTTGGGCGAGCTCCTGCGCGAGCTAGGCGAGCTCCTGAGCGAATTTGGGCGAGCTCCTGTGCGAGCGTGGGCGAGCTCCTTAGCGAGCTCTTGGCCTTGGGCCCCTTCAGCCCAATGTGGATCTTGCTCCACTGTCAAGATGATTTAGTGAGCTGCACTCAGATACAAGGTGTCCATCCAGCTCCCTGTGGGGGCGAGCTTCTTACGGGCTGAAAGGGCGAACTCCTTGCGAGCTGGGAAAGGGGCCCGCTCGGCTTCCGAGGGTTCCAACTCCTGGACGGGCTCCTTCGAGAACTCTTATCTCAGGTGTTCGCAATGCTATCCAAGATATGTGGTTTTTGACTACCCCCAACATTACCCCCTCCTGAGGGAGTGATCGAGGAAACTCGACGCTTGCTCAGGAGTCTTAGCGAGCTCTTATCCCTGGTAATGTGCCTGATATCAATGTCTGCTGCAACAGTTTTCTGGCGGGACGGAGATTGTAGCCATGGGCGGCCTGCGCCGAGAGCTTTGACTGCCAGTATTTCATAAACGCTGGGCGGGCCGGGAGAGTCAGCCACGAGCGATCTCCTTCCGGTGCGAGCTTGCCACACGGGTCAGGGTCTGCGTCGGGCGAGCTGCGGGCTCCAGCCGGGAGCGATCTGCGTCGAGAGCTTTGACTCTCAGTACTTTTCCAACGCTGGGTGGGCCGGGAGCGTCAGCCACGAGCGATCTCCTTCCGGTGCGAGCTTGTCACACGGGTCAGGGTCTGCGTCGGGCGAGCTGCGGGCTCCAGCCGGGAGCGATCTGCGTCGAGAGCTTTGACTCTCAGTACTTCACAAACGCTGGGCGGGCCGGGAGCATCAGCCACGAGCGATCTCCTTCCGGTGCGAGCTCGTCACACGCGGTCAGGGTCGGCGTCGGGCGAGCTGCGGGCTCCAGCCATGGGTGATTTGCGCCGAGAGCTTTGACTGCCAGTATTTCGCAAACGCAGGGCGGGCCGGGAAGGCGCTGGCTGCCTTGGGCGGTCTGCGCCGTGAGTCTTGACTCCCAGTATTTCACAAACGCTGGGTGGGCCGGGAGCGTCATCCACGAACGATCTCCTTCCGGTGCGAGCTTGCCACACGCGGTCAGGGTCGGCGTCGGGCGAGCTGCGGGCTCCAGCCGTGGGCGACCTCGCGTAGAGAATACGGGCGGGCTACGAGCCGCGGCCACTGGTGCTTCTTCTCTCTGTGTCCTGCTCAAATTGCCTCCCACTACTGCCTCGTGGACAACAAACTGGGGTGGCCTCATGTTGAAAGTTGTGTCGCGTCTGCCCGTGATGTCACCAGGTCGCTGAACGAGCTAAGCTGCGTGGCATCAGGCCGCGTATGGTATCTCCGCCGCGCCTGCCCGTGATGTCACCAGATCGCTCAACGAGCTAAGCTGCGTGGCATCAGGCCGCGTGAGGTGTCTCCACCGCGTCTGCCCGTGATGTCACCAGGTCGCTCAACGAGCTAAGCTGCGTGGCATCAGGCCGCGTGAGGTATCTCCGCCGCGTCTGCCCGTGATATCACCAGGTCGCTCAACGAGCTAAGCTGCATGGCATCAGGCCGCGTGAGGTGTCTCCGCCGCGTCTGCCCGTGATGTCACCAGGTCGCTTAACGAGCTAAGCTGCGTGGCATCAGGCCGCGTGAGGTATCTCCGCCGCGTCTGCCCGTGATGTCACCAGGTCGCTCAACGAGCTAAGCTGCGTGGCATCAGGCCGCGTGAGGTATCTCCGCCGCGTCTACCCGTGATGTCACCAGATCGCTCAACGAGCTAAGCTGCGTGGCATCTGGCCGCATGAGGTGTCTCCGCCGCGTCTGCCCGTGATGTCACCAGGTCGCTCAACGAGCTAAGTTGCGTGGCATCAGGCCGCGTGAGGTGGTTTCCCCGACGATCTGAGGATCATACCCCGGACGAGGTAGCTAAATCGATAAAAAATAAACGACATTGCAAAAAGATCGATATGCATGAAAATTCGATATGTGCGAAATAGTGGGGCCCTATAGCTTGACAAAAATACAAATCGATAGAAATCGAACCAAAACAGAGCGTAAGGGCCAAAGGGTGGAAGTTCAACGAGCGATGAAAGAATCAAAAAGCTAGCTACCCCCTGACCGGTTAAGGATCCTCAGAACCTCGGTTTAGGACTGCCCCGGGAAGCTCAAGGTTGCCCACTGGCTGCCTCTGAGGATCCCGGTCTTGCTTTAAGTCCGCACAACGGCGGACTGCCCCGGGAAGCTCAAGGTCGCCCACTGGCTGCCTCTGAGGATCCCGGTCTTGCTTTAAGTCCGCACAACGGCGGACTGCCCCGGGAAGCTCAAGGTCGCCCACTGGCTGCCTCTGAGGATCCCGATTTTGCTTTAAGTCCATGCAACGGTGGGCTGTTCTTTGAGGATGCAGTACATGAGCTGATGGCGTGCGAGCTGTTCGCTGTAGATTACTATCGAGCACAGATTTGAACTAGTCCAAACACACTATCGCACAAAATGGTTTACAAGAGGGCGCCTACGCACCAGGTAGGGGGCTGCTGCTGCTCGGCCATCTTCCCTCGACGATCCAGCACCACATCTTCGAGCTTAATGTGTTGTTGGATCAAGGCAAAGAGCTCGATCATGGTGCGGGGATCAGAAATGACTATCGCGTCATGAAGCTCACCTCCTTCGGGGAGCGCGCTCCGAAAGGCACTCACGGCCGTCCGGTCTCGCCCTGCTGAGTCCTCAAGAGCGAGATAGGCATTCCGGAATCGCATTGAGAAGCACCGGAGGGTCTCTCTTGCGCCCATGGTAAGACCGAACAGTGATTCGATCTGCTTCGGAGGTCGCCGATTGCACCGGTACTGTTCCAGGAACAGCCCGGATAGAGCGGTGAAGCTCGGGATCGAGCCCGGAGGTAACTTATGAAACCAGTCGAGGGCCGAACCCGCCAAGTTGCTCGGGAATGCGCGGCACAGAACGTGGTCCTGATCCCGAAAGAATAGCAACTTTCGGTAGGCCAAGAGGTGGTCCACGGGGTCTTGTGACCCATCAAATAACATGAACTTTGGCGGAGTCTAGTGCCGAGGGAATCCTCCCTGATGAACCTCATTGGTGTAGGGCGAGCTCCCACCCCGGACGGCGAGCTCTTCTAAGAGGTCGACGGGCGTGCTAAGTAGCTGCCAGCGCTCGGGGTGATTTTCCAAAGACAGCTGCGCAGGTACCAAGCAATCATGCCCGCTTCCTCGAAACCGGTCCGCAGCCTTGCTACGGCGGTGCTCGAGGGCGATGTCCTGGCGATGGCAACGCAGCTTCACGGGCAATCGCCTCACCTCTGATCCACCCGATTCCGCACCAGGGCTTCGTCGGCGAGGAGGGGCCATCGGCAGGGTTGACTTGCTGCTGGAGCGTTGGGTATTGAGTTGTTGCGGCCTCCCGATCGCGGTCCCTCTCGTCCGGCACGCCACTACGTCCTCCACAGGGGGCTCCTGCTGGGATGCTCGCCATGTGGGCGCCATAGTGGGCTGATGCGATGCTGGGACAAGGGGAGGTCGCACAGGGGAAACAACCCCCGCCGACACTCCTGGACACTGGGACGGGATCACTGACTCTTCCCTCCGCGGGGTGAGCCCGGGGGAGAGATCAGTGATCCGGCTCGTCGTCGGAACCTGGCGCAGTTGCACTATCTCGCCCACCATGGCCCGCTGAGTGGCCAACGCCTTCAAAAGGAGATGGCCGTTGAGCGGGACAGGGGGTTGTGATGCTTCAGTGAGCAGCTCGCGTTGTGCAGACTCGGCGTGGGCTTTCACCCGTTTCTGCCTCCGCGTGACCGGAGCCATCCGAGTGTCTGGAGAAGCACGGCTTTCAACCGCGTGGTCGTGCGCGTTCTCGCAGGAACCAGTCGATAGGTCCCACAGACGGCGCCAAATGTTTGGGGGATTTTTCACTGATCCTTGCGAGCCACCTGCAAGACAAAGAAAAGAGAACGTGAGAACGGCTGGCTCCCTTAGGAGCGCAGACCCTCCGACGCTCAAGTCAGTCACGGGTGCACAACGGCGAGCTGTTGTATACCAAAGTGGTAGGGAAATGGGATTCGAACCTCTACTTTGGAGCCTGGGGGTGTGCATTTATAGACATTGGCGGCCAATGGTGGCCCGGCACGTGCAGATTCTTCCAGGGCCTTCTAGACCCCCACGATCTGGCTCGCGTGGGTCTGACAGTCCTTGGTACTCGCGCCCTGACATTCTGTCGTCAAGCCTGCCAGGCGGTTTGAGTGGGGGAGAGCATCTTTCTTGTCGCGGCCAGGTGGCTATTCTGGAATGTTCAAGTCTGGGCGGTCTCAGGAAGAAAACAAAGGCAAGCTTGGCCTGCACTGCTCCGCCTTTTCGTCCATATTTATCAAGAGTCGGACCTCGCGGGAGCAACCTCTTCGATAAACAGGGGTCTGGGCGAGCTTGGGCGAGCTCCTGAGCGAGCATGGGCGAGCTCCTGAGCGAGCATGGGCGAGCTCCTGCGCGAGCTAGACGAGCTCCTGAGCGAGCATGGGCGAGCTCCTGCGCGAGCTAGGCGAGCTCCTGAGCAAGCTGGGGCGAGCTCCTGGCGATCTTGGGCGAGCTCCTGCGCGAGCTAGGCGAGCTCCTGAGCGAATTTGGGCGAGCTCCTGTGCGAGCGTGGGCGAGCTCCTTAGCGAGCTCTTGGCCTTGGGCCCCTTCAGCCCAATGTGGATCTTGCTCCACTGTCAAGAGGATTTAGTGAGCTGCACTCAGATACAAGGTGTCCATCCAGCTCCCTGTGGGGGCGAGCTTCTTACGGGCTGAAAGGGCGAGCTCCTTGCGAGCTGGGAAAGGGGCCCGCTCGGCTTTCGAGGGTTCCAACTCCTGGACGGGCTCCTTCGAGAACTCTTATCTCAGGTGTTCGCAATGCTATCCAAGATATGTGGTTTTTGACTACCCCCAACACGATCCATTCTAATTCATTCGTACGATCCATTCAAATTCATTCGCATGATCCATTCTAATTCATTCGTACGATCCATTCTAATTCATTCTCACAAATGTAACCATTCTAATACATTCGTGCGAATGAATTAGAATGGATCGTACGAATGGATTAGAATGGATCGTACAAATTAATTAGAATGGATCGTACGAATGAATTAGAATGGATCGTACAAATGAATTAGAAAGGTTACATTTGTGAGAATGAATTAGAATGGATCGTACGAATGAATTAGAATGGATCATACGGATGGATTAGAATGGATCGTACAAATGGATTAGAATGGATTGTACGAATGAATTTGAATGAATACATTCATGCAAATGAATTAGAATGGATCGTACGAATGAATTAGAATGGATCGTATGAATGGATTAGAATGGATCGTACGAATGGATTAGAATGGATCGTACAAATGGATTTGAATGGATCGTACGAATGAATTAGAATGGATACATTCGAGCGAATGAATTAGAATAGATCGTAAGAATGAATTAGAATGGATCATACGAATGAATTAGAATGGATCGTGCGAATGAATTAGAATAGATCGTGCGAATGAATTAGAATGGATCGTACGAATGAATTAGAATGGATCGTGCGAATGAATTAGAATGGATCGTACGAATGAATTAGAATGGATCGTGCGAATGAATTAGAATGGATCGTACGAATGAATTAGAATGGATACATTTGTGCGAATGAATTAGAATGGATCGTACGAATGAATTAGAATAGATCGTACGAATGAAATAGAATGGATTGTACGAATGAATTAGAATGGATCGTGTGAATGAATTAGAATGGATCGTACAAAGGAATTAGAATGGATCGTACGAATGAATTAGACTGGATCGTACGAATAAATTAGAATGGATACATTCATGCAAATGAATTAGATTGCATCGTACGAATGAATTTGAATGGATTGTACGAATGAATTAGAATGGATCGTACGAATGAATTAGAATGGATCGTACGAATGAATTAGAATGGATCGTGCGAATAAATTAGAATGGATAAATTCTTGCGAATAAAATAGAATGGACCGTACGAATGAATTAGAATGGATCGTACGAATGAATTAGAATGGATACATTCGTGCGAATGAATTAGAATGGATCGTACGAATTAATTTGAATGGATCGTACGAATGAATTAGAATGGATCGTACAAATGAATTAGAAAGGTTACATTTGTGAGAATGAATTAGAATGGATCGTACGAATGAATTAGAATGGATCATACGAATGGATTAGAATGGATCGTACGAAAGGATTAGAATGGATTGTACGAATAAATTAGAATGAATACATTCATGCAAATGAATTAGAATGGATCGTACGAATGAATTAGAATGGATCGTACGAATGGAATAGAATGGATCGTACGAATGGATTAGAATGGATCGTACGAATGGATTTGAATGGATCGTACGAATGAATTAGAATGGATACATTCGAGCGAATGAATTAGAATAGATCGTAAGAATGAATTAAAATGGATCATACGAATGAATTAGAATGGATCGTGCGAATGAATTAGAATAGATTATACGAATGAATTAGAATGGATACATTCGTGCGAATGAATTAGAATGGATCGTACGAATGAATTAGAATGGATCGTGCGAATGAATTAGAATGGATCGTACGAATGAATTAGAATGGATCGTGCGAATGAATTAGAATGGATCGTACGAATGAATTAGAATGGATACCTTTGTGCGAATGAATTAGAATGGATCGTACGAATGAATTATAATGGATCGTACGAATGAATTAGAATGGATCGTACGAATGAATTAGAATGGATCGTGCGAATGAATTAGAATGGATCGTACGAATGAATTAGAATGGATCGTACGAATGAATTAGACTGGATCGTACGAATAAATTAGAATGGATACATTCATGCAAATGAATTAGAATGGATCGTACGAATGAATTAGAATGGATCATACGAATGAATTAGAATGGATCATATGAATGAATTAGAATGGATCATATGAATAAATTAGAACGGTTACATTCGTGCGAATGAATTAGAATGGATCGTACGAATGGATTAGAATGGATCGTACGAATGGATTAGAACGCATTGTACAAATGAATTAGAATAGATACATTTGTGCGAATGAATTAGATTGCATCATACGAATGAATTAGAATGGATCGTACGAATGAATTAGAATGAATCGTGCGAATAAATTAGAATGGATACATTCTTGCGAATAAAATAGAATGGACCGTACGAATGAATTAGAATGGATCGTACGAATGAATTAGAATGGATACATTCGTGCGAATGAATTAGAATGGATTGTGCAAATGAATTAGAATGGATCGTGCGAATGAATTTGAATGGATCGTGCGAATGCATTAGAATGGATCATACGAATGAATTAGAATGGATACATTTGAGCGAATGAATTAGAATAGATCGTAGGAATGAATTAGAATGGATCATACGAATAAATTAGAATGGATCGTGCGAATGAATTAGAAAATATTGTACGAATGTATACATTCGTGCGAATGAATTAGAATGGATCGTACGAATGAATTAGAATGGATACATTTGTGGGAATGAATTAGAATGGATCGTACGAATGAATTAGAATGGATCGTACGAATGAATTAGAATGGATCGTGCGAATGAATTAGAATGGATCGTACGAATGAATTAGAATGGATCGTACGAATGAATTTGACTGGATCGTACGAATAAATTAGAATGGATACATTTATGCAAATGAATTAGAATGGATCGTACGAATGAATTAGAATGGATCATATGAATGAATTAGAATGGATCGTACGAATGAATTAGAATGGATCATATGAATGAATTAAAATGGTTACATTCGTGCGAATGAATTAGAATGGACCGTACGAATGGATTAGAATGGATCGTACGAATGGATTAGAACGCATTGTACGAATGAATTAGAATAGATACATTTGTGCGAATGAATTAGATTGCATCGTACGAATGAATTTGAATGGATTGTACGAATGAATTAGAATGGATCGTACGAATGAATTATGATGGATCGTACGAATGAATTAGAATGGATCATGCGAATAAATTAGAATGGATACATTCTTGCGAATGAATTAGAATGGATTGTGCGAATGAATTAGAATGGATCGTGCGAATGAATTTGAATGGATCGTGCGAATGCATTAGAATGGATCATACGAATGAATTAGAATGGATCGTACGAATGAATTAGAATGGATACATTCGTGCGAATGAATTAGAATGGATCGTACGAATGAATTAGACTGGATCGTACGAATGGATTAGAATTGATCGTACGAATGAATTAGAATGGATCGTACAAATGAATTAGAAAGGTTACATTTGTGAGAATTAATTTGAATGGATCGTACGAATGAATTAGAATGGTTCGTACGAATGGATTAGAATGGATCGTACGAATGAATTAGAATGGATTGTGCGAATGAATTAGAATGGATCATACGAATTGAATTAGAATTGATCGTGCGAATGAATTAGAATGGATCATACAAATGAATTAGAAAGGTTACATTCGTGAGAATGAATTAGAATGGATCGTACGAATGAATTAGAATGGATCGTATGAATGATTTAGAATGGATACATTCGAGCGAATGAATTAGAATGGATCGTACGAATGAATTAGAATGGATCATAGGAATGAATTAGAATGGATCGTGCAAATGAATTAGAATGGATAGTATGAATGAATAAGAATGGATCATACGAATGAATTAGAATGGATACATTTGTGCGAATCAATTAGAATGGATCGTGCGAATGATTTAGAATGGATCGTACGAATGAATTATAATGGATATATTTATGCGAATGAATTGGAATGAATCGTACGAATTCATTAGAATGGATCGTACGAATGAATTAGAATAGCTCATACGAATGAATTAGAATGAATCGTACGAATGAATTAGAATGGATCGTACGTAGGAATGAATTAGAATGGATCATACGAATGAATTAGAATGGATCGTACGAATGGATTAGAATGGATCGTACGAATTTATTAGAATAGATCGTACAAATTAGAATGGATCCTACGAATGAATTAAAATGGATGCATTCATACGACTGAATTAGAATGGATCGTGCGAATGAATTAGAATGGATCGTACGAATGGATTAAAATGGATCGTACGAATGGATTAGAATGGATCGTACGAATGAATTAAAATGGATCGTACAAATGAAGTAGAATAGATATATTCATGCGAATGAATTAGAATAGATCCATTCATCCGATCCATTCAAATTCATTCGTACGATGCAATCTAATTCATTCGCACAAATGTATCAATTCTAATTCATTCGTACGATCCATTCTAATTCATTCGTACGATCTAATTCATTCGTGCGATCCATTCTAATTCATTCGTACGATCGATTCTAATTCATTCGCACGATCCATTCTAATTCATTCGTACGATCCATTCTAATTCATTCGTATTATCCATTCTAATTTATTCGTTCAAATATATCCATTCTAATTCATTCGTACGATCCATTCTAATTCATTCGCACGATCCATTCTAATTCATTTGCTCGAATGTATCCATTCTAATTCATTCGTACAATCCATTCTAATTCATTCGTACGATCCATTCTAATTCATTTGTACGATCCATTCTAATTCATTCGCTCGAATGTATCCATTCTAATTCATTCGTTCGATCCATTCTAATTCCTTCTAATTTATTCGTACGAAAGAATTAGAATGGATCGTGCGAATGAATTAGAATAGATTGTACGAATGAATTAGATTGGATACATTCGAGCGAATGAATTAAAATGGATCGTACGAATGAATTAGAATGGATCGTGCGAATGAATTAGAATGGATCGTGCGAATGAATTAGAATGGATACATTCGTACAAATGAATTAGAATGGATCGTACGATCCATTCTAATTCATTCGTACGATCCATTCAAATTCATTCTCATGATCCATTCTAATTCATTCGTACGATCCATTCTAATTCATTCTCACAAATGTAACCATTCTAATACATTCGTGCGAATGAATTAGAATCGATCGTACGAATGGATTAGAATGGATCGTACGAATGGCTTAGAATGGATCGTAAGAATGAATTAGAATGGATCGTACAAATGAATTAGAATGGTTACATTTGTTTGAATGAATTAGAATGGATCGTACGAATGGATTAGAATGGATCGTACGAATGGATTAGAATGGATCGTACGAATGGATTAGAATGGATTGTACGAATGAATTAGAATGAATACATTCATGCAAATGAATTAGAATGGATCGTACGAATGGATTAGAATGGATCGTACGAATGGATTAGAATGGATCGTACGAATGGATTTGAATGGATCGTACGAATGAATTAGAATGGATCATAGGAATGAATTAGAATGGATCGTACGAATGCATTAGAATGGATCATACGAATGAATTAGAATGGATACATTCGAGCGAATGAATTAGAATAGATCGTAGGAATGAATTAGAATGGATCATGCGAATGAATTAGAATGGATCGTGCGAATGAATTAGAAAATATTGTACGAATGTATACATTCGTGCGAATGAATTAGAATGGATCGTACGAATGAATTAGAATGGATCGTGCGAATGAATTAGAATGGATCATACAAATGAATTAGAATGGATACATTTGTGGGAATGAATTAGAATGGATCGTACGAATGAATTAGAATGGATCGTACGAATGAATTAGAATGGATCGTGCGAATGAATTAGAATGGATCGTACGAATGAATTAGAATGGATCGTACGAATGAATTTGACTGGATCGTACGAATAAATTAGAATGGATACATTTATGCAAATGAATTAGAATGGATCGTACGAATGAATTAGAATGGATCATATGAATGAATTAGAATGGATCGTACGAATGAATTAGAATGGATCATATGAATGAATTAAAATAGTTACAGTCGTGCGAATGAATTAGAATGGACCGTACGAATGGATTAGAATGGATCGTACGAATGGATTAGAACGCATTGTACGAATGAATTAGAATAGATACATTTGTGCGAATGAATTAGATTGCATCGTACGAATGAATTTGAATGGATTGTACGAATGAATTAGAATGGATCATATGAATGAATTATGATGGATCGTACGAATGAATTAGAATGGATCGTGCGAATAAATTAGAATGGATACATTCTTGCGAATAAAATAGAATGGACCGTACGAATGAATTAGAATGGATCATGCGAATGAATTAGAATGGATACATTCGTGCGAATGAATTAGAATGGATTGTGCGAATGAATTAGAATGGATCGTGCGAATGAATTTGAATGGATCGTGCGAATGCATTAGAATGGATCATACGAATGAATTAGAATGGATCGTATGAATGAATTAGAATGGATACATTCGTGCGAATGAATTAGAATGGATCGTACGAATGAATTAGACTGGATCGTACGAATGGATTAAAAATGATCGTACGAATGAATTAGAATGGATCGTACAAATGAATTAGAAAGGTTATATTTGTGAGAATTAATTTGAATGGATCGTACGAATGAATTAGAATGGTTCGTACGAATGGATTAGAATGGATCGTACGAATGAATTAGAATGGATTGTGCGAATGAATTAGAATGGATCAGACGAATTGAATTAGAATTGATCGTGCGAATGAATTAGAATGGATCATACAAATGAATTAGAAAGGTTATATTCGTGAGAATGAATTAGAATAGATCGTACGAATGAATTAGCATGGATCGTATGAATGAATTAGAATGGATACATTCGAGCGAATGAATTAGAATAGATCGTACGAATGAATTAGAATGGATCATAGGAATGAATTAGAATGGATCGTGCAAATGAATTAGAATGGATCGTATGAATGAATAAGAATGGATCATACGAATGAATTAGAATGGATACATTTGTGCGAATGAATTAGAATAGATCGTGCGAATGAATTAGAATGGATCGTACGAATAAATTAGAACGGATATATTTATGCGAATGAATTAGAATGAATCTTACTAGTTCGTTAGAATGGATCGTACGAATGAATTAGAATAGCTCATAGGAATGAATTAGAATGTATCGTACGAATGAATTAGAATGGATCGTACGTAGGAATGAATTAGAATGGATCGTACGAATGAATTAGAATGGATCGTACGAATGGATTAGAATGGATCGTACGAATTGATTAGAATGGATCGTACGAATTAGAATGGATCGTACGAATGAATTAAAATGGATACATTCATACGACTGAATTAGAATGGATCGTGCGAATGAATTAGAATGGATCGTACGAATGGATTAGAATGGATCGTACGAATGGATTAGAATGGATCGTACGAATGAATTAGAATGGATCGTACAAATGAATTAGAATAGATATATTCATGCGAATGAATTAGAATGGATCCATTCGTCTGATCCATTCAAATTCATTCGTACGATGCAAACTAATTCATTCGCACCAATGTATCTATTCTAATTCATTCGTACAATGCGTTCGTACGATCCATTCTAATTCATTCGCACGATCCATTCTAATTCATTTGTACGAATGTATCTATTCTAATTCATTCGTACGATCCATTCTAATTCATTCGCATGATCCATTCGTACGATCCATTCCAATCCATTAGTACGATCCATTCTAATTCATTCATACGATCCATTCTAATTCGTTCGTACGATCCATTCTAATTCGTTCGCATGAATGTAACCATTCTAATTCATTCGTACGATCCATTCTAATTCATTCCTACGATCCATTCTAATTCATTCGCACGAATATATCCATTCCAATTCATTTGCATGATCCATTCTAATTCATTTCTATGATCCATTCTAATTCATTAGTACGATCCATTCTAATTCATTCGCTCGAATGTATCCATTCTAATTACAATGGATCCATTCTATAATGAATTAGAATGGATCGTACGAATGAATTAGAATGGATCGTACAAATGAATTAGAAATGATACATTCGTGCGAATGAATTTGAATGGATCGTACGAATGGATTAAAATGGATCGTACGAACGAATTAGAATGGATCGTATGAACGAATTAGAATGGATCGTGCGAATAAATTTGAATGGATCGTGCGAATGAATTAGAATGGATCGAACGAATGAATTAGAATATCGTATGAATGAATTAGAATGGATCGTACGAATGAATTAGAATGGATCATGCGAATGAATTAGAATGGATCATGCAAATGAATTATAATAGATCGTGCGAATGAATTAGAATGGATCGTACGAATGGATTAGAATGGATCGTACGAATGGATTAGAATGGATCGTACGAATGGATTAGAATGGATCGTACGAATGAATTACAATGGATCATACGAATGAATTAGAATGGATGCATTTATACGAATGAGTTAGAATGGATCGTACGAATGAATTAGAATGGATTGTATGAATGAATTAGAATGGATACATTTGTGCGAATGAATTAGAATGGATCGTACGAATGAATTAGGATGGATCAAGCGAATGAATTTGAATGGATTGTGAGAATGAATTAGAATGGATCGTACAAATGAATTAGAATGGATACATTCGAGCGAATGAATTAGAATGGATCATACGAATGGATTAGAATGGATCGTACGAATGGATTAGAATGGATCGTACGAATGAATTAGAATGGATCGTACAAATGAATTCGAAAGATTACATTTGTGAGAATAAATCAGAATGGATCGTATGAATGGATTATAATGCATCGTACGAATGGATTAGAATGGATCTTACGAATGGATTAGAATGGATCATACGAATGAATTAGAATGGATCATGCGAATGAATTAGAATGGATTGTACAAATGATTTAGAATGGATACATTTGTGCGAATGAATTAGAATGGATCGTGCGAATTAATTAGAATGGATTGTACGAATGAATTTGAATGGATATATTTATGTGAATGAGTTAGAATGGATCGAACGAATGAATTAGAATGGATACATTTGTGCGAATGAATTAGAATGGATCGTACGAATGAATTAGAATGGATACATTTGTGCGAATGAATTAGAATGGATCGTACGAATGAATTTGAATGGATCGTACGAATGAATTAGATCATACGAATGAATTAGAATGGATCGTACGAATGAATTTGAATGGATACATTCGAGCGAATGAATTTGAAAGGATCGTACGAATGAATTAGAATGGATCATAGGAATGAAAAAGAATGGATTGTGCAAATGAATTAGAATGGATACATTCATGCGAATGAATTAGAATGGATCGTAGGAATGAATTAGAATGGATCGTACGAATGAATTAGAATGGTTACATTCGTGCAAATGAATTAGAATGGATCGTAAGAATGGTTTAGAATGGATCGTACGAATGAATTAGAATGGATCGTACAAATGAATTAGAAAGGTTACATTTGAGAGAATGAATTAGAATGGATCGTACGAATGAATTAGAATGGATCATACGAATGAATTAGAATGGATCGTACGAATGAATTAGAATGGATCGTGTGAATGAATTAGAATCGATCGTACGAATGAATTAGAATGGATCGTACGGATCGTACGAATGAATTAGAATGCATTATGCGAAAGAATTTGAATGGATCGTACGAATTAATAAGAATGGATCGTACGAATGAATTAGAATGGATCGTACGAATGTATCCATTCTAATTCATTCGTACGATCCATTCTAATTCGTTCATATGATCCATTCTAGTTCGTTCGTACGATCCATTCTAATTCGTTCGTACGATCCATTCTAATTCATTCTCACGAATGTAACCTTTCTAATTCATTTGTATGATCCATTCTAATTCATTCGTACGATCCATTCTAATCCATTCGTACGATCCATTCTAATCCATTCGTACGATTCATTCTAATTCATTCTCACAAATGTAACCTTTCTAATTCATTTGTATGATCCATTCTAATTCATTCGTACGATCTATTCTAATCTATTTGTACGACCGATTCTAAACCATTCGTACGATCCATTCTAATTCATTCGCACGAATGTAACCATTCTAATTCATTCCTACGATCCATTCTAATTCATTCGCACGAATGTATCTATTCTAATTCATTCGTACGATCCATTCTAGTTAGTTCGTACAATCTAATTCATTCGTACGATCCATTCTAATTCATTTGTACGATCCATTCTAATACATTCGCACAAATGTATTCATTCTAATTCATTCGTACGAGCCATTCTAATTCATTCGTACGATCCATTCTAATTCATTCGCACGAATGTATCCATTCTAATTCATTCGTTCGATCCATTCTAATTCATTCGCATAAATATATCCATTCTAATTCATTCGTACGATCCATTCTAATTCATTCGCACGATCCATTCTAATTCATTCGTACGATCCATTCTAATTCATTCGCACGAATGTATCCATTCTAATTCATTTGCACGATCCATTCTAATTCATTCCTATGATCCATTCTAATGCATTCGTACGATTCATTCTAATTCATTCGCATGATCCATTCTAATTCATTCGTACGATCCATTCTAATTCATTCGCACGAATGTAACCATTCTAATTCATTCGTACGATCCATTCTAATTCATTCGCACAAAAGTATCTACTCTAATTCATTCATACCATGCGTTCTAATCCATTCGTACGATCCATTCTAATCCATTTGTACGATCCATTCTAATTCATTCGCACGAATGTAACCATTCTAATTCTAATTCGTTCGTACGATCCATTCTAATTCATTCGTACGAATAAATTAGAATGGATACATTCATGCAAATGAATTAGAATGGATCGTACGAATGAATTAGAATGGATCATACGAATGAATTAGAATGGATCGTACGAATGAATTAGAATGCTTCATATGAATGAATTAGAATGGTTACATTCGTGAGAATGAATTAGAATGGATCGTTCGAATGAATTAGAATGGATCATAGGAATGAATTAGAATGGATCATGCAAATGAATTAGAATGGATACATTCATGCGAATGGATTAGAATGGATCGTAGGAATGGATTACAATGGATCGTACGAATGAATTAGAATGGATCGTACAAATAAATTAGAAAGGTTACATTTGTGAGAATGAATTAGAATGGATCGTACGAATGGATTAGAATGGATCGTACGAATGGATTAGAATGGATCATACGAATGGATTAGAATGGATCATACAAATGAATTAGAAAGGTTACATTCGTGAGAATGAATTAGAATGGATCGTACGAAGGAATTAGAATGGATCATGCGAATGAATTTGAATGGATCGTATGAATGAATTAGAATGGATCGAACGAATGAATTAGAATGGATCGTACGAATGTATCCATTCTAATTCATTCGTACAATCCATTCTAATTCGTTCATATGATCCATTCTAATTCGTTCGTACGATCCATTCTAATTCGTTCGTACGATCCACTCTTATTCATTCGCACGATCCATTCTAATTCCTTCGCACGATCCATTCTAATTCTTTCATATGATCCAATCAATTTATTCGCACGAATGTAACCTTTCTCGTTCATTCGTACGCTCCATTCTAATTCATTCGTACGCTCCATTCTTATTCATCGCACAAATGTATCCATTCTAATTCATTCGTACGATCCATTCTAATTCATTCGCACGATCGATTCTAATTCATTCGTAGGATCCATTGTAATTCATTCGTACGATCCATTCTAATTCTTTCGTACGATCCATTCTAATTCATTCGCATGATCTATTCTAATTCATTCGTACAATCCATTCTAATTCATTCGTACGATCCATTCTAATTCATTCGCACTATCCATTCTAATTCATTCGTACGATCCATTCTAATTCATTCGTACGATCCATTCTAATTCATTTGTACAAATGTATCCATTCTAATTCATTCGTATGATCCATTCTAATTCATTCATACGATCTATTCTAATTCATTCGCACGAATGTATCCATTCTAATTCATTCGCACAATCCAAACTAATTCAAACGTACGATCCATTCTAATTCATTCACATGATGTATTCTAATTCATTCGTATGATCCATTCTAATTCATTCTTACGATTCATTCTAATTCATTCGTACGATCCATTCTAATTCATTCATACGATACATTCTAATTCATTTGCACAAATGTATCCATTCTAATTCATTCGTACAATCCATTCTAATTCATTCGCACGATCCATTCTAATTTATTCGTATGATCCATTCTAATTCATTCCTACGATCTATTCTAATTCATTCGCTCGAGTGTATCTATTCTAATTCATTCGTTCGATCCATTCTAATGCATTCGTACGACCCATTCAAATTCATTCGCATGATCCATTCTAATTCATTCGTAAGATCTATTCTAATTCATTCTCACGAATGTAACCTTTCTAATTCATTTGTATGATCCATTCTAATTCATTCGTACGATTTATTCTAATCCATTCGTACGATCCATTCTAATCCATTCGTACGATCCATTCTAATTCATTCGTACGATCCATTCTAATTCATTCTCACAAATGTAACCTTTCTAATTCTTTTGTACGATCCATTCTAATCCATTCGTACGATCCATTCTAATCCATTCGTACGATCCATTCTAATCCATTCGTACGATCCATTCTAATCCATTCGTACGATCTATTCTAATTCATTCGCACGAATGTAACCATTCTAATTCATTCGTACGATCCATACAAATTCATTCCAACGATCCATTCTAATTCATTCGCACGAATGTATCTATTCTAATTCATTCGTATGATACATTCATACGACTGAATTAGAATGGATCGTACGAATGAATTAGAATGGATCGTATGAATGAATAAGAATGGATTGTAGGAATGAATTAGAATGGATCGTATGAATGAATTAGAATGGATCGTGCTAATGAATTAGAATGGATCGTACGAATGAATTAGAATGGATACATTTGTACGAATGAGTTAGAATGGATCATACGAATGAATTAGAATGGATCGTACGAATGAAATAGAATGGATCATACGAATGAATTAGAATGGATCGTGCAAATGAATAAGAATGGATTGTACGAATGAATTAGAATGGACATATTCGAGTGAATGAATTAGAATAGATAGTAGGAATGAATTAGAATGGATCATACGAATGAATTAGAATGGATCGTGCGAATAAATTAGAATGGATTGTACGAATAAATTAGAATGGATACATTCGTGCGAATTAATTGGAATGGATCAGACGAATGAATTAGAATGGATCGTACGATTCATTCTAATTCATTTGTATGATCCATTCTAATGCATTTGTACGATTCATTCTAATTCATTCGCACGATCCATTCTAATTCATTCATCCGATCTATTCTAATTCATTCGCACGAATGTATCCATTCTAATTCATTCGCACGATCCATTCTAATTCATTCATACAATCCATTCTAATTCATTTGCACGAATGTATCCATTCTAATTAATTCGTACGATCCATTCTAATTCATTCGTATTATCTATTCTTATTCATTCGCACGATCTAGTCTAATTGATTCGCACGATCCATTCTAATTCATTCGCACGAATGTATCCATTCTAATTCATTCGTACAATCCAATCTAATTCATTAATATGATCTATTCTAATTCATTCGTACGATCCATTCTAATTCATATGCACAAAGGTATCCATTCTAATTCATTCGTACGATCCATTCTAATTCTTTCGTATGATCCATTCTAATTCATTCGTACGATCCATTCTAATTCATTCGCACGATCCGTTCTAATTCATTCCTATGATCCATTCTAATTCATTCGCACGAATGTAACCATTCTAATTCATTCGTACGATCCATTCTAAGTCATTCCTACGATCCATTCTAATTCATTCGCACGAATGTATCCATTCTAATTCATTCGTACAATCCATTCTAATTCATTCGCACGATCCATTCTAATTCATTCGTATGATCCATTCTAATTCATTATGATCTATTCTAATTCATTCGCTCGAATGTATCCATTCTAATTCATTCGTTCGATCCATTCTATTTCATTCGTACGATCCATTCAAATTCATTCGCTTGATCCATTCTAATCCATTCGTACGATCCATTCTAATCCATTCGTACGATCAATGCTAATCCATTCGTACGAACCATTGTAATCCATTCGTACGATCCATTCTAATTCATTCTCATAAATGTAACCTTTCTAATTCATTTGTACGATCCATTCTAATTCATTCGTATGATCCATTCTAATCCATTCGTACGATCCATTCTAATTCATTCGCACGAATGTAACCATTCTAATTCATTCGTACGACCCATTCTAATTCATTCCTACGATCCATTCTAATTCATTCGCACAATCCATTCTAATTCATTCGTACGATTCATTCTAATTCATTCGCACGATCCGTTAGAATTCATTCGTACGATCCATTCTAATTCATTCGCACGAATGTATCCAATTAATGCATTCGTACGATCCATTCTAATTCATTCGTACGGTCCATTCTAATCCATTCGTACGATCCATTCTAATTCATTCGTACGATCCATTCTAATTCATTCTCACAAATGTAACCTTCCTAATTCATTTGTACGATCCATTCTAATTCATTCATACGATCCATTCTAATTCATTCGCACGAATGTATCCATTCTAATTCATTCGTATGATCCATTCAAATTCATTCGCACGATCCATTCTAAATCATTCGTATGATTCAATCTAATTCACTCGTACGATCCATTCTAATTCATTCGCACGAATGTAACCATTCTAATTCATTCCTACGATCCATTCTAATTCATTCGCACGAATGTAACCATTCTAATTCATTCCTACGATCCATTCTAATTTATTCGCACAATGCATTCTAATTCATTCGTACGATCCATTCTAATTCATTCGCACGATCCATTAGAATTCATTCGTACGATCCATTCTAATTCATTCGCACGAATGTATCCATTCTAATGCATTCGTACGATCCATTCTAATTCATTCGTACGATCCATTCTAATCCATTCGTACGATCCATTCTAATTCATTCGTACGATCCATTCTAATTCATTCTCACAAATATAATCTTTCTAATTCATTTGTACGATCCATTCTAATTCATTCGTACCATCCATTCTAATTCATTCGCACGAATGTATCCATTCTAATTCATTCGTACGATCCATTCAAATTCATTCACACGATCCATTCTAAATCATTCATATGATTCACTCTAATTCATTCGTACAATCCATTCGAATTCATTCGCACGAATGTAACCATTCTAATTCATTCGTACGATCCATTCTTATTCATTCCTACGATCCATTCTAATTCATTCGCACAAATGTAATCATTCTAATTCATTCGTACGATCCATTCTAATTCATTCCTACGATCCATTCTAATTCATTCGCATGAATGTATCCATTCTAATTTATTTGCACGATCCATTCTAATTCACTCGCACGAATGTATCCATTCTAATTCATTCGCACAAATGTATCCATTCTAATTCATTTGCACTATCCATTCTAATTCATTCCTATGATCCATTCTAATTCATTCGTACGATCCATTCTAATTCATTCGCTCGAATGTATCCATTCTAATTCATTCGTACGATCCATTCTAATTCATTCGTATAATCCATTCAGATTCATTCGCACAAATGTATCCATTCAAATTCATTCGTACGATCCATTCTAATTAATTCGCACAATCCATTCTAATTCAGTCGTATGAATGTATCCATTTTCATTCGTACGATCCATTCTAATTCGTACGATCCATTCTCATCCATTCGTACGATCCATTCTAATCCATTCGTACGATCCATTCTAATTCATTCGTACGAATGTAACCATTCTAATTCATTCGCACGAATGTATCCATTCTAATTCATTTGCACAATCCATTCTAATTCATTCCTATGATCCATTCCAATTTATTCATACGATCCATTCTAATTCATTCGCTCGAATGTATCCATTCTAATTCATTCGTACGATCTATTCTAATTCATTCGTACGATCCATTCTAATCCATTCGTACGATCCATTCTAATTCATTCGTACAATGCATTCTAATCCATTCGTACGATCCATTCTAATTCATTCGTATGATCCATTCTAATTCATTCGTATGATCCATTCTAATTCAATCATACGATCCATTCTAATCCTTTCTAATTCATTCGCTCGAATATATCCATTCTAATTCATTTGTACGATCCATTCTTATTCATTCCTACGATCCATTCTCATTCATTCGCACGATCCATTCTAATTCATTCGCACAATCCGTTCTAATTCATTCACACAATCCATTCTAATTCATTCGCACGAATGTATCCATTCTAATTCTTTCGTACAATCCATTCTAAATCATTCGTACGATCCATTCTAATTCATTCGCATGATCAATTCATACGATCCATTCTAATCCATTCGTACGATCCATTCTAATTCATTCGTATGATCAATTCTAATTCATTCGCACGATCCATTCTAATTCATTCGTACGATCCATTCTAATTCGTTCATATGATCCATTCTAATTCATTCGTATGATCCATTCTAATTCATTCGTATGATCCATTCTAATTCATTCGTATATCAATTCTAATTCATTCGCACGATCCATTCTAATTCATACGTATGATCCATTCTAATTCATTCTTGATCGTACAAATGAATTAGAATGGATCATGCGAATGAATTTGAATGGATTGTACGAATGAATTAGAATGGATCGAACAAATGAATTTGAATGGATCATGCGAATGAATAAGAATAGATCGTAGGAATGAATTAGACTGGATAATACGAAAGAATTAGAATGGATCGTGCGAATGAATTAGAATGGATCGTACGAATGAATTAGAATGGATCGTACGAATGTATTTGAATGGATCGTACGAATGAATTAGAATGGATCGAACAAATGAATTAGAATGGATACATTCGAGCGAATAAATTAGAATAGATCGTAGGAATGAATTAGAATGGATCATAAGAATGAATTAGAATGGATCGTGCGAATGAATTAGAATGGATCGAACGAATGAATTAGAATGGATACATTCGAGCGAATGAATTAGAATAGATCGTAGGAATGAATTAGAATGGATCGTACGAATGGATTAGAATGGATCGTACGAATGAATTAGAATGAATCGTACAAATGAATTAGAAAGGTTACATTTGTGAGAATGAATTAGAATGGATCGTACAAATGGATTAGAATTGATCGTACGAATGGATTAGAATGGATCGTACTAATGGATTAGAATGGATCGTACGAATGGATTAGAATGGATCGTACGAATGAATTAGAATGGATCATACAAATGAATTAGAAAGGTTACATTCGTGAGAATGAATTAGAATGGATCGTACAAATGAATTAGAATGGATCATGCGAATGAATTTGAATGGATCGTACGAATGAATGAGAATGGATCGTACGAATGAATTAGAATGGATCGTACGAATGGATTAGAATGGATCGTACGAATGGATTAGAATGGATATATTCGTGCGAATAAATTAGAATGGATCGTACGAATGAATTAGACTGGATCGTACGAATAAATTAGAATGGATACATTCGTGCGAATGAATTAGAATGGATCGTAGGAATGAATTAGAATGGATCATACGAATAAATAGAATGGATCGTGCGAATGAATTAGAATGGATTGTACGAATGAATTAGAATGGATACATTCGTGCGAATGAATTAGAATGGATCATATGAAAGAATTAGAATGGATCGTGCGAATGAATTAGGAAGGATCGTACGAATGAATTAGAATGGATATATTCGTGCGAATGAATTAGAATGGATCGTACGAATGAATTAGACTGGATCGTACGAATAAATTAGAATGGATACATTCATGCGAATGAATTAGAATGGATCGTACGAATGAATTAGAATGGATCGAATGAATGAATTAGAATGGATCGTGCAAATGAATTAGAATGGATACATTCGTGCAAATGAATTAGAATGGATCGTACGAATGAATTAGAATAGATCATGTGAATGAATTATAATGGATACATTTGTGAGAATGAATTAGAATGGATCGTACGAATGAATTAGAATGGATCGTATGAACGAATTAGAATGGCTCGTACGAATGAATTAGAATGGATACATTCGAGCGAATGAATTAGAATGGATTGTACGAATGAATTAGAATGGATAGTACGAATGGATTAGAATGGATCGTACGAATGGATTAGAACGCATTGTACGAATGAATTAGAACAGATACATTTGTGCGAATGAATTAGAATTCATCGTACGAATGAATTTGAATGGATCGGACGAATGAATTAGAACGGATCGTACGAATGAATTAGAATGGATCATGCGAATGAATTAGAATAGATCGTACGAATGAATTAGAATGGATACATTCGAGCGATCCATTCTAATTCATTTGTATGATCCATTCTAATTCATTCGTACAATCCATTCTAATTCATTCGTACAATCCATTCTAATTCATTCGCACGATCCATTCTAATTCATTCGTATGATCCATTCTAATTCATTCGTACGATCCATTCTAATTCATTCGCACGATCCATTCTAATTGATTCACACAATCCGTTCTAATTCATTCGCACAATCCATTCTAATTCTTTCGCACGAATGTATCCATTCTAATTCATTCATACGATCCATTCTAATTCATTCGTACGATCCATTCTATTTCATTCCTACGATCTATTCTAATTCATTCGCTCGAATGAATTAGAATGGATCATACGAATGAATTAGAATGGATCGTACGAATGGATTAGAATGGATCGTACGAATGGATCATGCGAATGAATTAGAATGGATCGTATGAATGAATTAGAATGGATACATTCGTGCGAATGAATTAGAATGGATTGTGCGAATGAATTAGAATGGACTGTGCGAATGAATTAGAATGGATCGTACGTATGAATTAGAATGGATCATACGAATGAATTAGAATGGATCGTACGAATGAATTAGAATGAATCGTGTGAATGAATTAGAATGGATTGTACGAATGAATTAGAATGGATCGTACGAATGAATAAGAATGGATCATACGAATCCATTCTAATGGATCGTACGAATGAATTAGAATGGATCGTGCGAATGAATTAGAATGGATCGTACGAATGAATTAGAATGGATCGTACGAATGAATTAGAATGGATATATTCGTGCGAATGAATTAGAATGGATCGTGCGAATGAATTAGAATGGATCATACGAATGAATTAGAATGGATACATTTGTGAGAATGAATTAGAATGGATCATACGATCCATTCTAATTCATTCCGCTCGAAGGTATCCATTCTAATTCATTCGTTCGATCCATTCTAATTCATTCGTACAATCGATTCTACTTCATTCGTACGATCCATTCTAATTTATTCGCACGATCCATTCTAATTCATTCGTACGATTGATCCATTCTAATTTATTCGCACGATCAACTCTAATTCATTCGCACGAATGTATCCATTCTAATCCATTCGTACGATCCATTCAAAGTCAATCGTATGATCCATTCTAATTCATTCGCACAAATGTATCCATTTTAATTCTTTCGTACGATCCATTCTAATTTATTCATACGATCCATTCTAATTCATTCGCACGATCCATTCTAATTCATTCGTACGATCCATTCTAATTCATTCGCATGAATATATCTATTCTAATTCATTCGTATGATCTATTCTAATTTATTCGCACGATCTATTCTAATTCATTCATATGATCCATTCTAATTCATTCGTACGATCCATTCTAATTCATTCGCACAAATGTATCATACGAATGAATTAGAATGGATCATGTGAATGAATTAAAATGGATCGTACAAATGAATTAGAATGGATCGTGCGAATGAATTAGAATGGATCGTACGAACGAATTAGAATGGATCGTACGAACAAATTAGAATGGATCGTACAAATGAATTAGAATGGATACATTCGAGCGAATGAATTAGAATGGGTCGTATGAATGAATTAGAATGGATCATAGAAATGAGTTAGAATGGATCGTGCAAATGAATTAGAATGATACATTTGTGCGAATGAATTAGAACGCATTGTACGAATGAATTAGAATGGATCGTACGAATGGATTAGAATGGATCGTACGAATGAATTAGAATGGATCATACGAATGAATTAGAATGGATACATTCGAGCGAATGAATTAGAATGGATCGTACGAATGAATTAGAATGGATCATAGAAATGAATTAGAATGGATCGTGCAAATGAATTAGAATGGATACATTCGTGCGAATGAATTAGAATGGATTGTAGGAATGAATTAGAAGGGATCGTACGAATGAATTAGAATGGTTACATTCGTGCGAATGAATTAGAATGGATCGTACGAATGGATTAGAATGGATCGTACGAATGGATTAGAATGGATCGTACAAATGAATTAGAATGGATCGTACAAATGAATTAGAAAGGTTACATTTGTGAGAATGAATTAGAATGGATCGTACGAATGGATTAGAATGGATCGTACGAATGGATTAGAATGGATCGTACGAATGAATTAGAATGGATCATACAAATGAATTAGAAATCTTACATTCGTGAGAATGAATTAGAATGGATCATACGAATGAATTAGAATGGATCATGCGAATGAATTTGAATGGATCGTACGAATGAAATAGAATGGATCGAACGAATGAATTAGAATGGATACATTCAAGCGAATGAATTAGAATAGATCATAATGAATTAGAATGGATCATACGAATGAGTTAGAATGGATCGTGCGAATGAATTAGAATGGATTGTACGAATGAATTAGAATGGATACATTCGTGCGAATGAATTAGAATGGATCGTAGGAATGAATTAGAATGGATCGTACGAATGAATTAGAATGGTTACATTCGTGCGAATGAATTAGAATGGATCATAGGAATGAATTAGAACGGATCGTGCGAATGAATTAGAATGGATCGTACGAATGAATTAGAATGGATCGTACGAAAGAATAAGAATGGATCGTACGAATGAATTAGAATGGATACCTTTGTGGATATGAATTAGATAATACGAATGAATTAGAATGGATCGTACGAATTAATTAGAATGGATACATTCGTGCAAATGAATTAGAATGGATTGTATGAATGAATTAGAATGGATCGTGCGAATGAATTAGAATGGATACATTCGTGCGAATGAATTAGAATGGATCGGATGAATGAATTAGAATGGATCGTGCGAATGAATTAGAATGAATCGTACGAATGCATTAGAATGTATCATACAAATGAATTAGAATGAATCGTACGATCCATTCTAATTCATTCGTCCGATCCATTCTAATTCATTCGCACGAATGTATCCATTCTAATTTACTCATACAATCCATTCTAATTTATTCGCACGATCCATTCTAATTCATTCGTATGATCCATTCTAATTCATTCCTATTATCTATTCTAATTCATTCGCTCGAATATGTCCATTCTAATTCATTCGTACAATCCATTCTTATTCATTCGCACGATCCATTCTAATTCATTCGTATGATCCATTCTAATTCATTCGTACGATCCATTCTAATTCATTCGTATGATCCATTCTAACTCATTCGTACAAATGTATCCATTCTAATTCATTCGTACGATCCATTCTAATTCATTAGCACGATCCATTCTAATTCATTCGTACGATCCATTCTAATTCATTCGTACGATCCATTCTTATTCATTCATACGATCCATTCTAATTCATTCGTACGATCCATTCTAATTCAGTCGTATGAATGTATCATACGAATGAATTAGAATAGATACATTCGTGCGAATGAATTAGAATGGATCGTTGGAATGAATTTGTATGGATCGTACGAATGAATTAGAATGGTTACATTCGTGCGAATAAATTAGAATGGATCGTACGAATGGATTAGAATGGATCGTACTAATGGATTAGAATGGATCGTATGAATGAATTAGAATGGATCGTACAAATGAATTAGAAAGGTTACATTTGTAAGAATGAATTAGAATGGATCGTACGAATGAATTAGAATGGATCGTATGAATGGATTAGAATGGATCGTACGAATGGATTAGAATAGATCGTACGAATGAATTAGAATGGATCATACAAATGAATTAGAAAGGTTACATTCGTGAGAATAAATTAGAATAGATCGTACGAATGAATTAGAATGGATCATGCGAATGAATTTGAATGGGTCGTATGAATGCATTAGAATGGATCGAACGAATGAATTAGAATGGATACATTCGAGCGAATGAATTAGAATAGATCGTAGGAATGAATTAGAATGGATCATACGAATAAATTAGAATGGATCGTGCGAAGAATTAGAATGGATTGTACGAATGAATTAGAATGGATACATTTGTGCAAATGAATTAGAATGGATCGTATGAATGAATTAGAATGGATCGTACGAATGAATTAGAATGAATCGTAAGAATGAATTAGAATGGATCATACGAATGAATTAGAATACATCATGTGAATGAATTAGAATGGATCGTACGTTTGAATTAGTTTGGATTGTGCGAATGAATTAGAATGGATACATTCGTGCGAATGAATTAGAATAGATCGTATGAATGAATTAGAATGGATCGTACGAATGAATTAGAATGGATACATTTGTACAAATGAATTAGAATGGATCGTGCGAATGAATTAGAATGGATCGTACGAATGAATTAGAATGGATCATACGAATGAATTTGAATGGATCGTACGAATGAATTAGAATGGATCGAACGAATGAATTAGAATGGATCGTGCGAATGAATTAGAATGGATACATTCGTGCGAATGAATTAGAATGGATCGTACAAATGAAATAGAATGGATCGTACGTATGAATTAGAATGGATCGTGCGAATGAATTTGAATGGATCGTGCGAATGAATTAGAATGGATCATGCGAATGAATTAGAATGGATCGTACGAATAGATTAGAATGGATCGTACGAATGGATTAGAATGGATCGTACGAATGGATTAGAATGGATCATGCGAATGAATTAGAATGGATCGTACGAATGAATTAGAATGGATCGTATGAATGTATCCATTTTAATTCATTCGTACCATCCATTCTAATTAATTCCTACGATCCATTCTAATTCATTCGTACGAATGTATCGAATGAATTAGAATGGATCGTACGAATGAATTAAAATGGATCGTACAAATAAATTAGAATGGATCGTGTGAATGAATTAGAATGGATACATACAAATGAATTAGAAATTAAGGTTACATTCGTGCGAATGAATTAGAATGAATCGTACGAATGAATTAGAATGGATCGTGCGAATGAATTAGAATGAATCGTACGAATGCATTAGAATGGATCATAGGAATGAATTAGAATGGATCGTGCAAATGAATTAGAATGGATACATTCGTGCGAATGAATTAGAATGGATCGTACGAATGAATTAGAATGGATACATTCGTGCGAATGAATTAGAATGGATCACAGAAATGAATTAGAATGGATCGTACAAATGAATTAGAATGGATACATTCGTGCGAATGAATTAGAATGGATTGTAGAAATGAATTAAAATGAATCGTACGAATGAATTAGAATGGATCGTACGAATGAATTAGAATGGATACATTCGAGCGAATGAATTAGAATAGATCGTAGGAATGGATTAGAATGGATCGTACGAATGAATTAGAATGGATCGTCCTAATGAATTAGAATGGATCGTATGAATGAATTAGAATGGATCGTGCGAATGAATTTGAATGGATCGTACGAATGAATTAGAATGGATCGAACGAATGAATTAGAATGGATACATTTGTGCGAATGAATTAGAATGGATCGTGCGAATAAATTAGAATGGATCGGACGTATGGATTAGAATGAATCGTAAGAATGAATTAGAATGGATCGTGCGAATGAATTAGAATGGATTGTACGAATGAATTAGAATGGATCGTACGAATGAATTAGAATGGATATATTTGTGCGAATGAATTAGATTGCATCGTACGAATGAATTAGAAAGGTTACTTTCGTGAGAATGAATTAGAATGGATCGTACGAATGAATTAGAATGGATTGTACGAATGAATTAGAATGGATACATTCGAGCGAATGAATTAGAATGGATCGTACGAATGAATTAGAATGGATCGTACAAATGAATTAGAAAGGTTACATTTGTGAGAATGAATTAGAATGGATCGTACGAATGAACGAATGGATTAGAATGGATCGTACGAATGGATTAGAATGGATCGTACGAATGGATTAGAATGGATCATACGAATGAATTAGAATGGATCATACAAATGAATTAGAAATGTTACATTCGTGAGAATGAATTAGAATGGATCATACGAATGAATTAGAATGGATAATGCGAATGAATTTGAATGGATCGAACGAATGAATTAGAATGGATCGTAGCAATGAATTAGAATGGATCGTACGAATGAATTAGAATGGATACATTCGAGTGAATGAATTGGAATGGATCGTACGAATGAATTAGAATGGATCATAGGAATGAATTAGAATGGATCGTGCAAATGAATTAGAATGGATACATTCGTGCGAATGAATTAGAATGGATCGTAGGAATGAATTAGAATGGATCGTACGAATGGATTAGGATGGATCGTACGAATAAATTAGAATGGATCGTACGAATGGATTAGAATGGATCATACGAATGAACTAGAATGGATACATTCGAGCGAATGAATTAGAATGGATCGTACGAATGAATTAGAATGGATCATAGGAATGAATTTGAATGGATCGTGCAAATGAATTAGAATGGATACATTCGTGCGAATGAATTAGAATGGATCGTAGGAATGAATTAGAATGGATCGTACGAATGAATTAGAATGGTTACATTCATGCGAATGAATTAGAATGGATCGTACGAATAAATTAGAATGGATCATAGGAATGAATTAGAATGGATCGTGCAAATGAATTAGAATGGATACATTCTTGCGAATGAGTTAGAATGGATCGTAGGAATGAATTAGAATGGATCGTACGAATGAATTAGAATGGTTATATTCGTGCGAATGAATTAGAATGGATCGTACGAATGGATTAGAATGGATCGTACGAATGGATTAGAACGCATTGTACGAATGAATTAGAATGGATCATATGAATGGATTAGAATGGATCGTACGAATGAATTAGAATGGTTCGTACGAATGAATCAGAATGGATACATTCGAGCGAATGAATTAGAATGGATCCTACGAATAAATTAGAAGGGATCATAGGAATGAATTAGAATGGATCGTACGAATGGATTAGAATGGATCGAACGAATGAATTAGATTGGATACATTCGAGGGAATGAATTAGAATAGATCGTAGGAATGAATTAGAATGGATCATACGAATGAATTAGAATGGATCGTGCGAATGAATTAGAATGGATTGTACGAATGAATTAGAATGGATACATTCGTGCGAAAGATTTAGAATGGATCGAATGAATGAATTAGAATGGATCGTACGATTCATTCTAATTCGTTCGTACGATCCATTCTAATTCATTCATATGATCCATTCTAACTCATTCGGTGGATCCATTCTAATTCATTCGTACGATCCATTCTAATTCATTCGCACTATCCATTCTAAATCTTTCGCACGATTTATTCTAATTCATTCGTCCGATCCATTCTAATTCATTCGCACGAATGTATCCATTCTAATTCATTTGTACGATCCATTCTAATTCATTCGTACAATGGTTCTAATCCATTCGTACGATCCATTCTAATTCATTCCTATGATCCATTCTAATTCATTCGACCGATCCATTCTAATTCATTCGCTCGAATGTATCCATTCTAATTCATTCGTACAATCTATTCTAATTCATTCGCACGATCCATTCTAATTCATTCGTATGATCCATTCTTATTCATTCCTACGATCTATTCTAATTCATTCGCTCGAATGTATCCATTCTAATTCATTCGTTTGATCCATTCTAATTCATTCGTATGATCCATTCTAATTCATTCGTACGATCCATTCTAATTCATTCGTACAAATGTTTCTATTCTAATTCATTCGTATAATGCGTTCTAATCCATTCGTACGATCCATTCTAATCCATTCGTACGATCCATTCTAATTCATTCGCACGAATGTAACCATTCTAATTCATTCCTACGATCCATTCTAATTCATTCGTACGATCCATTCTAATTCGTTCGTACGATCCATTCTAATTCATTCGTACGATCTATTCTAATTCATTCCCACAAATGTAACCTTTCTAATTCATTTGTACGATCCATTCTAATTCATTCGTACGAACCATTCTAATCCATTCATACGATCCATTCTAAACCATTCGTACGATCCATTCTAATTCATTCGCACGAATGTAACCATTCTAATTCATTCGTACGATCCATTCTAATTCATTCCTACGATCCATTCTAATTCATTCGCACGAATGTATCCATTCTAATTCATTCGTACGATCCATTCTAATGCATTCGTACGATTCATTCAAATTCAGTCGCATGATCCATTCTAATTCATTCGTATGATCCATTCTTATACATTCATACGATCCATTCTAATTCATTCTTATAAATATAACCTTTCTAATTCATTTGTACGATCCATTCTAATTCATACCTATGATCTATTCTAATTCATTCGCTCGAATGTATCCATTCTAATTCATTCATTCGATCCATTCTAATTCATTCGTACGATCCATTCTAATTCATTCGTACGATGTAATCTAATTCATTCGCACAAATGTATCTATTCTAATTCATTCGTACAATGCGTTCTAATCCATTCGTACGATCCATTCTAATCCATTCGTATGATCCATTCTAATTCATTCGCACGAATATAACCATTCTAATTCATTCATATGATCCATTCTAATTCATTCGTACGATCCATTCTAATTCATTCTCACAAATGTAACCTTTCTAATTCATTTGTACGATCCATTCTAATTCATTCGTACGATCCATTCTAATCCATTCGTACGATCCATTCTAATGCATTCGTACGATTCATTCTAATTCATTCGCATAAATATATCCATTCTAATTCATTCGTACGATCCATTCTAATTCATTCGCACGATTCATTCTTATTCATTCGCACAAATGTATCCATTCTAATTCATTCGTACGATCCATTCTAATGCATTCGTACGATTCATTCTAATTCATTCGCACGATCCATTCTATTTTATTCGTACGATCCATTCTTATTCATTCATACGATCTATTCAAATTCATTCGCACAAATGTAACCTTTCTAATTCATTTGTACGATCCATTCTAATTCATTCCTACGATCTATTCTAATTCATTCGCTCGAATGTATCCATTCTAATTCATTCGTTCGATCCATTCTAATTCATTCGTATGATCCTTTCTAATTCATTCACACGATCCATTCTAATTCTTTCATATGATCCATTCTAATTCATTCGCACGAATGTATCCATTCTAGTTCATTCGTACGATCCATTCTAATTCATTCGTACGATCCATTCTAATTCATTCACACGAATGTATCTATTCTAATTTATTCGTACGATCCATTCTAATTCATTCACACGAATGTATCTATTCTAATTCATTCGTACGATCCATTCTAATCCATTCATACGATCCATTCTAAACCATTCGTATGATCCATTCTAATTAATTCGCACGAATGTAACCATTCTTATTCATTCGCACAATCCATTCTAATTCATTCGTCCTATCCATTCTAATTCATTCATATGATCCATTCTAATTCATTCACACGAATGTATCCATTCTAATTCATTCGTACGATCCATTCTAATTCGTTCATATGATCCATTCTAATTCGTTCGTACGATCCTTTCTAATTCATTCGTTCGATCCATTCTAATTAATTCGTACGATCCGTTCTAATCCATTTGTACGATCCATTATAATTCATTCGTATGATCCATTCTAATTCATTCGCACGAATGTAACCATTCTAATTCATTCGTATGATCCATTCTAATTCATTCGTACGATCCATTCTAATTCATTCGTACGATCCATTCTAATTTATTTGCACGATCCATTCTAATCCATTCGTACGATCCATTCTAATTCATTCGTACAAATGTATCTATTCTAATTCATTTGTACAATACGTTCTAATCCATTCGTACGATCCATTCTAATCCATTCGTACGATCCATTCTAATCCATTTTAATTCATTCGTACTAATCCATACGTACGATCCATTCTAATTCATTCGTATGATCAATTCTAATTCATTCGCACGATCCATTCTAATTCATTCGTACGATCCCTTCTAATTCATTCGTACAATCCATTCGAATTTATTCGCACGATCCATTCTAATTCATTCGCACGAATGTCTTCATTCTAATTCATTTGCACGATCCATTCTAATTCATTCCTATGATCCATTCTAATTCATTCGTACGATCCATTCTAATTCATTCGTACGATCCATTCTAATTCATTCGATGGATCCATTCTAATTCATTCGTACGATCCATTCTAATTCATTCGCACGATTCATTCTAATTTATTCATACGAAACATTCTAATTCATTCATACGATCTATTCTAATTCATTCGTACGATCTATTCTAATTCATTCGTACAATGCGTTCTAATCCATTCGTACGATCCATTCTAATTCATTCGTACAATCCATTCTAATTCATTCGCAAGATCCATTCTAATTCATTCGTATGATCCATTCTAATTCATTCCTACGATCTATTCTAATTCATTCGCTCGAATGTATCCATTCTAATTCATTCGTTCGATCCATTCTAATTCATTCATATGATCCATTCTAATTCATTCGCTCGAATGTATTCATTCTAATTCATTCGTACGATCCATTCTTATTCATTCGTACGATCCATTCTAATTCATTGTCACGAATGTAACCTTTCTAATTCATTCGTACGATTCATTCTAATTCATTCGCACGATCCATTCTAATTCATTCCTACGATCTATTATAATTCATTCGTACGATCCATTGTAATTCATTCGCACGATCCATTCTAATTCATTAGCACGATCCATTCTAATTCATTCCTACGATCCATTCTAATTGATTCGCACAAATGTATCGTACGAATAAATTAGAATGGATCATACAAATGAATTAGAAAGGTTACATTCGTGAGAATGAATTAGAATGGATCGTCCGAATGAATTAGAATGGATCATGCGAATGAATTTGAATGTATCGTACGAATGAATTAGAATGGATCGAACGAATGAATTAGAATGGATACATTCGAGCGAATGAATTATAATAGATCGTAGGAATGAATTAGAATGGATCATACGAATGAATTAGAATGGATACATTCATGCGAATGAATTAGAATTGATCGTAGGAATGAATTAGAATGGATCGTACGAATGAACTAGAATGGATTCATTCGTGCGAATGAATTAGAATGGATCATATGAAAGAATTAGAATGGATCATGCGAATGAATTAGAAAGGATCGTACGAATGAATTAGAATGGATATATTCGTACGAATGAATTAGAATGGATCGTACGAATGAATTAGACTGGATCGTACGAATAAATTAGAATGGATACATTCATGCAAATGAAATAGAATGGATCATACGAATGAATTAGAATGGATCGTATGAACGAATTTGAATGGATCGTATGAAAGAATTAGAATGGATACATTCGAGTGAATGAATTAGAATAGATCGTGCGAATAAATTAGATTGGATCATACGAATGATTTAGAATAGATATATTCATGCGAATGAATTAGAATGGATCGTACGAATGAATTAGAATGGATCGTGCGAATGAATTAGAATGGATCGTACGAATGAATTAGAATGGATACATTTGTGCGAATGAATTAGAATGGATCATACGAATGAATTAGAATGGATCGTACGAATGAATTAGAATGGATCGTACGAATGAATTAGAATGGATCGTACGAATGGATTAGAACGCATTGTACGAATGACTTAGAATAGATATATTTGTGCGAATGAATTAGATTGCATCGTACGAATGAATTTGAATGGATTGTACGAATGAATTAGAATGGATCGTACGAATGAATTAGAATGGATCGTGCGAATGAATTAGAATGGATCGTACAAATGAATTAGAAGGAATCGTGCGAATGAATTAGAATGGATCGTACGAAAAAATTAGAATGGATACATTTGTGCGAATGAATTAGAATGGATCGTACGAATGAATTAGAATAGATCGTACGAATGAATTAGAATGGATACATTCGAGCGAATGAATTAGAATGGATCGTACGAATGAATTAGAATGGATCATATGAATGAATTAGAATGGGTCGTGCAAATGAATTAGAATGGATCGTACAAACGAATTAGAATGGATCGTACGAATGAATTAGAATGGATACATTTGTGCGAATGAATTAGAATGGATCGTACGAATGAATTAGAATGGATCGTACGAATGCATTAGAATGGATCGTACGAATGAATTAGAATGGATACATTCGAGCGAATGAATTAGAATGGATCGTGCGATGAATTAGAATGGATCATACAAATAAATTAGAATGGATTCTAATCCATTCGTACGATCCATTCTAATCTATTCTAATTCATTCACACAAATGTATCCATTCTAATTCATTTTCACAAATGTAACCTTTCTAATTCATTTGTATGATCCATTCTAATTCATTCGTACGATCCATTCTAATCCATTCGTACGATCCATTCTAATCTATTCGTACGATCCAATCTAATTCATTCGTACGATCCATTCTAATTCATTCACACAAATGTAAACTTTCTAATTCATTTGTACGATCCATTCTAATTCATTCGTACGATCCATTCTAATCCATTCGTACGATCCATTCTAATCCATTCGTACGATCCATTCTAATTCATTCGCACGAATGTAACCATTCTAATTCATTCGTACGATCCATTCTAATTCATTCCTATGATCCATTCTAATTCATTCGCACGAATGTATCCATTCTAATTCATTTGCACGATCCATTCTAATTCATTCCTATGATCCATTCTAATTCATTCATACGATCCATTCTAATTCATTCGTACGATCCATTCTAATTCATTCGTACGATATATTCTAATTCATTCGTACGAATGGATTAGAACGCATTGTACGAATGAATTAGAATGGATCGTACGAATGAATTAGAATGGATACATTCGTGCGAATGAATTAGAATGGATTGTATGTATGAATTAGAATGGATCGTGCGAATGAACTAGAATGGATACATACATTCATGCGAATGAATTAGAATGGATCGTATGAATGAGTTACAATGGATCGTATGAATGAATTAGAATGGATTGCATGAATGAATTAGAATGGATCATACGAATGAATTGGAATGGATCGTACGAATGAATTAGAATGGATACATTCAGGCAAATGAATTAGAATGGATCGTACGAACGAATTAGAATGGATCATATGAATGAATTAGAATGGATCGTGCGAATGAATTAGAATGGATCGTGTGAATGAATTAGAATGGATACATTCGTACAAAGGAATTAGAATGGATCGTGCGTTTGAATTAGATTGGATTGTGCGAATGAATTAGAATACATCATGTGAATGAATTAAAATGGATCGTACGTTTGAATTAGATTGGATTGTGCGAATGAATTACAATGGATACATTCGTGCGAATGAATTAGAATAGATCGTATGAATGAATTAGAATGGATCGTATGAATGAATTAGAATGGATACATTTGTACGAATGAATTAGAATGGATCGTACGAATGAATTAGAATGGATCGTACGAATGAATTAGAATAAATAATGCGAATGAATTAGAATGGATCGTACGAATAAATTGGAATGGATTATACGAATGAATTAGAATAGATCGTGCGAATGAATTAGAATGGATCGTACGAAAGAATTAGAATGGAGCGTACGAATGAACTAGAATAGAGCGTACGAATGAACTAGAATGGATACATTCGTGCGAATGAATTAGAATGAATCATATGAAATAATTAGAATGGATCGTGCGAATGAATTAGAATAGATCGTGCGAATGAATTAGAATGGATCGTACGAACGAATTAGAATGGATCGTACGAACGAATTAGAATGGATCATATGAACGAATTAGAATGGATCGTACGAATGAATTGGAATGGATAGATTCGTACGATCCATTCTAATTCATTCGTACGATCCATTCTTATTCATTCATACGATCCATTCAAATTCATTCGCATTATCCATTCTAATTCATTCGTACGATCCATTCTAATTCATTCTCACGAATGTAATCTTTCTAATTCATTCGTACGATCCATTCTAATCCATTCGTACAATCCATTCTAATCCATTCGTACGATCCATTCTAATCCATTCGTACGATCCATTCTAATTCATTCGTACGATCCATTCTAATTCATTCTCACAAATGTAACCTTTCTAATTCATTTGTACGATCCATTCTAATTCATTCGTACGATCCATTCTCATCCATTCGTACGATCCATTCTAATCCATTCGTACGATCCACTCTAATTCATTCGCACGAATGTAACCATTCTAATTCATTCGTACGATCCATTCTAATTCATTCCTACGATCCATTCTAATTCATTCGCACGAATGTATCCATTCTAATTCATTTGCACGATCCATTCTAATTCATTCCTATGATCCATTCTAATTCCTTCGTACGATCCATTCTAATTCATTCGCTCGAATGTATCCATTCTAATTCATTCGTACGATCCATTCTAATTCGTTCGTACGATCCATTCTAATTCATTCGCACGATCCATTCTAATTCATTTGTACGATCCATTTTAATTCATTCGCATGATCCATTCTAATTCATTCGTATGATACATTCGTGCAAATGAATTAGAATGGATCGTACGAATAAATTAGAATGGATCGTTCGAATGAATTAGAATAGATCGTGCGAAAAAATTAGAATGGATCATACGAATGAATTAGAATAGATATATTCATGCGAATGAATTAGAAGGGATCGTACGAATGAATTAGAATGGATCGTGCGAATGAATTAGAATGGATCGTATGAATAAATTAGAATGGATCGTACGAATGAATTAAAATGGATACATTTGTGTGAATGAATTAGAATGGATCATACGATTGAACTAGAATGGATCATGCGAATGAATTAGAATGGATCGTATGAATGTATTAGAAAGGATCCTAGGAATGAATTAGAATGGATCGTGCAAATGAATTAGAATGGATACATTCGTGCGAATGAATTAGAATGGATCGTAGGAATGAATTAAAATGGATCGTACGAATGAATTAGAATGGTTACATTCGTGCAAATGACTTACAATGGATCGTACGAATGGATTAGAATGGATCGTATGAATGGATTAGAATGGATCGTACAAATGAATTAGAAAGGTTACTTTTGTGAGAATGAATTAGAATGGATCGTACGAATGGATTAGAATGGATCGTACGAATGGATTAGAATGGATCGTACGAATGGATTAGAATGGATCGTACGAATGAATTAGAATGGATCAAAAAAATGAATTAGAAAGGTTACATTCGTGAGAATGAATTAGAATGGATCGTACGAATGAATTAGAATGGATCATGCGAATGAATTTGAATGGATCGTACGAATGAATTAGAATGGATCATACAAATGAATTAGAAAGGTTACATTTCTGAGAATAAATTAGAATTGATCGTACGAATGAATTAGAATGGATCGTACGAATGGATTAGAATGGATCGTACGAATGTATTAGAATGGATCGTACGAATGAATTAAATTGATCATACAAATGAATTAGAAAGGTTACATTCGTGAGAATGAATTAGAATGGATCGAACGAATGAATTAGAATGGATCATGCGAATGAATTTGAATGGATCATACGAATGAATTAGAATGGATCGAACAAATGGATTAGAATGGATCGTACGAATGGATTAGAACGCATTGTACGAATGAATTAAAATAGATACATTTGTGCGAATAAATTAGATTGCATCGTACGAATGAATTTGAATGGATTGTACGAATGAATTAGAATGGATCGTACGAATGAATTAGAATGGATACATTCGTGAGAATGAATTAGAATGGATCGTAGGAATGAATTAGAATGGATCATACGAATGAATTAGAATGGTTACATTCGTGCAAATGAATTAGAATGGATCGTACGAATGGATTAGAATGGATCGTACGAATGAATTTGAATGGATACATTCGAGCGAATGAATTAGAATAGATCGTTGGAATGAATTAGAATGGATCATACGAATGAATTAGAATGGATCGTGCGAATGAATTAGAATGGATTGTACGAAAGAATTAGAATGGATCGTACGAATAAATTAGAATGGATACATAGGAATGAATTAGAATGGATCATACGAATAAATTAGAATGGATCGTACGAATGGATTAGAATAGATCGTACGAATGGATTAGAATGGATCGTACGAATGGATTGGAATGGATCATGCGAATGGATTAGAATGGATCGTACGAATGAATTAGAATGGATCGTGCGAATGAATTAGAATGAATCGTACGAATGCATTAGAATGGATCGTACGAATGAATTAGAATGAATCGTAATGGATACATTTGAGCGAATGAATTAGAATGGATCGTACGAATGAATTAGAATGGATCATAGGAATGAATTAGAATGGATCGTGCAAATGAATTAGAATAGATACATTCGTGCGAATGTATTAGAATGGATCGTAGGAATGAATTAGAATGGATCGTACGAATGAATTAGAATGGTTACATTCATACGAGTGAATAAGAATGGATTGTACGAATGAATTAGAATTGATCATACGAATGAATTAGAATGGATCATACGAATGAATTAGAATACATCATGTGAGTGAATTAGAATGGATCGTACGTTTGAATTAGATTGGATTGTGCGAATGAATTAGAATGGATACATTCGTGCGAATGAATTAGAATAGATCGTATGAATGAATTAGAATGGATTGTGTGAATGAATTAGAATAGATCGTGCAAATGAACTAGAATGGATCGTACGGATGAATTAGAATGGTTACATTCCTGCAAATGAATTAGAATGGATCGTACGAATGAATTAGAATGGATCATATGAATGAATTAGAATGGATCGTACGAATGAATTAGAATGCATCGTGCGAATGAATTAGAATGGATACATTCGTGCGAATGAATTAGAATGGATTGTACGTATGAATTAGTATGGATCGTGCGAATGAACTAGAATGGATATATGCATTCATGCGAATGAATTAGAATGGATCGTATGAATGAGTTAGAATGGATCGTATGAATCAATTAGAATGGATTGCATGAATGAATTAGAATGGATCATACGAATGAATTGGAATGAATCGTACGAATGAATTAGAACGGATCGTACGAATGAGTTAGATCGTACGAATGGATTAGAATGGATCGTACGAATGAATTAGAATGGATCGTACAAATAAATTAGAAAGGTTACATTTGTGAGAATGAATTAGAATGGATCGTATGAATGAATTAGAATGGATCGTACGAATGGATTAGAATGGATCGTACGAATGGATTAGAAAGGATCTTATGAACGAATTAGAATGGATCGTACGAATAAATTAGAATGGATCGAACGAATGAATTAGAATGGATACCTTCGAGCGAATGAATTAGAATAGATCGTAGGAATGAATTAGAATGGATCATACGAATGAATTAGAAATGGTCGTGCGAATGAATTAGAATGGATCATACGAATGGATAAGAAAGGATCGTGCGAATGGATTAGAATGGATCGTACGAATGAATTAGAACGTACGAATGAATTAGAATGGATCGTATGAATAAATTAAAATGGATACATTCGAGTGAATGAATTAGAATGGATACATTTGTGCGAATGAATTAGAATGGATCATGCGAATGAATTAGAATGGATCGTACGAATGAATTAGAATGGATACATTCGTGCGAATGAATTAGAATGGATCGTACGAATGAATTAGAATGGATACATTCGTGCGAATGAATTAGAATGGATCGTACGAATGAATTAGAATGGATCGTGCGAATGAATTAGAATGAATCGTACGAATGCATTAGAATGGATACATTCGTGCGACTGTATTAGAATGGATCGTGCGAATTAATTAGAATGGATCATATGAATGAATTAAAATGGATCGTACGAATGAATTAGAATGGATCGTACGAACGAATTAGAATAGATCGTACGAACGAATTAGAATGGATCGGACGAATGGATTAGAATGGATCGTACGAATGGATCATGCGAATGAATTAGATCATGCGAATGAATTAGAATGGATCGTACGAATGGATTAGAATGGATCATACGAATGGATTAGAATGGATCGTACGAATAAATTAGAATGGATACATACAAATGAATTAGAAAGGTTACATTCGTGAGAATGAATTAGAATGGATCGTACGAATGAATTAGAATGGATCATGCGAATGAATTTGAATGGATCATAGGAATGAATTATAATGGATCGTACGAATGAATTAGAATAGCTCATACGAATGAATTAGAATGAATCGTACGAAGGAATTAGAATACATTGTACGAATCCATTCTAATTTATTCGTACGATCCATTCAAATTCATTCGTACGATCCATTCTAATTCATTCCTACGATCCATTCAAATTCATTCGCATGATCCATTCTAATTCATTCGTACGATCCATTCTAATTCATTCTCATGAATGTAACCTTTCTAATTCATTTGTATGTATCCATTCTAATTCATTCGTACGATCCATTCTAATTCATTCGCACGATCCATTCTAATTCATTCATACGATCCATTCTAATTCATTCGCACGAATGTATCCATTCTAATGCATTCGTACGATTCATTCTAATTCATTCGCACGATCCATTCTAATTCATTCGTCCGATCTCATTCGTACGATCCATTCTAATTCATTCGTACAATCCATTCAAATTCATTCGTACGATGCAATCTAATTCATTCGCACAAATGTATCTATTCTAATTCATTCATACAATGCGTTCTAATCCATTCGTACGATCCATTCTAATTAATTCGCACGATCCATTCTAATTTAGTCGTATGAATGTGTCCATTTTAATTCATTCGTACGATCCATTCTAATTCGTACGATCCATTCTAATCCATTCGTATGATCCATTCTAATTCATTCGTACGATCCATTCTAATTCATTCCTATGATCCATTCTAATTCATTCGCACGAATGTATCCATTCTAATTCATTCGTATGATCCATTCTAATTCATTCTCATGAATTCGTATGAATCGTACGAATGAATTAGAATGGATCGTACGAATGAATTAGAATGGATACAATTGTACGAATAAATTAGAATGGATTGTACGAATGAATTAGAATGGATACATTCTTGCGAATAAATTAAAATGGATCATACGAATGAATTAGAATGGATCGTACGAATGAATTAGAATGGATCATATGAATGAATTAGAATGGTTACAATCGTGCGAATGAATTAGAATGGATCGTACGAATGGATTAGAATGGATCGTACGAATGGATTAGAACGCATTGTATGAACGAATTAGAATTGATCGTACGAACGAATTAGAATGGATCGTACGAATGGATTAGAATGGATCGTACGAATGAATTAGAATGGATCGTACAAATGAATTAGAAAGGTTACATTTGTGAGAATGAATTAGAATGGATCGTACAAATGAATTAGAATGGATCGTACGAATGGATTAGAATGGATCGTACGAATGGATTATAATGGATCGTACGAATGGATTAGAATGGATCATAGGAATGAATTTGAATGGATCATGCAAATGAATTAGAATGGATACATTCGTGCGAATGAATTAGAATGGATCATAGGAATGAATTAGAATGGATCGTACGAATGAATTAGAATGGTACATTCGTGCGAATGAATTAGAATGGATCGTACGAATGGATTAGAATAGATCGTACGAATGGATTAGAATGGATAGTACGAATGGATTAGAATGGATTGTACAAATGAATTAGAAAGGTTACATTTGTGAGAATGAATTAGAATGGATCGTACGAATGGATTAGAATGGATCGTACGAATGGATTAGAATGGATCGTACGAGTGGATTAGAATGGATCATATGTATGAATTAGAATGGATCATACAAATGAATTAGAAAGGTTACATTCGTGAGAATGAATTAGAATGGATCGTGCGAATTAATTAGAATAGATCGTACGAATGAATTTGAATGGATACATTTGTGCGAATGAATCTAAATGGATTGTATGAATAAATTACAATGGATCGTACGAATGAATTAGAATGGATTGTACGAATGGATTAGAATGGATCGTACGAATGAATTAGAATGGATACATACAAATGAATTAGAAAGGATACATTCGTGAGAATGAATTAGAATGGATCGTGCGAATGAATTAGAATGGATCGTACGAATGAATTAGAATGGATACATTCGAGCGAATGAATTAGAATGGATCGTACGAATGAATTAGAATGGATCATAGGAATGAATTAGAATGGATCGTGCAAATGAATTAGAATAGTTACATTCGTGCGAATGAATTAGAATGGATCGTAGGAATGAATTAGAATGGATCGTACAAATGAATTAGAATGGATACATTCGTGCGAAAGAATTAGAATGGATCGGACGAATGAATTAGAATGGATCGTACGATTCATTCTAATTCATTCGTACGATCCATTCTAATGCATTCGTACGATTCATTCTAATTCATTCGCACGATCCATTCTAATTCATTCGTACGTTCCATTCTTATTCATTCATACGATCCATTCTAATTCATTCGCACAATCCATTCTAATTCATTCGTACGATCCATTCTAATTCATTCGTATGATCCATTCTAACTCATTTGGTGGATCCATTCTAATTCATTCGTATGATCCATTCTAATTCATTCGCACGATCCATTCTAATTCATTCGTACGATCCATTCTAATTCATTCGCACTATCCATTCTAATTCATTCGTACGATCCATTCTAATTTATTCGCACGAATGTAACCATTCTAATGCATTCGTACGATCCATTCTAATTCATTCGTACGATCCATTCTAATACATTCGTACGATCTATTCGAATTCATTTGTACGATCCATTCAAATTCATTCTGACAAATATAACCTTTATAATTCATTTATACGATCCATTCTAATTCATTCGTACGATCCATTCTAATCCATTCGTACGATCCATTCTAATTCATTCTCACAAATGTAAGCTTTCTAATTCATTTATACGATCCATTCTAATTTATTCGTACGATCCATTCTAATCCATTTGTACGATCCATTCGAATCCATTCGTACGATCCATTCTAATTCATTCGCACGAATGTAACCATTCTAATTCATTCGTACGATATATTCTAATTCATTCCTACGATCCATTCTAATTCATTCGCACGAATGTATCCATTCTAATTCATTTGCACGATCCATTCTAATTCATTCCTATGATCCATTCTAATTCATTCATACGATCCATTCTCATTCATTCGCTCGAATGTATCCATTCTAATTCATTCGTACGATCCATTCTAATTCATTCTCATGAATGTAACCTTTCTAATTCATTTGTATGTATCCATTATAATTCATTCGTACAATCCATTCTAATTCATTCGCATAATCCATTCCAATTCATTCGTATGATCCATTCTAATTCATTCCTACGATCTATTCTAATTCATTCGCTCGAATGTATCCATCCTAATTCATTCGTACAATCCATTCTAATTCATTCGCACGATCCATTCTAATTCATTCGTATGATCCATTCTAATTCATTCGTACGATCCATTCTAATTCATTCGCTCGAATGTATCCATTCTAATTCATTCGTACGATCCATTCTAATTCATTCGCACGAATGTATCCATTCTAATTCATTCGTACGATCCATTCTAATTCATTCGCACTATCCATTCTAATTCATTCGCACGATCCATTCTAATTCATTCGCACGAATGTATCCATTCTAATTCATTTGTACGATCCATTCTAATTCATTCGTACAATGCGTTCTAATCCATTCGTACGATCCATTCTAATTCATTCCTATGATCCATTCTAATTCATTCATACGATCCATTCTAATTCATTCGCTCGAATGTATCCATTCTAATTCATTCGTACGATCCATTCTAATTTGTTCATACGATCCATTCTAATTCGTTCGTCCGATCCATTCTAATTCATTCGCACGATCCATTCTAATCCATTCGTACGATCCATTCTAATTCATTCGTACAAATGAATTAGAATGGATCATAGGAATGAATTAGAATGGATCATGGAAATGAATTAGAATGGATACATTCGTGCGAATTAATTAGAATGGATCGTAGGAATGAATTAGAATGGATCGTACGAATGAATTAGAATTGTTACATTTGTGCGCATGAATTAGAATGGATCATAGGAATGAATTAGAACGGATCGTGCGAATGAATTAGAATGGATCGTATGAATGAATTAGAATGGATCGTATGAACGAATTAGAATGGATACCTTTGTGCATATGAATTAGAATGGATCGTACAAATGAATTAGAATGGATCGTACGAATGAATTAGAATGGATCGTGTGAATGAATTAGAATGGATCAAACGAACGAATTAGAATGGATCGTATGAACGAATTAGAATGGATACCTTTGTGCATATGAATTAGAATGGATCGTACAAATGAATTAGAATGGATCGTACGAATGAATTAGAATGGATCGTGTGAATGAATTAGAATGGATCAAACGAATGAATTAGAATGGATGCATTCGTGCGAATGAATTAGAATGGATCGTACGAATGAATTAGAATGGATCATGTAAATGAATTAGAATTGATCTTAAGAATGAATTAGAATGTATACATTAATGCAAATGAATTAGAATGGATCGTACGAATGAATTAGAATGGATCGTACGAATAAATTTGAATGAATCATACGAATGAATTAGAAAGGATCGTGCGAATTATTTAGAATGGATCGTAAGAATGAATTAGAATGGATACATTCGTGCGAATGAATTAGAATCGATTATACAAATCAATTAGAATGGATCGAACGAATGAATTAGAATGGATCGTGCGAATGAATTAGAATGGATCGTACGAATGAATTAGAATGGATACATTATTGCGAATAAATTAGAATGGATCGTACGAATGAATTAGAATGGATCGAACGGATGAATTAGAATGGATCGTGCGAATGAATTAGAATGGATCATGCGAAAGAATTAGAATGGATCGTACGAATGAATTAGAATGGATTCGAATGGAGCGTACGAATGAATTAGAATGGATCGTACGAATAAATTAGAATGGATCATACAAATGAATTATAAAGGTTACATTCATGAGAATGATTTAGAATGGATCGTACGAATGGATTAGAATGGATCGTACGAATGGATTAGAATAGATCGAATGAATGGATTTGAATGGATCGTACGAATGAATTAGAATGGATCGTACGAATGAATAAGAATGGATCGTACGAATGAATTAGAATGGATCGTGCGAATGAATTTAAATGGATCGTACGAATGAATAAGAATGGATCGTACGAATGAATTGGAACGGATCCATTCTAATTCATTCTCATAAATGCAACCTTTCTAATTCATTTGTATGATCCATTCTAATTCATTCGCACGATTTATTCTAATTCATTCATACGATCCATTCTAATTCCTTCGCACGATCCATTCTAATTCATTCGTACGATCCATTCTAATTCATTCGCGTGATCTATTCTAATTCATTCATATGATCCATTCTAATTCGTTCGTACGATCCAATCTAATTCATGCGTTCGATCCATTCTTATTCATTCATACGATCCATTCTAATCCATTCGCACAATCCATTCTAATCCATTCGTACGATCCATACTAATTCATTCGCACGATTAGAATGGATCGTACGAATGAATTAGAATGGATCATATGAATGAATTAGAATGGTTACATTTGTGCGAATGATTTAGAATAGATCATATGAATGAATTAGAATGGATCGTACGAATGAATTAGAATAGCTCATACGATTGAATTAGAATGAATCGTACGAATGAATTAGAATGGTTAAATTCGTGCGAATGAATTAGAATAGATCATACGAATGAATTAGAATGGATCGTACGAATGAATTAGAATGGATACATTTGTGCGAATGAATTAGAATGGAACGTATATTCGTGCAAATAAATTAGAATGGATCGCACAAATAAATTAGAATGGATCGTACGAATGAGTTAGAATGGATCGTGCGAATGAATTAGAATGGATCGTACGAATGAATTAGAATGGATCCACCGAATGAGTTAGAATGGATCGTAGGAATGAATTAGAATAGATCGTATGAATGAATTAGAATGGTTATATTCGTGCGAATGAATTAGAATGGATCGTATGAACAAATTAGAATGGATCGTACGAATGAATTAGAATGCATACATTTGAGCGAATGAATTAGAATGGATCGTACGAATGAATTAGAATGGATCGTACGAATGAATTAGAATGGATACATTCGTGCGAATGAATTTGAATGGATCGTGCGAATGAATTAGAATGGATCGTATGAATGAATTAGAATGGATCGTATGAATGAATTAGAATGGATCGTACGAACGAATTAGAATGGATCGTACGAACGAATTAGAATGGATCGTACGAACGAATTAGAATGGATCGTACAAACGAATTAGAATGGATCGTAAAAATGAATTAGAATGGAAACATTCGTGCGAATGAATTAGAATGGATCGTAGGAATGGATTAGAATGGATCGTGCAAATGAATTAGAATGGATACATTCGTGCGAATGAATTAGAATGGATCGTAGGAATGAATTAGAATGGATCGTACAAATGAATTAGAAAGGTTACATTTGTGAGAATGAATTAGAATGGATCGTACGAATGGATTAGAATGGATCGTACGAATGGATTAGAATGAATCGTACGAATGGATTAGAATGGATCGTACGAATGGATTAGAATGGATCGTAGAAATGAATTAGAAAGGTTATATTCGTGAAATAAATTAGAATGGATCGTACGAATGAATTAGAATATATACATTTGTGCTAATGAATTAGAATGGATCGTAGGAATGAATTAGAATGGATCATATGAATGAATTAGAATGGATCGTGCTAATGAATTAGAATGAATAGTATGACCCATTCTAATTCATTCGTACGATCCATTCAAATTCGTTCGCACGAATGTAACCATTCTAATTCATTTGCACGATCCATTCTTATTCATTTGTACGATCCATTCTAATTCATTCCTACGATCCATTCAAATTCCTTCGCATGATCCATTCTAATTCATTCGTACGATCCATTCTAATTCATTCTCACGAATGTAACCTTTCTAATTCATTTGTATGATCCATTCTAATTCATTCCTACGATCTAATTCTAATTCATTCGCACGAATGTATTCATTCTAATTCATTTGCACGATCCATTCTAATTCATTCCTATGATCCAGTCTAATTCATTCGTACGTTTGAATGGATCGTACGAATGAATAAGAATGGATCGTACGAATGAATTAGAATGGATCTACGAATGTATCCATTCTAATTCGTTCATACGATCCATTCTAATTCGTTTGTACGATCCATTCTAATTCGTTCGTACGATCCATTCTAATTCATTTGCACAATTCATTCTAATTCATTCGTACGATCCATTCTAATTCATTCATACGATTTAATTCTAATCCATTCGTACGATCCATTCTAATTCGCACAAATGTATCCATTTTAATTCAGTCGTACGATCCATTCTAATTTATTCATACGATCCATTCTAATTCATTCGCACGATCCATTCTAATTCATTCGTACAATCCATTCTAATTCCATTCTAATTCATTCGTACAATCCATTCTAATTCATTCGCACGATCCATTCTAATTCATTCGTATGATCCATTCTAATTCATTCCTACGATCTATTCTAATTCATTCGCACGAATGTATCCATTCTAATTCATTCGTACAATCCATTCTAATTCATTCGCACGATCCATTCTAATCTAATTCATTCATACGATCCATTCTAACTCATTCATACGATCCATTCTAATTCATTCGCATGAATGTATGTATCCATTCTAGTTCATTCGCACGAATGTATCCATTCTAATTCATTCGTACGATCTATTCTAATTCAATTCCAAGATCTATTCTAATTCATTCGTACGATCCATTATAATTCATTCGTACGATCCATTCTAATTCATTCGCACGATCCATTCTAATTCATTCTCACAAATTTAACGTTTCTAATTCATTTGCACGATCTATTCAAATTCATTCGCTCTATCCATTCTAATTCATTTGTATGATCCATTCTAATTCATTCATACGGATCCATTCTAATCCATTCGTACGATCCATGGTAATCCATTAGTACGATCCATTCTAATTCATTCGTACGATCCATTCTAATTCATTCGCACGAATGTATCCATTCTAATTCATTCGTTCGATCCATTCTAATTCATTCCCACGAATGTATCCATTCTAATTCATTTGTACGATCCATTCTAATTCATTCGTATGATCAATTCTAATTCATTCGCACGATCCATTCTAATTCATTCATATGATCCATTCTAATTCAATTCGTGCAATCCATTCAAATTCATTCGCACAAATGTATCCATTCTAATTCATTCGTATGATCCATTCTAATTCATTCGCTCGAATGTATCCATTCTAATTCATTCGTACGATCCATTCTAATTCATTCGCATGATCCATTCTAATTCATTCGTACGATCCATTCTAATTCATTCGTACGATCCATTCTAATCCATTCGTACGATCCATTCTAATTCATTCATATGATCCATTCTAATCCATTCGTACGATCCATTCTAATTCATTCTCACGAATGTAACCTTTCTAATTCATTTGTATGATCCATTCTAATTCATTCGTACGATCCATTCTAATCCATTCGTACGATCCATTCTAATCCATTCATACGATCCATTCTATTTCATTCGTACGCTCCATTCTTATACATTCGTACGATCCATTCTAATTCATTCGTACGATCCATTCTAATTCATTCTCACAAATGTAACCATTCTAATCCGTTCGTACGATCCATTTTAATCCATTCGTATGATCCATTCTAATCTATTCGTACGATCCATTCTAATTCATTCGTATGATCCATTCTAATTCATTCTCACAAATGTAACCTTTCTAATTCATTTGTACGATCCATTCTAATTCATTCGTACGATCCATTCTAATCCATTCGTATGATCCATTCTAAAGCATTCGTACGATCCATTCTAATTCATTCGCACGAATGAAACCATTCTAATTCATTCGTACGATCCATTCTAATTCATTCCTACGATCCATTCTAATTCATTCGCACGAATGTATCCATTCTAATTCATTTGCACGATCCATTCTAATTCTTTCATATGATCCATTCTAATTCATTCGCACGAATGTATCCATTCTAATTCATTCGTATAATCCATTCTAATTCATTCGCACGATCCATTCTAATCCATTCATCGCACAAATGTATCCATTCTAATTCATTCGTATGATCCATTCTAATTCATTCGCACGATCCATTCTAATTCATTCGTACGATCCATTCTAATTCATTCGCACCAATGTATCCATTCTAATGCATTCGTACGATTCATTCTACATTCGTACGATCCATTCTAATTCATTCCTACAATCCATTCTAATTCATTCGTACGATCCATTCTAATTCATTCGTACGATCCATTCTAATTCATTCACACGATCCATTCTAATTCATTCGTATGATCCATTTTAATTTATTTGCACGAATATACGATCCATTCTAATTTATTCGCAAGAATGTATCGTACGAATGAATTAGAATGGATCATAGGAATGAATTAGAAAGGTTACATTCGTAAGAATGAATTAGAATGGATCGTACGAATGAATTAGAATGGATCGTACGAATGAATTAGAATGGATACATTCGAGCGAATGAATTAGAATAGATCGTAGGAATGGATTAGAATGGATCGTACGAATGAATTAGAATGGATCGTCCTAATGAATTAGAATGGATCGTATGAATGAATTGGAATGGATCGTGCGAATGAATTTGAATGGATCGTACGAATGAATTAGAATGGATCGAACGAATGAATTAGAATGGATACATTTGTGCGAATGAATTAGAATGGATCGTGCGAATAAATTAGAATGGATCGGACGTATGGATTAGAATGAATCGTAAGAATGAATTAGAATGGATCGTGCGAATGAATTAGAATGGATTGTACGAATGAATTAGAATGGATCGTACGAATGAATTAGAATGGATATATTTGTGCGAATGAATTAGATTGCATCGTACGAATGAATTAGAAAGGTTACTTTCGTGAGAATGAATTAGAATGGATCGTACGAATGAATTAGAATGGATTGTACGAATGAATTAGAATGGATACATTCGAGCGAATGAATTAGAATGGATCGTACGAATGAATTAGAATGGATCGTACAAATGAATTAGAAAGGTTACATTTGTGAGAATGAATTAGAATGGATCGTACGAATGAACGAATGGATTAGAATGGATCGTACGAATGGATTAGAATGGATCGTACGAATGGATTAGAATGGATCATACGAATGAATTAGAATGGATCATACAAATGAATTAGAAATGTTACATTCGTGAGAATGAATTAGAATGGATCATACGAATGAATTAGAATGGATAATGCGAATGAATTTGAATGGATCGTACGAATGAATTAGAATGGATCGTAGCAATGAATTAGAATGGATCGTACGAATGAATTAGAATGGATACATTCGAGTGAATGAATTGGAATGGATCGTACGAATGAATTAGAATGGATCATAGGAATGAATTAGAATGGATCGTGCAAATGAATTAGAATGGATACATTCGTGCGAATGAATTAGAATGGATCGTAGGAATGAATTAGAATGGATCGTATGAATGGATTAGGATGGATCGTACGAATAAATTAGAATGGATCGTACGAATGGATTAGAATGGATCATACGAATGAACTAGAATGGATACATTCGAGCGAATGAATTAGAATGGATCGTACGAATGAATTAGAATGGATCATAGGAATGAATTTGAATGGATCGTGCAAATGAATTAGAATGGATACATTCGTGCGAATGAATTAGAATGGATCGTAGGAATGAATTAGAATGGATCGTACGAATGAATTAGAATGGTTACATTCATGCGAATGAATTAGAATGGATCGTACGAATAAATTAGAATGGATCATAGGAATGAATTAGAATGGATCGTGCAAATGAATTAGAATGGATACATTCTTGCGAATGAGTTAGAATGGATCGTAGGAATGAATTAGAATGGATCGTACGAATGAATTAGAATGGTTACATTCGTGCGAATGAATTAGAATGGATCGTACGAATGGATTAGAATGGATCGTACGAATGGATTAGAACGCATTGTACGAATGAATTAGAATGGATCATATGAATGGATTAGAATGGATCGTACGAATGAATTAGAATGGTTCGTACGAATGAATCAGAATGGATACATTCGAGCGAATGAATTAGAATGGATCCTACGAATAAATTAGAAGGGATCATAGGAATGAATTAGAATGGATCGTACGAATGGATTAGAATGGATCGAACGAATGAATTAGATTGGATACATTCGAGGGAATGAATTAGAATAGATCGTAGGAATGAATTAGAATGGATCATACGAATGAATTAGAATGGATCGTGCGAATGAATTAGAATGGATTGTACGAATGAATTAGAATGGATACATTCGTGCGAAAGAATTAGAATGGATCGAATGAATGAATTAGAATGGATCGTACGATTCATTCTAATTCGTTCGTACGATCCATTCTAATTCATTCATATGATCCATTCTAACTCATTCGGTGGATCCATTCTAATTCATTCGTACGATCCATTCTAATTCATTCGCACTATCCATTCTAAATCTTTCGCACGATTTATTCTAATTCATTCGTCCGATCCATTCTAATTCATTCGCACGAATGTATCCATTCTAATTCATTTGTACGATCCATTCTAATTCATTCGTACAATGGTTCTAATCCATTCGTACGATCCATTCTAATTCATTCCTATGATCCATTCTAATTCATTCGACCGATCCATTCTAATTCATTCGCTCGAATGTATCCATTCTAATTCATTCGTACAATCTATTCTAATTCATTCGCACGATCCATTCTAATTCATTCGTATGATCCATTCTTATTCATTCCTACGATCTATTCTAATTCATTCGCTCGAATGTATCCATTCTAATTCATTCGTTTGATCCATTCTAATTCATTCGTATGATCCATTCTAATTCATTCGTACGATCCATTCTAATTCATTCGTACAAATGTTTCTATTCTAATTCATTCGTATAATGCGTTCTAATCCATTCGTACGATCCATTCTAATCCATTCGTACGATCCATTCTAATTCATTCGCACGAATGTAACCATTCTAATTCATTCCTACGATCCATTCTAATTCATTCGTACGATCCATTCTAATTCGTTCGTACGATCCATTCTAATTCATTCGTACGATCTATTCTAATTCATTCCCACAAATGTAACCTTTCTAATTCATTTGTACGATCCATTCTAATTCATTCGTACGATCCATTCTAATCCATTCATACGATCCATTCTAAACCATTCGTACGATCCATTCTAATTCATTCGCACGAATGTAACCATTCTAATTCATTCGTACGATCCATTCTAATTCATTCCTACGATCCATTCTAATTCATTCGCACGAATGTATCCATTCTAATTCATTCGTACGATCCATTCTAATGCATTCGTACGATTCATTCAAATTCAGTCGCATGATCCATTCTAATTCATTCGTATGATCCATTCTTATACATTCATACGATCCATTCTAATTCATTCTTATAAATATAACCTTTCTAATTCATTTGTACGATCCATTCTAATTCATACCTATGATCTATTCTAATTCATTCGCTCGAATGTATCCATTCTAATTCATTCATTCGATCCATTCTAATTCATTCGTACGATCCATTCTAATTCATTCGTACGATGTAATCTAATTCATTCGCACAAATGTATCTATTCTAATTCATTCGTACAATGCGTTCTAATCCATTCGTACGATCCATTCTAATCCATTCGTATGATCCATTCTAATTCATTCGCACGAATATAACCATTCTAATTCATTCATATGATCCATTCTAATTCATTCGTACGATCCATTCTAATTCATTCTCACAAATGTAACCTTTCTAATTCATTTGTACGATCCATTCTAATTCATTCGTACGATCCATTCTAATCCATTCGTACGATCCATTCTAATGCATTCGTACGATTCATTCTAATTCATTCGCATAAATATATCCATTCTAATTCATTCGTACGATCCATTCTAATTCATTCGCACGATTCATTCTTATTCATTCGCACAAATGTATCCATTCTAATTCATTCGTACGATCCATTCTAATGCATTCGTACGATTCATTCTAATTCATTCGCACGATCCATTCTATTTTATTCGTACGATCCATTCTTATTCATTCATACGATCTATTCAAATTCATTCGCACAAATGTAACCTTTCTAATTCATTTGTACGATCCATTCTAATTCATTCCTACGATCTATTCTAATTCATTCGCTCGAATGTATCCATTCTAATTCATTCGTTCGATCCATTCTAATTCATTCGTATGATCCTTTCTAATTCATTCACACGATCCATTCTAATTCTTTCATATGATCCATTCTAATTCATTCGCACGAATGTATCCATTCTAGTTCATTCGTACGATCCATTCTAATTCATTCGTACGATCCATTCTAATTCATTCACACGAATGTATCTATTCTAATTTATTCGTACGATCCATTCTAATTCATTCACACGAATGTATCTATTCTAATTCATTCGTACGATCCATTCTAATCCATTCATACGATCCATTCTAAACCATTCGTATGATCCATTCTAATTAATTCGCACGAATGTAACCATTCTTATTCATTCGCACAATCCATTCTAATTCATTCGTCCTATCCATTCTAATTCATTCATATGATCCATTCTAATTCATTCACACGAATGTATCCATTCTAATTCATTCGTACGATCCATTCTAATTCGTTCATATGATCCATTCTAATTCGTTCGTACGATCCTTTCTAATTCATTCGTTCGATCCATTCTAATTAATTCGTACGATCCGTTCTAATCCATTTGTACGATCCATTATAATTCATTCGTATGATCCATTCTAATTCATTCGCACGAATGTAACCATTCTAATTCATTCGTATGATCCATTCTAATTCATTCGTACGATCCATTCTAATTCATTCGTACGATCCATTCTAATTTATTTGCACGATCCATTCTAATCCATTCGTACGATCCATTCTAATTCATTCGTACAAATGTATCTATTCTAATTCATTTGTACAATACGTTCTAATCCATTCGTACGATCCATTCTAATCCATTCGTACGATCCATTCTAATCCATTTTAATTCATTCGTACTAATCCATACGTACGATCCATTCTAATTCATTCGTATGATCAATTCTAATTCATTCGCACGATCCATTCTAATTCATTCGTACGATCCCTTCTAATTCATTCGTACAATCCATTCGAATTTATTCGCACGATCCATTCTAATTCATTCGCACGAATGTCTTCATTCTAATTCATTTGCACGATCCATTCTAATTCATTCCTATGATCCATTCTAATTCATTCGTACGATCCATTCTAATTCATTCGTACGATCCATTCTAATTCATTCGATGGATCCATTCTAATTCATTTGTACGATCCATTCTAATTCATTCGCACGATTCATTCTAATTTATTCATACGAAACATTCTAATTCATTCATACGATCTATTCTAATTCATTCGTACGATCTATTCTAATTCATTCGTACAATGCGTTCTAATCCATTCGTACGATCCATTCTAATTCATTCGTACAATCCATTCTAATTCATTCGCAAGATCCATTCTAATTCATTCGTATGATCCATTCTAATTCATTCCTACGATCTATTCTAATTCATTCGCTCGAATGTATCCATTCTAATTCATTCGTTCGATCCATTCTAATTCATTCATATGATCCATTCTAATTCATTCGCTCGAATGTATTCATTCTAATTCATTCGTACGATCCATTCTTATTCATTCGTACGATCCATTCTAATTCATTGTCACGAATGTAACCTTTCTAATTCATTCGTACGATTCATTCTAATTCATTCGCACGATCCATTCTAATTCATTCCTACGATCTATTATAATTCATTCGTACGATCCATTGTAATTCATTCGCACGATCCATTCTAATTCATTAGCACGATCCATTCTAATTCATTCCTACGATCCATTCTAATTGATTCGCACAAATGTATCGTACGAATAAATTAGAATGGATCATACAAATGAATTAGAAAGGTTACATTCGTGAGAATGAATTAGAATGGATCGTCCGAATGAATTAGAATGGATCATGCGAATGAATTTGAATGTATCGTACGAATGAATTAGAATGGATCGAACGAATGAATTAGAATGGATACATTCGAGCGAATGAATTATAATAGATCGTAGGAATGAATTAGAATGGATCATACGAATGAATTAGAATGGATACATTCATGCGAATGAATTAGAATTGATCGTAGGAATGAATTAGAATGGATCGTACGAATGAACTAGAATGGATTCATTCGTGCGAATGAATTAGAATGGATCATATGAAAGAATTAGAATGGATCATGCGAAGGAATTAGAAAGGATCGTACGAATGAATTAGAATGGATATATTCGTACGAATGAATTAGAATGGATCGTACGAATGAATTAGACTGGATCGTACGAATAAATTAGAATGGATACATTCATGCAAATGAAATAGAATGGATCATACGAATGAATTAGAATGGATCGTATGAACGAATTTGAATGGATCGTATGAAAGAATTAGAATGGATACATTCGAGCGAATGAATTAGAATAGATCGTGCGAATAAATTAGATTGGATCATACGAATGAATTAGAATAGATATATTCATGCGAATGAATTAGAATGGATCGTACGAATGAATTAGAATGGATCGTGCGAATGAATTAGAATGGATCGTACGAATGAATTAGAATGGATACATTTGTGCGAATGAATTAGAATGGATCATACGAATGAATTAGAATGGATCGTACGAATGAATTAGAATGGATCATACGAATGAATTAGAATGGATCGTACGAATGGATTAGAACGCATTGTACGAATGACTTAGAATAGATATATTTGTGCGAATGAATTAGATTGCATCGTACGAATGAATTTGAATGGATTGTACGAATGAATTAGAATGGATCGTACGAATGAATTAGAATGGATCGTGCGAATGAATTAGAATGGATCGTACAAATGAATTAGAAGGAATCGTGCGAATGAATTAGAATGGATCGTACGAAAAAATTAGAATGGATACATTTGTGCGAATGAATTAGAATGGATCGTACGAATGAATTAGAATAGATCGTACGAATGAATTAGAATGGATACATTCGAGCGAATGAATTAGAATGGATCGTACGAATGAATTAGAATGGATCATATGAATGAATTAGAATGGGTCGTGCAAATGAATTAGAATGGATCGTACAAACGAATTAGAATGGATCGTACGAATGAATTAGAATGGATACATTTGTGCGAATGAATTAGAATGGATCGTACGAATGAATTAGAATGGATCGTACGAATGCATTAGAATGGATCGTACGAATGAATTAGAATGGATACATTCGAGCGAATGAATTAGAATGGATCGTGCGATGAATTAGAATGGATCATACAAATAAATTAGAATGGATTCTAATCCATTCGTACGATCCATTCTAATCTATTCTAATTCATTCACACAAATGTATCCATTCTAATTCATTTTCACAAATGTAACCTTTCTAATTCATTTGTATGATCCATTCTAATTCATTCGTACGATCCATTCTAATCCATTCGTACGATCCATTCTAATCTATTCGTACGATCCAATCTAATTCATTCGTACGATCCATTCTAATTCATTCACACAAATGTAAACTTTCTAATTCATTTGTACGATCCATTCTAATTCATTCGTACGATCCATTCTAATCCATTCGTACGATCCATTCTAATCCATTCGTACGATCCATTCTAATTCATTCGCACGAATGTAACCATTCTAATTCATTCGTACGATCCATTCTAATTCATTCCTATGATCCATTCTAATTCATTCGCACGAATGTATCCATTCTAATTCATTTGCACGATCCATTCTAATTCATTCCTATGATCCATTCTAATTCATTCATACGATCCATTCTAATTCATTCGTACGATCCATTCTAATTCATTCGTACGATATATTCTAATTCATTCGTACGAATGGATTAGAACGCATTGTACGAATGAATTAGAATGGATCGTACGAATGAATTAGAATGGATACATTCGTGCGAATGAATTAGAATGGATTGTATGTATGAATTAGAATGGATCGTGCGAATGAACTAGAATGGATACATACATTCATGCGAATGAATTAGAATGGATCGTATGAATGAGTTACAATGGATCGTATGAATGAATTAGAATGGATTGCATGAATGAATTAGAATGGATCATACGAATGAATTGGAATGGATCGTACGAATGAATTAGAATGGATACATTCAGGCAAATGAATTAGAATGGATCGTACGAACGAATTAGAATGGATCATATGAATGAATTAGAATGGATCGTGCGAATGAATTAGAATGGATCGTGTGAATGAATTAGAATGGATACATTCGTACAAAGGAATTAGAATGGATCGTGCGTTTGAATTAGATTGGATTGTGCGAATGAATTAGAATACATCATGTGAATGAATTAAAATGGATCGTACGTTTGAATTAGATTGGATTGTGCGAATGAATTACAATGGATACATTCGTGCGAATGAATTAGAATAGATCGTATGAATGAATTAGAATGGATCGTATGAATGAATTAGAATGGATACATTTGTACGAATGAATTAGAATGGATCGTACGAATGAATTAGAATGGATCGTACGAATGAATTAGAATAAATAATGCGAATGAATTAGAATGGATCGTACGAATAAATTGGAATGGATTATACGAATGAATTAGAATAGATCGTGCGAATGAATTAGAATGGATCGTACGAAAGAATTAGAATGGAGCGTACGAATGAACTAGAATAGAGCGTACGAATGAACTAGAATGGATACATTCGTGCGAATGAATTAGAATGAATCATATGAAATAATTAGAATGGATCGTGCGAATGAATTAGAATAGATCGTGCGAATGAATTAGAATGGATCGTACGAACGAATTAGAATGGATCGTACGAACGAATTAGAATGGATCATATGAACGAATTAGAATGGATCGTACGAATGAATTGGAATGGATAGATTCGTACGATCCATTCTAATTCATTCGTACGATCCATTCTTATTCATTCATACGATCCATTCAAATTCATTCGCATTATCCATTCTAATTCATTCGTACGATCCATTCTAATTCATTCTCACGAATGTAATCTTTCTAATTCATTCGTACGATCCATTCTAATCCATTCGTACAATCCATTCTAATCCATTCGTACGATCCATTCTAATCCATTCGTACGATCCATTCTAATTCATTCGTACGATCCATTCTAATTCATTCTCACAAATGTAACCTTTCTAATTCATTTGTACGATCCATTCTAATTCATTCGTACGATCCATTCTCATCCATTCGTACGATCCATTCTAATCCATTCGTACGATCCACTCTAATTCATTCGCACGAATGTAACCATTCTAATTCATTCGTACGATCCATTCTAATTCATTCCTACGATCCATTCTAATTCATTCGCACGAATGTATCCATTCTAATTCATTTGCACGATCCATTCTAATTCATTCCTATGATCCATTCTAATTCCTTCGTACGATCCATTCTAATTCATTCGCTCGAATGTATCCATTCTAATTCATTCGTACGATCCATTCTAATTCGTTCGTACGATCCATTCTAATTCATTCGCACGATCCATTCTAATTCATTTGTACGATCCATTTTAATTCATTCGCATGATCCATTCTAATTCATTCGTATGATACATTCGTGCAAATGAATTAGAATGGATCGTACGAATAAATTAGAATGGATCGTTCGAATGAATTAGAATAGATCGTGCGAAAAAATTAGAATGGATCATACGAATGAATTAGAATAGATATATTCATGCGAATGAATTAGAAGGGATCGTACGAATGAATTAGAATGGATCGTGCGAATGAATTAGAATGGATCGTATGAATAAATTAGAATGGATCGTACGAATGAATTAAAATGGATACATTTGTGCGAATGAATTAGAATGGATCATACGATTGAATTAGAATGGATCATGCGAATGAATTAGAATGGATCGTATGAATGTATTAGAAAGGATCCTAGGAATGAATTAGAATGGATCGTGCAAATGAATTAGAATGGATACATTCGTGCGAATGAATTAGAATGGATCGTAGGAATGAATTAAAATGGATCGTACGAATGAATTAGAATGGTTACATTCGTGCAAATGACTTACAATGGATCGTACGAATGGATTAGAATGGATCGTATGAATGGATTAGAATGGATCGTACAAATGAATTAGAAAGGTTACTTTTGTGAGAATGAATTAGAATGGATCGTACGAATGGATTAGAATGGATCGTACGAATGGATTAGAATGGATCGTACGAATGGATTAGAATGGATCGTACGAATGAATTAGAATGGATCAAAAAAATGAATTAGAAAGGTTACATTCGTGAGAATGAATTAGAATGGATCGTACGAATGAATTAGAATGGATCATGCGAATGAATTTGAATGGATCGTACGAATGAATTAGAATGGATCATACAAATGAATTAGAAAGGTTACATTTCTGAGAATAAATTAGAATTGATCGTACGAATGAATTAGAATGGATCGTACGAATGGATTAGAATGGATCGTACGAATGTATTAGAATGGATCGTACGAATGAATTAAATTGATCATACAAATGAATTAGAAAGGTTACATTCGTGAGAATGAATTAGAATGGATCAAACGAATGAATTAGAATGGATCATGCGAATGAATTTGAATGGATCATACGAATGAATTAGAATGGATCGAACAAATGGATTAGAATGGATCGTACGAATGGATTAGAACGCATTGTACGAATGAATTAAAATAGATACATTTGTGCGAATAAATTAGATTGCATCGTACGAATGAATTTGAATGGATTGTACGAATGAATTAGAATGGATCGTACGAATGAATTAGAATGGATACATTCGTGAGAATGAATTAGAATGGATCGTAGGAATGAATTAGAATGGATCATACGAATGAATTAGAATGGTTACATTCGTGCAAATGAATTAGAATGGATCGTACGAATGGATTAGAATGGATCGTACGAATGAATTTGAATGGATACATTCGAGCGAATGAATTAGAATAGATCGTTGGAATGAATTAGAATGGATCATACGAATGAATTAGAATGGATCGTGCGAATGAATTAGAATGGATTGTACGAAAGAATTAGAATGGATCGTACGAATAAATTAGAATGGATACATAGGAATGAATTAGAATGGATCATACGAATAAATTAGAATGGATCGTACGAATGGATTAGAATAGATCGTACGAATGGATTAGAATGGATCGTACGAATGTATTGGAATGGATCATGCGAATGGATTAGAATGGATCGTACGAATGAATTAGAATGGATCGTGCGAATGAATTAGAATGAATCGTACGAATGCATTAGAATGGATCGTACGAATGAATTAGAATGAATCGTAATGGATACATTTGAGCGAATGAATTAGAATGGATCGTACGAATGAATTAGAATGGATCATAGGAATGAATTAGAATGGATCGTGCAAATGAATTAGAATAGATACATTCGTGCGAATGTATTAGAATGGATCGTAGGAATGAATTAGAATGGATCGTACGAATGAATTAGAATGGTTACATTCATACGAGTGAATAAGAATGGATTGTACGAATGAATTAGAATTGATCATACGAATGAATTAGAATGGATCATACGAATGAATTAGAATACATCATGTGAGTGAATTAGAATGGATCGTACGTTTGAATTAGATTGGATTGTGCGAATGAATTAGAATGGATACATTCGTGCGAATGAATTAGAATAGATCGTATGAATGAATTAGAATGGATTGTGTGAATGAATTAGAATAGATCGTGCAAATGAACTAGAATGGATCGTACGGATGAATTAGAATGGTTACATTCCTGCAAATGAATTAGAATGGATCGTACGAATGAATTAGAATGGATCATATGAATGAATTAGAATGGATCGTACGAATGAATTAGAATGCATCGTGCGAATGAATTAGAATGGATACATTCGTGCGAATGAATTAGAATGGATTGTACGTATGAATTAGTATGGATCGTGCGAATGAACTAGAATGGATATATGCATTCATGCGAATGAATTAGAATGGATCGTATGAATGAGTTAGAATGGATCGTATGAATCAATTAGAATGGATTGCATGAATGAATTAGAATGGATCATACGAATGAATTGGAATGAATCGTACGAATGAATTAGAACGGATCGTACGAATGAGTTAGATCGTACGAATGGATTAGAATGGATCGTACGAATGAATTAGAATGGATCGTACAAATAAATTAGAAAGGTTACATTTGTGAGAATGAATTAGAATGGATCGTATGAATGAATTAGAATGGATCGTACGAATGGATTAGAATGGATCGTACGAATGGATTAGAAAGGATCTTATGAACGAATTAGAATGGATCGTACGAATAAATTAGAATGGATCGAACGAATGAATTAGAATGGATACCTTCGAGCGAATGAATTAGAATAGATCGTAGGAATGAATTAGAATGGATCATACGAATGAATTAGAATGGGTCGTGCGAATGAATTAGAATGGATCATACGAATGGATAAGAAAGGATCGTGCGAATGGATTAGAATGGATCGTACGAATGAATTAGAACGTACGAATGAATTAGAATGGATCGTATGAATAAATTAAAATGGATACATTCGAGTGAATGAATTAGAATGGATACATTTGTGCGAATGAATTAGAATGGATCATGCGAATGAATTAGAATGGATTGTACGAATGAATTAGAATGGATACATTCGTGCGAATGAATTAGAATGGATCGTACGAATGAATTAGAATGGATACATTCGTGCGAATGAATTAGAATGGATCGTACGAATGAATTAGAATGGATCGTGCGAATGAATTAGAATGAATCGTACGAATGCATTAGAATGGATACATTCGTGCGACTGAATTAGAATGGATCGTGCGAATTAATTAGAATGGATCATATGAATGAATTAGAATGGATCGTACGAATGAATTAGAATGGATCGTACGAACGAATTAGAATAGATCGTACGAACGAATTAGAATGGATCGGACGAATGGATTAGAATGGATCGTACGAATGGATCATGCGAATGAATTAGATCGTGCGAATGAATTAGAATGGATCGTACGAATGGATTAGAATGGATCATACGAATGGATTAGAATGGATCGTACGAATAAATTAGAATGGATACATACAAATGAATTAGAAAGGTTACATTCGTGAGAATGAATTAGAATGGATCGTACGAATGAATTAGAATGGATCATGCGAATGAATTTGAATGGATCATAGGAATGAATTATAATGGATCGTACGAATGAATTAGAATAGCTCATACGAATGAATTAGAATGAATCGTACGAAGGAATTAGAATACATTGTACGAATCCATTCTAATTTATTCGTACGATCCATTCAAATTCATTCGTACGATCCATTCTAATTCATTCCTACGATCCATTCAAATTCATTCGCATGATCCATTCTAATTCATTCGTACGATCCATTCTAATTCATTCTCATGAATGTAACCTTTCTAATTCATTTGTATGTATCCATTCTAATTCATTCGTACGATCCATTCTAATTCATTCGCACGATCCATTCTAATTCATTCATACGATCCATTCTAATTCATTCGCACGAATGTATCCATTCTAATGCATTCGTACGATTCATTCTAATTCATTCGCACGATCCATTCTAATTCATTCGTCCGATCTCATTCGTACGATCCATTCTAATTCATTCGTACAATCCATTCAAATTCATTCGTACGATGCAATCTAATTCATTCGCACAAATGTATCTATTCTAATTCATTCATACAATGCGTTCTAATCCATTCGTACGATCCATTCTAATTAATTCGCACGATCCATTCTAATTTAGTCGTATGAATGTGTCCATTTTAATTCATTCGTACGATCCATTCTAATTCGTACGATCCATTCTAATCCATTCGTATGATCCATTCTAATTCATTCGTACGATCCATTCTAATTCATTCCTATGATCCATTCTAATTCATTCGCACGAATGTATCCATTCTAATTCATTCGTATGATCCATTCTAATTCATTCTCATGAATTCGTATGAATCGTACGAATGAATTAGAATGGATCGTACGAATGAATTAGAATGGATACAATTGTACGAATAAATTAGAATGGATTGTACGAATGAATTAGAATGGATACATTCTTGCGAATAAATTAAAATGGATCATACGAATGAATTAGAATGGATCGTACGAATGAATTAGAATGGATCATATGAATGAATTAGAATGGTTACAATCGTGCGAATGAATTAGAATGGATCGTACGAATGGATTAGAATGGATCGTACGAATGGATTAGAACGCATTGTATGAACGAATTAGAATTGATCGTACGAACGATTTAGAATGGATCGTACGAATGGATTAGAATGGATCGTACGAATGAATTAGAATGGATCGTACAAATGAATTAGAAAGGTTACATTTGTGAGAATGAATTAGAATGGATCGTACAAATGAATTAGAATGGATCGTACGAATGGATTAGAATGGATCGTACGAATGGATTATAATGGATCGTACGAATGGATTAGAATGGATCATAGGAATGAATTTGAATGGATCATGCAAATGAATTAGAATGGATACATTCGTGCGAATGAATTAGAATGGATCATAGGAATGAATTAGAATGGATCGTACGAATGAATTAGAATGGTACATTCGTGCGAATGAATTAGAATGGATCGTACGAATGGATTAGAATAGATCGTACGAATGGATTAGAATGGATAGTACGAATGGATTAGAATGGATTGTACAAATGAATTAGAAAGGTTACATTTGTGAGAATGAATTAGAATGGATCATACGAATGGATTAGAATGGATCGTACGAATGGATTAGAATGGATCGTACGAGTGGATTAGAATGGATCATATGTATGAATTAGAATGGATCATACAAATGAATTAGAAAGGTTACATTCGTGAGAATGAATTAGAATGGATCGTGCGAATTAATTAGAATAGATCGTACGAATGAATTTGAATGGATACATTTGTGCGAATGAATCTAAATGGATTGTATGAATAAATTACAATGGATCGTACGAATGAATTAGAATGGATTGTACGAATGGATTAGAATGGATCGTACGAATGAATTAGAATGGATACATACAAATGAATTAGAAAGGATACATTCGTGAGAATGAATTAGAATGGATCGTGCGAATGAATTAGAATGGATCGTACGAATGAATTAGAATGGATACATTCGAGCGAATGAATTAGAATGGATCGTACGAATGAATTAGAATGGATCATAGGAATGAATTAGAATGGATCGTGCAAATGAATTAGAATAGTTACATTCGTGCGAATGAATTAGAATGGATCGTAGGAATGAATTAGAATGGATCGTACAAATGAATTAGAATGGATACATTCGTGCGAAAGAATTAGAATGGATCGGACGAATGAATTAGAATGGATCGTACGATTCATTCTAATTCATTCGTACGATCCATTCTAATGCATTCGTACGATTCATTCTAATTCATTCGCACGATCCATTCTAATTCATTCGTACGTTCCATTCTTATTCATTCATACGATCCATTCTAATTCATTCGCACAATCCATTCTAATTCATTCGTACGATCCATTCTAATTCATTCGTATGATCCATTCTAACTCATTTGGTGGATCCATTCTAATTCATTCGTATGATCCATTCTAATTCATTCGCACGATCCATTCTAATTCATTCGTACGATCCATTCTAATTCATTCGCACTATCCATTCTAATTCATTCGTACGATCCATTCTAATTTATTCGCACGAATGTAACCATTCTAATGCATTCGTACGATCCATTCTAATTCATTCGTACGATCCATTCTAATACATTCGTACGATCTATTCGAATTCATTTGTACGATCCATTCAAATTCATTCTGACAAATATAACCTTTATAATTCATTTATACGATCCATTCTAATTCATTCGTACGATCCATTCTAATCCATTCGTACGATCCATTCTAATTCATTCTCACAAATGTAAGCTTTCTAATTCATTTATACGATCCATTCTAATTTATTCGTACGATCCATTCTAATCCATTTGTACGATCCATTCGAATCCATTCGTACGATCCATTCTAATTCATTCGCACGAATGTAACCATTCTAATTCATTCGTACGATATATTCTAATTCATTCCTACGATCCATTCTAATTCATTCGCACGAATGTATCCATTCTAATTCATTTGCACGATCCATTCTAATTCATTCCTATGATCCATTCTAATTCATTCATACGATCCATTCTCATTCATTCGCTCGAATGTATCCATTCTAATTCATTCGTACGATCCATTCTAATTCATTCTCATGAATGTAACCTTTCTAATTCATTTGTATGTATCCATTATAATTCATTCGTACAATCCATTCTAATTCATTCGCATAATCCATTCCAATTCATTCGTATGATCCATTCTAATTCATTCCTACGATCTATTCTAATTCATTCGCTCGAATGTATCCATCCTAATTCATTCGTACAATCCATTCTAATTCATTCGCACGATCCATTCTAATTCATTCGTATGATCCATTCTAATTCATTCGTACGATCCATTCTAATTCATTCGCTCGAATGTATCCATTCTAATTCATTCGTACGATCCATTCTAATTCATTCGCACGAATGTATCCATTCTAATTCATTCGTACGATCCATTCTAATTCATTCGCACTATCCATTCTAATTCATTCGCACGATCCATTCTAATTCATTCGCACGAATGTATCCATTCTAATTCATTTGTACGATCCATTCTAATTCATTCGTACAATGCGTTCTAATCCATTCGTACGATCCATTCTAATTCATTCCTATGATCCATTCTAATTCATTCATACGATCCATTCTAATTCATTCGCTCGAATGTATCCATTCTAATTCATTCGTACGATCCATTCTAATTTGTTCATACGATCCATTCTAATTCGTTCGTCCGATCCATTCTAATTCATTCGCACGATCCATTCTAATCCATTCGTACGATCCATTCTAATTCATTCGTACAAATGAATTAGAATGGATCATAGGAATGAATTAGAATGGATCATGGAAATGAATTAGAATGGATACATTCGTGCGAATTAATTAGAATGGATCGTAGGAATGAATTAGAATGGATCGTACGAATGAATTAGAATTGTTACATTTGTGCGCATGAATTAGAATGGATCATAGGAATGAATTAGAACGGATCGTGCGAATGAATTAGAATGGATCGTATGAATGAATTAGAATGGATCGTATGAACGAATTAGAATGGATACCTTTGTGCATATGAATTAGAATGGATCGTACAAATGAATTAGAATGGATCGTACGAATGAATTAGAATGGATCGTGTGAATGAATTAGAATGGATCAAACGAACGAATTAGAATGGATCGTATGAACGAATTAGAATGGATACCTTTGTGCATATGAATTAGAATGGATCGTACAAATGAATTAGAATGGATCGTACGAATGAATTAGAATGGATCGTGTGAATGAATTAGAATGGATCAAACGAATGAATTAGAATGGATGCATTCGTGCGAATGAATTAGAATGGATCGTACGAATGAATTAGAATGGATCATGTAAATGAATTAGAATTGATCTTAAGAATGAATTAGAATGTATACATTAATGCAAATGAATTAGAATGGATCGTACGAATGAATTAGAATGGATCGCACGAATAAATTTGAATGAATCATACGAATGAATTAGAAAGGATCGTGCGAATTATTTAGAATGGATCGTAAGAATGAATTAGAATGGATACATTCGTGCGAATGAATTAGAATCGATTATACAAATCAATTAGAATGGATCGAACGAATGAATTAGAATGGATCGTGCGAATGAATTAGAATGGATCGTACGAATGAATTAGAATGGATACATTATTGCGAATAAATTAGAATGGATCGTACGAATGAATTAGAATGGATCGAACGGATGAATTAGAATGGATCGTGCGAATGAATTAGAATGGATCATGCGAAAGAATTAGAATGGATCGTACGAATGAATTAGAATGGATTCGAATGGAGCGTACGAATGAATTAGAATGGATCGTACGAATAAATTAGAATGGATCATACAAATGAATTATAAAGGTTACATTCATGAGAATGATTTAGAATGGATCGTACGAATGGATTAGAATGGATCGTACGAATGGATTAGAATAGATCGAATGAATGGATTTGAATGGATCGTACGAATGAATTAGAATGGATCGTACGAATGAATAAGAATGGATCGTACGAATGAATTAGAATGGATCGTGCGAATGAATTTAAATGGATCGTACGAATGAATAAGAATGGATCGTACGAATGAATTGGAACGGATCCATTCTAATTCATTCTCATAAATGCAACCTTTCTAATTCATTTGTATGATCCATTCTAATTCATTCGCACGATCCATTCTAATTCATTCATACGATCCATTCTAATTCCTTCGCACGATCCATTCTAATTCATTCGTACGATCCATTCTAATTCATTCGCGTGATCTATTCTAATTCATTCATATGATCCATTCTAATTCATTCGTACGATCCAATCTAATTCATGCGTTCGATCCATTTTTATTCATTCATACGATCCATTCTAATCCATTCGCACAATCCATTCTAATCCATTCGTACGATCCATACTAATTCATTCGCACGATTAGAATGGATTGTACGAATGAATTAGAATGGATCATATGAATGAATTAGAATGGTTACATTTGTGCGAATGATTTAGAATAGATCATATGAATGAATTAGAATGGATCGTACGAATGAATTAGAATAGCTCATACGATTGAATTAGAATGAATCGTACGAATGAATTAGAATGGTTAAATTCGTGCGAATGAATTAGAATAGATCATACGAATGAATTAGAATGGATCGTACGAATGAATTAGAATGGATACATTTGTGCGAATGAATTAGAATGGAACGTATATTCGTGCAAATAAATTAGAATGGATCGCACAAATAAATTAGAATGGATCGTACGAATGAGTTAGAATGGATCGTGCGAATGAATTAGAATGGATCGTACGAATGAATTAGAATGGATCCACCGAATGAGTTAGAATGGATCGTAGGAATGAATTAGAATAGATCGTATGAATGAATTAGAATGGTTATATTCGTGCGAATGAATTAGAATGGATCGTATGAACAAATTAGAATGGATCGTACGAATGAATTAGAATGCATACATTTGAGCGAATGAATTAGAATGGATCGTACGAATGAATTAGAATGGATCGTACGAATGAATTAGAATGGATACATTCGTGCGAATGAATTTGAATGGATCGTGCGAATGAATTAGAATGGATCGTATGAATGAATTAGAATGGATCGTATGAATGAATTAGAATGGATCGTACGAACGAATTAGAATGGATCGTACGAACGAATTAGAATGGATCGTACGAACGAATTAGAATGGATCGTACAAACGAATTAGAATGGATCGTAAAAATGAATTAGAATGGAAACATTCGTGCGAATGAATTAGAATGGATCGTAGGAATGGATTAGAATGGATCGTGCAAATGAATTAGAATGGATACATTCGTGCGAATGAATTAGAATGGATCGTAGGAATGAATTAGAATGGATCGTACAAATGAATTAGAAAGGTTACATTTGTGAGAATGAATTAGAATGGATCGTACGAATGGATTAGAATGGATCGTACGAATGGATTAGAATGAATCGTACGAATGGATTAGAATGGATCGTACGAATGGATTAGAATGGATCGTAGAAATGAATTAGAAAGGTTATATTCGTGAAATAAATTAGAATGGATCGTACGAATGAATTAGAATATATACATTTGTGCTAATGAATTAGAATGGATCGTAGGAATGAATTAGAATGGATCATATGAATGAATTAGAATGGATCGTGCTAATGAATTAGAATGAATAGTATGACCCATTCTAATTCATTCGTACGATCCATTCAAATTCGTTCGCACGAATGTAACCATTCTAATTCATTTGCACGATCCATTCTTATTCATTTGTACGATCCATTCTAATTCATTCCTACGATCCATTCAAATTCCTTCGCATGATCCATTCTAATTCATTCGTACGATCCATTCTAATTCATTCTCACGAATGTAACCTTTCTAATTCATTTGTATGATCCATTCTAATTCATTCCTACGATCTAATTCTAATTCATTCGCACGAATGTATTCATTCTAATTCATTTGCACGATCCATTCTAATTCATTCCTATGATCCAGTCTAATTCATTCGTACGTTTGAATGGATCGTACGAATGAATAAGAATGGATCGTACGAATGAATTAGAATGGATCTACGAATGTATCCATTCTAATTCGTTCATACGATCGATTCTAATTCGTTTGTACGATCCATTCTAATTCGTTCGTACGATCCATTCTAATTCATTTGCACAATTCATTCTAATTCATTCGTACGATCCATTCTAATTCATTCATACGATTTAATTCTAATCCATTTGTACGATCCATTCTAATTCGCACAAATGTATCCATTTTAATTCAGTCGTACGATCCATTCTAATTTATTCATACGATCCATTCTAATTCATTCGCACGATCCATTCTAATTCATTCGTACAATCCATTCTAATTCCATTCTAATTCATTCGTACAATCCATTCTAATTCATTCGCACGATCCATTCTAATTCATTCGTATGATCCATTCTAATTCATTCCTACGATCTATTCTAATTCATTCGCACGAATGTATCCATTCTAATTCATTCGTACAATCCATTCTAATTCATTCGCACGATCCATTCTAATCTAATTCATTCATACGATCCATTCTAACTCATTCATACGATCCATTCTAATTCATTCGCATGAATGTATGTATCCATTCTAGTTCATTCGCACGAATGTATCCATTCTAATTCATTCGTACGATCTATTCTAATTCAATTCCAAGATCTATTCTAATTCATTCGTACGATCCATTATAATTCATTCGTACGATCCATTCTAATTCATTCGCACGATCCATTCTAATTCATTCTCACAAATTTAACGTTTCTAATTCATTTGCACGATCTATTCAAATTCATTCGCTCTATCCATTCTAATTCATTTGTATGATCCATTCTAATTCATTCATACGGATCCATTCTAATCCATTCGTACGATCCATGGTAATCCATTAGTACGATCCATTCTAATTCATTCGTACGATCCATTCTAATTCATTCGCACGAATGTATCCATTCTAATTCATTCGTTCGATCCATTCTAATTCATTCCCACGAATGTATCCATTCTAATTCATTTGTACGATCCATTCTAATTCATTCGTATGATCAATTCTAATTCATTCGCACGATCCATTCTAATTCATTCATATGATCCATTCTAATTCAATTCGTGCAATCCATTCAAATTCATTCGCACAAATGTATCCATTCTAATTCATTCGTATGATCCATTCTAATTCATTCGCTCGAATGTATCCATTCTAATTCATTCGTACGATCCATTCTAATTCATTCGCATGATCCATTCTAATTCATTCGTACGATCCATTCTAATTCATTCGTACGATCCATTCTAATCCATTCGTACGATCCATTCTAATTCATTCATATGATCCATTCTAATCCATTCGTACGATCCATTCTAATTCATTCTCACGAATGTAACCTTTCTAATTCATTTGTATGATCCATTCTAATTCATTCGTACGATCCATTCTAATCCATTCGTACGATCCATTCTAATCCATTCATACGATCCATTCTATTTCATTCGTACGCTCCATTCTTATACATTCGTACGATCCATTCTAATTCATTCGTACGATCCATTCTAATTCATTCTCACAAATGTAACCATTCTAATCCGTTCGTACGATCCATTTTAATCCATTCGTATGATCCATTCTAATCTATTCGTACGATCCATTCTAATTCATTCGTATGATCCATTCTAATTCATTCTCACAAATGTAACCTTTCTAATTCATTTGTACGATCCATTCTAATTCATTCGTACGATCCATTCTAATCCATTCGTATGATCCATTCTAAAGCATTCGTACGATCCATTCTAATTCATTCGCACGAATGAAACCATTCTAATTCATTCGTACGATCCATTCTAATTCATTCCTACGATCCATTCTAATTCATTCGCACGAATGTATCCATTCTAATTCATTTGCACGATCCATTCTAATTCTTTCATATGATCCATTCTAATTCATTCGCACGAATGTATCCATTCTAATTCATTCGTATAATCCATTCTAATTCATTCGCACGATCCATTCTAATCCATTCATCGCACAAATGTATCCATTCTAATTCATTCGTATGATCCATTCTAATTCATTCGCACGATCCATTCTAATTCATTCGTACGATCCATTCTAATTCATTCGCACGAATGTATCCATTCTAATGCATTCGTACGATTCATTCTACATTCGTACGATCCATTCTAATTCATTCCTACAATCCATTCTAATTCATTCGTACGATCCATTCTAATTCATTCGTACGATCCATTCTAATTCATTCACACGATCCATTCTAATTCATTCGTATGATCCATTTTAATTTATTTGCACGAATATACGATCCATTCTAATTTATTCGCAAGAATGTATCGTACGAATGAATTAGAATGGATCATAGGAATGAATTAGAAAGGTTACATTCGTAAGAATGAATTAGAATGGATCGTACGAATGAATTAGAATGGATCGTACGAATGAATTAGAATGGATACATTCGAGCGAATGAGTTAGAATGGATCGTATGAATGAATTAGAATGGATCATAGGAATGAATTAGAATGGATCGTGCAAATGAATTAGAATGGATCGTATGAATGAATAGGAATGAATTAGAATGGATCGTGCGAATGAATTAGAATGGATCCACCGAATGAGTTAGAATGGATCATACGAATGAATTAGAATGGATCGTACGAACGAATTAGAATGGATCGTATGAATGAATTAGAATGGATCGTACGAATGAATTAGAATGGATCGTACGAATGGATCATGCGAATGAATTAGAATAGATCGTACGAATAAATTAGAATGGATCGTACGAATGAATTAGAATGGATACATTCGTGTGAATGAATTAGAATGGATTGTGCGAATAAATTAGAACGGATCGTGCGAATGAATTAGAATGGATCGTGCGAATGAATTAGAATGGATCGTACGAATGAATTAGAATGGATCAAACGAATGAATTAGAATAGATACATTTGTGCGAATGAATTAGATTGCATCGTACGAATGAATTAGAATGAATCATGCGAATGAATTAGAATGGATCATGCGAATGAATTAGAATGGATCGTACGAATGAATTAGAATGGATACATTCGAGCGAATGAATTAGAATAGATCGTAGGAATGAATTAGAATTGATCATACGAATGAATTAGAATGGATCGTGCGAATGAATTAGAATGGATCGTGCAAATGAATTAGAATGGATCGTACGAATGAATTAGAATGGATGCACCGAATGAGTTAGAATGGATCATACGAATGAATTAGAATGGATCGTACGAACGAATTAGAATGGATCGTATGAATGAATTAGAATGGATCGTACGAATGGATTAGAATGGATTATACAAATGGATTAGAATGGATCGTACGAATGGATTAGAATGGATCGTACGAATGAATTAGAATGGATCGTACAAATGAATTAGAAAGGTTACATTTGTGAGAATGAATTAGAATGGATCGTACGAATGAATTAAAATGGATCGTATGAATGGATTAGAATGGATCGTACGAATGAATTAGAATGGATCGTACGAATGAATTATAATAGCTCATACGAATGAATTAGAATGAATCGTACGAATGAATTAGAATGGTTACATTCGTGCGAATGAATTAGAATAGATCATACGAATGAATTAGAATGGATCGTACGAATGAATTAGAATGGATATATTTGTGCGAATGAATTAGAATGGATCGTGCAAATGAATTAGAATGGATACATTCGGGCGAATGAATTGAATGTTTCATACGAATGAATTAGAATAGATCATACGAATGAATTAGAATGGATACATTCATGCAAATGAATTAGAATGGATCGTACAAATGAATTAGAATGGATCATATGAATGAATTAGAATGGATCGTACGAATGAATTAGAATGGGTCATATGAATGAATTAGAATGGTTACATTCGTGCGAATGAATTAGAATGGATCGTACGAATGGATTAGAATGGATCGTACGAATGGATTAGAACGCATTGTATGAATGAATTAGAATAGATACAATTGTGCCAATGAATTAGATTGCATCGTATGAATGAATTTGAATGGATTGTACGAATGAATTAGAATGGATCGTACGAATAAATTAGAATGGATCATGCGAATGAATTAGAATAGATCGTACGAATGAATTAGAATGGATCGTACGAATAAATTAGAATGGATCGTGCAAATGAATTAGAATAGATCGTACGAATGAATTAGAATGGATCCACCGAATGAATTAGAATGGATCATGCGAATGAATTAGAATGGATCGTACGAATGAATAAGAATGGATTGTACGAATGGATTAGAATGGATCGTACGAATGAATTAGAATGGATCGAACGAATGAATTAGAATGGATACATTCGAGCGAATTAATTAGAATAGATCGAAGGAATGAATTAGAATGGATCGTGCGAATGAATTAGAAATGATCGTACGAATGAATTAGAATGGATATATTCGTGCGAATGAATTAGAATGGATCGTACGAATGGATTAGAAGGGATCGTACGAATGGATTAGAATGGATCGTACGAATGAATTAGAATGGATCGTATGAATGAATTAGAAAGGATCATACAAATGAATTAGAAAGGTTACATTAGTGAGAAAGAATTAGAATGGATCGTACGAATGACTTAGAATGGATCAGGCGAATGAATTTGAATGGATCATTCAAATGAATTAGAATGGATCGAACGAATGAATTAGAATGGATACATTCGAGCGAAAGAATTAGAATATATCATAGGAATGAATTAGAATGGATCATACGAATGAATTAGAATGGATCGTGCGAATGAATTAGAATGGATTGTACGAATGAATTAGAATGGATACGCACGTACGAATGAATTAGAATGGATCGTACGAATGAATTAGAATGGATCGTACGAATGGATTAGAATGGATCGTACGAATGAATTAGAATGGATCATACGAATGAATTAGAATGGATCGCACGAACGAATTAGAATGAATCGTACGAATGAATTAGAATGGTTACATTCGTGCGAATGAATTAGAATGGATCGTACGAATGAATTAGAATGGATCATAGGAATGAATTAGAATGGATCGTGCAAATGAATTAGAATGGATCGTACGAATGAATTAGAATACATCATGTGAATGAATTAGAATGGATCGTATGAACGAATTGGAATGGATCGTACGAATGAATTAGAATGGATACATTCGAGCGAATGAATTAGAATGGATCGTATGAATGAATTAGAATGGATCATAGGAATGAATTAGAATGGATCACGCAAATGAATTAGAATGGATACATTCGTGCGAATGAATTAGAATGGATCGTACGAATGAATTAGAATGGATACATTCGAGCGAATGAATTAGAATGGATCGTACGAATGAATTAGAATGGATCGTACAAATGAATTAGAAAGGTTACATTTGTGCGAATGAATTAGAATGGATCGTACGAATGAATTAGAATGGATCGTACGAATGAATAAGAATGGATCGTACGAATTAATTAGAATGGATCGTGCGAATGAATTAGAATGGATCGTATGAATGAATAAGAATGGATCGTGCGAATGAATTAGAATGGATCGTTCGAATAAATTAGAATGGATCGTGCGAACGAATTAGAATGGATCGTACGAATGAATTAGAATGGATAAATTCGTGCGAATGAATTAGAATGGATCGTACGAATGAATTAGAATGGATCATACAAATGAATTAGAATGGATACATTCGCTCGAATGTATCCATTCTAATTCATTCATACGATCCATTCTAATTCATTCGTATGATCCATTCTAACTAATCCATTCATATGATCCATTCTAATCCATTCGTACGATCCATTCTAATCCAATCGTACGATCCATTCTAATTCATTCTCACAAATATAACCTTTCTAATTCATTTGTACGATCCATTCTAATTCATTCGTACGATCCATTCTAATTCAATCGTACGATCCATTCTAATCCTTTCTAATTCATTTGCTCGAATGTATACATTCTAATTCATTCGTATGATCCATTCTTATTCATTCATACGATCAATTCTCATTCATTCGCACGATCCATTCTAATTCATTCGCACAATCCGTTCTAATTCATTCGCACAATCCATTCTAATTCATTCGCACGAATGTATCCATTCTAATTCTTTCGTACAATCCATTCTAAATCATTCGTACGATCCATTCTAATTCATTCGCATGATCCATTCATACGATCCATTCTAATCCATTCGTACGATCCATTCTAATCCATTCGTATGATCAATTCTAATTCATTCGCACGATCCTTTCTAATTCATTCGTACGATCCATTCTAATTCGTTCATATGATCCATTCTAATTCATTCGTATGATCCATTCTAATTCATTCGTATGATCCATTCTAATTCATTCGTATATCAATTCTAATTCATTCGCACGATCCATTCTAATTCATTCATATGATCCATTCTAATTCATTCGTACGATCCATTCTAATTCATTCGTACGATCAATTCTAATTCATTCTCACAAATGTAACCTTTCTAATTCATTTGTACGATCCATTCTAATTCATTCGTACGATCCATTCTAATCCATTCGTACGATCCATTCTAATTCATTCGCACGAATGTAACCATTCTAATTCATTCGTACGATCAATTCTAATTCATTCCTACGATCCATTCTAATTCATTCCCACGAATGTATCCATTATAATTCATTTGCACTATCCATTCTAATTCATTCCCACAAATGTATCCATTCTAATTCATTCGTACGATCCATTCTAATTCATTCGTATGATCTATTCTGATTCATTCGCACGAATTTAACCATTCTAATCCATTCGTACGATCCATTCTAATTCATTCGCACGAATGTATCCATTCTAATTCATTCGTACGATCCATTCTAATTCATTCGCACTATCCATTCTAATTCATTCGTATGATCCATTCTAATTCATTCCTACGATCTATTCTAGTTCATTCGCTCGAATGTATCCATTCTAATTCATTCGTTCGATCCATTCTAATTCATTCGTACGATCCATTCAAATTCATTCGCATGATCCATTCTAATTCATTCGTACGATCCATTCTAATTCATTCTCACGAATTTAACCTTTCTAATTCATTTGTATGATCCATTCTAGTTCATTCGTACTCATTTGGTGGATCCATTCTAATTCATTCCTATGATCCATTCTAATTCATTCACACGATCCATTCTAGTTCATACAAATGAATTAGAAAGGTTACATTCGTGCGAATGAATTAGAATAGATCATACGAATGAATTAGAATGGATCGTACAAATGAATTAGAATGGATCATTCGAATGAATTAGAATGGATCGTATGAATGGATTAGAATGGATCGTACGAATGAATTAGAATGGATCGTACAAATGAATTAGAATGGTTACATTCGTGCGAATGAATTAGAATGGATCGTACGAATGAATTAGAATGGATCGTGCGAATGAATTAGAATGGATAGTGCGAATGAATTAGAATGGATCGTGCGAATGAATTAGAATGGATCGTACGAATGAATTAGAATGGATCGGACGAATGAATTAGAATGGATTCATTCACACGAATGAATTAGAATGGATCGTACGAATGAACTAGAATGGATCATAGGAATGAATTAGAATGGATCGTGCAAATGAATTAGAATGGATACATTCGTGCGAATGAATTAGAATGGATCATACGAATGAATTAGAATGGATCGTACGAATGAATTAGAATGGATACATTCGTGCGAATGAATTAGAATGGATCGTACGAATGAATTAGACTGGATCGTACGAATAAATTAGAATGGATACATTCATACGAATGAATTAGAATGGATCGTACGAATCAATTAGAATGGATTGTACGAATGGATTAGAATGGATCGTACGAATGAATTAGAATGGATAAATTTGTGTGAATGGATTAGAACGCATTATACGAATGAATTAGAATAGATACATTTGTGCGAATGAATTAGATTGCATCGTACGAATGAATTTGAATGGATTGTACGAATGAATTAGAATGGATCGTACGAATGAATTAGAATGGATCATGCGAATGAATTAGAATAGATCGTACGAATGAATTAGAATGGATCGTACGAATAAATTAGAATGGATAGTGCGAATGAATTAGAATGGATCGTACGAATGAATTAGAATGGATACATTCGTGCGAATGAATTAGAATGGATCGTACGAATGGATTAGAATGGATCGTACGAATGAATTAGAATGGATTGTACAAATGAATTAGAAAGGTTACATTTGTGAGAATGAATTAGAATGGATCGTACGAATGAATTAGAATGGATCGTACGAATAGATTAGAATGGATCGTACGAATGGATTAGACCCATTCGAACAAATGAATTAGAATGGATCGTGAGAATGAATTAGAATGGATCATACGAATGAATTAGAATGGATCGTACGAATGAATTAGACTGGATCGTACGAATAAATTAGAATGGATACATTCATGCAAATGAATTAGAATTGATCGTACGCATGAATTAGAATGGATCATACGAATGAATTAGAATGGATCGTACGAATGGATAATAATGGATCGTACGAATGGATTAGAACGCATTGTACAAATGAATTAGAATAGATACATTTGTGAGAATGAATTAGATTGCATCGTACGAATGAATTTGAATGCATCGGACGAATGTATCCATTCTATTTCATTCGTACGAATGGATTAGAATGGATCGTGCGAATGAATTAGAATTGATCATACGAATGAATTAGAATGGATCGTACGAATAAATTAGAATGGATCGTATGAACGAATTAGAATGGATCGTACGATCATTCATACGATTTATTCTAATTCATTCGCACGAATGTATCCATTCTAATGCATTCGTACGATCCATTATAATTCATTCGTACGATCTATTCTAATTCATTCACACGAATGTATCCATTCTAATTCATTCGTATGATCCATTCTAATTCATTCCTACGATCTATTCTAATTCATTCGCACAAATGTATCCATTCTAATTCATTCGTTCGATCCATTCTAATTCATTCGTACGATCCATTCTAATTCATTCATACGATCCATTCTAATTCATTCGCACGATCCATTCTAATTTATTCATACGATCCATTCTAATTCATTCGTACGATCTATTCTAATTCATTCGCATGATCCATTCTAATTCATTCGTACGATCCATTCTAATTCATTCGTACAATCCATTCAAATTCATTCGTACGATGCAATCTAATTCATTTGCATGATCCATTCTAATTCTTTCATATGATCCATTCTAATTCATTCGCACGAATGTATCCATTCTAGTTCATTCGTACGCTCCATTCTAATTCATTCGTACGCTCCATTCAAATTCATTCGCATGATCCATTCTAATTCATTCGCACGATCCATTCTAATTCATTCGTCCGATCGATTCTAATTCATTCGCAGGAATGTATCCATTCTAATTCATTCACACGATCCATTCAAATTCATTCGTACAAATGTATCCATTCTAATTCATTCGTACAATGCGTTCGTACGATCCATTCTAATGCATTCATTCGTACGAATGAATTAGAATGGTTACATTCGTGCGAATGAATTAGAATAGATCGTACGAATGAATTAGAATGGATTGTACGAATGGATTAGAAAGGATCGTGCGAATGAATTTGAATGGAGCGTACGAATGAATTAGAATGGAGCGTACGAATGAACTAGAATGGACACATTCGTGCGAATGAATTAGAATGGATCATATTTAAGAATTAGAATGGATCGTTCGAATGGATTAGAATGGATCGTATGAATGAATTAGAACGGATTGGACGAATTAGAATGGATCATGCGAATGAATTAGAATGGATCGTACGAATGAATTAGAATGGATCGTGCGAATGAATTAGAATGGATCGTACGAATGAATTAGAATGGATTCGTACGAATGAATTAGAATGGGTCGTACGAATGGATTAGAACGGATCGTACGAATTAGAATGGATCGTGCGAATGAATTAGTATGGATCGTATGAATAAATTAGAAAAGATCGTACGAATGAATTAGAATGGATCGTAGGAATGAATTAGAATGGATCGTACGAATGAATTAGAATGAATCGTACGAATGAATTAGAATGGATAATTCGAGCGAATGAATTTCGAATGCATTAGAATGGATACATTCGTGCGAATAAATTAGAATGGATCTTACGAATGAATTAGAATGGATCGTGCGAATGAATTAGAATGGATCGTACGAATGAATTAGAATGGATCATGCGAATGAATTAGAATAGATTGTACGAATGAATTAGAATAGATATATTCGTGCGAATGAATTAGAATGGATCGTACGAATGAATTGGAATGGATCATAGGAATGAATTAGAATGGATCGTGCAAATGAATTAGAATGGATACATTCGTGCGAATGAATTAGAATGATCCATTCTAATTCATTCGCATGAATGTATCCATTCTAATTCATTCGTACGATCCATTCTAATTCATTTGTACGATCCATTCTAATTCATTCGTACGATCCATTCTAATTCATTCTCACAAATGTAACCTTTCTAATTCATTTGTACGATCCTTTCTAATTCATTCGTACGATCCATTCTAATGCATTCGTACGATCCATTCTAATTCATTCGCACGAATGTAAACATTCTAATTCATTCGTACGAACCATTCTAATTCATTCCTACGATCCATTCTAATTCATTCACACGAATGTATCCATTCTAATTTATTTGCACGAGCCATTCTAATTCATTCCTATGATCCATTGTAATTCATTCGTACGATCCATTCTAATTCATTCCCTCGAATGTATCTATTCTAATTCATTCGTACGATCCATTCTAATCCATTCGTACGATCCATTCTAATTCATTCGCACGATCCATTCTAATTCATTCGTTCGATCCATTCTACGATCCATTCTAATTCATTCGTACGAATGTATCCATTCTAATTCATTCGCACGATCCATTCTAATCCATTTGCACGATCCATTCTAATTCATTTGTACGATCCATTCTAATTCATTCGTACGATCCATTCTAATCCATTCGTACGATCCATTCTAATCCATTCGTACGATCCATTCTAATTCATTCGCACGAATATACCCATTCTAATTCATTCATACGATCCATTCTAATTCATTCCTACGATCCATTCTAATTCATTCACACGAATGTATCCATTCTAATTCATTTGCACGATCCATTCTAATTCATTCCTATGATCCATTCAAATTCATTCGTACGATCCATTCTAATTCATTCTCTCGAATGTATCCATTCTAATTCATTCATACGATCCATTCTAATTCGTTCGTGTGATCCATTCTAATTCGTTCGTACGATCCATTCTAATTCGTTCGTACGATCCATTCTAATTCGTTCGTACGATCCATTCTAATTCATTCGCATGATCCATACTAATTCTTCCACATGATCCTTTCTAATTCATTCGTATGATCCATTCTAATTCATTCGTACGATCCATTCTAATTCTTTCGTACGATCCTTTCTAATTCATTTGCACGATCTATTCTAATTCATTCGTACGATCCATTCTAATTCATTCATACGATCCATTCTAATTCATTCGCACTATCCATTCTAATTCATTCGTACGATCCATTCTAATTCATTCGTACGATCCAATCTAATTCATTCGTACAAATGTATCCATTCTAATTCATTCGTACGATCCATTCTAATTCATTCATACGATCTATTCTAATTCATTCGCACGAATGTATCCATTCTAATTCATTCGCACAATCCAATCTAATTCAAACGTACGATCCATTCTAATCATTCACATGATGTATGCTAATTCATTCGAGCGAATGAATTAGAATGGATTTTACGAATGAATTAGAATGGATCGTGCGAATGAATTAGAATGGATCGTACGAATGAATTAGAATGGATACATTTGTGCGAATGAATTAGAATGGATCGTACGAATGAATTAGAATGGATCATACGAATGAATTAGAATGGATCGTACAAATGAATTAGAATGGTTACATTCGTGCGAATGAATTAGAATGCATCGTACGAATGGATTAGAATGGATCATACGAATGTATTAGAATGGATCGTACGAACGAATTAGAATGGATCGTACGAACGAATTACAATGGATCGTATGAACAAATTAGAATGGATCGTACGAATGAATTAGAATGGATACATTCGAGCATATGAATTAGAATGGATCGTAAGAATGAATTAGAATGGATCAAAGGAATGAATTAGAATGGATCGTGCAAATGAATTAGAATGGATACATTCGTGCAAATGAATTAGAATGGATCGTAGGAATGAATTAGAATGGATCGTACGAATGAATTAGAATGGTTACATTCGTGCGAATGAATTAGAATGGATCGTACGAATGGATTAGAATGGATCGTACGAATGGATTAAAACGCATTGTATGAATGAATTAGAATAGATACATTTGTGCGAATGAATTAGATTGCATCGTACGAATGAATTTGAATGGATTGTACGAATGAATTTGAATGGATCGTACGAATGAATTAGAATGGATCATGCGAATGAATTAGAATAGATCGTACGAATGAATTAGAATGGATCGTACGAATAAATTAGAATGGATCGTGCGAATGAATTAAAATGGATCGTACGAATGAATTAGAATGGATCCACCGAATGAGTTAGAATGGATCATACGAATGAATTAGAATGGATCGTATGAATGAATTAGAATGGATACATTCGAGCGAATGAATTAGAATGGATCGTACAAATGAATTAGAATGGATCATACGAATGAATTAGAATGGATCGTACGAATGGATTAGAACGCATTATACGAATGAATTAGAATGGATCGTACGAATGGATTAGAATGGATCATACGAATGAATTACAATGGATCGTACGAATGAATTAGAATGGATACATTCGAGTGAATGAATTAGAATGAATCATACGAATGAATTAGAATGGATCATAGGAATGAATTAGAATGGATCATGCAAATGAATTAGAATGGATACATTCGTGCGAATGAATTAGAATGGATCGTAGGAATGAATTAGAATGGATCGTATGAATGAATTAGAATGGTTATATTCATGCGAATGAATTAGAATGGATCGTACGAATGGATTAGGATGGATCGTACGAATAGATTAGAATGGATCGTACGAATTAGAATGGATCGTACGAATGAATTAAAATGGATACATTCATACGACTGAATTAGAATGGATCATCCAAATTAATTAGAATGGATCGTCCAAATTAATTAGAATGGATCGTAAGAATGAATTTGAATGGATACATTTGTGCGAATGAATCTGAATAGATTGTATGAATGAATTACAATGGATCGTACGAATGGATTAGAATGGATCGTACTAATGAATTAGAATAGATCATACAAATGAATTAGAAAGGTTACATTCGTGAGAATGAATTAGAATGGATCGTACGATACATTTGTGCGAATGAATCTGAATGGATTGTATGAATGAATAATAATGTATCGTACGAATGGATTAGAATGGATCGTACGAATGAATTAGAATGGATCATACAAATGAATTAGAAAGGTTACATTCGTGAGAATGAATTAGAATGGATCGTACGAATGAATTAGAATGGATCATTCGAATGAATTTGAACGGATCATACGAATGAATTAGAATGGATCGAACAAATGAATTAGAATGGATACATTCGTGCGAATGAATTAGAATGGATCATAGGAATGAATTAGAATGGATCGTACGAATGAATTAGAATGGTTACATTCGTGCGAATGAATTTGAATGCATCGTAGGAATAAATTAGAAAGGATCATACAAATGAATTAGAATGGATCGTGCAAATGAATTAGAATGGTAACATTCGTGCGAACGAATTAGAATGGATCGTACGAATGAATTAGAATAGGTCGTACGATTCATTCTAATTCATTAGCACGATCCATTCTAATTCATGCATATGATCCATTCTAATTCATTCCTACGATCCATTCTAATTCATTAGCACAAACGTATCCATTCTAATTCATTCGTACGATCCATTCTAATTCATTTCAATAATATAACCTTTCTAATTCATTTGTACGATCCATTCTAATCCATTCTTATGATCCATTCTAATCCATTCATACGATCCATTCCAATCCATTCGTACGATCCATTCTAATCCATTCGTACGATCCATTCTAATTCATTCTCACAAATATAACATTTCTAATTCATTTGTACGATCCATTCTAATTCATTCCTACGATCCATTCTAATTCATTCGCACGATCCATTCTAATACATTCGGACGATCCATTCTAATTCATTCGTACGATCAATTCTAATTCATTCGTACGATCCAATCTAATTCTTTCGCACAAATATATCCATCCTAATTCATTCGTATGATCCATTCAAATTAATTCACATGATCCATTCTAATTCATTCGTACGATCCATTCTAATTCATTCACACGATTGTATCCATTCTAATTCATTCGTACGATCCATTCTAATTTATTCATACGATCCATTCTAATTCATTCGTACGATCCATTCTAATTCATTCGTACGATCTATTCTAATTCATTCGCACGATCCATTCTAATTCATTCGTACGATCCATTCTAATTCATTCGTACCATCCACTCTAATTCATACGTATGATCCATTCTAATTAATTCGTACTATCCATTCTAATTTATTCGGACGAATATATCCATTCTAATTCATTCGTACGTTCCATTCTAATTCATTCGCATGATCCATTCTAATTCATTCGTACGATCTATTCTAATTCATTCGTACGATCCATTCTAATTCATTCGTACGATCCATTCTAATGCATTCGCATGAATGTATCCATTCTAATTCATTCGTATGATTCATTCTAATTCATTCGCACGATCCATTCTAATTCATTCGTACGATCCATTCTAATTCATTCATACGATATATTCTAATTCATTCGCACAAAAGTATCAATTCGAATTTATTCCTACGATCGATTATAATTCATTCGCACGATCCATTCTAATTCATTCTTACGATCCATTCTAATTTATTCTTACGATCCATTCCAATTCATTCATACGATCTATTCTAATTCTTTCGCACGAATGTATCGATTCTATTTCATTCGTACGATCCATTCAAATTCATTCATACGATCCATTCTAATTCTTTTGCACGAATGTATCCATTCTATTTTATTCGTACGATCCATTCAAATTCATTCGCATGATTTATTCTAATTAATTCGTACGATCCATTCTAATTCATTCGTACGATCCTTTCTAATTCATTCGCAAGAAATTATCCGTTCTAATTCATTCGTACGATCCATTTAATTCATTCACACGATCCATTCTAATTCATTCGTACGATCCATTCTAATTCATACGCATGAATGTATCCATTCTAATTCATTCGTACGATCCATTCTAATTATTCGCACGATCCATTCTAATTTATTCGTACGATCCATTCTAATTCATTCGTACGATGTATTATAATTCGTTAGCACGAATATATTCATTCTAACTCATTCGTACGATCCATTCTAATTCATTTACACGATCCTTTCTAATTCATTTGTACGATCCATTCTAATTCATTCGTACGATCCATTCTAATTTATTAATATTCTTCTTTCTAATTCATTCGTATGATCCATTCTAATTCATTCGTACAATCCATACTAATTCATTCGCACGAATGTATGCATTCTAGTTCATTCGTATGATCCATTCTAATTCATTCGTACGATCCATTCAAATTCATTCATATGATCCATTGTAATTCATTCGTACTATTTATTGTAATTCATTTGCATGAATGTATCCATTCTAATTCATTCGTACGATCCAATCTAATTCATTCGTACGATCCATTCTAATTCATTCGCAAGATCCATTCTAATTCATTCGTACGATCCATTCTAATTCATTCGTACGATCCAATCTAATTCTTTCGCCCGAATATATCCATCCTAATTCATTCGTACGATCCATTCAAATTCATTCGCACGATCCATTCTAATTTATTCGTACTATCCATTCTAATTCATTCGCATGAATGTATCTATTCTAATTCATTCGTACGATTTATTCTAATTCATTCATACGATCTATTCTAATTCATTCGTACGATCCATTCTAATTCATTCATCCGATCCATTCTAATTCATTCGCACGAATGGATCCATTCTAATTCATTTGTACGATCCATTCTAACACATTTGACCGATCCTCTCTAATTCATTCGTACGATCCATTCAAATTCATTCGTACAATCCATTCTAATTCATTCGTACAAATGTATCCATTCTAATTCATTCGCACGATCCATTCTAATTCATTCGTACCATCCACACTAATTCATTAAAATGGTCCATTCTAATTCACTCGTACCATCCATTCTATTTCATTCGCACGAATGTATCCATTCAAATTACTCCATACATTCCATTCTAAGTCATTCGCACGATCCATTCTAATTCATTCATACGATTTATTCTATTTTATTTGCACGATCCATTCTAATTCATTCATATGATCCATTCTAATTCATTCGTACGATCCATTCTAATTCATTCGCACCAAAGTACCCATTCTAATTCATTCCTACAATCCATTATAATTCATTTGGATTATCCATTCTAATTCATTCGTACGATCAATTCTAATTCATTCGCACGAATGTGTCCATTCTAATTCATTCGTAAGATCCATTCTAATTCATTCGTACGATCTATTCTAAATCAATCGTATGATCCATTCTAATTCATTCATACGATCTATTCTAATTCTTTCGCACGAATGTATCTATTCTATTTCATTCGTATGATCCATTCAAATTCATTCACACGATCCATTCTAATTCATTCGTACGATCCATTCTAATTCATTCGTACGATCCTTTCTAATTCATTCGCATGAAAGTATCCATTGTAATTCATTCGTACGATCCATTCTAATTCATTCACACGATCCATTCTATTTTATTCGTACGATCCATTCTAATTCATACGCATGAATGTATCCATTCTAATTCATTTATACGATCCATTCTAATTCATTCGCACGATCCATTCTAATTTATTCATACAATCCATTCTAATTCTTTCGTATGCTCCATTATAATTCATTCGCACAAATATATCCATTCAAATTCATTGGTACGATCCATTCAAATTAATTCGCACGATCCATTCTAATTTAGTCGTATGAATGTATAGATCGTGCGAATGAATTAGAATGGATCGTACGAATGAATTAGAAAGGTTACATTCGTGAGAATGAATTAGAATGGATCGGATGAATTAATTAGAATAGATCGTACGAATGAATTTGAATGGATATATTTGTGCGAATGAATCTGAATGGATTGTATGAATGAATTACAATGGATCGTACGAATGAATTAGAATGGATCGTACGAATGAATTAGAATGGATCATAGGAATGAATTAGAATAGATCGTGCAAATGAATTAGATACATTCGTGCGAATGAATTAGAATAGATCGTAGGAATAAATTAGAATGGATCGTACGAATGAATTAGAATGGTTACATTCGTGCGAATAAATTAGAATGGATCGTACGAATGAATTAGAATGGATCGTGCGAATGAATTAGAATGGATTGTACGAATGAACTAGAGTGGATATATTCGTGCGAATGAATTAGAATGGATCATATGAAAGAATTAGAATGGATCGTACAAATGAATTAGAATGGATCGTACGAATGAATTAGAATGGATCATGCGAATGAATTAGAATGGATTGTACGAATGAATTAGAATGGATACATTTGTGTGAATGAATTAGAATGGATCGTGCGATTGAATTAGAATGGATCGTACGAATGAATTAGAATGGATATATTTATGCGAATGAATTAGAATGGATCGAACGAATAAATTAGAATGGATACATTTCTGTGAATGAATTAGAATGGATCGTGCGAATGAATTAGAATGGATCGTACGATTGAATTAGAAAGGTTACATTCGTGCGAATGAATTAGAATGGATCGTACGAATGAATTAGAATAGATCGAACGGATGAATCAGAATGGATACATTCGAGCGAATGAATTAGATTGGATCGTACGAATGAATTAGAATGGATCCACCGAATGAGTTAGAATGGATCATGCGAATGAATTAGAATGGATCGTACGAATGAATTAGAATGGATACATTCGTGCGAATGAGTTAGAATGGATCAAACAAATAAATTAGAATGGATCGTACGAATGAATTAGAATGGATTGTGCGAATTAATTAGAATGGATCGTATGAATTAATAAGAACGGATCGTACAAATGAATTAGAATGGATCGTACAAATGAATAAGAATGGATCGTATATTCGTGCAAATAAATTAGAATGGATCGTACAAATGAATAAGAATGGATCGTACGAATGATTTAGAATGGATCGTGCGAATGAATTAGAATGGATCGTACGAATGAATTAGAATGGATCCACCGAATGAGCTAGAATGGATCATACGAATGAATTAGAATGGATCGTACGAATGAATTAGAATGGATTGTGTGAATGAATTAGAATGGATTCGTGCGAATGAATTAGAATGGATCGTACGAATGAATTAGAATGGTTCGTACAAATGAATTAGAAAGGTTACATTCGTGAGAATAAATTAGAATGAATCATATGAACGAATTTGAATGGATCGTACGAATGAATTAGAATGGATACATTCGAGCGAATGAATTAGAATAGATCGTAGGAATGAGTTAGAATGGATCATACGAATGAATTAGAATGGATCGTACGAATGAATTAGAATGGATCGTGCGAATGAATTAGAATGGATCGTACGAATGAATTAGAATGGATCGTGCGAATTAATTAGAATGAATCGTACGAATGCATTAGAATGGATCGTACGAATGAATTAGAATGAATCATACGATCTATTATAATTCATTCGTCCGATCCATTCTAATTCATTCGCACGAATGTATCCATTCTAATTCATTCATACAATCCATTCTAATTCATTCGCACGATCCATTCTAATTCATTCGTATGATCCATTCTAATTCATTCCTACGATCTATTCTAATTCATTCACTCGAATGTATCCATTCTAATTCGTTCGTACGATCCATGCTAATTCATTCATACGATCCATTCTAATTCATTCGTACGATCCATTCTAATTTATTCGTACGATCCATTCTAATTCATTCGTACGATCTATTCTAATTCATTCGTACGATCCAATCTAATTCATTCTCACAATTGTAACCTTTCTAATTCATTTGTATGATCCATTCTAATTCATTTGCACGATCCGTTCTAATTCATTCGTACGAATGTATCCATTCTAATTCATTCGTATGATCCATTCTAATTCATTCGCACGAATGTAACCATTCTAATTCATTCGTATGAATGAATGCATTACAATAGATCGTACGAACGCATTGTACGAATGAATTAGAATAGATCGTACGAATGAATTAGAATGGATCGTGCGAATGAATTAGAATTGATCGTACGAATGAATTAGAATGGATCGTACGAATGGATTAGAATGGATCCATTCATGCAAATGAATTAGAATGGATCATACGAATGAATTAGAATGGATCATACGAATGAATTAGAATGGATCATGTGAATCAATTAGAATGGATCGTGTGAATGAATTAGAATGGATCGTGCGAATGAATTAGAATGGATACATTCGTACAAATGAATTAGAATGGATCGTACGAATGAATTAGAATGGATCATATGAATGAATTAGAATGGATACATTTGTACGAATGAATTAGAATAGATATATTTGTGCGAATGAATTAGATTGCATCGTACGAATGAATTAGAATGGATCATAGGAATGAATTAGAATGGATCGTATGAATGAATTAGAATGGATACATTCGAGCGAATGTATCCATTCTAATTCATTCGTATGATCCATTCTAATTCATTCGTACGATCCATTCTAATTCATTCGCACGAATTTATCCATTCTAATTTATTCGTACGATCCATTCTAATTCATTCGTACGATCCATTCTAATTTATTCATATGATCCATTCTAATTCATTCCTACGATCTATTCTAATTCATTCGCTCGAATGTATCCATTCTAATTCATTCGTACGATCCATTCTAATTCGTTCATATGATCCATTCTAATTCATTCGTACGGTCCATTCTAATTTATTCGTATAATCTATTCTAATTCATTCGTACGATCCATTCTAATTCATTCGTACGATCCATTCTAATTCATTCGTACGAATTTATCCATTCTAATTCATTCGTACGATCCATTCTAATTCATTCGCACGAATTTATCCATTCTAATTCATTCGTACGATCCATTCTAATTCATTCGTACGATCCATTCTAATTCATTCTCATAAATGTAACCTTTCTAATTCATTTGTACGATCCATTCTAATTCATTCGTATGATCCATTCTAATCCATTCGTATGATCCATTCTAATTCATTCGTATGATTCATTCTAATTCATTCGGACGATCCATTCTAATTCATTCGTACGATCCATTCTAAGTCATTCGTACGATCCATTCTAATTCATTCGTACGATCCGTTCTAATTCATTCTCATGAATGTAACTTTTCTAATTCATTTGTATGATCCATTCTAATTCATTCGAACGATCCATTCTAATCCATTCGTACGATCCATTCTAATCCATTCGTATGATCCATTCTAATTCATTTGCACGAATGTAACCATTCTAATTCATTCGTACGATCCATTCTAATTCATTCCTATGATCCATTCTAATTCATTCGCACGAATGTATCAATTCTAATTCATTCGTACGATCCATTCTAATTCATTCGCACGAATATATCCATTCTAATGCATTCGTATGATTCATTCTAATTCATTCGCACGATCCATTCTAATCCATTCGTATGATCCATTCTAATTCATTCGTACGATCCATTCTAATCCGTTCGTACGATCCATTCTAATTCATTCTCACAAATATAACCTTTCTAATTCATTTGTACGATCTATTCTAATTCATTTGTACGATCCATTCTAATCCATTCGTACGATCCATTCTAATTCATTCGCACGATCCATTCTAATTCATTCGTATGATCCATTCTAATTTATTTGCACGAATATACGATCCATTCTAATTTATTCGCAAGAATGTATCCATTCTAATTCATTCGTACAATCCATTCTAATTTATTCGTACAAATGTATCCATTCTAATTCAATCGTACGATCCATTCTAATCCATTTGAACGATCCATTCTAATCCATTCTAATCCATTCGTACGATCTATTCTAATTCATTCTCACAAATGTAACCTTTCTAATTCATTTGTACGATCCACTCTAATTCATTCGTACGATCCATTCAAATCCATTCGTACGATCCATTCTAATTCATTCGCACGATCCATTCTAATTCATTCGTATAATCCATTCTAATTTATTTGCACGAATATAAGATCCATTCTAATTTATTCGCAAAAATGTATCCATTCTAATTCATTCGTACAATCCATTCTAATTTATTCGCACGAATGTATCCATTCTACGAATAAATTAGAATGGATACATTCTTGCGAATAAATTAGAATGGATCGTATATTCGTTCAAAAAAATTAGAATGGATCATACGAATGAATTATAATGGATCGTGCGAATGAATTAGAATGGATCGTACGAATGGATTAGAATGGATCGTACGAATGAATTAGAATGGATCATACCAATGAATTAGAAAGGTTACATTTGTGAGAATGAATTAGAATGGATCGTACGAATGGATTAGAATAGATCGTACGAATAGATTAGAATGGATCGTACGAATGCATTAGAATGGATCATACAAATGAATTAGAAAGGTTACATTCGTGAGAATGAATTAGAATGGTTACATTCGAGCGAATGAATTAGAATGGATCGTACGAATGAATAAGAATGGATCATATGAATGAATTAGAATGGATCGTACGAATGAATTAGAATGGTTACATTCGTGCGAATGAATTAGAATGGATCGTACGAATGGATTAGAATGGATCGTACGAATGGATTAGAATGGATCGTACGAATGAATTAGAATGGATCGTACAAATGAATTAGAAAGGTTACATTTGTGAGAATGAATTAGAATGGATCGTACGAATGAATTAGAATGGATCGTACGAATGGATTAGAATGGATCGTACGAATGAATTAGAATGGATCGAACAATGGATTGTACGAATGAATTAGAATGGATCGTACGAATGAATCAGAATGGAATTAGAATTCATTCATACGATCCATTCTAATCTATTCGTACGATCCATTCGAATGCGTTCGTACGATTCTTTCTAATTCATTCGCACGATCCATTCTAATTCATTCGTATGATCCATTTTCATTTATTTGCACAAATAAACGATCCATTCTAATTTATTCGCAAGAATGTATCTATTCTAATTCATTCGCACGATCCATTATAATTCAGTCGTATGAATGTATCCATTTTAATTCATTCATACGATCCATTCTAATTCATTCGTACGATCCATTCTAATTCATTCGTACGATCCATTCTAATTCATTCGTACGATCGATTCTAATTCATGCGCTCGATCCATTCTAATTCATTCGTACGATCCATTCTAATTCATTCGTATGATCCATTCTAATTTATTCGTTAAAATATATCCATTCTAATTCATTCGTACGATCCATTCTAATTCATTCGCACGATCCATTCTAATTCATTCGCACGAATGTATCCATTCAAATTCATTTGCACGATGCATTCTAATTCATTCCTATGATCCATTCTAATTCATTCGTACGATCCATTCTAATTCATTCACTCGAATGTATCCATTCTAATTCATTTGCACTATCCATTGTAATTCGTTCATACGATCCATTCTAATTCTTTCGTACGATCCATTCTTATTTGTTCGTACGATCCTAATTCATTCGTATGATCCATTCTAATTCATTCGCACGATCCATTCTAATTTATTCGTACGATCCATTCTAATTCATTCGTACGATCCATTCTAATTCATTCTCACGAATGTAACCTTTCTAATTCATTTGTATGATCCATTCTAATTCATTCGTACGATCCATTCTAATCCATTCGTACGATCCATTCTAATCCATTCGTACGATCCATTCTAATCCATTCGTACGATCCATTCTAACCCATTCGTACGATCCATTTTAATCCATTCGTACGATCCATTCTAATTCATTCACACGAATGTAACCATTCTAATTCATTCGTACGATCCATTCTAATTCATTCGCACGAATGTATCCATTCTAATTCATTTGCACGATCCATTCTAATTCATTCCTATGATCCATTCTAATTCATTCGTACGATCCATTCTAATTTATTCGCTCGAATGTATCCATTCTAATTCATACGTACGATCCATTCTAATTCGTTCATACGATCCCTTCTAATTCGTTCGTACGATCCATTCTAATTCGTTCGTACGATCCATTCTAATTCATTCGTACGATCCTTTCTAATTCATTCGCACGATCCATTCTAAATCTTTCATATGATCCATTCTAATTCATTCGCACGAATGTATCCATTCTAGTTCATTCGTACGCTCCATTCTAATTCATTCATACGCTCCATTCTTATTCATCGCACAAATGTATCCATTCTAATTTATTCGTACGATCCATTCAAATTCAATCGTATGATCCATTCTAATTCATTCGCACAAATGTATCGTACGAATGAATTAGAATGGATCGTACGAATGAATTAGAATGGATCGTACAAATGAATTAGAATGGATCGTGCAAATGGATTAGAATGGATCGTGCGAATGAATTAGAAAAGATACATTCATACGAATGAATTAGAATGGATCGTACGAATGAATTAGAATGGATCGTACGAATGAATTAGAATGGATCATGCGAATGAATTAGAATAGATCGTACGAATGAATTAGAATGGATCGTACGAATAAATTGGAATGGATCGTGCGAATGAATTAGAATGGTTACATTCGTGAGAATGAATTAGAATGGATCGTACGAATGAATTAGAATGGATCATGCGAATGGATTAGAATGAATCGTACGAATGGATTAGAATGGATCGAACGAATGAATTAGAATGGATCGTGCGAATGAATTAGAATGGATCGTACGAATGGATTAGAATGGATCGTACGAATGAATTAGAATCGATACATTCGAGCGAATGAATTAGAATGGATCGTACGAATGAATTAGAATGGATCGTAGGAATGAATTAGAATGGATCGTATGAATGAATTAGAATGGTTACATTCGTGCGAATGAATTAGAATGGATCGTACGAATGAATTAGATTGGATCGTATGAATGAATTAGAATGGATACATTCGAGCGAATGAATTAGAATGGATCGTACGAATGAATTAGAATGGATCATAGGAATGAATTAGAATGGATCGTGCAAATGAATTAGAATGGATACATTCGTGCGAATGAATTAGAATGGATCATATGAAAGAATTAGAATGGATCGTGCGAATGAATTAGAATGGATCGTACGAATGAATTAGAATTGATCATGCGAATGAATTAGAAAGGATCGTACAAATGAATTAGAAAGGTTACATTTGTGAGAATGAATAAGAATGGATCGTACGAATGAATTAGAATAGATCGTACGAATGAATTAGAATGGATCGTACGAATAAATTAGAATGGATCGTACGAATGAATTAGAATGGATCATATGAACGAATTAGAATGGATCGTACGAATGAATTAGAATGGATACATTCGAGCGAATGAATTAGAATAGATCGTAGGAATGAATTAGAATGGATCATACAAATAAATTAGAATGGATCGTACGAATGAATTAGAATGGTTACATTCGTACGATCCATTCTAATCCATTCGTACGATCCATTCTAATTCATCGCACGATCCGATCCATTCTAATCCATTCGTACAATCCATTCTAATTCATTCGTACGATCCATTCTAATTCATTCTCACAAATGTAACCTTTCTAATTCTTTTGTACGATCCATTCTAATTCATTCATACGATCCATTCTAATCCATTTGTACGATCCATTCTAATCCATTCGTACGATCCATTCTAATTCATTCGCACGAATGTAACCATTCTAATTCATTCGTACGATTCATTCTAATTCATTCGCACGATCCCTTCTAATTCATTTGCATAAATATATCCATTCTAATTCATTCGCAAGATCCATTCTAATTCATTCGTATGATCCATTCTAATTCATTCCTACGATCTATTCTAATTCATTCGCACGAATGTATCCATTCTAATTCATTCGCACAATCCAATCTTATTCAAACGTACGATCCATTCTAATTCATTCACATGATGTATTCTAATTCATTCGTACGATCCATTCCAATTCTAATTCATTCGTACGATCCATTTTAATTCATTTGTATGATCCATTCTAATTCATTCGTACGATCCATTCTAATTCATTCGATCGACTGTATCCATTCTAATTCATTCGTACGATCTATTCTAATTTATTCGTACGATCCATTCTAATTCATTCGTATGATCCATTTTAATTCATTCGCACGAATGTAACCATTCTAATTCATTCGTACGATTCATTCTAATTCATTCGTATGAGCTATTCTAATTCATTCGTACGATCCATTCTAATTCATTCATACGATCTATTCTTATTCATTCGCACAATCCATTGTAATTCATTTGTACGATCCATTCTAATTCATTCGTATGATCTATTCTAACTCATTCGGTGGATCCATTCTAATTCATTCATACGATCTATTCTAATTCATTCGCACAATCCATTCTAATTCATTCGTACGATCCATTCTAATTCATTCGTATGATCCAATCTAACTCATTCGGTGGATCCATTCTAATTCATTCGCACAAATGTGTACGAATGAATTAGAATGGATACATTCGAGCGAATGAATTAGAATGGATCATAAGAATGAATTAGAATGGATCATAGGAATGAATTAGAATGGATTGTGCAAATGAATTAGAATGGATACATTCGTGCGAATGAATTAGAATGGATCATATGAAAGAATTAGAATGGATCGTGCGAATGAATTAGAATGGATCGTACGCATGAATTAGAATGGATCATGCGAATGAATTAGAATGGATCGTACAAATGAATTAGAAACGTTACTTTTGTGAGAATGAATTAGAATAGATCGTACGAATGAATTAGAATAGATCGTACGAATGAATTAGAATGGATCGTACGAATAAATTAGAATGGATCGTACGAATGAATTCGAATGGATCGTATGAACGAATTAGAATGGATCGTACGAATGAATTAGAATGGATACATTCGAGCGAATGAATTAGAATAGATCGTAGGAATGAATTAGAATGGATCATACGAATGAATTAGAATGGATCGTACGAATGAATTAGAATGGTTACATTCGTACGATCCATTCTAATCCATTCGTACGATCCATTCTAATTCATTCGCACGATCCGATCCATTCTAATCCATTCGTACAATCCATTCTAATTCATTCGTACGATCCATTCTTATTCATTCTCACAAATGTAACCTTTCTAATTCATTTGTACGATCCATTCTAATTCATTTGTACGATCCATTCTAATCCATTCGTACGATCCATTCTAATCCATTCGTACGATCCATTCTAATTCATTCGCACGAATGTAACCATTCTAATTCATTCGTATGATTCATTCTAATTCATTCGCACGATCCATTCTAATTTATTCGCATAAATATATCCATTCTAATTCAATCGTACGATCCATTCTAATCCATTCGAATGTATCCATTCTAATTCATTCGTACGATCCATTCTAATTCATTCGTATGATCCATTCTAATTCATTCCTACGATCTATTCTAACTCATTTGCACGAATGTATCCATTCTAATTCATTCGCACAATCCAATCTAATTCAAACGTACGATCCATTCTAATTCATTCACATGATGTATTCAAATTCATTTGTACGATTCATTCCAATTCTAATTCATTCGTACGATCCATTTTAATTCATTCGTATGATCCATTCTAATTCATTCGTACGATCCATTCTAATTCATTCGATCGAATGTATCCATTCTAATTCATTCGTACGATCTATTCTAATTTATTCGTACGATCCATTCTAATTCATTCGTATGATCCATTCTAATTCATTCGCACGAATGTAACCATTCTAATTCATTCGTACGATTCATTCTAATTCATTCGTATGAGCTATTCTAATTCATTCGTACGATCCATTCTAATTCATTCATACGATCTATTCTAATTCATTCGCACAATCCATTGTAATTCATTCGTACGATCCATTCTAATTCATTCGTATGATCCATTCTAACTCATTCGGTGGATCCATTCTAATTCATTCATACGATCTATTCTAATTCATTCACACAATCCATTCTAATTCATTCGTACGATCCATTCTAATTCATTCGTATGATCCATTCTAACTCATTCGGTGGATCCAGTCTAATTCATTCGTACGATCCATTCTAATTCATTCGCACGATTCATTCTAATTCATTCCTATGATCCATTCTAATCCATTCGTACAATCCATTCTAATTCATTCGTATGATCCATTCTAATTAGAATTAGAATGAATTAGAACGGATACATTCGAGCGAATGAATTTGAATAGATCGTAGGAATGAATTAGAATGAATCATACGAATGAATTAGAATGGATCGTACGAATGAATTAGAATGGATACATTCGAATGGATTAGAATGGAGCGTACGAATGAATTAGAATGGATATATTTATGTGAATGTATTAGAATGGATCGTGCGAATGAATTAGAATGAATCGTACGAATGAATTAGAATGGTTACATTCGTGCGAATGAATTAGAATGGATCGTACGAATGGATTGGAATGGATCATACGAATGGATTAGAATGGATCGTACGAATGAATTAGAATGGATCGTACGAATGAATTATTCATACGATCCATTCTAATTCATTCCTACGATCCATTCTAATTCATTCGTACGATCCATTCTAATTCATTCGCACGAATGTAACCATTCTAATTCATTCGTACGATTTATTCTAATTCATTCGCACGATCCATTCTAATTCATTCGCATAAATATATCCATTCTAATTCATTCGTCTGATCCATTCTAAACGATTCGAATGTATCCATTCTAATTCATTCGTACGATCGATTCTAATTCATTCGTATGATCCATTCTAATTCATTCCTACGATCTATTCTAATTCATTCGCTCGAATGTATCCATTCTAATTCTAAATAGAATGGATCATACGAATGAATTAGAATGGATCGTACGAATGGATTAGAATGGATCATAATAATGAATTAGAATGGATCGTGCGAATAAATTAAAATGTATCCATTCTAACTCATTCGCACAATCCAATCTAATTCAAACGTACGATCCATCCTAATTCATTCACATGATGTATTCTAATTCATTCGTACGATCCATTCCAATTCTAATTCATTCGTACGATCCATTCTAATTCATTCGTATGATCCATTCTAATTCATTCGTATGATCCATTCTAATTCACTCGCTCAAATGTATCTATTCTAATTCATTCGTACGATCTATTCTAATTCATTTATACGATCCATTCTAATTCATTCGTATGATCCATTCTAATTCATTCGCACGAATGTAACCATTCTAATTCATTTGTACGATTCATTCTAATTCATTTGTATGAGCTATTCTAATTCATTCGTACGATCCATTCTAATTCATTCATATGATCTATTCTAATTCATTCGCACAATCCATTCTAATTCATTCGTACGATCCATTCTAATTCATTTGTATGATCCATTCTAACTCAATCGGTGGATCCATTCTAATTCATTCATACGATCTATTCTAATTTATTCGCACAATCCATTCTAATTCATTCGTACGATCCATTCTAATTCATTCGTATGATCCATTCTAACTCATTCGGTGGATCCATTCTAATTCATTCGTACGATCCATTCTAATTCATTCGCACGATCCATTCTAATTCATTCCTATAATCCTACCTAATCCATTCGTACGATCCATTCTAATTCATTCGTATGATCCACTCTAATTAGAATTAGAATGAATTAGAATGGATACATTCGAGCGAATGAATTAGAATAGATCGTAGGAATGAATTAGAATAGATCATACGAATGAATTAGAATGGATCGTACGAATGAATTAGAATGGATACATTCGAATGAATTAGAATGGATCGTACGAATGAATTAGAATGGATATATTTATGCGAATGAATTAGAATGGATCGTGCGAATGAATTAGATTGAATCATACGAATGAATTAGAATGGTTACATTCGTGCGAATGAATTAGAATGGATCGTACGAATGGATTAGAGTGGATCGTACGAATTGATTAGAATAGATCGTACGAATGAATTAGAATGGTTACATTTGTGAGAATGAATTAGAATGGATCGTACGAATGAATTACAATGGATCGTACGAATGGATTAGAATGGATCGGATCGTGCGAATGAATTAGAATCGATTGTACGAATGGATTAGAATGGATCATACGAATGTAACCATTCTAATTCATTCATACGATCTATTCTAATTCATTCGTATGATCCATTCTAATTCATTCCTACGATCTATTCTAATTCATTCGCTCGAATGTATCCATTCTAATTGATTCGTACGATCCATTCTAATTCGTTCATAATTTCCTTTCTAATTCATTCGTACGATCCATTCTAATTTATTCATACAATCCATTCTAATTCATTCGTACGATCCATTCTCATTCATTCTCACAAATGTAACCTTTCTAATTCATTTGTACGATCCATTCTGATTCATTCGTACGATCCATTCTAATTCATTCGCACGAATATATCCATTCTAATTCATTCGTTTGATCCATGCTAATTCATTCATACGATCAATTCAAATTCATTCGTATGATCCATTCTAATTCATTCGTACGATCCATTCTAGTTCATTCTCACGAATGTAACCTGTCTAATTCACTTGTATGATCCATTCTAATTCATTCGTACGATCCATTCTAATCCATTCATACGATCCATTCTAATCCATTCGTATGATCCATTCTAATTCATTCCTATGATCCATTCTAATTCATTCGGACGAATGTATCAATTCTAATTCATTTGCATGATCCATTCTAATTCATTCCTATGATCCATTCTAATTCATTCGTACGATGCAATCTAATTCATTCGCACAAATATATCTATTCTAATTCATTCGTACAAATGTATCCATTCTAATTCATTCATATGATCCATTCTAATTCGTTCGTACGATCCATTCTAATTCATTTGTACGAATGTATCCATTCTAATTCATTCGCACGATCCATTCTAATTCATTCACACGATCCATTCTAATTGATTCACATGATCCATTCTAATTCATTCGTATGATCCATTCTAATTCATTCGTACGATCCATTCTAATTCATTTGCAAGAATGGATCCATTCTAATCCATTCGTACGATCCATTCTAATTCATTCGTACGATCAATTCTAATTCATTCGCACGATCCATTCTAATTCATTCATACGATCCATTCTAATTCATTCGTACAATGCATTCGTACGATCCATTGTAATGCATTCATTCATACGAATGAATTAGAATGGTTACATTCGTGCGAATGAATTAGAATGGATCATACGAATGAATTAGAATGGATACATTCGTACGAATGAATTAGAACGGATCGTGCAAATGAATTAGAATGGATCATACAAATGAATTAGAAAGGTTACATTTGTGAGAATGAATTAGATTGGATCGTACGAATGAATTAGAATAGATCGTACGAATGAATTAGAATGGATCGTACGAATAAATTAAAATGGATCGTACGAATGAATTAGAATAGATCGTATGAATGAATTAGAATGGATCGTACGAATGAATTAGAATGGATACATTCGAGTGAATGAATTAGAATAGATCGTAGGAATGAATTAGAATGGATAATACGAATGAATTAGAATGGATCGTGCAAATGAATTAGAATGGATTGTACGAATGAATTAGAATGGATACATTCGTGCGAATGAATTAGAATGGATCGGACGAATGAATTAGAATAGATCGTACGATTCATTCTAATTCATTCGTACGATCCATTCTAATGCATTCGTACGATTCATTCTAATTAATTCGCACGATCCAATCTAATTCATTCGTACGATCCATTCTAATTCATTCGCATGATCCATTCTAATTCATTCGTACGATCCATTCTAATTCATTCGTATGATCCATTCTAACTCATTCCTACGATCTATTCTAATTCATTCGCTTGAATGTATCCATTCTAATTCATTCGTACGATCCATTCTAATTCGTTCATACGATCCATCCTAATTCATTCTCACGAATGTAACCTTTCTAATTCATTTGTACGATCCATTCTAATTCATTCGTACGATCCATTCTAATTCATTCGCACGAATCTATTCTAATTCATTCGCACAATCCATTCTAATTCATTCGTACGATCCATTGTAATTCATTCATATGATCCATTCTAACTCATTCGGTGGATCCATTCTAATTCATTCGTACTATCCATTCTAATTCATTCGCACGATCCATTCTAAATCATTCGTACGATCCATTCTTATTCATTTGTACGATCCATTCAAATTTATTTGCACGAATATACGATCCATTCTAATTCATTCGCACGATCCATTCTAATTCATTCGTACGATCCATTCTTATTAATTCATACGATCCATTCTAATTCATTCGCACAATCCATTCTAATTCATTCGTACGATCCATTCTAATTTATTCGTTTGATCCATTCTAACTCATTCGCACGAATGTATCCATTCTAATTCATTCGTACGATCCATTCTAATTCATTCGCATGATCCATTTTAACTCATTCGGTGGATCCATTCTAATTCATTCGTACGATCCAATCTAATTCATTCGCTCGAATGTATCCATTCTAATTCATCCGTTCGATCTATTCTAATTCATTCGTACGATCCATTCTAATTCATTCGTACGATCCATTCTAATTCATTCGCACGATCCATTCTAATTCATTCACAGAAATGTATCCATTCTAATTCATTCGTTCGATCCATTCTAATTCATTCGCATAAATATATCCATTCTAATTCATTCGTGCGATCCATTCTAATTCATTCGCACGATCCATTCTAATTCATTCGCACAAATGTATCCATTCTAATTCATTTGTACAATCCATTCTAATTCATTCGCATGATCCATTCTAATTCATTCGTACGATCCATTATAATTATTTTGTACGATCCATTCTAATTCTTTCATATGATCCATTCTAATTTATTCGCACGAATGTATCCATTCTAGTTCATTCGTACAATCCATTCTAATTCATTCGCACGATCCATTCTAATTCATTCGTACAATCCATTCTAATTTATTCGCACGAATGTAACCATTCTAATTCATTTGCACGATCTATTCTAATTCATTCCTATGATCCATTCTAATTCATTAGTACGATCCATTCTAATTCATTCGCTCGAATGTATCCATTCTAATTCATTTCTAATTCATTCGTACGATCCATTCTAATTCATTCGTACGATCCATTGTAATTCATTCATACAATCCATTCAGATTCATTCGCACAAATATATCCATTCAAATTCATTCGTACGATCTATTCTAATTAATTCGTACGATCCATTCTAATTCATTCTCACGAATGTAACCTTTCTAATTCATTCGTACGATCTATTCTAATTCATTCGCACGATCTATACATTCATACGACTAAATTAGAATGTATTGTGCGAATTAATTTGAATGGATCGTACGAATGAATTTGAATGGATATATTTGTGCGAATGAATTATAATGGAGCGTACGAAAGGATTAGAATGGATCGTATGAATAAATTAGAATGGATCGTGCGAATGAATTAGAATGGATCGTACAAATGAATTAGAATGGATACATTCATGCGTATGAATTAGAATGGATCGTACGAATAAAATAGAATGGATCGTGTTAATGAATTAGAATGGATCGTATGAATGAATTAGAATGGATACTTTCATGCGAATGAATTAGAAAGGATCGTGCGAATGAATTAGAATGGATCGTACGAATGAATTAGAATGGATCTTGTGAATGAATTTGAATGGATCGTACAAATGAAATAGAATGGATACATTCGTGCGAAAGAATTAGAATAGATCGTATAAATGAATTAGAATGGATCGTACGAATGATTTAGAATAGATCGTACGAATGAATTAGAATGGATCGTACGAATGAATTAGAATGGACACATTCGTGCGAATGAATTAGAATTGATCGTACGAATGAATTAGAATGGATCATCCAAATGAATTATAATGGATTGTAGGAATGAATTAGAATGGGTACTTTGGTGCGAATGAATTAGAATGGATCGTACGAATGAATTAGAATGGATCATACGAATGAATTAGAATGGATCGTGCAAATAAATTTGAATAAATCGTATGAATGAATTAGAATGGATCGTGCGAATGACTTAGAATGGAACGTATGAATGAATTTGAATGGATACATTCGTGCGAATGAAATAGAATGGATGGTACGAATGAATTAGAATGGATCGTTTAAATGAATTAGAGTGGATGGTACAAATGAATTAGAATGGATCGTGCGAATGAATTAGAATGGATACATTTGTACGAATGAATTAGAATGGATTGTACGAATGAATTTGAATGGATCGTACGAATGAATTAGAAAGGATCGTGCAAATGTGTTAGAATGGATCGTACAAATGAATTAGAATGGATCCATTCGTGCGAATGAATTAGAATGGATCGTACGAATGAATTAGAATGGATCGTACGAATGAATTAGAATAGATCGTATGAATGAATTAGAATAAATCGTATGAATGAATTAGAATAGATACATTCATGCGAATGAATTAGAATGGATAGTACGAATAAATTAGAATGGATCGTGCTAATGAATTTGAATGGATCGTACGAATGAATTAGAATGGATATATTCGGGCGAAAGAATTAGATTGGATCGTACGAATGAATTAGAATGGATCGTACGAATGAATTAGAATGGATTGTGCGAATGAATTAGAATGGATCGTACGAATGAATTAGATTCGATCGTACGAATGAATTAGAATGGATACATTCATGCGAATGAATTAGAATGGATAGTACGAATGAATTACAATGGATCATATGCATGAATTTGAATGGATCGTACGAATGAATTAGAATGGATCATACGAATGAACTAGAATGGATACATTCGTGCGAATGAATTAGTATGGATTGTACGAATGTATTAGAATGGATCGTACGAATGAATTAGAAAGGAGAATAATAATAAATTAGAGTGGATCGTACGAATGAATTAGAATGGATCGTACAAATGAATTAGAAAGGATCGTGTAAATGAATTAGAATGGATCGTACGAATAAGTTAGAATGAATATATTCGTGCTAACGAATTATAATAGATCGTACGAATGAATTAGAATGGATCGTACGAATAAATTAGAATGGATCGTGCGAATAATTAGAATGGATCGTACGAATGAATTAGAATGGATACATTCATGCGTATGAATTAGAATGGATCGTACGAATGAATTAGAATGGATCGTGTGAATGAATTAGAATGGATCGTACGAATGAATTAGAACGGATAATTTCTTGCGAATGAATTAGAAAGGATCGTACGAATGAATTAGAATGGATCGTACGAATTAATTAGAATAAATCATGCGAATGAATTTGAATGGATCGTACGAATAAAATAGAATGGATACATTCGTGCAAAAGAATTAGAATGGATCGTATGAATGAATTTGAATGGATCGTACGAATGAAATAGAATCGATACATTCGTGCGAAAGAATTAGAATAGATCATACGAATGAATTGGAATGGATCGTAAGAATAAATTAGAATGGATCGTAAGAATGAATTAGAATGGATCGTGCGAATGAATTATAATGGATCGTAGGAATAAATTCGAATTGATACTTTTGTGCGAATGAATTAGAATGTATCGTATGAATGAATTAGAATGGATCGTACGAATGAATTAGAATGGATCGTGCGAATGAATTAGAATGAATCATACGAATGAATTAGAATGGATACATTCGTGCGAATGCATTAGAATGGATCGTACGAATGAATTAGAATGGATCATACGAATGAATTAGATTAGATCGTACGAATGAATTAGAATGGATCATGCGAATGAATTAGAATGGAACGTACGAATGAATTAGAATGGATACATTCATCCGAATAAATTATAATGGATAGTACGAATGAATTAGAATGGATCATACGCATGAATTAGAGTGGATGGTATGAATGAATTAGAATGGATTGTACGAATGAATTAGAATGGATCGTGCAAATGAATTAGAATAGATCGTACGAATGAATTAGAATGGATCGTACGAATGAATTAGAATGGATCGTACGAATGAATTAGAATGGATCGTATGAATAAATTAGAATGGATCGTACGAATGAATTAGAATGGATACATTCGTGTGAATGAATTAGAATGGATCGTACGAATGAATTAGAATGGATCATGTGAATGAATTTGAATTGATCATACGAATGAATTAGGATGGATATATTCATGCGAAAGAATTAGATTGGATCGTACGAATGAATTAGAATTGATCGTCCGAATGAATTAGAATGGATCGTCCAAATGTATTAGAATGGATCGTGCGAATGAATTAGAATGGATCATAGGAATGAATTAGAATGGATCGTACAAATGAATTAGAAAGGTTACATTTGTGAGAATGAATTAGAATGGATCGTACGAATGGATTAGAATGGATCGTACGAATGGATTAGAATGGATCGTATGAATGGATTAGAATCGATCGTACGAATGGATTAGAATGGATCGTACAAATGAATTAGAAAGGTTATATTCGTGAAATGAATTAGAATATATCGTACGAATGAATTAGAATGGATACGTTTGTGCTAATGAATTAGAATGGATCGTAGGAATGAATTAGAATGGATCATATGAATGAATTAGAATGGATCGTGCTAATGAATTATAATGAATCGTACGACCTATTCTAATTCATTCGTACGATCCATTCTAATTCGTTCGCACGAATGTAACCATTCTAATTCATTTGCACGGTCCATTCTAATTCATTTGTACGATCCTTTCTAATTCATTCCAACGATCCATTCAAATTCATTCGCACGAATGTAACCATTCTAATTCATTTGTGCGATCCATTCTAATTCATTCCTATGATCCATTCTAATTCATTCGCACGAATGTATCCATTCTAATTCATTCGTTCGATCCATTCTAATTCATTCGTATGATCTGTTCAAATTCATTCGAATGATCCATTCTAATTCATTCATACGATCCATTCTAATTCATTCTCACGAATGTAACCTTTCTAATTTATTTGTATGATCCATTCTAATTCATTCGTACGATCCATTCTAATCCATTCGTACGATACATTGTAATTCATTCATACAATCCATTCAGATTCATTCGCACAAATGTATCGTACGATCCATTCTAATTCATTCTCACGAATGTAACCTTTCTAATTCATTTGTATGATCCATTCTAATTCATTCGTACGATCCATTCTAATCCATTCGTACGATCCATTGTAATTCATTCATACAATCCATTCAGATTCATTCGCACAAATGTATCGATTCAAATTCATTCGTACGATCCATTCTAATTAATTTGGACGATCCATTCTAATTCATTCGTATGAATGTATCTATTTTAATTCATTCGTACGATCCATTCTAATTCGTACGAACCATTCTAATCTATTCGTACGATCCATTCTAATCCATTCGTACGATCCATTCTAATTCATTCGCATGAATGTAACCATTCTAATTCATTCGTACGATATATTCAAATTCATTCCTACGATCCATTCTAATTCATTCGCACGAATGTATCCATTCTAATTCATTTGCACGATCCATTATAATTCATTCCTATGATCCATTCTAATTCATTCGTACGATCCATTCTAATTCATTCACTCGAATATATCCATTCTAATTCATTCGTACGATCCATTCTAATTCATTCATATGATCCATTCTAATCCATTCGTACGATCCATTCTAATTCATTCGTACAATGCGTTCTAATCCATTCGTACAATCCATTCTAATTCATTCGTACGATCCATTCTAATTCATTTGTACGATCCATTCTAATTCATTCGCTCGAATGTATCCATTCTAATTCATTCGTACGATCCATTCTAATTCATTCGTATGATCCATTCTAACTCATTCGGTGGATCCATTCTAATTCATTCGTATGATCCATTTTAATTCATTCGCACGATCCATTCTAATTTATTCTTACGATCCATTCTAATTCATTCGTACGATCTATTCTAATTCATTCGCCTGATCCATTCTAATTCATTCGTACGATCCATTCAAATTCATTCGTACAATCCATTCAAATTCATTCGTACGATGCAATCTAATTCATTCGCACAAATGTATCTATTCTAATTCATTCGTACAATGCGTTCTAATCCATTCGTACGATCCATTCTAATCCATTCGTACGATCCATTCTAATTCATTCGCACGAATGTAACCATTCTAATTCATTCGTACGATCCATTCTAATTCATTCCTACGATCCATTCTAATTCATTTGCACGAATGTATCCATTCTAATTAATTTGCACGATCCATTCTAATTCATTCCTTTGATCCATTCTAATTCATTCATACGATCCATTTTAAATCATTCGCTCGAATGTATCCATTCTAATTCATTCGTACGATCCATTCTAATTCATTCATACGATCCATTGTAATTCGTTCCTACGATCCATTCTAATTCGTTCGTACGATCCATTCTAATACATTCGTATGATCCATTCTAATCCATTCGTACGATCCATTCTAATTCATTCGCACGAATGTAACCATTCTAATTCATTTGTACGATCCATTATAATTCATTCGTATGATCCATTCTAATTCATTCGTATGACCCATTCTAATTCATTCGCACAAATGTATCCATTCTAATTCATTCGTACGATCCATTCTAATTCATTCGCACGATCCATTCTAATTCATTCGTACGATCCATTCTAATTCATTCGCTCGAATGAATTAGCATACATCATGTGAATGATTAGAATGGATCGTACGTTTGAATTAGATTGGATTATGCGAATGAATTAGAATGGATACATTCGTGCGAATGAATTAGAATAGATCGTATGAATGAATTAGAATGGATCGTACGAATGAATTAGAATGGATACATTTGTATGAATGAATTAGAATGGATCGTACGAATGAATTAGAATAGATCGTACGAATGAATTAGAATGGATAGTGCGAATGAATTAGAATGGATCGTACGAATGAATTAGAATGGATCGTACGAATGAATTAGAATAGATCGTGCAAATGAATTAGAATGGATCGTACGAAAGAATTAGAATGGATCGTACGAATGAATTAGAATGGATCATATGAATGAATTAGAAAGGATCGTGCGGATGAATTTGAATGGATCGTGCGAATGAATTAGAATGGATCGTACGAACGAATTAGAATAGATCGTACGAACGAATAAGAATGGATCGTACGAACGAATTAGAATGGATCGAACGAACGAATTAGAATGGATCGTACGAATGAATTAGAATGGATACATTCGAGCGAATGAATTAGAATGGATCGTACGAATGAATTAGAATGGATCATAGGAATGAATTAGAATAGATCGTGCAAATGAATTAGAATGGATACATTCGTGCGAATGAATTAGAATGGATCAAAGGAATGAATTAGAATGGATCGTACGAATGAATTAGAATGGGTACATTCGTGCGAATGAATTAGAATGGATCGTACGAATGGATTAGAATGGATCGTACGAATGGATTAGAATGGATCGTACGAATGAATTAGAATGGATCATAAAAATGAATTAGAATGGATCGTGCAAATGGATTAGAATGGATCGTGCGAATGAATTAGAATGGATACATTCGTACGAATGAATTAGAATGGATCGTACGAATGAATTAGAATGGATCGTACGACTGAATTAGAATAGATCATGCGAATGAATTAGAATAGATCGTACGAATGAATTAGAATGGATCGTACGAATAAATTGGAATGGATCGTGCGAATGAATTAGAAAGGTTATATTCGTGAGAATGAATAAGAATGGATCGTACGAATGAATTAGAATGGATCATGCGAATGGATTAGAATGAATCGTACGAATGGATTAGAATGGATCGAACGAATGAATTAGAATGGATCGTGCGAATGAATTAGAATGGATCGTACGAATGGATTAGAATGGATCGTACGAATGAATTAGAATGGATACATTCGAGCGAATGAATTAGAATGGATCGTACGAATGAATTACAATGGATCATAGGAATGAATTAGAATGGCTCGTGCAAATAAATTAGAATGGATACATTCGTGCGAATGAATTAGAATGGATCGTAGGAATGAATTAGAATGGATCGTACGAATGAATTAGAATGGTTACATTCGTGCGAATGAATTAGAATGGATCGTACGAATGGATTAGAATGGATCGTACGAATGAATTAGAATGGATCGTACAAATGAATTAGAAAGGTTACATTTGTGAGAATGAATTAGAATGGATCGTACGAATGAATTAGAATGGATCGTACAAATGAATTAGAATGGATCGTACGAATGAATTAGAATGGATACATTCGTGCGAATGAATTACAATGGATCGTACGAATGAATTAGAATGGATCATACGAATGAATTAGAATGGATCGTACGAATGGATTAGAATGGATTATGCGAATGGATTAGAATGGATCGTATGAATGAATAAGAATGGATCGTACGAATGAATTACAATGGATCATATGAATGAATTAGAATGGATCGTACAAATGAATTAGAAAGGTTACATTTGTGAGAATGAATTAGAATGGATCGTATGAATGGATTAGAATGGATCGTACGAATGGATTAAAATGGATCGTACGAATGGATTAGAATGGATCATACAAATGAATTAGAACGGATCATACAAATGAATTAGAAAGGTTACATTCGTGAGAATGAATTAGAATGGATCGTACGAATGAATTAGAATGGATCATGCGAATGAATTTGAATGGATCGTACGAATGAATAAGAATGGATCGTACGAATGAATTAGAATGGCTCGTGCGAATGAATTTGAATGGATCGTACGAATGAATAAGAATGGATCGTACGAATGAATTGGAACGGATCCATTCTAATTCATTCGCATAAACGTAACCTTTCTAATTCATTCGCACGATCCATTCTAATTCATTCGTACGATCCATTATAATCCATTCGTACGATCCATTCTAATTCATTCGCACGAATGTATCATTTCTAATTCATTTGCACAATCCATTCTAATTCATTCGTACGCAAGAATGTATCCATTCTAATTCATTCGCACAATCAATTCTAATTCATTCGTACGATCCATTCTAATTCATTCGCACGAATGTATCCATTCTAATTCATTCGTACAATCCATTCTAATTGATTCACACGATCCATTCTAATTCATTCGTATGATCCATTCTAATTCATTCCTACGATCTATTCTAATTCATTCGCTCGAATGTATCCATTCTAATTCATTCGTAAAATCTATTTTAATTCATTTGCATGATCCATTCTAATTCATTCGTATGATCCATTCTAATTCATTCCTACGATCTATTCTAACTTATTCGCTCGAATGTATGCATTCTAATCCATTCGTACGATCCATTCTAATTCATTCGCACGATCCATTCTAATTCATTATCCATTCTAATTCATTTGTATGTATCCATTCTAATTCATTCATATGATCCATTCTAATTCATTCGTACGATCCATTCTAATTCATTCGCTCGAATGTATCCATTCTAATTCATTCGTACGATCCATTCTAATTCATTCATACGATCCATTCTAATTCGTTCGTACGATCCATTCTAATTCGTTTGTACGATTCATTCTAATTCATTCGTACGATCCGTTCTAATGCATTCGTATGATTCATTCTAATTCATTCGCACGATCCATTCTAATTCATTCGTATGATCCATTCTAATTCATTCCTACGATCTATTCTAATTCATTCTCTCGAATGTAACCTTTCTAATTAGAAAGGATCGTACAAATGAATTAGAAAGGTTACATTCTGGAGAATGAATTAGAATGGATGATACAAATGAATTAGAAAGGATCGTACGAATGAATTAGAATGGTTACATTCGTGCGAATGAATTAGAATGGATCGGACGAATGAATTAGAATGGATCGTACGATTCATTCTCGCACGAATGTATCCATTCTAATTCATTCATACAATCCATTCTAATTCATTCGCACGATCCATTCTAATACATTCGTATGATCTATTCTAATTCATTCCTACGATCTATTCTAATTCATTCGCTCGAATGTATCCATTCTAATTCATTCGTTCGATCCATTCTAATTCATTCGTAAGATCCATTCAAATTCATTCTCATGATCCACTCTAATTCATTCGTATGATCCATTCTAATTCATTCTCACGAATGTAACCTTCCTAATTCATTTGTATGATCCATTCTAATTCATTCGTACGATCCATTCTAATCTATTCATACGATCCATTCTAATCCATTCGTACGATCCATTCTAATCCATTCGTACGATCCATTCTTATTCATTCGCACGAATGTAACCATTTTAATTCATTCATATGATCCATTCTAATTCATTCGTACGATCCATTCTAATTCATTCATATGATCCATTCTAATTCGTTTATAGGATCAATTCTAATTCATTCGCACGAATGTAACCATTCTAATTCATTCGTACGATCCATTCTAATTCATTCCTACGATCCATTCTAATTCATTCGCACGAATGTATCCATTCTAATTAATGGATCGTGCAAATGAATTAGAATGGATCGTACGAATGAATTAGAATGGATCGTGCGAATGAATTAGAATGGATCATACAAATGAATTAGAAAGGTTACATTCGTGAGAATGAATTAGAATGTATCGTACGAATGAATTAGAATGGATCGTACGAATGGATCATACAAATGAATTAGAAAGGTTACATTCGTGAGAATAAATTAGAATGGATCGTACGATCCATTCAAATTCATTCTCACGAATGTAACCTTTCTAATTCATTTGTATGATCCATTCGTACGATCCATTCTAATCCATTTGTACGATCCATTCTAATTCATTCGCACGATCCATTCTAATTCATTCGTACGATCCATTCTAATTTATTTGCATGAATATACGATCCATTCTAATTCATTCGCACTATCCATTCTAATTCTTTCGCACGATTCATTCTAATTCATTCGTACGATCCATTCTAATTCATTCGCACGAATATATCCATTCTAATTCATTTGTACGATCCATTCTAATTCTTTCGTACAATGGTTCTAATCCATTCGTACGATCCATTCTAATTCATTCCTATGATCCATTCTAATTCATTCGACCGATCCATTCTAATTCATTCGCTCGAATGTATCCATTCTAATTCATTCGTATAATCTATTCTAATTCATTCGCACGATCCATTCTAATTCATTCGTATGATCCATTCTTATTCATTCCTTCGATCTATTCTAATTCATTCGCTCGAATGTATCCATTCTAATTCATTCATTCGATCCATTCTAATTCATTCGTACGATCCATTCTAATTCATTCGCACGAATGTATCCATTCTAATTCATTTGTACGATCCATTCTAATTCATTCGTACAATGGTTCTAATCCATTCGTACGATCCATTCTAATTCATTCCTATGATCCATTCTAATTCATTCGACCGATCCATTCTAATTCATTCGCTCGAATGTATCCATTCTAATTCATTCGTACAATCCATTCTAATTCATTCGCACGATCCATTCTAATTCATTCGTATGATCCATTCTTATTCATTCCTTCGATCTATTCTAATTCATTCGCTCGAATGTATCCATTCTAATTCATTCATTCGATCCATTCTAATTCATTCGTATGATCCATTCTAATTCATTCGTACGATCCATTCTAATTCATTCGTACAAATGTTTCGATTCTAATTCATTCGTATAATGCGTTCTAATCCATTTGTACGATCCATTCTAATCCATTCGTACGATCCATTCTAATTCATTCACACGAATGTAACCATTCTAATTCTTTCGTACGATCCATTCTAATTCATTCGTACGATCCATTCTAATTCGTTCGTACGATCCATTCTAATTCATTCGTACGATCCATTCTAATTCATTCCCACAAATATAACCTTTCTAATTCATTTGTACGATCCATTCTAATTCATTCGTACGATCCATTCTAATCCATTAATACGATCCATTCTAAACCATTCGTACGATCCATTCTAATTCATTCACACGAATGTAACCATTCTAATTCTTTCGTACGATCCATTCTATTTCATTCGTACGATCCATTCTAATTCGTTCGTACGATCCATTCTAATTCATTCGTACGATCCATTCTAATTCATTCCCACAAATGTAACCTTTCTAATTCATTTGTACGATCCATTCTAATTCATTCGTACGATCCATTCTAATCCATTAATACGATCCATTCTAAACCATTCGTACGATCCATTCTAATTCATTCGCACGAATGTAACCATTCTAATTCATTCGTACGATCCATTTTAATTCATTCCTACGATCCATTCTAATTCATTCACATGAATGTATCCATTCTAATTCATTCGTACGATCCATTCTAATGCATTCGTACGATTCATTCTAATTCAGTCGCATGATCCATTCTAATTCATTCGTATGATCCATTCTTATTCATTCATACGATCCATTCTAATTCATTCTTATAAATGTAACCTTTCTAATTCATTTGTACGATCCATTCTAATTCATACCTACGATCTATTCTAATTCATTCGCTTGAATGTATCCATTCTAATTCATTCATTCGATCCATTCTAATTCATTCGTACGATCCATTCTAATTCATTCGTACGATGTAATCTAATTCATTCGCACAAATGTATCTATTCTAATTCATTCGTACAATACGTTCTAATCCATTTGTACGATCCATTCTAATCCATTCGTATGATCCATTCTAATTCATTCGCACGAATATAACCATTCTAAATCATTCATATGATCCATTCTTATTCATTCGTACGATCCATTCTAATTCATTCGTACGATCCATTCTAATTCGTTCGTACGATCCATTCTAATTCATTCGTACGATCCATTTTAATTCATTCTCACAAATGTAACCTTTCTAATTCATTTGTACGATCCATTCTAATTTATTCGTACGATCCATTCTAATCCATTCGTACGATCCATTCTAATGCATTCGTACGATTCATTCTAATTCATTCGCATGAATATATCCATTCTAATTCATTCGTACGATCCATTCTAATTCATTCGCACGATCCATTCTTATTCATTCGCACAAATGTATATATTCTAATTCATTCGTATGATCCATTCTAATGCATTCGTACGATTCATTCTAATTCATTCGCACGATCCATTCTATTTCATTCGTACGATCCATTCTTGTTCATTCATACGATCCATTCTAATTCATTCGCACAAATGTAACCTTTCTAATTCATTTGTACGATCCATTCTAATTCATTCCTACGATCTATTCTAATTCATTCGCTCGAATGTATCCATTCTAATTCATTCGTTCGATCCATTCTAATTCATTCGTACGATCCTTTCTAATTCATTCGCACGATCCATTCTAATTCTTTCATATGATCCAGTCTAATTCATTCGCACGAATGTATCCATTCTAGTTCATTCGTACGATCCATTCTAATTCATTCGTACGATCCATTCTAATTCATTCACACGAATGTATCTATTCTAATTCATTCGTACGATCCATTCTAATCCATTCGTACGATCCATTCTAAACCATTCGTATGATCCATTCTAATTAATTCGCACGAATGTAACCATTCTAATTCATTCATACGATCCATTCTAATTTATTCGCACAATCCATTCTAATTCATTCGTACGATCCATTCTAATTCATTCGTATGATCCATTCTAATTCATTCACACGAATGTATCCATTCTAATTCATTCGTACGATCCATTCTAATTCGTTCATATGATCCATTCTAATTCGTTCGTACGATCCATTCTAATTCATTCGTTCGATCCATTCTAATTCATTCGTACGATCCATTCTAATCCATTCGTACGATCCATTCTAATTCATTCGTATGATCCATTCTAATTCATTCGCACGAATTTAACCATTCTAATTCATTCGTACGATCCATTCTAATTCATTTGTACGATCCATTCTAATTCATTCATACGATCCATTCTAATTTATTTGCACGATCCATTCTAATCCATTCGTACGATCCATTCTAATTCATTCGTACAAATGTATCTATTCTAATTCATTTGTACAATGCGTTCTAATCCATTCGTACGATCCATTCTAATATATTCGTACGATCCATTCTAATCCATTCGTACGATCCATTCTAATCCATTCGTACGATCCATTCTAATCCATTTTAATTCATTCGTACTAATCCATTCGTACGATCCATTCTAATTCATTCGTATGATCAATTCTAATTCATTCGCACGATCCATTCTAATTCATTCGTACGATCCATTCTAATTCATTCGTACAATCCATTCTAATTTATTCGCACGATCCATTCTAATTCATTCGCACGAATGTCTTCATTCTAATTCATTTCCACGATCCATTCTAATTCATTCCTATGATCCATTCTAATTCATTCGTACGATCCATTCTAATTCATTCGTACGATCCATTCTAATTCATTCGATGGATCCATTCTAATTCATTCGTACGATCCATTCTAATTCATTCGTACGATCCATTCTAATCCATTCGTACGATCCATTCTAATTCATTCTCACGAATGTAACCTTTCTAATTCATTTATATGATCCATTCTAATTCATTCGTACGATCCATTCTAATCTATTCATACGATCCATTCTAATCCATTCGTACGATCCATTCTAATCCATTCGTACGATCCATTCTTATTCATTCGCACGAATGTAACCATTTTAATTCATTCATATGATCCATTCTAATTCATTCGTACGATCCATTCTAATTCATTCATATGATCCATTCTAATTCGTTTATAGGATCAATTCTAATTCATTCGCACGAATGTAACCATTCTAATTCATTCGTACGATCCATTCTAATTCATTCCTACGATCCATTCTAATTCATTCGCACGAATGTATCCATTCTAATTAATGGATCGTGCAAATGAATTAGAATGGATCGTACGAATGAATTAGAATGGATCGTGCGAATGAATTAGAATGGATCATACAAATGAATTAGAAAGGTTACATTCGTGAGAATGAATTAGAATGTATCGTACGAATGAATTAGAATGGATCGTACGAATGGATCATACAAATGAATTAGAAAGGTTACATTCGTGAGAATGAATTAGAATGGATCGTACGATCCATTCTAATTCATTCTCACGAATGTAACCTTTCTAATTCATTTGTATGATCCATTCAAATTCATTCGTACGATCCATTCTAATCCATTCGTACGATCCATTCTAATTCATTCGCACGATCCATTCTAATTCATTCGTACGATCCATTCTAATTTATTTGCATGAATATACGATCCATTCTAATTCATTCGCACTATCCATTCTAATTCTTTCGCACGATTCATTCTAATTCATTCGTACGATCCATTCTAATTCATTCGCACGAATGTATCCATTCTAATTCATTTGTACGATCCATTCTAATTCATTCGTACAATGGTTCTAATCCATTCGTACGATCCATTCTAATTCATTCCTATGATCCATTCTAATTCATTCGACCGATCCATTCTAATTCATTCGCTCGAATGTATCCATTCTAATTCATTCGTACAATCCATTCTAATTCATTCGCACGATCCATTCTAATTCATTCGTATGATCCATTCTTATTCATTCCTTCGATCTATTCTAATTCATTCGCTCGAATGTATCCATTCTAATTCATTCATTCGATCCATTCTAATTCATTCGTATGATCCATTCTAATTCATTCGTACGATCCATTCTAATTCATTCGTACAAATGTTTCGATTCTAATTCATTCGTATAATGCGTTCCAATCCATTTGTACGATCCATTCTAATCCATTCGTACGATCCATTCTAATTCATTCACACGAATGTAACCATTCTAAATCTTTCGTACGATCCATTCTAATTCATTCGTACGATCCATTCTAATTCGTTCGTACGATCCATTCTAATTCATTCGTACGATCCATTCTAATTCATTCCCACAAATATAACCTTTCTAATTCATTTGTACGATCCATTCTAATTCATTCGTACGATCCATTCTAATCCATTAATACGATCCATTCTAAACCATTCGTACGATCCATTCTAATTCATTCACACGAATGTAACCATTCTAATTCTTTCGTACGATCCATTCTATTTCATTCGTACGATCCATTCTAATTCGTTCGTACGATCCATTCTAATTCATTCGTACGATCCATTCTAATTCATTCCCACAAATGTAACCTTTCTAATTCATTTGTACGATCCATTCTAATTCATTCGTACGATCCATTCTAATCCATTAATACGATCCATTCTAAACCATTCGTACGATCCATTCTAATTCATTCGCACGAATGTAACCATTCTAATTCATTCGTACGATCCATTTTAATTCATTCCTACGATCCATTCTAATTCATTCACATGAATGTATCCATTCTAATTCATTCGTACGATCCATTCTAATGCATTCGTACGATTCATTCTAATTCAGTCGCATGATCCATTCTAATTCATTCGTATGATCCATTCTTATTCATTCATACGATCCATTCTAATTCATTCTTATAAATGTAACCTTTCTAATTCATTTGTACGATCCATTCTAATTCATACCTACGATCTATTCTAATTCATTCGCTTGAATGTATCCATTCTAATTCATTCATTCGATCCATTCTAATTCATTCGTACGATCCATTCTAATTCATTCGTACGATGTAATCTAATTCATTCGCACAAATGTATCTATTCTAATTCATTCGTACAATACGTTCTAATCCATTTGTACGATCCATTCTAATCCATTCGTATGATCCATTCTAATTCATTCGCACGAATACAACCATTCTAAATCATTCATATGATCCATTCTTATTCATTCGTACGATCCATTCTAATTCATTCGTACGATCAATTCTAATTCGTTCGTACGATCCATTCTAATTCATTCGTACGATCCATTTTAATTCATTCTCACAAATGTAACCTTTCTAATTCATTTGTACGATCCATTCTAATTCATTCGTACGATCCATTCTAATCCATTCGTACGATCCATTCTAATGCATTCGTACGATTCATTCTAATTCATTCGCATGAATATATCCATTCTAATTCATTCGTACGATCCATTCTAATTCATTCGCACGATCCATTCTTATTCATTCGCACAAATGTATCCATTCTAATTCATTCGTATGATCCATTCTAATGCATTCGTACGATTCATTCTAATTCATTCGCACGATCCATTCTATTTCATTCGTACGATCCATTCTTGTTCATTCATACGATCCATTCTAATTCATTCGCACAAATGTAACCTTTCTAATTCATTTGTACGATCCATTCTAATTCATTCCTACGATCTATTCTAATTCATTCGCTCGAATGTATCCATTCTAATTCATTCGTTCGATCCATTCTAATTCATTCGTACGATCCTTTCTAATTCATTCGCACGATCCATTCTAATTCTTTCATATGATCCAGTCTAATTCATTCGCACGAATGTATCCATTCTAGTTCATTCGTACGATCCATTCTAATTCATTCGTACGATCCATTCTAATTCATTCACACGAATGTATCTATTCTAATTCATTCGTACGATCCATTCTAATCCATTCGTACGATCCATTCTAAACCATTCGTATGATCCATTCTAATTAATTCGCACGAATGTAACCATTCTAATTCATTCATACGATCCATTCTAATTCATTCGCACAATCCATTCTAATTCATTCGTACGATCCATTCTAATTCATTCGTATGATCCATTCTAATTCATTCACACGAATGTATCCATTCTAATTCATTCGTACGATCCATTCTAATTCGTTCATATGATCCATTATAATTCGTTCGTACGATCCATTCTAATTCATTCGTTCGATCCATTCTAATTCATTCGTACGATCCATTCTAATCCATTCGTACGATCCATTCTAATTCATTCGTATGATCCATTCTAATTCATTCGCACGAATGTAACCATTCTAATTCATTCGTATGATCCATTCTAATTCATTTGTACGATCCATTCTAATTCATTCATACGATCCATTCTAATTTATTTGCACGATCCATTCTAATCCATTCATACGATCCATTCTAATTCATTCGTACAAATGTATCTATTCTAATTCATTTGTACAATGCGTTCTAATCCATTCGTACGATCCATTCTAATATATTCGTACGATCCATTCTAATCCATTCGTACGATCCATTCTAATCCATTCGTACGATCCATTCTAATCCATTTTAATTCATTCGTACTAATCCATTCGTACGATCCATTCTAATTCATTCGTATGATCAATTCTAATTCATTCGCACGATCCATTCTAATTCATTCGTACGATCCATTCTAATTCATTCGTACAATCCATTCTAATTTATTCGCACGATCCATTCTAATTCATTCGCACGAATGTCTTCATTCTAATTCATTTGCACGATCCATTCTAATTCATTCCTATGATCCATTCTAATTCATTCGTACGATCCATTCTAATTCATTCGTACGATCCATTCTAATTCATTCGATGGATCCATTCTAATCCATTCGTACGATCCATTCTAATTCATTCGTACAATCCATTCTAATTCATTCGCAAGATCCATTCTAATTCATTCGTATGATCCATTCTAATTCATTCCTACGATCTATTCTAATTCATTCGCTCGAATGTATCCATTCTAATTCATTCGTTCGATCCATTCTAATTCATTCGTATGATCCATTCTAATTCATTCGCTCGAATGTATCCATTCTAATTCATTCGTACGATCCATTCTTATTCATTCGTACGATCCATTCTAATTCATTCTCACGAATGTAACCTTTCTAATTCATTCGTACGATCCATTCTAATTTATCCGCACGAATGTAACCTTTCTAATTCATTTGTATGATCCATTCTAATTCATTCGCACGATCCATTCTAATTCATTCGTACGATCCATTCTAACTCATTCGCACGATCCATTCTAATTCATTCGTACGATCCATTCTAATTCATTCGTACGATTCATTCTAATTCATTCGCACGATCCATTCTAATTCATTCCTACGATCTATTATAATTCATTCGTACGATCCATTCTAATTCATTCGCACGATCCATTCTAATTCATTAGCACGATCCATTCTAATTTATTCCTACGATCCATTCTAATTGATTCGCACAAATATATCGTACGAATAAATTAGAATGGATCATACAAATGAATTAGAAAGGTTACATTCGTGAGAATGAATTAGAATGGATCGTACGAATGAATTAGAATGGATCATGCTAATGAATTTGAATGGATCGTACGAATGAATTAGAATGGATCGAACGAATGAATTAGAATGGATACATTCGAGCGAATGAATTAGAATAGATCGTAGGAATGAATTAGAATGGATCATACGAATGAATTAGAATGGATACATTCATGCGAATGAATTAGAATTGATCGTAGGAATGAATTAGAATGTATCGTACAAATGAACTAGAATGGATACATTCGTGCGAATGAATTAGAATGGATCATATGAAAGAATTAGAATGGATCGTGCGAATAAATTAGAAAGGATCATACGAATGAATTAGAATGGATATATTCGTACGAATGAATTAGAATGGATCGTACGAATGAATTAGACTGGATCGTACGAATAAATTACAATGGATACATTCATGCAAATGAATTAGAATGGATCATACGAATGAATTAGAATGGATCGTATGAACGAATTAGAATGGATCGTACGAATGAATTAGAATGGATACATTCGAGCGAATGAATTAGAATAGATCGTGCGAATAAATTAGAATGGATCATATGAATGAATTAGAATAGATATATTCATGCGAATGAATTAGAATGGATCGTACGAATGAATTAGAATGGATCGTGCAAATGAATTAGAATGGATCGTAGGAATGAATTAGAATGGATACATTTGTGCGAATGAATTAGAATGGATCATACGAATGAATTAGAATGGATCGTACGAATGAATTAGAATGGATCGTACGAATGAATTAGAAAGGATCGTACGAATGGATTAGACGCATTGTACGAATGAATTAGAATAGATATATTTGTGCGAATGAATTAGATTGCATCGTACGAATGAATTTGAATGGATTGTACGAATGAATTAGAATGGATCGTACGAATGAATTAGAATGGATCGTGCGAATGAATTAGAATGGATCGTACGAATGAATTAGAATGGATCGTGCGAATGAATTAGAATGGATCGTACGAAAAAAATAGAATGGATACATTTGTGCGAATGAATTAGAATGGATCGTACGAATGAATTAGAATGGATCGTACGAATGAATTAGAATGGATACATTCGAGCGAATGAATTAGAATGGATCGTACGAATGAATTAGAATGGATCATAGGAATGAATTAGAATGGGTCATGCAAATGAATTAGAATGGATCATACAAACGAATTAGAATGGATCGTACGAATGAATTAGAATGGATACATTTGTGCGAATGAATTAGAATGGATCGTACGAATGAATTAGAATGGATCGTACAAATGCATTAGAATGGATCGTACGAATGAATTAGAATGGATACATTCGAGCGAATGAATTAGAATGGATCGTGCGATGAATTAGAATGGATCATACAAATAAATTAGAATGGATTCTAATCAATTCGTACGATCCATTCTAATCTATTCTAATTCATTCACACAAATGTATAGATTCTAATTCATTCTCACAAATGTAACCTTTCTAATTCATTTGTATGATCCATTCTAATTCATTCGTACGATCCATTCTAATCCATTCGTACGATCCATTCTAATTCATTCGTACGATCCATTCTAATTCATTCACACAAATGTAACCTTTCTAATTCATTTGTACGATCCATTCTAATTCATTCGTACGATCCATTCTAATCCATTCGTACGATCCATTCTAATTCATTCGCACGAATGTAACCATTCTAATTCATTCGTACGATCCATTCTAATTCATTCCTACGATCCATTCTAATTCATTTGCACGATCCATTCTAATTCATTCCTATGATCCATTCTAATTCATTCATACGATCCATTCTAATTCATTCGTACGATCCATTCTAATTCATTCGTACGATATATTCTAATTCATTCGTACGAATGGATTAGAACGCATTGTACGAATGAATTAGAATGGATCGTACGAATGAATTAGAAATGATACATTCCTGTGAATGAATTAGAATGGATTGTACGTATGAATTAGAATGGATCGTGCGAATGAACTAGAATGGATACATACATTCATGCGAATGAATTAGAATGGATCGTATGAATGAGTTACAATGGATCGTATGAATGAATTAGAATGGATTGCATGAATGAATTAGAATGGATCATACGAATGAATTGGAATGGATCGTACGAATGAATTAGAATGGATACATTCATGCTAATGAATTAGAATGGATCGTACGAACGAATTAGAATGGATCATACGAATGAATTAGAATGGATCGTGCGAATGAATTAGAATGGATCGTGCGAATTAATTAGAATGGATACATTCGTACAAAGGAATTAGAATGGATCGTGCGAATGAATTAGAATGGATCGTGCGAATGAATTAGAATGGATACATTTGTGCGAATGAATTAGAATGGATCGTACGAATGAATTAGAATGAATCATACGAATGAATTAGAATGGATCATACGAATGAATTAGAATACATCATGTGAATGAATTAGAATGGATCGTACGTTTGAATTAGATTGGATTGTGCGAATGAATTACAATGGATACATTCGTGCGAATGAATTAGAATAGATCATATGAATGAATTAGAATGGATCGTATGAATGAATTAGAATGGATACATTTGTACGAATGAATTAGAATGGATTGTACGAATGAATTAGAATGGATCATACGAATGAATTAGAATGGATAGTGCGAATGAATTAGAATGGATCGTACGAATAAATTGGAATGGATTGTACGAATGAATTAGAATAGATCGTGCGAATGAATTAGAATGGATCATACGAAAGAATTAGAATGGATCGTATGAATGAATTAGAATGGATCATACGAATGAATTAGAATCGATCGTGCCAATGAATTTGAATGGATACATTTGTGCGATGAATAAGAATGGAGCGTACGAATGAACTAGAATGGAGCGTACGAATGAACTAGAATGGATACATTCATGCGAATGAATTAGAATGGATCATATGAAATAATTAGAATGGATCGTGTGAATGAATTAGAATAGATCGTGCGAATGAATTAGAATGGATCGTATGAACGAATTAGAATGGATCGTATGAACGAATTAGAATGGATCATATGAACGAATTAGAATGGATCGTACGAATGAATTGGAATGGATACATTCGTACGATCCATTCTAATTCATTCGTACGATCCATTCTTATTCATTCGTACAATCCATTCAAATTCATTCGCATGATCCATTCTAATTCATTCGTACGATCCATTCTAATTCATTCTCATGAATGTAACCTTTCTAATTCATTTGTATGATCCATTCTAATTCATTCGTACGATCCATTCTAATCCATTCGTATAATCCATTCTAATCCATTCTTACGATCCATTCTAATCCATTCGTACGATCCATTCTAATTCATTCGTATGATCCATTCTAATTCATTCTCACAAATGTAACCTTTCTAATTCATTTGTACGATCCATTCTAATTCATTCGTACAATCCATTCTCATCCATTCGTACGATCCATTCTAATCCATTCGTACGATCCATTCTAATTCATTCGCACGAATGTAACCATTCTAATTCATTCGTACAATCCATTCTAATTCATTCGCATGAATGTATCCATTCTAATTCATTTGCACGATCCATTCTAATTCATTCCTATGATCCATTCTAATTCATTCGTACGATACATTCTAATTCATTCGCTCGAATGTATCCATTCTAATTCATTCGTACGATCCATTCTAATTCGTTCATACGATCCATTTTAATTCGTTCGTACGATCCATTCTAATTCGTTCGTACGATCCATTCTAATTCATTCGCACGATCCATTCTAATTCATTTGTACGATCCATTTTAATTCATTCGTATGATCCATTCTAATTCATTCGTATGATACATTCGTGCAAATGAATTAGAATGGATCGTACGAATAAATTAGAATGAATCGTTCGAATGAATTAGAATAGATCGTGCGAATAAATTAGAATAGATCATACGAATGAATTAGAATAGATATATTCATGCAAATGAATTAGAATGGATCGTACGAATGAATTAGAATGGATCGTGCGAATGAATTAGAATGGATCGTATGAATAAATTAGAATGGATCGTACGAATTAATTAAAATGGATATATTTGTGCGAATGAATTAGAATGGATCATACGATTGAATTAGAATGAATCATGCGAATGAATTAGAATGGATCGTATGAATGTATTAGAAAGGATCATAGGAATGAATTAGAATGGATCGTGCAAATGAATTAAAATGGATACATTCGTGCGAATGAATTAGAATGGATCGTAGAAATGAATTAAAATGGATCGTACGAATGAATTAGAATGGTTACATTCGTGCGAATGAATTAGAATGGATCGTACGAATTGATTAGAATGGATCGTTCGAATGGATTAGAATGGATCGTACAAATGAATTAGAAAGGTTACTTTTGTGAGAATGAATTAGAATGGATCGTACGAATGGATTAGAATGGATCGTACGAATGGATTAGAATGGATCATAAAAATGAATTAGAAAGGTTACATTCGTGAGAATGAATTAGAATGGATCGTACGAATGAATTAGAATGGATCATGCGAATGAATTTGAATGGATCGTACGAATGAATTAGAATGGATCATACAAATGAATTAGAAAGGTTACATTTCTGAGAATAAATTAGAATTGATCGTACGGATGAATTAGAATGGATCGTACGAATGGATTAGAATGGATCGTACGAATGGATTAGAATGGATCGTACGAATGAATTAAATGGATCATACAAATGAATTAGAATGGTTACATTCGTGAGAATGAATTAGAATGGATCGAACGAATGAATTAGAATGGATCATGCGAATGAATTTGAATGGATCATACGAATGAATTAGAATAGATCGAACGAATGGATTAGAATGGATCGTACGAATGGATTAGAATGCATTGTACGAATGAATTAAAATAGATACATTTGTGCGAATAAATTAGATTGCATCGTACGAATGAATTTGATTGGATTGTACGAATGAATTAGAATGGATCGTACGAATGAATTAGAATGGATACATTCGTGCGAATGAATTAGAATGGATCGTAGGAATGAATTAGAATGGATCGTGCGAATGAATTAGAATGGATCGTACGAATGGATTGGAATGGATCATGCGAATGGATTAGAATGGATCGTACGAATGAATTAGAATGGATCGTGCGAATGAATTAGAATGAATCGTACGAATGCATTAGAATGGATCGTACGAATGAATTAGAATGAATCGTAATGGATACATTTGTGCGAATGAATTAGAATGGATCGTATGAATGAATTAGAATGGATCATAGGAATGAATCAGAATGGATACCTTCGTGCGAATGTATTAGAATGGATCATAGGAATGAATTAGAATGGATCGTACGAATGAATTAGAATGGTTACATTTATACGACTGAATTAGAATGGATTGTACGAATGAATTAGAATTGATCATACGAATGAATTAGAATGGATCATACGAATGAATTAGAATACATCATGTGAATGAATTAGAATGGACCGTACGTTTGAATTAGATTGGATTGTGCGAATGAATTAGAATGGATACATTCGTGTGAATGAATTAGAATAGATCGTATGAATGAATTAGAATGGATTGTGTGAATTAGTTAGAATAAATCGTGCAAATGAACTAGAATGGATCGTACGGATGAATTAGAATGGTTACATTCCTGCAAATGAATTAGAATGGATCGTACGAATGAATTAGAATGGATCGTATGAATGAATTAGAATGGATCGTACGAATGAATTAGAATGCATCGTGCGAATGAATTAGAATGGATACATTCGTGCGAATGAATTAGAATGGATTGTACGTATGAATTAGAATGGATCGTGCGAATGAACTAGAATGGATATATACATTCATGCGAATGAATTAGAATGGATCGTATGAATGAGTTAGAATGGATCGTATGAATCAATTAGAATGGATTGCATGAATGAATTAGAATGGATCATACAAATGAATTGGAATGAATCGTACGAATGAATTAGAACGGATCATACGAATGAGTTAGATCGTACGAATGGATTAGAATGGATCGTACGAATGAATTAGAATGGATCGTACAAATGAATTAGAAAGGTTACATTTGTGAGAATGAATTAGAATGGATCGTACGAATGAATTAGAATGGATCGTACGAATGGATTAGAATGGATCTTATGAACGAATTAGAATGGATCGTACGAATGAATTAGAATGGATCGAACGAATGAATTAGAATGGATACATTCGAGCGAATGAACTAGAATAGATCGTAGGAATGAATTAGAATGGATCATACGAATAAATTAGAATGGATCGTGCGAATGAATTAGAATGGATCATACGAATGGATTAGAATGGATCGTACGAATGGATTAGAATGGATCGTACGAATGAATTAGATCGTACGAATGAATTAGAATGGATCGTACGAATAAATTAAAATGGATACATTCGAGTGAATGAATTAGAATGGATACATTTGTGCGAATGAATTAGAATGGATCATGCGAATGAATTAGAATGGATCGTACGAATGAATTAGAATGGATACATTCGTGCGAATGAATTAGAATGGATCGTACGAATGAATTAGAATGGATCGTGCGAATGAATTAGAATGAATCATACGAATGCATTAGAATGGATACATTCGTGCGACTGAATTAGAATGGATCGTGCGAATTAATTAGAATGGATCATACGAATGAATTAGAATGGATCGTACGAATGAATTAGAATGGATCGTACGAACGAATTAGAATGGATCGTACGAACAAATTAGAATGGATCGTATGAATGGATTAGATTGGATCGTACGAATGGATCATGCGAATGAATTAGATCGTGCGAATGAATTAGAATGGATCGTACGAATGGATTAGAATGGATCGTACGAATGGATTAGAATGGATCGTACAAATGAATTAGAAAGGTTATATTTGTGAGAATGAATTAGAATGGATCGTACGAATGGATTAGAATGGATCGTACGAATGGATTAGAATGGATCGTACGAATGAATTAGAATAGATCATACAAATGAATTAGAAAGGTTACATTCGTGACAATGAATTAGAATGGATCGTACGAATGAATTAGAATGGATCATGCGAATGAATTTGAATGGATCGTACGAATGAATTAGAATGGATCGTACGAATGAATTAGAATGGATCGTACGAATGGATTAGAATGGATCGTACGAGATCGTACAAATCATTAGAATGGATCGTACGAATCAATTAGAATGGATATATTCGTGCGAATGAATTAGAATGGATCGTACGAATGAATTAGACTGGATCGTACGAATAAATTAGAATGGATACATTCATGCAAATGAATTAGAATGGATCGTACAAATGAATTAGAATGGATCGTGCGAATGAATTAGAATGGATCATATGAATGAATTAGAATGGTCACATTCGTGCGAATGAATTAGAATGGATTGTACGAATGGATTAAAATGGATCGTACGAATGGATTTGAACGCATTGTACGAATGAATTAGAATAGATACATTTGTGGGAATGAATTAGATTGCATCGTACGAATGAATTTGAATGGATTGTTTGAATGAATTAGAATGGATTGTAAGAATGAATTAGAATGGATCATGCGAATGAATTAGAATAGATCGTACGAATGAATTAGAATGGATCATGTGAACGAATTAGAATGGATCATATGAACGAATTAGAATGGATCGTACGAATTAATTAGAATGGATACATTCGAGCGAATGAATTAGAATGGATTGTACAAATGAATTAGAATTGATCGTGCGAATGAATTAGAATGGATCATACAAATGAATTAGAAAGGTTACATTCTTGAGAACGAATTAGAATGGATCGTGCGATGAATTAGAATCTATTCTAATCCATTCTAATCCATTCTAATCCATTCGTACAATCCATTCTAATCTATTCTAATTCATTCGCACAAATGTATCCATTCTAATTCATTCTCACGAATATAACCTTTCTAATTCATTTGTATGATCCATTCAAATTCATTCGTACGAATGAATAGAATGGATCGTACGAATGAATCATACGAATGAATTAGAATGGATCATGCGAATGAATTAGAATAGATCATGCGAATGAATTAGAATAGATCGTACGAATGAATTAGAATGGATCGTACGAATAAATTAGAATGGATCGTGCGAATGAATTAGAATGGATCGTACGAATGAATTAGAATGGATCCACCGAATGAGTTAGAATGGATCATGCGAATGAATTAGAATGGATCGTATGAATGAATTAGAATGGTTACATTCGAGCGAATGAATTAGAATAGATCGTAGGAATGAATTAGAATGGATCATACGAATGAATTAGAATGGATCGTGCGAATAAATTAGAATGGATTGTACGAATGATTTAGAATGGTTACATTCGAGCGAATGAATTAGAATGGATCGTACGAATGAATTAGAATGGATCATAAGAATGAATTAGAATGGATCGTGCAAATGAATTAGAATGGATCGTACGAATGAATTAGAATGGATCATAGGAATGAATTAGAATGGATCATGCAAATGAATTAGAATGGATCGTAGAAATGAATTAGAATGGATCGTACGAATGAATTAGAATGGTTACATTCGTGCGAATGAATTAGAATGGATCGTACGAATGGATTAGAATGGATCATACGAGTGAATTAGAATGGATCGTGCGAATGAATTAGAATGGATTGTACGAATAAATTGGAATGGATACATACAAATGAATTAGAAAGGTTACATTCGTGAGAATGAATTAGAATGGATCGTAGGAATGAATTAGAATGGTTACATTCGAGCGAATGAATTTGAATGGATCGTACGAATGAATTAGAATGGATCGTGCAAATGAATTAGAATGGATCGTACGAATGAATTAGAATAGATCGTACGAATGGATTAGAATGGATTGTACGAATGGATTAGAATGGATCGTAAGAATGGATTAGAATGGATCGTACGAATGAATTAAAATGGATACATTTGTGCGAATTAATTAGAATGGATCATACGATTGAATTAGAATGGATCATACGAAAGAATTAGAATGGATCATGCGAATGAATTTGAATGGTTCGTACGAATGAATTACAATGGATCGTACGAATGGATTAGAATGGATCGTGCGAATGAATAAGAATGGATCGTACGAACGAATTAGAATGGATCGTACGAACGAATTAGAATGGATCGTATGAATGAATTAGAATGGATCGTACGAATGGATTAGAATGGATCGTACGAATGGATCATGCGAATGAATTAGAATGGATCATAGGAATGAGTTAGAATGGATCGTGCAAATGAATTAGAATGGATACATTCGTGCGAATGAATTAGAATGGATCGTAGGAATGAATTAGAATGGATCGTACGAATGGATTAGAATGGATCGTACGAATGAATTAGAATGGATCGTACGAATGAATTAGAAAGGTTATATTTGGGAGAATGAATTAGAATGGATCGTACGAATGAATTAGAATGGATCGTACGAATGGATTAGAATGGATCGTATGAATGGATTAGAATGCATTGTACGAATGAATTAGAATGGATTGTACGAATGGATTAGAATGAATCGTACGAATGAATTAAAATGGATCGTACGAATGAATTAGAATGGATACATTCGAGCGAATGAATTAGAATGGATCGTACGAATGAGTTAGAATGGATCATAGGAATGAATTAGAATGGATCGTGCAAATGAATTAGAATGGATACATTCGTGCGAATGAATTAGAATGGATCGTAGGAATGAATTAGAATGGATCGCACGAATGAATTAGAATGGTTACATTCATGCGAATGAATTAGAATGAATCGTACAAATGGATTAGAATGGATCGTACGAATGAATTAGAATGGATCGTACAAATGAATTAGACTGGATCGTACGAATAAATTAGACTGGATCGTACGAATAAATTAGAATGGATACATTCATACGAATGAATTAGAATGGATCATACGAATGGATTAGAATGGATCGTACGAATGGATTAGAATGGATCATACGAATGGATTAGAATGGATCATACAAATCTATTAGAAAGGTTACATTCGTGAGAATGAATTAGAATGGATCGTACGAATGAATTAGAATGGATCATGCGAATAAATTTGAATGGATTGTACGAATGAATTAGAATGGATCGAACGAATGAATTAGAATGGATCATACGAATGAATTAGAATAGATCGTAGGAATGAATTAGAATGGATCATACGAATGAATTAGAATGGATCGTGCGAATAAATTAGAATGGATCGAACGAATGAATTACAATGGATCGTACGAACGAATTAGCATTGATCGTACGAACGAATTAGAATGGATCGTATGAACGAATTAGAATGGATCGTACGAATGAATTAGAATGGATACATTCGTGCGAATGAATTAGTATAGATCGTACGAATGAATTATAATTGATCGTACGAATGGATTAGAACACATTGTATGAATGAATTAGATTGCATCGTATGATCCATTCTAATTCATTCGTACGATCCATTCTAATTCATTCGCACAAATGTATCCATTCTAATTCATTCGCTCGAATGTATCTATTTTAATTCATTCGTACGATCCATTCTAATTCATTCGTACGATCTAACTCATTCGTACAATCCATTCTAATTCATTCGTACGATCTATTCTAATTCATTCGCATGAATGTATCCATTCTAATTCATTCATACGATCCATTCTAATTCGTTCATACGATCCATTCTAATTCGTTCGTACAATCCATTCTAATTCGTTCGTATGATCCATTTTAATTTATTTGCACGAATATACGATCCATTCTAATTCATTCGCACGATCCATTCTAATTCATTCGTACGATCCATTCTTATTCATTCATACGGTCCATTCTAATTCATTCGCACAATCCATTCTAAGTCATTCTTACGATCCATTCTAATTCATTCGTACGATCCATTCTTATTCATTCATACGATCCATTCTAATTCATTGGTACGATCCATTCTAATCCATTAGTACGATCCATTCTAATTCATTCGCACGAATGTATCCATTCTAATTCATTTGCACGATCCATTCTAATTTATTCCTATGATCTATTCTAATTCATTCGTACGATCCATTCTAATTCATTCGCTCGAATGTATCCATTCTAATTCAGTTGTACGATCCATTCTAATTCGTTCGTACGATCCATTCTAATTCGTTCGTAAGATCCATTCTAATTCGTTCGTATGATCCATTCTAATTCATTCGTACGATCCATTCTAATTCATTCGCATGATCCATTCTAATTCATTCGTATGATCCATTCTAATTCATTCCTACGATCTATTCTAATTCATTCGCTCGAATGTATCCATTCTAATTCATTCGTTCGATCCATTCTAATTCATTCGTACAATCCATTCAAATTCATTCGCATGATCCATTCTAATTCATTCGTACGATCCATTCTAATTCATTCGACCGAATGTAACTATTCTAGAATGGATTAGAATGGATCGTACGAATGAATTAGAATGGATCGTATGAAATGGATACATTCATGCAAATGAATTAGAATGGATCGTACGAATGAATTAGAATGGATCATACGAATGAATTAGAATGGTTACATTCGTGCGAATGAATTAGAATGGATCGTACGAATGGATTAGAATGGATCGTACAAACGAATTAGAATGGATCGTATGAGTGAATAAGAATGGATCGTACGAATGAATTAGAATGGATCGTACGAATGGATTAGAACGCTTTGTACGAATGAATTAGAATGGATCGTATGATTAATTCTATTTCATTTGCACGATCCATTCTAATTCATTCCTATGATCCATTCTAATTCATTCGTACGATCCATTCTAATTCATTCGCTCGAATGTATCCATTCTAATTCATTCTAATTCATTCCTATGATCCATTCTAATTTATTCGCACGATCCATTCTAATTCATTCATACGATCCATTCTAATTCATTCGCATGATCCATTCTAATTCATTCGTATGATCCATTCTAATTCATTCGCATGAATATATCTATTCTAATCTATTCGTATGAGCCATTCTAATTTATTCGCACGATCTATTCTAATTCATTCGTACGATCTATTCTAATTCATTCCTACGATCCATTCTAATTCATTCGCACGAAGGTATCCATTCTAATTCATTTGCACGATCCATTCTAATTCATTCCTATGATCCATTATAATTCATTCGTACGATCCATTCTAATTCATTCGCTCGAATGTATCCATTCTAATTCATTCTAATTCATTTGTATGATCCATTCTAATTCATTCGTACGATCCATTCTAGTCCATTCGTACGATCCATTCTAATTCTTTCGTATGATCCATTCTAATTCATTCTCACAAATGTAACCTTTCTAATTCATTTGTACGATCCATTCTAATTCATTCATACGATCCATTTTAATTCATTCGCATGATCCATTCTAAGTCATTCGTATGATACATTCGTGCGAATGAATTAGAATGGATCGTACGAATGAATTAGAATGGATCGTACGAATGAATTAGAATAGATCATGCGAATAATTTAGAATGGATCATACGAATGAATTAGAATAGATATTCATGCGAATGAATTAGAATGGATCGTGCGAATGATTAGAATGGATCGTATGAATAAATTAGAATGGATCGTACGAATGAATTAAAATGGATACATTTGTGCGTATGAATTAGAATGGATCATACGATTGAATTAGAATAGATCATGCGAATAAATTAGAATGGATCGTACGAATGAATTAGAATGGATCATACAAATGAATTAGAAAGGTTACATTGTGAGAATGAATTAGAATGGATCGTACGAATGAATTAGAATGGATTATGCGAATGAATTTGAATGGATCGTACGAATGAATTAGAAAGGTTACATTTGTGAGAATGAATTAGAATGGATCGTACGAATGAATTAGAATGGATCGTACGAATGGATTCGAATGGATCGTACGAATGAATTAGAATAGATCATACAAATGAATTAGAAACGTTACATTCGTGAGAATGAATTAGAATGGATCATACGAATGAATTAGAATGGATCATGCGAATGAATTTGAATGGATCGTACGAATGAATTAGAATAGCTCATACGAATGAATTAGAATGAATCGTACGAATGAATTAGAATGGTTACATTCGTGCGAATGAATTGGAATAGATCGTACGAATGAATTAGAATAGATCGTACAAATGAATTAGAATGGATCGTACGAATAAATTAGAATGGATTGTGCGAATGAATTAGAATGGATCATACGAATGAATTAGAATAGATCATAGGAATGAATTAGAATCGATCGTACAAATGAATTAGAAACGTTACATTTCTGAGAATGAATTAGAATAGATTGTACGAATGAATTAGAATGGATCGTACGAATGGATTAGATGGATCGTACGAATGAATTAGAATGGATCGTACAAGTGAATTAGAAAGGTTACATTTGTGAGAATGAATTAGAATGGATCATACGAATGAATTAGAATGGATCGTACGAATGAATTAGAATAGATCGTGCAAATGAATTAGAATTGATCATACGAATGAATTAGAATGGATCATATGAATGAATTAGAATGGTTACATTCGTGCGAATGAATTAGAATGGATCGTACGAATAAATTAGAATGGATACATTCATGCAAATGAATTAGAATGGATCGTATGAATGAATTAGAATGGATTATACGAATAAATTAGAATGGATCGTATGAATGGATTAGAAGGCATTGTACGAATGAATTAGAATAGATACATTTGTACGAATGAATTAGAATGGATCGTACGAATGAATTAGAATGGATATATTCGAACGAATAAATTAGAATGGATCATACGAATGAATTAGAATGGATCGTACGAATTAATTAGAATGGATCGTGCGAATGAATTAGAATCGATCGTACGAATGAATTAGAATGGATCGAACGAATGAATTAGATCGTACGAATGAATTAGAATGGATCGTACGAATGAATTAAAATGGATACATTCGAGCGAATGAATTTGAATGGATACATTTGTGCGAATGAATTAGAATGGATCGTAGAAATGAATTAGAATGGATCGTACGATGCAATCTAATTCATTCGTACAATGCGTTCTAATCCATTCGTACGATCCATTATAATTCATTCGTACGATCCATTCTAATTCATTCGTATGAATGTATTCATTCTAATTAATTCGTACGATCCATTCTAATTCATTTGTATGATCCATTCTAATGCATTCGTACGATTCATTCGAATCCATTCGTGCGATCCATTCGAATTCATTTCGTGCGATCCATTCAAATCCATTCGTGCGATCCATTCGAATTCATTTCGTGCGATCCATTCGAATCCATTCGTGCGATTCATTCGAATCCATTCGTGCGATCCATTCTAATTCATTCGTACGATCCATTCGAATCCATTTTTGCGATCCATTCTAATTCATTCGTATGATCCATTCTAATCCATTCGTACGATCCATTCTAATCCATTCGTACGATCCATTCTAATTCATTCTCACAAATGTAACGTTTGTAATTCATTTGTACGACCAATTCTAATTCATTCGCACGATCCATTCTAATTCATTCGTATGATCCATTCTAATTCATTCCTACGATCTATTCTAATTCATTCGCACGAATGTAACCATTCTAATTCATTCGTACGATCCATTCTAGTTCATTCCTACGATCCATTCTAATTCATTCGCACGAATATATCCATTCTAATTCATTTGCACGATCCATTCTAATTCATTTCTATGATCCATTCTAATTCATTCGGTGGATCCATTCTAATTCATTCGTACGATCCATTCTAATTCATTCGCACGATCAGTTCTAATTTATTCGTATGATCCATTCTAATTCATTCGAATGATCTATTCTAATTCATTCGCATGATCCATTCTAATTCATTCGTACGATCCATTCTAATTCATTCGTACAATCCATTCAAATTCATTCGTACGATGCAATCTAATTCATTCACACAAATGTATCTATTCTAATTTATTCGTACAATGCGTTTTAATCCATTCGTACGATCCATTCTAATTCATTCGTATGATCAATTCTAATTCATTCGCACGATCCATTCTAATTCATTCGTACGATCCATTCCAATTCATTCACACGATCCATTCTAATTCATTCGTACGATCCATTCTAATTCATTCGCACGAATGTATCCATTCTAATTCATTTGTACAATCCATTCTAATTCATTCGCACGATCCATTCTAATTCATTCGTATGATCCATTCTAATTCATTCCTACGATCTATTCTAATTCATTAGCACGAATGTAACCTTTCTAATTCATTCGTACGATCCATTCTAATTCATTCCTACGATCCATTCAAATTCATTCGCACGAATGTATCCATTCTAATTCATTTGCACGATCCATTCTAATTCATTCCAATGATCCATTCTAATTCATTCGGTGGATCCATTCTAATTCATTCGTACGATCCATTCTAATTCATTCGCACGATCCATTTTAATTTATTCGTACGATCCATTCTAATTCATTCGTACGATCTATTCTAATTCATTCGCATGATCCATTCTAATTCATTCGTACGATCCATTCTAATTCATTCGTACAATCCATTCAAATTCATTCGTACGATGCAATCTAATTTATTCGCACAAATGTATCTATTCTAATTCATTCGTACAATGCATTCTAATCTATTCGTACGATCCATTCTAATTCATTCGTATGATCAATTCTAATTCATTCGCACGATCCATTCTAATTCATTCGTACGATCCATTCTAATTCATTCGCACGATCCATTCTAATTCATTCGTACGATCCATTCTAATTCATTCGCACGAATGTATCCATTCCAATTCATTCGTACAATCCATTCTAATTCATTCGCACGATCCATTCTAATTCATTCGTATGATCCATTCTAATTCATTCCTACGATCTATTCTAATTCATTAGCACGAATGAAACCATTCTAATTCATTCGTACGATCCATTCTAATTCATTCCTACGATCCATTCTAATTCATTAGCACGAATGTATCCATTCTAATTCATTTGCACGATCCATTCTAATTCATTCCTATGATCCATTCTAATTCATTCGGTGGATGCATTCTAATTCATTCGGTGGATCCATTCTAATTCATTCGCACGATCCATTCTAATTTATTCGTACGATCCATCCAAATTCATTCGTACAATCTATTCTAATTCATTCGCATGATCCATTCTATTTCATTTGTACGATCCATTCTAATTCATTCGTACAATCCATTCAAATTCATTCGTACGATGCAATCTAATTCATTCGCACAAATGTATCTATTCTAATTCATTCGTACAATACGTTCTAATCCATTTGTACGATCCATTCTAATTCATTCGTATGATCAATTCTAATTCATTCGCACGATCCATTCTAATTCATTCGCACGATCCATTCTAATTCATTCGCACGATCCATTCTAATTCATTCGTACGATCCATTCTAATTCATTCGCATGAATGTTCTAATTCATTCGTACAATCCATTCTAATTCATTCACACGATCCATTCTAATTCATTCGTATGATCCATTCTAATTCATTCCTACGATCTATTCTAATTCATTCGCACGAATGTAACCTTTCTAATTCATTCCTATGATCCATTCTAATTCATTCCTACGATTCATTCTAATTCATTCGCACGAATGTATCCATTCTAATTCATTTGCACGATCCATTCTAATTCATTCCTATGATCCATTCTAATTCATTCGGTGGATCCATTCCAATTCATTCGTACGATCCATTCTAATTCATTTGCACGATCCATTCTAATTTATTCGTACGATCCATTCTAATTCATTCGTACGATCTATTCTAATTCATTCGCAAGATCCATTCTAATTAATTCGTTTGATCCATTCTAATTCATTCATACAATCCATTCAAATTCATTCGTACGATGCAATCTAATTCATTCGCACAAATGTATCTATTCTAATTCATTCGTACAATACGTTCTAATCCATTCGTACGATCCATTCTAATTCATTCGTATGATCAATTCTAATTCATTCGCACGATCCATTCTAATTCATTCGTACGATCCATTCTAATTCATTCGCATGATCCATTCTAATTTATTCGTACGATCCATTCTAATTCATTCACACGAATGTATCCATTCTAATTCATTCGTACAATCCATTCTAATTCATTCGCACGATCCAATCTAATTCATTCGTATGATCCATTCTAATTCATTCCTAAAATCTATTCTATTTCATTCGCACGAATGTAACCATTCTAATTCATTCGTACGATCCATTCTAATTCATTCCTACGATCCATTCTATTTCATTCGCACGAATGTATCCATTCTAATTCATTTGCACGATCCATTCTAATTCATTCCTATGAACCATTCTAATTCATTTGGTGGATCCATTCTAATTCACTCGTACGATCCATTCCAATTCATTCGCACGATCCATTCTAACTTATTCGTACGATCCATTCTAATTCATTCATACGATCTATTCTAATTCATTCGCATGATCCATTCTAATTCATTCGTACGATCTATTCTAATTCATTCGTACAATCCATTCAAATTCATTCGTGCGATGCAATCTAATTCATTCGCACAAATGTATCTATTTTAATTCATTCGTACAATGCGTTCTAATCCATTCGTACGATCCATTCTAATTCATTCATATGATCTGTTCTAATTCATTCGCACGATCCATTCTAATTCATTCGTACGATCCATTCTAATTCATTCACACAATCCATTCTAATTCATTCGTACGATCCATTCTAATTCATTCGCACGAATGTATCCATTCTAATTCATTCGTACTATCCATTCTAATTCATTCGCACGATCTATTCTAATTCATTCCTACGATCTATTCTAATTCATTCGCACGAATGTAACCATTCTAATTCATTCGTACGATCCATTCTAATTCATTCCTACGATCTATTCTAATTCATTCGCACGAATGTATCCATTCTAATTCATTTGCACGATCCATTCTAATTCATTTCTATGATCCATTCTAATTCATTCGTACTATCCATTCTAATTCATTCGCTCGAATGTATCCATTCTAATTCATTCATACAAATGTATCCATTCTAATTCATTCGTACGATCCATTCTAATCCATTTGTACGATCCATTCTAATTTATTCGCACGAATGTAACCATTCTAATTCATTCGTATGATCCATTCTAATTCATTCGCACAATCCATTCTAATTTATTCGCACGATCCACTCTAATTCATTCGTACGATCCATTCTAATTCATTCGCACGATCCATTCTAATTCATTCCTACGATCAATTCTAATTCATTCCTACGATCAATTCTAATTCATTTGCCCGAATGTATCCATTCTAGTTCATTCGTTCAATCCATTCTAATTCATTCGTACGATCTATTTTAATTCATTCCTATGATCCATTCTAATTCATTCGTACGATCCATTCTAATTCATTCGCTCGAATTTATCCATTCTAATTCATTCGCTCGAATTTATCCATTCTAATTCATTCGTATGATCCATTCTAATTCATTCGTACGATCCATTCTAATTCATTCTCACGAATGTAACCTTTCTAATTCATTTGTATGATCCATTCTAATTCATTCGTACGATCCATTCTAATCCATTCGTACGATCCAATCTAATTCATTCGCACGATCCATTCTAATTCTTTCATATGATCCATTCTAATTCATTCGCACGAATGTATCCATTCTAGTTCATTCGTACGCTCCATTCTAATTCATTCGTACACTCCATTCTTATTCATCGCACAAATGTATCCATTCTAATTCATTCGTACGATCCATTCTAATTCATTCGCCTGATAAATTCTAATTCATTCGTATGATCCATTCTAATTCATTCGTACGATCCATTCTAATCCTTTCGTACGATCTATTCTAATTCATTCGCACGATCTATTCTAATTCATTCGTACAATCCATTCTAATACATTCGTATGATCCATTCTAATTCATTCGCACTATCCATTCTAATTCATTCGTACGATCCATTCTAATTCATTCGTACGATCCATTCTAATTCATTCGCTTGAATGTATCCATTCTAATTCATTCGTACGATCCATTCTAATTAGAATGGATTATACGAATGAATTAGAATGGATACATTCTTGCGAATAAATTAGAATGGATCGTATATTCGAGCAAATAAATTAGAATGGATCATACGAATGAATTAGAATGGATCGTGCGAATGAATTAGAATGAATCTTACGAATGCATTAAAATGGATCGTACGAATGAATTAGAATGAATCGTACGATCCATTCTAATTCATTTGTACGATCCATTCTAATTCATTCGCACGATCCATTCTAATTCATTTGCACGATCCATTCTAATTCATTCCTATGATCCATTCTAATTCATTCGTACGATCCATTCTAATTCATTCGTACGATCCATACAAATGAATTAGAAAGGTTACATTCGTGAGAATGAATTAGAATGGATCGTACGAATGAATTAGAATGGATCATGCGAATGAATTTGAATGGATCGTACGAATGAATAAGAATGGATCGTACAAATGAATTAGAATGGATCATATGAATGTATCCATTCTAATTCATTCGTACGATCCATTCTAATTTGTTCATATGATCCATTCTAATTCGTTCGTACGATCCATTCTAATTCGTTCGTACAATCCATTCTAATTCATTCGCACGATCCATTCTAATTCTTTCATATGATCCATTCTAATTCATTCGCACGAATGTATCCATTCTAGTTCATTCGTACGCTCCATTCTAATTCATTCGTATGCTCCATTCTTATTCATCGCACAAATGTATCCATTCTAATTCATTCGTACGATCCATTCTAATTCATTCGCACGATCCATTCTAATCCATTCGTAGATCCATTCTAATTCTTTCGTACGATCCATTCTAATTCATTCCCACAAATGTAACCATTCTAATTCATTTGTACGATCCATTCTAATTCATTCGCATAAATGTATCTATTCTAATTCATTCGTACAATGCGTTATAATCCATTCATACGATCCATTCTAATCCATTTGTACGATCCATTATAATTCATTCGTACGATCTATTCTAATTCATTCGCACGAATGTATCCATTCTAATTCATTCGTACGATCCATTCTAATTCGTTCGTACGATCCATTATAATTCGTTCGTACGATCCATTCTAATTCATTCGTACGATCCATTCTAATTCATTTGCACGATCCATTATAATTCATTCGTATGATCCATTGTAATTCATTCCTACGATCTATTCAAATTCATTCGTATGATCCATTCTAATTCATTCGTTCGATCTATTCTAATTCATTCGTACAATCCATTCAAATTCATTCGCATGATCCATTCTAATTCATTCGTATGATTAATTCTAATTCATTCCTACGATCTATTCTAATTCATTCGTATGATCCATTCTAATTCATTCGTACGAATGTATCCATTCTAATTCATTCATACGATCCATTCTAATTCATTCGCACAAATGTATCCATTCTTATTCATTCGCTCGAATGTATCCATTTTAATTCATTCGTACGATCCATTCTAATTCATTCGCACAAATGTATCCATTATTATTCATTCGCTCGAATGTATCCATTTTAATTCATTCATACGATCCATTCTAATTCATTCGTACGATCTAATTGATTCGTACGATCCACTCTAATTCATTCGTACGATCCATTCTAATTCATTCGCACGATCCATTCTAATTCATTCGTATGATTCATTCTAATTCATTCCTGCGATCCATTCTAATTCATTCGTACGATCCATTCAAATTCATTCGCATGATCCATTCTAATTCATTCGTACGATCCATTCTAATTCATTCTCACGAATGTAACCTTTCTAATTCATTTGTATGATCCATTATAATTCATTCGTACGATCGATTCTAATCCATTCATACGATCTATTCTAATTTAATCTCACAAATGTAACCTTTCTAATTCAGTTGTCGGATCCATTCTAATTCATTCGTACGATCCATTCTAATTCATACGAATGAATTAGAATAGATCGTATGAACGAATTAGAATGGATCGTACGAATGGATTAGAATGGATCGTACAAATGAATTAGATCGTACGAATGAATTAGAATGGATCGTACGAATGAATTAAAATGAATACACTCATACGACTGAATTAGAATGGATTGTGCCAATTAATTAGAATGGATCGAACGAATGAATTTGAATGGATACATTTGTGCGAATAAATCTGAATGGATTTTATGAATGAATTACAATGGATCATACGAATGAATTAGAATGGATCGTACGAATGAATTAGAATAGCTCATACGAATGAATTAGAATGAATCGTACGAATGAATTAGAATGGTTACATTCGTGCGAATGAATTAGAATAGATCGTACGAATGAATTAGAATGGATCGTACGAATAAATTAGAATGGATCATGCGAATGAATTAGAATAGATCGTAGGAATGAATTAGAATGGATTGTACGAATGAATTAGAATGGTTACATTCGTACGAATGAATTAGAATGGATACATTTGTACGAATGAATCTGAATGGATTGTATGAAAGAATTACAATGGATCGTACGAATGGATTAGAATGGATCGTACGAATGAATTAGAATGGATCATACAAATGAATTAGAAAGGTTACATTCGTGAGAATGAATTAGAATGGATCGTACGAATGAATTAGAATGGATCATGCGAATGAATTTGAATGGATCGTATGAATAAATTAGAATGGATCGAACGAATGAATTAGAATGGATACATTCGAGCGAATGAATTAGAATAGATCGTAGGAATGAATTAGAATGGATCATACAAATGAATTAGAATGGATCGTTCGAATGAATTAGAATGGATTGTACGAATGAATTAGAATGGATACATTCGTGCGAATGAATTAGAATGGATTAGAATGGATACATTTGTACGAATAAATTAGAATGGATTGTACAAATGAATTAGAATGGATACATTCTTGCGAATAAATTAGAATAGATCGTATATTCGTGCAAATAAATTAGAATGGATCATACAAATGAATTAGAATGGATCGTGCGAATGAATTAGAATGAATCGTACGAATGAATTAGAATGGATCGTACGAATGAATTTGAATGAATCGTATGATCCATTCTAATTCATTCGTCCGATCCATTCTAATTCATTCGCACGAATGTATCCATTCTAATTCATTCGTACAATCCATTCTAATTCATTCGCACGATCCATTTTAATTCATTCGTATGATCCATTCTAATTCATTCCTACGATCTATTCTAATTCATTCACTCGAATGTATCCATTCTAATTCTTTTGTTCGATCCATTCTAATTCATTCGTACGATCCATTCAAATTCATTCGCATGGATCGTACGAATGAATTAGAATAGAAATATTCATGCGAATGAATTAGAATGGATAGTGCGAATGAATTAGAATGGATCGTACGAATGGATTAGAATGGATCGTACGAATGGATTAGAACGCATTGTACGAATGAATTAGAATAGATACATTTGTGCGAATGAATTAGATTGCATCGTACGAATTAAATTGAATGGATTGTACGAATGAATTAGAATGGATCATACGAATGAATTAGAATGGATCATGTGAATGAATTAGAATGGATCATGCGAATGAATTAGAATAGATCGTACGAATGAATTAGAATGGATCGTAGGAATAAATTAGAATGGATCGTGCGAATGAATTAGAATGGATCGTACGAATGAATTAGAATGGATCGAACGAATGAATTAGAATGGATCGTACGAATGAATTATAATGGATACATTTGTGCGAATGAATTAGAATAGATCATACGATTGAATTTGAATGGATCGTATGAATAAATTAGAATGGATATATTTGTGCGAATGAATTAGAATTGAACGTACAATTGAATTAGAATGGATTGTACGAATGAATTAGAATGGATCGTGCGAATGAATTAGAATGGATAGTGCGAATGAATTAGAATGGATCGTACGAATGAATTAGAATAGATACATTCGTGCGAATGAATTAGAAAGGATCGTACGAATGGATTAGAATGGATCGTACGAATGGATTAGAATGGATCGTACAAATGAATTAGAAAGGTTACATTCATGAGAATGAATTAGAATGGATCGTACGAATGAATTAAAATGGATCCTGCGAATGAATTAGAATGGATCGTACGAATGAATTAGAATGAATACATTCGAGCGAATGAATTAGAATGGATCATACGAATGAATGAGAATGGATCGTACGAATCGATTAAAATGGATTGTACGAATGGATTAGAATGGATTGTACAAATGGATTAGAATGGATCGTACGAATGAATTAGAATGGATCATACAAATAAATTAGAAAGGTTACATTCGTGAGAATGAATTAGAATGGATTGTACGAATGAATTAGAATGGATCATGCGAATGAATTTGAATGGATCGTACGAATAAATTAGAATGGATCGAACGAATGAACTAGAATGCATACATTCGAGCGAATGAATTAGAATAGATCATACGAATGAATTAGAATACATCATGTGAATGAATTAGAATGGATCATACGTTTGAATTAGATTGGATTGTGCGAATGAATTAGAATGGTTACATTCGTGAGAATGAATTAGAATGAATCGTGCAAATGAATTAGAATTGATCCATTCAAATTCGTTCGCATGATCCATTCTAATTCGTTCGTACTATCCATTCTAATTCATTCTCACGAATGTAACCTTTCTAATTCATTTGTATGATCCATTCTAATTCATTCGTACGATCCATTCTAATCCATTCATATGATCCATTCAAATTCATTCCTACGATCTATTCTAATTCATTCGCTCGAATGTATCCATTCTAATTCATTCGTACGATCCATTCTAATTCATTCTCACGAATGTAACCTTTCTAATTCATTTGTATGATCCATTCTAATTCGTTCGTACGATCCATTCTAATCCATTCATACGATCCATTCTAATCCATTCGTACGATCCATTCTAATTCATTCGCACAAATGTATCCATTCTAATTCATTCGTACGATCCATTCTTATTCATTCGCACGATCCATTCCAATTCATTCATACGATCAATTCTAATTCATTCGCACGATCCAGCCTAATTCATTCGTACGATCCATTCTAATTCATTCGTACAACCCATTCAAATTCATTCGTACGATGCAATCTAATTCATTCACACAAATATATCTATTCTAATTCATTCGTACAATGCGTTCTAATCCATTCGTACGATCCATTCTAATCCATTCGTACGATCCATTCTAATTCATTCGCACGAATGTAACCATTCTAATTCATTCATATGATCCATTCTAATTCATTCGTACGATCCATTCTAATTCATTCGTATGATCCATTCTAATTCATTCGTATGATCCATTCTAATTCATTTGCATGAATGTATCCATTCTAATTTATTCGTACGATCCAGTCTAATTCATTCGTACGATTCATTCTAATTCATTCGCACGAATATATCCATTCTAATTCATACGTACGATCCTTTCTAATTCATTTGCACAATCCATTCTAATTCATTCCTATGATCCATTTTCATTTTTTCATACAATCCATTCTAATTTATTCGTGCGATCCATTCTAATTCATTCGCACGAATGTATCCATTCTAATTCATTCGCTCGAATGTATCCATTCAAATTCATTCGTACGATCCATTCTAATTCGTTCGTACGATCCATTCTAATTCGTTCGTACGATCCATTCTAATGCATTCGTACGATTCATTCTAATTCATTCGCACGATCCATTCTAATTCATTCGTATGATCCATTCTTATTCATTCGTCCGATCCATTCTAATTCATTCGTACGATCCATTCAAATTAATTCGTACGATCAATTCTAGTTCATTCGCACGATCCAGTCTAATTCATTCGTACGATCCATTCTAATTCATTCGCACAATCCAACCTATTTCAAACGTACGATCCATTCTAATTTATTCACATGATGTATTCTAATTCATTCGTACGATCCATTCCAATTCATTTGTATGATCCATTTTAATTCATTTGTATGATCCATTCTAATGCATTCGTACGATTCATTCTAATTTATTCGCACAATCCATTCTAAATCATTCGTACGATCTATTCTAATTCATTCATACGATCCATTCAAATTCATTCGCATGATCCATTCTAATTCATTCGTACGATCCATTCTAATTCATTCGCTCAAATGTAACCATTCTAATTCATTCGTACAATCGATTCTAATTTATTCGCACGATCCATTCTAATTCATTCGTATGATCCATTCTAATTCATTCCTACGATCTATTCTAATTCATTCGCTCGAATGTAACCATTCTAATTCATTCGTACGATCCATTCTAATTAATTCGCACGATCCATTCTAATTCAGTCGTATGAATGTATCCATTTTAAATCATTCGTACGATCCATTCTAATTCGTACGATCCATTCTAATCCATTCGTACGATCGATTCTAATCCATTCGTATGATCCATTCTAATTCATTCGCACGAATGTAACCATTCTAATTCATTCGTACGATCCATTCTAATTCATTCCTACGATCCATTCTAATTCATTCGCACGAATGTATCCATTCTAATTCATTTGCACGATCCATTCTAATTCATTCCTATGATCCATTCTAATTTATTCATACGATCCATTCTAATTCATTCGCTCGAATGTATCCATTCTAATTCATTCGTACGATCCATTCTAATTCATTCGTACGATCCATTCTAATCCATTCGTACGATCCATTCTAATTCATTCGTACAATAAGTTCTAATCCATTCGTACGATCCATTCTAATTCATTCGTACGATCCATTCTAATTCATTTATATGATCATTCTAATTCATTCGCTCGAACGTATCCATTCTAATTCATTCGTACTATCCATTCTAATTCATTCGTATGATCCATTCTAACTCATTCGGTGGATCCATTCTAATTCATTCGTACGATCCATTCTAATTTATTCGCACGATCCATTCTAATTTATTCGTACGATCCATTCTAATTCATTCTTACGATCTATTCTAATTCATTCGCATGATCCATTCTAATTCATTCGTACGATCCATTCTAATTCATTCGTACAATCCATTCAAATTCACTCGTATGATGCAATCTAATTCATTCGCACAGATGTATCTATTCTAATTCATTCGTACAATGCGTTCTAATCCATTCGTACGATCCATTCTATCCATTCGTACGATCCATTCTAATTCATTCGCACGAACGTAACCATTCTAATTCATTCGTACGATCCATTCTAATTCATTCCTACGATCCATTCTAATTCATTCACACGAATGTATCCATTCTAATTCATTTGCACGATCCATTCTAATTCATTCTTAAGATCCATTCTAATTCATTCGTATGATCCATTCTAATTCATTCGTACGATCCATTCTAATTCGTTCATACGATCCATTCTAATTCGTTCGTACGATCCATTCTAATTCGTTCGTACGATCCATTCTAATCCATAAGTACGATCCATTCTAATCCATTTGTACGATCCATTCTAATCCATTTGTACGATCCATTCTAATTCATTCTCACAAATGTAACCTTTCGAATTTATTTGTACGATCCATTCTAATTCATTCGTACGATCCATTCTAATCCATTCGTACGATCCATTCTAATCCATTCGTACGATCCATTCTAATTCATTCGCACGAATGTAACCATTCTAATTCATTCGTACGATCCATTCTAATTCATTCCTACAATCCATTCTAATTCATTCGCACGAATGTATCCATTCTAATTCATTTGCACGATCCATTCTAATTCAATCCTATGATCCATTCTAATTCATTCATACGATCCATTCAAATTCATTCGTACGATCCATTCTAATTCATTCGTACGATCCATTCTAATTCATTCGCATGATCCATTCGTACGATCCATTCTAATCCATTCGTACGACCCATTCTAATTCATTCCTATGATCCATTCTAATTCGTTCGTACGATCCATTGTAATTCGTTCGTACGATCCATTCTAATTCATTCGCACGATCCATTCTAATTCATTCGTACGATCCATTCTAATTCATTCGTACGATCCATTCTAGTTCATTCGTATGATACATTCTAACTCATTCGCACAAATGTATCCATTCTGATTAATTCGTACGATCCATTCTAATTTATTCGCACGAGCCATTCTAATTCATTCGTATGATCAATTCTAATTCATTCGCACGATTCATTCTAATTCATTCTCACGAATGTCACCATTCGAATTCATTCGCACAATCCAATCTAATTCAAACGTATGATCCATTCTAATTCATTCACATGATGTATTCTAATTCATTCGTATGATCTATTCTAATTCATTCGCTCGAATGTATGCATTCTAGTTCATTCGTTCGATCCATTCTAATTTATTCGTACGATCCATTCAAATTCATTCGCATGATCTATTCTAATTCATTCGTACAATCCATTCTAATTCATTCTCACGAATGTAACCTTTCTAATTTATTTGTATGATCCATTCTAATTCATTCGTACGATCCATTCTAATCCATTCGTATGATCCATTCTAATCGATTCGTACGATCCATTCTCATTCATTCGTACGATCCATTCTAATTCATTCGCTCGAATGTATTCATTCTAATTCATTCGTACGATCCATTCTAATTCATTCGCAGGAACCATTCTAATTCATTCGTACGATCCATTCTAATTCATTCTCATGAATGTAACCTTTCTAATTCATTTGTACGATCCATTCTAATCCATTCGTACGATCCATTCTAATTCATTCGCACGAATGTATCTATTCTAATTCATTCATACGATCCATTCTAATTCATTCGCACTATCCATTCTAATTCATTCGCACGATCCATTCTAATTCATTCGTACGATCCATTCTAATTCATTTGTACGTTCAATTCTAATTCATTCGCACAAATGTATCCATTCTAATTTATTCGTACGATCCATTCAAATTCAATCGTATGATCTATTCTAATTCATTCGCACAAATGTATCCATTCTAATTCATTCGTACGATCCATTCTAATTCATTCGTTCGATCCATTCTAATTCATTCGTACGATCCATTCTAATTCATTTGCACGATCCATTCTAATTTATTCTAACGATCCATTCTAATTCATTCGAACGATCCATTCTAATTCATTCGTACGATCCATTCTAATTCATTCGCATGATCCATTCTAATTCATTCGTATGATCCATTCTAATTCATTTGTATGATCCATTCTAATTCATTCGCACGATCCATTCTAATTTATTCGTATGATCCATTTTAATTCATTCGTCCGATCCATTCTAATTCATTCGCACGTATGTAACCTTTCTAATCCATTCGTACGATCCATTCTAATTCATTCATACGATCCATTCTAATTCATTCTCACAAATGTAACATTTCTAATTCATTTGTACGATCCATTCTAATTCATTCGCACAAATGTATCTATTCTAATTCATTCGTACAATGCGTTCTAATCCATTCGTACGATCCATTCTAATCCATTTGTACGATCCATTCTAATTCATTCGCACAAATGTATCTATTCTAATTCATTCGTACAATGCGTTCTAATCCATTCATACGATCCATTCTAATCCATTTGTACGATCCATTCTAATTCATTCGCACGATCCATTCTAATTCATTTTCACGATCCATTCTAATTCATTCCTATGATCCATTCTAATTCATTCGTACGATCCATTCTAATTCATTCGCTCGAATGTATCCATTCTAATTCATTCGTACGATCCATTCTAATTCATTCGTACGATCCATTCTAATCCATTCGTACGATCCATTCTAATTCATTCGTTCAATGCGTCCTAATCCATTCATACGATCCATTCTAATCCATTCGTACGATCCATTCTAATTCATTCGTACGATCCATTCTAATTCATTCTCACAAATGTAACCTTTCTAATTCATTTGTACGATCCATTCTAATTCATTCGTACGATCCATTCTAATCCATTCGTACGATCCATTCTAATTCATTCCTACGATCAATTCTAATTCATTCGCACGAATGTATCCATTCTAATTCATTTGCACGATCCATTCTAATTCATTCCTACGATCCATTCTAATTCATTCGCATGATCCATTCGAGCGATCCATTCTAATCCATTCGTACGATCCATTCTAATTCATTCATACGATCCATTCTAATTCGTTCGTACGATCCATTCTAATTCGTTCGTACGATCCATTCTAATTCATTCGCACGATCCATTCTAATCCATTCGTACGATCCATTGTAATTCATTCGTACAAACCATTCAAATTCATTCGCATGATCCATTCTAATTCATTCGTACGATCCATTCTAATTCAATCGTATGATCCATTCTAATTCATTCGCACAAATGTATCCATTTTAATTCATTCGTACGATCCATTCTAATCCATTCGTACCATCCATTCTAATCCATTCGTACAATCCATTCTAATCCATTCGTACGATCTATTCTAATTCATTCGTACGATCCATTCTAATTCATTTGCACGATCCATTCTAATTCATTTGTACTATCCATTCAAATTCATTCGCTCGAATGTAACCATTCTAATTCATTCCTACGATCCATTCTAATTCATTCTCACGAATGTAACCTTTCTAATTCATTTGTATGTATCCATTCTAATTCATTCGTACAATCCATTCTAATTCATTCGCACGATCCATTCTAATTCACTCGTATGATCCATTCTAATCCATTCGTACGATCCATTCTAATTCATTCGCACGAATGTAACCATTCTAATTCATTCGTACGATCCATTCTAATTCATTTCTACGATCCATTCTAATTCATTCGGACGAATGTATCATTCTAATTCATTTGCATGATCCATTCTAATTCATTCCTATGATCCATTCTAATTCATTCGTACGATCCATTCTAATTCATTTGGACGATCCATTCTAATTCATTCTTATGATCCATTCTAATTCATTCGTACGATCCATTCTAATTCATTCGCTCGAATGTAACCATTCTAATTCATTCATACAATCCATTCTAATTTATTCGCACGATCCATTCTAATTCATTCGTATGATCCATTCTAATTCATTCCTACGATCTATTCTAATTCATTCGCTCTAATGTAACCATTCTAATTCATTCGTACGATCCATTCTAATTAATTCGCACGATCCATTCTAATTCAGTCGTATGAATGTATCCATTTTAAATCATTCGTACGATCCATTCTAATTCGTACGATCCATTCTAATCCATTCGTACGATCGATTCTAATCCATTCGTACGATCCATTCTAATTCATTCGCACGAATGTAACCATTCTAATTCATTCGTACGATCCATTCTAATTCATTCCTACGATCCATTCTAATTCATTCGCACGAATGTATCCATTCTAATTCATTTGCACGATCCATTCTAATTCATTCCTATGATCCATTCTAATTCATTCATACGATCCATTCTAATTCATTCGCTCGAATGTATCCATTATAATTCATTCGTATGATCCATTCTAATTCATTTGTACGATCCATTCTAATCCATTCGTACGATCCATTCTAATTCATTCGTACAATAAGTTCTAATCCATTCGTACGATCCATTCTAATTCATTCGTACGATCCATTCTAATTCATTTATATGATCATTCTAATTCATTCGCTCGAACGTATCCATTCTAATTCATTCGTACGATCCATTCTAATTCATTCGTATGATCCATTCTAACTCATTCGGTGGATCCATTCTAATTCATTCGTACGATCCATTCTAATTTATTCGCACGATCCATTCTAATTTATTCGTACGATCAATTCTAATTCATTCTTACGATCTATTCTAATTCATTCGCATGATCCATTCTAATTCATTCATACGATCCATTCTAATTCATTCGTACAATCCATTCAAATTCACTCGTATGATGCAATCTAATTCATTCGCACAGATGTATCTATTCTAATTCATTCGTACAATGCGTTCTAATCCATTCGTACGATCCATTCTATCCATTCGTACGATCCATTCTAATTCATTCGCACGAACGTAACCATTCTAATTCATTCGTACGATCCATTCTAATTCATTCCTACGATCCATTCTAATTCATTCACACTAATGTATCCATTCTAATTCATTTGCACGATCCATTCTAATTCATTCTTAAGATCCATTCTAATTCATTCGTATGATCCATTCTAATTCATTCGTACGATCCATTCTAATTCGTTCATACGATCCATTCTAATTCGTTCGTACGATCCATTCTAATTCGTTCGTACGATCCATTCTAATCCATTTGTACGATCCATTCTAATTCATTCGTACGATGCATTCTAATTCATTCGTACGATCCATTCTAATTCATTTGCACGATCCATTCTAATTCATTCCTATGATCCATTCTAATTCATTCGTACGATCCGTTCTAATTCATTCGCTCGAATGTATCCATTCAAATTTATTCGTATGATCCATTCTAATTCATTCGTACGATCCATTCTAATCCATTCGTACGATCCATTCTAATTCATTCGTACAATGCGTTCTAATTCATTCGCACGAATGTATCATTCTAATTCATTTGCACGATCCATTCTAACTCATTCCTATGATCCATTCTAATTCATTCATACGATCCATTCTAATTCATTCGCTCGAATGTATCCATTCTAATTCATTCGTACGATCCAATCTAATTCGTTCGTACGATCCATTCTAATTCGTTCGTACGATTCATTCTAATTCATTCGCACGATCCATTCTAATTCATTTGTACGATCCATTTTAATTCATTCGCATGATCCATTCTAATTCATTCGTATGATACATTCGTGCGAATGAATTAGAATGGATCGTACGAATGAATTAGAATGGATCATATGAATGAGTTAGAATAGATCGTGCGAATAAATTAGAATGGATCATACGAATGAATTAGAATAGATATATTCATGCGAATGAATTAGAATGGATCGTACGAATGAATTAGAATGGATCGTGCGAATGAATTAGAATGGATCGTTTGAATAAATTAGAATGGATCGTACGAATGAATTAAAATTGATACATTTGTGCGAATGAATTAGAATGGATCATACGATTGAATTTGAATGGATCGTACGAATAAATTAGAATGGATACATTGGTGCGATGAATAATAATGGAGCGATCCATTTTAATTCATTCGCATGATCCATTATAATTCATTCGTATGATACATTCATACGACCGAATTAGAATGGATTGTAAGAATGAATTAGAATTGATCATACGAATGAATTAGAATGGATCGTACGAATGAATTAGAATGGATCGTGCAAATGAATTAGAATGGATCGTACGAATGAATTAGAATGGATATATTTGAACGAATAAATTAGAATGGATCATACGAATGAATTAGAATGGATCGTACGAATGAATTAGAATGGATCGTGCAAATGAAGTAGAATCGATCGTATGAATGAATTAGAATGGATCGTACGAATGAATTAGATCGTACGAATGAATTAGAATGGATCGTACGAATGAATTAAAATGGATACATTCATACGACTGAATTAGAATGGATCGTGCGATTTAATTAGAATGGATCGTACGAATGAATTTGAATGGATACATTTGTGCGAATGAATCTGAATGGATTGTATGAATGAATTACAATGGATCGTACGAATGAATTGGAATGGATACATTTGAGCGAATGAATTAGAATGGATCGTACGAATGAATTAGAATGGATCATAGGAATGAATTAGAATGGATTTTGCAAATTAATTAGAATGGATACATTCGTGCGAATGAATTAGAATGGATCATAGGAATGAATTAGAATGGATCGTACGAATGAATTAGAATGGTTACATTCGTGCGAAAGAATTAGAATGGATCATACGAATGGATTAGAATGGATCGTACGAATGGATTAGAATGGATCGTACGAATGATTTAGAAAGGTTACAATTGTGAGAATGAATTAGAATGGATCGTACGAATGAATTAGAATGGATCGTACGAATGGATTAGAATGGATCGTACGAATGAATTAGAATGGATCATATAAATGAATTAGAAAGGTTACATCCGTGAGAATGAATTAGAATGGATCGTACGAATGAATTAGAATGGATCATGCGACTGAACTAGAATGGATCGTACGAATGGATTAGAATGGATCGTACGAATGCATTAGAATGGATACATTCGTGCGAATGAATTAGAATGGATCATACAAATGAATTAGAATGGATACATTTGTGCGAATGAATTTGAATGGATTGCACGAATTGAATTAGAATGGATCGTACGAATGGATTAGAATGGATTGTATGAATGAATTAGAATGGATCATACAAATGAATTAGAAAGGTTGCATTCGTGAGAATGAATTAGAATGGATCATGCGAATGAATTAGAATTGATCATACGAATGGATTAGAATGGATCATACGAATGAATTAGAATAGATCGTGTGAATGAATTAGAATGGATCGTACGAACGAATTAGAATAGATCGTATGAACGAATTAGAATTGATCGTATGAACAAATTAGTGTGGGTCGTACGAATGAATTAGAATGGATACATTCGAGCGAATGAATTAGAATGGATCGTACAAATGAATTAGAATGGATCATAGGAATGAATTAGAATGGATCGTGCAAATGAATTAGAATGGATACATTCGTGCGAATGAATTAGAATGGATCGTACGAATGAATTAGAATGGTTACATTCGTGCGAATGAATTAGAATGGATCGTACGAATGAATTAGAATGGATCATGCGAATGAATTAGAATGGATTGTACGATCCATTCTAATTCATTTTTATGATCAATTCTAATTCATTCGCACGATCCATTCTAATTCATTCGTACGATCCATTCTAATTCATTCGCACGAATGTAACCATTCTAATTCATTCGTAAGATCCATTCTAATTCATTCCTACGATCCATTCTAATTCATTCGCATGAATGTATCCATTCTAATTCATTTGCACGAACCATTCTAATTCATTCCTATGATCCATTCTAATTCATTCGTACGATCCATTCTAATTCATTCGCTCGAATGTATCCATTCTAATTCATTCGTCCGATTCATTCTAATTCATTCGCACGATCCATTCTAATTCATTCGTACGATCCATTCTTATTCATTCATACGATCCATTCTAATTCATTTGTACGAATGAATTAGAATTCATCGTACACATGGATTAGAATGGATCGTACGAATGAATTAGAAGGGATTGTACGAAGGAATTAGAATGGATCATATGAACGAATTAGAATGGATCGTACGAATGAATTAGAATGGATACATTTGAGCGAATGAATTAGAATGGATCGTGCAAATGAATTAGAATGGATACATTCGTGCGAATGAATTAGAATGGATCGTAGTAATGAATTAGAATGGATCGTATGAATGAATTAGAATGGTTACATTCGTGCGAATGAATTAGAATGGATCGTACGAATGTATTAGAATGGATCATACGAATGGATTAGAATGGATCGTACGAATGAATTAGAATGGATCGTACAAATGAATTAGAAAGGTTACATTTGTGAGAATGAATTAGAATGAATCGTACGAATGGATTAGAATGGATCGTACGAATGGATTAGAATTGATCGTACGAATGAATTAGAATGGATCATACAAATGAATTAGAAAGGTTACATTCGTGAGAATGAATTAGAATGGATCGTACGAATGAATTAGAATGGATCATGCGAATGAATTTGAATGGATCGTACGAATGAATTAGAATGGATCGAACGAATGAATTAGAATGGATACATTCAAGCGAATGAATTAGAATAGATCGTAGGAATGAATTAGAATGGATCATACGAATGAATTAGAATGGATCATGCGAATGAATTAGAATAGATTGTACGAATAAATTAGAATGGATACATTCGTGCGAATGAATTAGAATGGATCGGACGAATGAATTAGAATGGATCGTACGATTCATTCTAATTCATTCGTACGATCCATTCTAATGCATTCGTACGATTCATTCTAATTCATTCGCACGACCCATTCTAATTCATTCGTATGATCCATTCTAATTTATTTGCACGAATATACAATCCATTCTAATTTATTCGCAAGAATGTATCCATTCTAATTCATTCGTACAATCCATTCTAATTTATTCGTACAAATGTATCCATTCTAATTCATTTGTACGATCCATTCTAATTCATTCGTACGATTCATTATAATTCATGAGAATGAATTAGAATGGATCATAGGAATGAATTAGAATGGATACATTCGTGCGAATGAATTAGAATGGATCGTAGGAATGAATTAGAATGGATCGTACGAATGGATTAGAATGGATCGTACGAATGGATTAGAATGGATCATACGAATTAGAATGGATCGTACGAATGAATTAAAATGGATACATTCATGTGACTGAATTAGAATGGATCGTGCGAATTAATTAGAATGGTTCCTACGAATGAATTTGAATGGATACATTTGTGCGAATGAATCTGAATGGATTGTATGAATGAATTACAATGGATCGTACGAATGGATTAGAATGGATCGTACGAATGAATTAGAATGGATCATACAAATGAATTAGAAAGGTTACATTCGCGAGAATGAATTAGAATAGATCATACGAATGAATTAGAATGGATCGTGCGAATGAATTAGAATGAATCGTACGAATGCAATAGAATGGATCATACGAATGAATTAGAATGAATTCAAATGGATACATTCGTGCGAATGAATTAGAATGGATCGTACGAATGAATTAGAATGGATTGTCCGAATGAATTAGAATGGATCATACGAATAAATTAGATTGGTTATATTCGTGCGAATGAATTAGAATGGATCGTACGAATTAATTAGAATGGATCATGCGAATGAATTAGAATTGATCATACGAATGAATTAGAATGGATCGTACTAATGGATTAGAACGCATGGTACGAATGAATTAGAATAGATACATTTGTGCGAATGAATTAGATTGCATCGTACGAATGAATTTGAATGGATTGTACGAATGAATTAGAATGGATCGTACGAATGAATTAGAATGGATCATGCGAATGAATTTGAATAGATCGTACGAATGAATTAGAATGGATCGTACGAATAAATTAGAATGGATCGTGCGAATGAATTAAAATGGATCGTACGAATGAATTAGAATGGATCCACCGAATGAGTTAGAATGGATCATGCGAATGAATTAGAATGGATCGTATGAATGAATTAGAATGGATACATTCGTGCGAATGAATTAGATTGGATCGGACAAATCAATTTGAATTGATCGTGCGAATGAATTAGAATGGATCATACGATTGAATTTGAATGGATCGTACGAATAAATTATAATGGATATCTTTGTGCGATGAATAGGAATGGAGCGTACGAATGAATTACAATGGAGCGTACGAATGAACTAGAATGGATACATTCGTGCGAATGAATTAGAATGGATCATATGAAAGAATTAGAATGGATCGTGCGAATGAATTAGAATGGATCGTACGAATAAATTAGAATGGATATATTCGTGCAAAAGAATTAGAATGGATCGTACGAATGAATAAGTCTAGATCGTACGAATAAATTAGAATGGATACATTCATGCAAATGAATTAGAATGGATCGTGCGAATGAATTAGAATCGATCGTACAAATGAATTAGAATGGATCGTACGAATGAATTAGATCGAACGAACGAATTAGAATGGATCGTGCGAATGAATTAGAATTGATCATACGAATGAATTAGAATGGATCGTGCGAATGAATTAGAATAGATCGTACGAATGCATTAGAATGGATACATTCGTGCGAATGAATTAGAATGGATCATGCGAATGAATTAGAATGGATACATTTGTGCGAATGAATTTGAATGGATTGCACGAATTGAATTAGAATGGATCGTACGAGTGGATTAGAATGGATCGTACGAATGAATTTGAATGGATCATACAAATAAATTAGAAAGGTTACATTCGTGAGAATGAATTAGAATGGATCGTGAGAATGAATTAGAATTGATCATACGAATGGATTAGAATGGATCGAATGAATGAATTAGAATAGATCGTACGAATGAATTAGAATGGATCGTACGAACGAATTAGAATGGATCGTATGAACAAATTAGAATGGATCGTACGAATGAATTAGAATTGATACATTCGAGCGAATGAATTAGAATGGATCGTACGAATGAATTAGAATGGATCATAGGAATGAATTAGAATGGATCGTGCAAATGAATTAGAATGGATCGCTCAAATGTATCGAACGAATGAATTAGAATGGATCGTACGAATGGATTAGAATGGATCGTACGAATGAATTAGAATGGATCATACAAATGAATTAGAAAGGTTATATTTGTAAGAATGAATTAGAATGGATCGTACGAATAAATTAGAATGGATCATACGAATGGATTAGAATAGATCATACGAATGGATTAGAATGGATCGTACGAATGGATCAGAATGGATTGTACGAATGAATTAGAATGGATCATACAAATGAATTAGAAAGGTTACATTCGTGAGAATGAATTAGAATGGATCGAATGAATAAGTTAGAATGGATCGTGCGAATGAATTAGAATGGATCATACGAATGAATTAAAATGGATCGTACGAATGAATTAGAATGGATTGTATGAATGAATTAGAATAGATCGTAGGAATGAATTAGAATGGATCGTGCGAATGAATTAGAATGGAATGTACGATCCATTCTAATGCATTCGTACGATTCATTCTAATTCATTCGCACGATCCATTCTAATTTATTCGTACGATCCATTCTTATTCATTCATACGATCCATTCTAATTCATTCGCACAATCCATTCTAATTCATTCATACGATCCATTCTAATTCATTCGTATGATCCATTCTAACTCATTCGGTGGATCCATTCTAATTCATTCGTACGATCCATTCTAATTCATTCGCAAGATTCATTCTAATTTATTCGTACGATCCATTCTAATTCATTCGTACGATCTATTCTAATTCATTCGCACGAATATAACCATTCTAATTCATTCATACGATTCATTCTAATTCATTCGTATGAGCTATACTAATTCATTCGTACGATCCATTCTAATTCATTCGTACGATCCATTGTAATTCATTCATACAATCCATTCTGATTCATTCGCACAAATGTATCCATTCTAATTAATTCGCACGATCCATTCTAATTCAGTCGTATGAATGTATCTATTTTAATTCATTCGTACGATCCATTCTAATTCATTCGTATGATCTAATTCATTCGTACGATCCATTCTAATTCATTCGTACGATCGATTCTAATTCATTCGCACGATCCATTCTAATTCATTCTTATGATCCATTCTAATTCATTCGTATGATCCATTCTAATTTATTCGTTCAAATATATCCATTCTAATTCATTCGTACGATCCATTCTAATTCATTCGCACGATCCATTCTAATTCATTTGCACGAATGTATCTATTCTAATTCATTCGTACGATCCATTCTAATTCATTCGTACGATCCATTCTAATTCATTCGTATGATCCATTCTAACTCATTCGGTGGATCCATTCTAATTCATTCGTATGATACATTCGTGAGAATGAATTAGAATGGATCGTACGAATAAATTAGAATGGATACATTCGTGCGAATGAATTAGAATGGATCGTACAAATAAATTAGAATGGATCGTACGAATGAATTAGAATGGATCATGCGAATGAATTAGAATGGATTGTACGAATGAATTAAAATGGATACATTTGTGTGAATGAATTAGAATGGATCATGCGAATGAATTAGAATGGATCGTACGAATGAATTAGAATGAATATATTTATGCGAATGAATTAGAATGGATCGAACGAATGAATTAGAATGGATACATTTGTGCGAATGAATTAGAATGGATCGTACGAATGAATTCGAATGGTTACATTCGTGCGAATGAATTAGAATGGATCGTATGAATGGATTAGAATGGATCGTACGAATGGAATAGAATGGATCCTATGAATGAATTAGAATGGATCGGACAAATGAATTAGAAAGGTTACATTTATGAGAATGAATTAGAATGGATCGTACGAATGGATTAGAATGGATCGTACGAATGGATTAGAATGGATCGTACGACTGGATTAGAATGGATCGTATGAATGAATTAGAATGGATCATACAAATGAATTAGAAAGGTTACATTCGTGAGAATGAATTAGAATGGATCGTGCGAATGAATGAGAATTGATCATACGGATGAATTAGAATGGATCGTACGAATAAATTAGATTGGATCGTACGATCCATTCTAATTCATTCGCACGATCCATTCTAATTCATTAGTACGATCCATTCTAATTCATTCGCACGAATGTATCAATACTAATTCATTCGTACGATCGATTCTAATTCATTTGTATCCAATCTAATTTATTCGTACGATCCATTCTAATTCATTTGTACGATCCATTCTAATTTATTTGCACGAATATACGAATGAATTAGAATGGATCGTACGAATGAATTAGAATGGATCGTGCGAATGAATTAGAATGGATCGTAAGAATGAATTAGAATGGATCGTACGAATGAATTAGAATGGATACAAATGAATTAGAATGGATTGTACGAATGAATTAGAATGGATTGTGCGAATGAATTAGAATTGATCGTACGAATGAATTAGAATGGATCGTACGAATGAATTAGTATGGATACATTCGTGCGAATGAATTAGAATGGATCGTACTAATGAATTAGAATGGATCGTGCGAATGAATTAGAATGGATCGTACGATGCAATATAATTCATTCGTACGATCCATTTTAATTCATCCGTATGATCAATTCTCATTCATTCGCACAATCCATTCTAATTCATTCTCACGAATGTAACCTTTCTAATTCATTTGTATGATCCATTCTAATTCATTCGTACGATCCATTCTAATCCAGTCATACGATCCATTCGTACGATCCATTCTAATCCATTTCGTATGATCCATTCTAATCCCTTCGTACGATCCATTCTAATTCATTCATACGATCCATTCTAATTCATTTGTATCCATTCTAATTTATTCGTACGATCCATTCTAATTCATTTGTATGATCCATTCTAATTTATTTGCACGAATATACGAATGAATTAGAATGGATCGTACGAATGAATTAGAATGGATCGTGCGAGTGAATTAGAATGGATCGTACGAATGAATTAGAATGGATCGTACGAATGAATTAGAATGGATACAAATGAATTAGAATGGATTGTACGAATGAATTAGAATGGATCGTGCGAATGAATTAGAATTGATCGTACGAATGAATTAGAATGGATCGTACGAATGAATTAGTATGGATACATTCGTGCGAATGAATTAGAATGGATCGTACTAATGAATTAGAATGGATCGTGCGAATGAATTAGAATGGATCGTACGATGCAATATAATTCATTCGTACGATCCATTCTAATTCATCCGTATGATCAATTCTCATTCATTCGCACGATCCATTCTAATTCATTCTCACGAATGTAACCTTTCTAATTCGTTTGTACGATCCATTCTAATTCATTCGTATGATCCATTATAATCCATTCGTACGATCCATTCTAATTCATTCTCATAAATGTAACCTTTCTAATTCATTTGTACGATCCATTCTAATTCATTCGTACGATCCATTCGAATCCTTTTTAATCCATTCGTACGATCCATTCTAATTCATTCGCACGAATGTAACCATTCTAAATCATTCGTACGATCCATTCTAATTCATTCGCATAAATGTATCTATTGTAATTCATTCGTACAATGCGTTCTAATCCATTCGTACGATCCATTCTAATCCATTCGTACGATCCATTCTAATTCATTCGCACGAATGTAACCATTCTAATTCATTCGTACGATCCATTCTAATTCATTCCTACGATCCATTCTAATTCATTTGCACGAATGTATCCATTCTAATTCATTTGCACGATCCATTCTAATCCATTTGTGCGAATGAATTAGAACGGATCGTACGAATGAATTAGAACGGATCGTACGAATGAATTAGAATGGATCATACGAATAAATTAGAATCGATCGTGCGAATGAATTAGAATGGACACATTCGTACAAATGAATTAGAATGGATCGTACGAATGAATTAGAATGGATCATACGAATGAATTAGAATGGTTACATTCGTGCGAATGAATTAGAATGGATCGTACGAATGGATTAGAATGGATCATCTAATTCATTCGCACGATCCATTCTAATTCATTCGCACGATCCATTCTAATTCATTCGTACGATCTATTCTAATTCATTCGTACGATCCATTCTAATTCATTCGTACGATCTATTCTAATTCATTCATATGATCGTAGGAATGAATTAGAATGGATCATTCGAATGAATTAGAATGGATCGTACGAATGAATTAGAATGGATCGTAGGAATAAATTAGAATGGATCGTACGAATGAATTAGAATGGATTAGAATGGATCATACGAATGAATTAGAATGGATCATGCAAATGAATTAAAATGAATACATTTGTACGAATGAATTCATGGATCGTAGGAATGAATTAGAATGGATCGTACGAATGAATTAGAATGGATCGTACGAATGAATTAGAATGGATCGTGCGAATGAATTAGAATGGATCGTACGAATGAATTAGAATAGATCGTGCGAATTAATTAGAATGAATCGTACGAATGCATTAGAATGGATCGTACGAATGAATTAGAATGAATCGTACGATCTATACTAATTCATTCGTCCAATCCATTCTAATTCATTCGCACGAATGTATCCATTCTAATTCATTCGTACAATCCATTCTAATTCATTCGCACGATCCATTCTAATTCATTCGTATGATCCATTCTAATTCATTCCTACGATCTATTCTAATTCATTCACTCGAATGTATTCATTCTAATTCATTCGTACGATCCATTCTAATTCATTCGTACAATCCATTCTAATTCATTCGTATGATCCATTCTAATTCATTCTTACGATCTATTCTAATGCATTCGTACGATTCATACAAATGGATTAGAATGGATCGTAGGAATAAATTAGAAAGGTTACATTCGTGAGAATGAATTAGAATGGATCGTACGAATAAATTAGAATGGATCATGCGAATGAATTTGAATGGATCGTACGAACGAATTAGAATGGATCGTGCATTAGAATGGATCGTACGAATGAATTAGAATGGATATATTTTAGCGAATGAATTTGAATGAATCGTACGAATGCATTAGAATGGATCGTACGAATGAATTAGAATAGGTCATACGAATGAGTTAGAATGAATCGTACGAATGAATTAGAATTGTTACATTCGTGCTAATGAATTAGAATGGATCGTACGAATGAATAAGAATGGATCGTACGAATGGATTAGAATGGATCGTACAAATGGATTAGAATGGATCATACGAATGAATTAGAATGGATCATACAAATGAATTAGAAAGGTTACATTCGTGAGAATGAATTTGAATGGATCGTACGAATGAATTAGAATTGTTCGTGCGAATAAATTAGAATGGATACATTCGAGCGAATGAATTAGAATGGATCATACGAATGAATTAGAATGGATCATAGGAATGAATTAGAATGGATTGTGCAAATGAATTAGAATGGATACATTCGTGCGAATGAATAAGAATGGATCATACGAATGAATTAGAATGGATCGTACGAATGAATTAGAATGGATTGTGCAAATGAATTAGAATGGATCGTATGAATGAATAAGAATGGATCGTACGAATGAATTAGAATGGATCGTGCGAATAAATTAGAATGAATCATACGAATGCATTAGAATGGATCGTACAAATGAATTAGAATGAATCGTACGATCCATTCTAATTCATTCGTCCGATCCATTCTAATTCATTCACACGAATGTATCCATTCTAATTCATTCGTACAATCTATTCTAATTCATTCGCATGATCCATTCTAATTCATTCGTATGATCCATTCTAATTCATTCCTACGATCTATTCTAATTTATTCGCTCGAATGTATCCATTCTAATTCAATCGTACGATCCATTCTTATTCATTCGTATGATCCATTCAAATTCATTCGCATGATCCATTCTAATTCATTCGTACGATCCATTCTTATTCATTCGCTCGAATGTATCTATTCTAATTCATTCGTACGATCCATTCTTATTCATTCGTACGATCCATTCAAATTCATTCGCATGATCCATTCTTATTCATTCGTACGATCTATTCTAATTCATTCGCTCGAATATATCCATTCTAATTCATTCGTACGATCCATTCTTATTCATTCGTACGATCCATTCTTATTCATTTGTACGATCCATTCTAATTCATTCACATGAATGTAACCTTTCTAATTCATTTGTATGATCCATTCTAATCCATTCGTACGATCCATTCTAATCCATTCGTACGATCCATTCTAATCCATTCGTATGATCCATTCTAATGCATTCGTATGATTCATTCTAATTCATTCTTACGATCCATTATAATTCATTCTTACGATCTAATTCTAATATATTCGTACGATCCATTCTAATTCGCACAAATGTATCCATTTTAATTCATTCGTACGATCCATTCTAATTTATTCATATGATCCATTTTAATTCATTCGCATGATCTATTCTAATACATTCGTACGATCCATTCTAATTCATTCGCATGAATATATCTATTCTAATTCATTCGTATGATCCATTCCAATTTATTCGAACGATCTATTCTAATTCATTCGTACGATCCATTCTAATACATTCGTACGATCCATTCTAATCCATTCGTACGATCCATTCTAATCCATTCGTACGATCCATTCTAATTCATTCGTATGAATGTATCCATTCTAATTTATTCGTACGATCCAGTCTAATTCATTCGTACGATCCATTCTAATTCATTCGCAAGAATGTATCGATTCTAATTCATTCGTACGAGCCATTCTAATTCATTCGTATGATCCATTCTAATTCATTCGCACGATCCACTCAAATTCATTCGCACGATCCATTCTAATTCATTCGTACGATCCATTCTAATTCATTCATACGATCTATTCTAATTCATTCGCACGAATGTATCCATTCTAATTCATTCGCACAATCCAATCAAATTCAAATGTACGATCCATTCTAATTCATTCACATGATGTATTCTAATTCATTCGTATGATCCATTCTAATTAATTCGTATGTATCCATTCTAATTCCTTCGTACGATCCTTTCTAATTGATTCGCACGATCCATTCTAATTTATTCGTACGATCCATTCTAATTCATTCGCACGAATATATCCATTCTAATTCATTCGTACGATCCATTCTAATTCATTTGTACAATCCATTCATGGATCGTGCGAATGAATTAGAAAGGTTACATTCGTGAGAATGAATTAGAATGGATTGTACGAATGAATTAGAATGGATCATGCGAATGGATTAGAATGAATCGTACGAATGGATTAGAATGGATCAAACGAATGAATTAGAATGGATCGTGCGAATGAATTAGAATGGATCGTACGAATGAATTAGAATGGATCGTACGAATGAATTAGAATGGTAGGAATGAATTAGAATGGATCGTACGAATGAATTAGAATAGTTACATTCGTGCGAACCAATTAGAATGGATCGTAGGAATTTATTAGAATGGATCGTACGAATGAATTAGAATGGATCGTATGAATGAATTAGAATGGATCGTACGAATGAATTAGAATGGATACATTCGAGTGAATGAATTAGAATAGATCGTAGGAATGAATTAGAATGGATCATACGAATGAATTAGAATGGATCGTGCGAATGAATTAGAATGGATTGTACGATTGAATTAGAATAGATACATTTGTGCGAATGCATTAGAATGGATCGGACGAATGAATTAGAATAGATCAAACGATTCATTCTAATTCATTCGTACGATCCATTCTAATGCATTCGTACGATTCATTCTAATTAATTCACACGATCCATTCTAATTCATTCGTACGATCCATTCTTATTCATTCGTATGAATGAATTAGAATGGATCGAACGAATACGAATGCATTAGAATGGATACATTCGTGCGAATGAATTAGAATGGATCGTACGAATGAATTAGAATGGATCCTGCGAATGAATTAGAATGGATTGTACGAATGAATTAGGATGGATACATTCGAGCGAATGAATTAGAATAGATCGTAGGAATGAATTAGAATGGATCATACGAATGAATTAGAATGGATCGTGCGAATGAATTAGAATGGATTGTTGGAATGAATTATAATAGATACATACAAATGAATTAGAAAGGTTACATTCATGAGAATGAATTAGAATGGATCGTACGAATGAATTAGATTGGATCGTACGAATGAATTAGAATGGATACATTCGAGCGAATGAATTAGAATGGATCGTACGAATGAATTAGAATGGATCATAGGAATGAATTAGAATGGATCGTGCATGTGAATTGGAATGGATATATTCGTGCGAATGAATTAGAATGGATCGTAGGAATGAATTAGAATGAATCGTACGAATGAATTAGAATGGTTACATTCGTGCGAATGTATTAGAATGGATCGTACGAATGGATTAGAATGGATCGTACAAATGGATTAGAATGGATCGTACGAATGAATTAGAATGGATCATACAAATGAATTAGAAAGGATACATTTGTGAGAATGAATTAGAATCGATCGTACGAATGGATTAGAATGGATCGTACGAATGAATTAGAATGGATCGTATAAATGAATTAGAAAGGTTACTTTTGTGAGAATGAATTTGAATGGATCGTACGAATGAATTAGAATAGATCGTACGAATGAATTAGAATGGATACATTCGAGCGAATGAATTAGAATAGATCGTAGGAATGAATTAGAATGGATCGTATGAATGGATTAGAATGGATCGTACGAATGGATTAGAATGGATCGTACGAATGGATTAGAATGGATCGTACGAATGGATTAGAATGGATACATTCGTACAAATGAATTAGAATGGATCGTACGAATGAATTAGAATGGATCATATGAATGAATTAGAATGGATACATTTGTACGAATGATTTAGAATAGATATATTTGTGCGAATGAATTAGATTGCATCGTACGAATGAATTAGAATGGATCATAGGAATGAATTAGAATGAATCGTGCAAATGAATTAGAATGGATACATTCGTGCGAATGAATTAGAATGGATCATAGGAATGAATTAGAATGGATCATACGAATGGATTAGAATGGATCGTATGAATGGATTAGAATGGATCGTACGAATGAATTAGAATGGATCATACAAGTGAATTAGAAATGTTACATTCGTGAGAATGAATTAGAATGGATCGTACGAATGAATTAGAATGGATCATACGAATGAATTTGAATGGATCGTACAATGAATTAGAATGGACCGTACGAATGAATTAGAATGGATCGTGTGAATGAATTAGAATGAATCATACGAATGGATTAGAATGGATCGTACGAATGGATTAGAATGGATCGTACGAATGGATTAGAATGGATCGTACGAATGAATTAGAATGGATACATTCGAGCGAATGAATTAGAATGTATCGTACTAATGAATTAGAATGGATCGTACGAATGAATTAGATTGGATCATACGAATGAATTAGAATGGATCGTGCGAATGAATTAGAATGGATTGTACAAATGAATTAGAATGGATACATTCGTGCGAATGAATTATAATGGATCGGACGAATGAATTAGAATGGATCGTACGAATGAATTAGAATGGATACATTCGAGCGAATGAATTAGAATGGATTAGAATGGATACATTCATGCAAATGAATTAGAATGGATCGTACGAATGAATTAGAATGGATCGTACGAATGGATTAGAATGGATCATACAAATGAATTAGAATGGATCGTACGAATGAATTAGAATGGATCATACAAATGAATTTGAAAGGTTACATTCGTGAGAATGAATTAGAATGGATCGTACGAATGAATTAGAATGGATCATGCGAATGAATTTGAATGGATCGTACGAATGAATAAGAATGGATCGTACGAATGAATTAGAATGGATACATTCGCGCGAATGAATTAGAATAGATCGTAGGAATGAATTAGAATGGATCATACGAATGAATTAGAATGGATCGTGCGAATGAATTAGATGATCCATTCTAATCCATTCGTATGATCCATTCTAATTCATTCGCACGAATGTAACCATTCTAATTCATTCGTATGATCCATTCTAATTCATTCGTACGATCCATTCTAATTCATTTGTACGAATGTATCCATTCTAATTCTTTCGCACGATCCATTCTAATTCATTCGTATGATCCATTCTAATTCATTCGTACGATCCGTTCTAATTCATTCGCACAAATGTATCCATTCTAATTCATTCGTACGATCCATTCTAATTCATTCGCACGATCCATTCTAATTCATTCGTACGATCCATTCTAATTCATTCGCACCATCCATTCTAATTCATTCGTACGATCCATTCTAATTCATTCTCACAAATGTAACCTTTCTAATTCATTTGTACGATCCATTCTAATTCATTCGTACGATCCATTCTAATCCATTCGTACGATCCATTCTAATCCATTTGTACAATCCATTCTAATCCATTCGTACGATCCATTCTAATTCATTCATATGATCCATTCTAATTCGTTCGTACGATGCATTCTAATTCATTCGTATGATCCATTCTAACTCATTCGGTGCATCCATTCTAATTCATTCGTACGATCCATTCTAATTCATTTGCACGATCCATTCTAATTCATTCGCACGATCCATTCTAATTCATTCGTATGATCAATTCTAATTCATTCCTACGATCTATTCTAATTCATTCGCTCGAATGTATCCATTCTAATTCATTCGTACGATCCATTCTAATTCATTCGCATGATCCATTCTAATTCATTCGTACGATCCATTCTAATTCATTCGTACGATGCAATCTAATTCATTCGCACAAATGTATCTATTCTAATTCATTCGTTCGATCCATTCTAATTCATTCGTATGATCCATTCTAATTCATTCGCACGATCCATTCTAATTCATTCGCACGATCCGTTCTAATTCATTCGCATGATCCATTCTAATTCATTCGTACGATCCATTCTTATTCATTCATACGATCCATTCTAATTCATTCGCACAATCCATTCGAATTCATTCGTACGATCCATTCTAATTCATTCGTATGATCCATTCTAACTCATTCGGTGGATCCATTCTAATTTATTCGTATGATCCATTCTAATTCATTCGCACGATCCATTCTAATTTATTCGTACGATCCATTCTAATTCATTCGTACGATCTGTTCTAATTCATTCGCATGATCCATTCTAATTTATTAGTACGATCCATTCTAATTCATTCGTACAATCCATTCAAATTCATTCGTACGATGCAATCTAATTCATTCGCACAAATGTATCTATTCTAATTCATTCGTACAATGCGTTCTAATCCATTCGTACGATCCATTCTAATCCATTCGTACGATCCATTCTAATTCATTCGCACGAATGTATCCATTCTTATTCATTTGCACGAGCCATTCTAATTAGAATGGATCGTACGAATGAATTAGAATGGATACATTCGAGCGAATGAATTAGATTGGAACGTACGAATGAATTAGAATGGATCATAGGAATGAATTAGAATGGATCGTGCAAATGAATTAGAATGGATCATAGGAATGAATTAGAGTGGATCGTGCAAATGAATTAGAATGGATAAATTCGTGCGAATGAATTAGAATGGATCGTAGGAATGAATTAGAATGGATCGTACGAATGAATTAGAATGGTTACATTCGTGCGAATGAATTAGAATGGATCGTATGAACGAATTAGAATGGATCGTATGAATGAATTAGAATGGTTACATTCGTGCGAATGAATTAGAATGGATCTTACGAATGGATTAGATTGGATCATATGAATGGATTAGAATGGATCGTACGAATGAATTAGAATGGATCGTACAAATAAATTAGAAAGGTTATATTTGTGAGAATGAATTAGAATGGATCGTACGAATGGATTAGAATGGATGGTAGGAATGAATTAGAATGGATCATACAAATGAATTAGAAAGGTTACATTTGTGAGAATGAATTAGAATGGATCGTACGAATGGATTAGAATGGATAGTACGAATGGATTAGAATGGATCGTACGAATGAATTAGAATGGATCGTACGAACGAATTAGAATGGATCGTACGAATGAATTAGAATGGATACATTCGAGCGAATGAATTAGATCGGATCGTACGAATGAATTAGAATGGATCATAGGAATGAATTAGAAAGGATCGTGCGAATGAATTAGAATGGATCATATGAATGAATTAGAATGGTTACATTCGTGCGAATGAATTAGAATGGATCATACGAATGGATTAGAATGGATCGTACGAATGGATTACAACGCATTGTACGAATGAATTAGAATAGATACATTTGTGCGAATGAATTAGATTGCATCGTATGAATGAATTTGAATGGATTGTACGAATGAATTAGAATGGATCGTACGAATGAATTAGAATGGATAATACGAATGAATTAGAATAGATCGTACGAATGAATTAGAATGGATCGTACGAACGAATTAGAATGGATCGTATGAACGAATTAGAATGGATCGTACGAATGAATTAGAATGGATACATTCGAGCGAATGAAATAGAATGGATCGTACGATGCAATCTAATTCATTCGCACGATCCATTCTAATCCATTCGTACGATCCATTCTAATTCATTCGCACGATCCATTCTAATTCATTCATACGATGCATTCTAATTCATTCGCATGAATATATCTATTCTAATTCATTCGTATGATCCATTATAATTTATTCGCACAATCTATTCTAATTTATTCGCACGATCTATTCTAATTCATTCCTACGATCTATTCTAATTCATTCGCACGAATGTATCCATTCTAATTCATTCGTTTGATCCATTCTAATTCATTCGTACGATCGATTCAAATTCATTCGCATGATCCATTCTAATTCATTAGTACAATCCATTCTAATTCATTCTCACGAATGTAACGTTTCTAATTCATTCGCACGAATGTATCCATTCTAATTCATTTGCACGATCCATTCTAATTCATTCGCACGGATGTATCCATTCTAATTCATTTGCACGATCCATTCTAATTCATTCCTATGATCCATTCTAATTCATTCGTACGATCCATTCTAATTCATTCGCACAAATATATCTATTCTAATTCATTCGTATGATCCTTTCTAATTCATTTGTATGATCTATTCTAATTTATTCGCACGAATGTATCCATTCTAATTCATTTGCACGATCCATTCTAATTCATTCGCACGATCCATTCTAATTCATTCGTATGATCCATTCTAATCCATTCGTACGATCCATTCTAATCCATTCGTACGATCAATTCTGATCCATTCGTACGATACATTCTAATTCAAACGTACGATCCATTCTAATTCATTTGTATGATCCATTCTAATTCATTCGTACGATCCATTCTAATCCATTTGTACGATCCATTCTAATCCATTCGTACGATCCATTCTAATTCATTCGCACAAATGTAACCATTCTAATTCATTCGTACGATCCATTCTAATTCATTCGCACGAATGTATCCATTCTAATTCATTTGGACGATCCATTCTAATTCATTCCTATGATCCATTCTAATTCTTTCGTTCGATCCATTCTAATTCATTCGCTCGAATGTATCCATTCTAATTCATTCGTACGATCCATTCTAATCCATTCGTACGATCCATTCTAATTCATTCGCACGAATGTAACCATTCTAATTCATTTGTACGATCCATTCTAATTCATTCGTATGATCCATTCTAATTCATTCGTACGATCCATTCTAATTCATTCGCACAAATGTATCCATTCTAATTCATTCGTACGATCCATTCTAACTCATTCGCACGATCCATTCTAATTCATTCGTACGATCCATTCTAATTCATTTGCTCGAATGAATTAGAATACATCATGTGAATGATTAGAATGGATCGTACGTTTGAATTAGATTGGATTGTGCGAATGAATTAGAATGGATACATTCGTGCGAATGAATTAGAATAGATCGTATGAATGAATTAGAATGGATCATACGAATGGATTAGAATGGATACATTTGTACGAATGAATTAGAATGGATCGTACGAATGAATTAGAATGGATCGTACGAATGAATTAGAATGGATAGTGCGAATGAATTAGAATGGATCGTACGAATGAATTAGAATGGATCGTACGAATGAATTAGAATAGATCGTGCAAATGAATTAGAATGGATCGTACGAAAGAATTAGAATGGATCGTACGAATGAATTAGAATGGATCATACGAATGAATTAGAAAGGATCGTGCGGATGAATTAGAATGGATCGTGCGAATGAATTAAAATGGATCGTACGAACGAATTAGAATGGATCGTACGAACGAATTAGAATGGATCGTACGAACAAATTAGAATGGATCGCACGAACGAATTAGAATGGATCGTACGAATGAATTAGAATGGATACATTCGAGCGAATGAATTAGAATGGATCGTATGAATGAATTAGAATGGATCATAGGAATGAATAAGAGTGGATCGTGCAAATGAATTAGAATGGATACATTCGTGCGAATGAATTAGAATGGATCGTAGGAATTAATTAGAATGGATCGTACGAATGAATTAGAATGGGTACATTCGTGCGAATGAATTAGAATGGATCGTACGAATGGATTAGAATGGATCGTACGAATGGATTAGAATGGATCGTACGAATGAATTAGAATGGATCGTACAAATGAATTAGAATGAATCGTGCAAATGGATTAGAATGGATCGTGCGAATGAATTAGAATGGATACATTCGTACGAATGAATTAGAATGGATCGTACGAATGAATTAGAATGGATCGTACGAATGAATTAGAATGGATCATGCGAATGAATTAGAATAGATCGTACGAATGAATTAGAATGGATCGTACGAATAAATTGGAATGGATCGTGCGAATGAATTAGAAAGGTTACATTCGTGAGAATGAATTAGAATGGATCGTACGAATGAATTAGAATGGATCATGCGAATGGATTAGAATGAATCGTACGAATGGATTAGAATGGATCGAACGAATGAATTAGAATGGATCGTGCGAATGAATTAGAATGGATCGTACGAATGGATTAGAATGGATCGTACGAATGAATTAGAATGGATACATTTGAGCGAATGAATTAGAATGGATCGTACGAATGAATTACAATGGATCATAGGAATGAATTAGAATGGATCGTGCAAATAAATTAGAATGGATACATTCGTGCGAATGAATTAGAATGGATCGTAGGAATGAATTAGAATGGATCGTACGAATGAATTAGAATAGTTACATTCGTGCGAATGAATTAGAATGGATCGTACGAATGGATTAGAATGGATCGTATGAATGGATTAGAATGGATCGTACGAATGAATTAGAATGTATCATACAAATGAATTAGAAAGGTTACATTTATGAGAATGAATTAGAATGGATCGTATGAATGGATTAGAATGGATCGTACGAATGGATTAGAATGGATCGTACGAATGAATTACAATGGATCATACAAATGAATTAGAAAGGTTACATTCGTGAGAATGAATTATAATGGATCGTACGATTGAATTAGAATGGATCATGCGAATGAATTTGAATGGATCGTATGAATGAATTAGAATAGATCGAACGAATGAATTAGAATGGATACATCAGAGCGAATGAATTAGAATAGATCGTAGGAATGAATTAGAATGGATCATACAAATGAATTAGAATGGATCGTGCGAATGAATTAGAATGGATTGTACAAATGAATTAGATTGGATACATTTGAGCGAATGAATTAGAATGGATCGTACGAATGAATTAGAATGGCTCATAGGAATGAATTAGAATGGATCGTGCAAATGAATTAGAATGGATACATTCGTGCGAATGAATTAGAATGGATCGTAGGAATGAATTAGAATGGATCGTACGAATGAATTAGAATGGTTACATTCGTGCGAATGAATTAGAATGGATCGTACGAATGGATTAGAATGGATCATAGGAATTAATTAGAATGGATCGTACGAATGAATTAGAATGGATCGTACAAATGAATTAGAAATGTTACATTTGTGAGAATGAATTAGAATGGATTATACGATTCATTAATTTATTCGTACGATCCATTCTAATTCATTCGTACGATCCATTCTAATTCATTCTCATGAATGTAACCTTTCTAATTCATTTGTATGATCCATTCTAATTCATTCGTACGATCGATTCTAATCCATTCGTACGATCCATTCTAATCCATTCGTACGATCCATTCTATTTCATTCATATGATCCATTCTAATTCATTCTCACAAATGTAACCTTTCTAATTCATTTGTACGATCCATTCTAATTCATTCGTACGATCCATTCTAATCCATTCGTACAATCCATTCTAATTCATTCGCACGAATATAACCATTCTAATTCATTCGTACGATCCATTCTAATTCATTCACACGAATGTATCCATTCTAATTCATTTGCACGATCCATTCTAATTCATTCCTATGATCCATTCTAATTCATTCGTACGATCCATTCTAATTCATTCTCATGAGTGTAGCCTTTCTAATTCATTTGTATGATCCATTCTAATTCATTCGTACGATATATTTGTGCGAATGAATTAGAATGGATCATACGATTGAATTTGAATGGATCGTACGAATAAATTAGAATGGATATATTTGTGCGATGAATAAGAATGGAGTGTACGAATGAATTAGAATGGAGCTTACGAATGAACTAGAATGGATACATTCATGCGAATAAATTAGAATGGATCATATGAAAGAATTAGAATGGATCGTGCGAATGAATTAGAAAGGATCGTACGAATGAATTAGAATGGATCGTACGAACAAATTAGAATGGATCGTACGAACGAATTAGAATGGATCGTATGAACGAATTAGAATGGATCGTACGAATGAATTAGAATGGATACATTCGAGCGAATGAATTAGAATGGATCGTACGAATGAATTAGAATGGATCATAGGAATGAATTAGAATGGATCGTGCAAATGAATTAGAATGGATACATTCGTGCGAATGAATTAGAATGGATCGTACGAATGAATTAGAATGGTTACATTCGTGCGAATGAATTAGAATGGATCGTACGAATGGATTAGAATGGATCGTACGAATGGATTAGAATGGATCGTACGAATGGATTAGAATGGATCGTATGAATGGATTAGAATGGATCGTACGAATGAATTAGAATGGATCGTACGAATGGATTAGAATGGATCGTGCGAATGGATTAGAATGGATCGTACGAATTGATTAGAATGGATCGTATGAATGAATTAGAATGGATCATACAAATGAATTAGAAAGGTTACATTCGTGAGAATGAATTAGAATGGATCGTACGAATGAATTAGAATGGATCGTACGAATAAATTAGAATGGATCGTGCGAATGAATTAGAATGGATCGTACGAATGAATTTGGATCGTACGAACGAATTAGAATGGATCGTACGAACGAATTAGAATGGATCGTATGAACGAATTAGAATGGATCGTGCAAATGAATTAGAATGGATCGTACGAATGAATTAGAATGGATCATAGGAATGAATTAGAATGCATCGTGCAAATGAATTAGAATGGATACATTCGTGCGAATGAATTAGAATGGATCGTGCGAATGAATTAGAATGGATCGTACGAATGAATTAGAATGGATATATTTTAACGAATAAATTAGAATGGATCATACGAATGAATTAGAATGGATCGTACAAATGAATTAGAATGGATCGAGGGCATGAATTAGAATCGATCGTATGAATGAATTAGAATGGATCGTACGAATGAATTAGATCGTACGAATGAATTAGAATGGATCGTATGAATGAATTAAATTGGATACATTCATACGACTGAATTAGAATGGATCGTGCGAATGAATTAGAATGGATACATTCTTGCGAATAAATTAGAATGGATCGTATATTCGTGCAAATAAATTAAAATGGATCATACGAATGAATTAGAATGGATCGTGCGAATGAATTAGAATGAATCGTGCGAATGCATTCGAATGGATCGTACGAATGGATTAGAATGGATCGTATGAATGAATTCTAATTCCACTCTGATTCATTCATATGATCCATTCTAATTCATTCATACAATCCATTGTTCGATCCATTCTAATTCATTCGTACGATCCATTCTAATCCATTCGTACGATCCATTCTAATTCATTCGTACGATCCATTCTAATTCATTCTCACAAATGTAAACTTTCTAATTCATTTGTACGATCCATTCTAATTCATTCGTACGATCCATTCTAATCCATTCGTACGATCCATTCTAATTCATTCGCACGAATGTAACCATTCTAATTCATTCGTACGATCCATTCTAATTCATTCATACGATCCATTCTTATTCATTCGTACGATCCATTCTAATTCATTCGCTCGAATGTATCCATTCTAATTCAATCGTACGATCCATTCTAATTCATTCTCACGAATGTAACCTTTCTAATTCATTTGTATGATCCATTCTAATGCATTCGTACGATCCATTCTAATCCATTCGTACGATCTATTCTAATCCATTCGTACGATCCATTCTAATTCATTCTCACAAATGTAACCTTTCTAATTCATTTGTATGATCCATTCTAATTCATTCGTACGATCCATTCAAATCCATTCGTACGATCCATTCTAATTCATTCGCACGATCCATTATAATTCATTCGTATGATCCATTCTAATTTATTTGAATGAATATACGGTCCATTCTAATTTATTCGCAAGAATGTATCCATTCTAATTCATTCGTACAATCCATTCTAATTTATTTGTACAAATGTATCTATTCTAATTCATTTGTTCGATCCATTCTAATTCATTCGTACGATCTACGAATAAATTAGAATGGATCGTGCGAATGAATTAGAATGGATCATACAAATAAATGAATTAGAATGTATCGTACGAATGGATTAGAATGGATACATTCGTGCGAATGAATTAGAATGGATTGTACGAATGAATTAGAATGGATACATTCTTGCGAATAAATTAGAATGGATCTTATATTCGTGCAAATAAATTAGAAGGGATTATACGAATGAATTAGAATGGATCGTGCGAATGAATTAGAATAGATCGTACGAATGAATTAGAATGGATCGTACGATTGAATTAGAATGGATACATTTGTACGAATAAATTAGAATGGATTGTACGAATGAATTAGAATGGATACATTCTTGCGAATAAATTAGAATGGATCGTATATTCGTGCAAATAAATGAGAATGGATCGTATGAATGAATAAGAATGGATCATACGAATGAATTAGAATGGATCGTGCGAATGAATTAGAATGAATCGTACGAATGCATTCGAATGGATCGTACGAATAGATTAGAATGGATTGTATGAATGAATTAGAATGGATCGTGCGAATGAATTAGAATGGATCGTACGAATGGATTAGAATGGATCGTACGAATGGATCGTACGAATGAATTAGAATGGATCGTGCGAATGAATTAGAATGGATCGTACGAATGGATTAGAATGGATCGTACGAATGAATTAGAATGGATCGTACAAATGAATTAGAAAGGTTATATTTGTGAGAATGAATTAGAATGGATCATACGAATGGATTAGAATGGATCGTACGAATGGATTAGAATGGATCGTACGAATGGATTAGAGTGGATCGTGCGAATGAATTAGAATGAATCATACGAATGCATTAGAATGGATACATTTGTGCGAATGAATTAGAATGGATCGTACGAATGAATTAGAATTGATACATTCGTGCGAATGAATTAGAATGGATCGTAGGAATGAATTAGAATTGATCGTACGAATGAATTAGAATGGTTACATTCGTGCGAATGAATTAGAATGGATCATACGAATGGATTAGAATGGATCGTACGAATGGATTAGAATGGATCGTACGAATGAATTAGAATGGATCATACAAATGAATTAGAAAAGTTACATTCGTGAGAAGGAATTAGAATGGATCGTACGAATGAATTAGAATGGATCGTATGAATGAATTATAATGGATCGTACGAATGAATTAGAATGGATCGTGCGAATGAATTAGAATGAATCGTACGAATGAATTAGAATGGATCATACGAATGGATTAGAATGGATCGTACGAATGAATTAGAATGGATCGTACAAATGAATTAGAAAGGTTACATTTGTGAGAATGAATTAGAAGGGATCGTACGAATGGATTAGAATGGATCGTACGAATTGATTTGAATGGATCATACGAATGGATTAGAATGGATCGTAAGAATGGATTAGAATGGATCGTACAAATGAACTAGAAAGTTTACATTCATACGATCCATTCTAATTCATTCGGATGATCCATTCTTATTCATTCATACGATCCATTCTAATTCATTCACACAATCCATTCTAATTCATTCATACGATCCATTCTAATTCATTCGTATGATCCATTCTGACTCATTCGGTGGATCCATTCTAATTCATTCGTACGATCCATTCTAATTTATTTGCATGAATATACGATCTGTACGATCCATTCTAATTCATTCGTACGATCCATTCTAATTCATTCGCACAAATGTAACCTTTCTAATTCATTTGTATGATCCATTCTAATTCATTCGTACGATCCATTCTAATCCATTCGTACGATCCATTCTAATCCATTCGTACGATCCATTCTAATCCATTCGTACGATTCATTCTAATTCATTCGCACGATCCATTCTAATTCATTCGTACGATCCATTCTAATTCATTCGTACGATCAATTCAAATTCATTCGTATGATCCATTCTAATTCATTCGTACGATCCATTCTAATTCATTCTCACGAATGTAACCTTTCTAATTCACTTGTATGATCCATTCTAATTCATTCGTACGATCTATTCTAATCCATTCATACGATCCATTCTAATCTATTCGTATGATCCATTCTAATTCATTCCTATGATCTATTCTAATTCATTCGCACGAATGTATCCATTCTAATTCATTTGCACGATCCATTCTAATTCATTCCTATGATCCATTCTAATTCATTCGTACGATGCAATCTAATTCATTCGCACAAATATATCTATTCTAATTCATTCGTACAAATGTATCCATTCTAATTCATTCATATGATCCATTCTAATTCATTCGTACGATCCATTCTAATTCATTTGTACGAATGTATCCATTCTAATTCATTCGCACGATCCATTCTAATTCATTCACACGATCCATTCTAATTGATTCACATGATCCATTCTAATTCATTCGTATGATCCATTCTAATTCATTCGTACGATCCATTCTAATTCATTTGCATGAATGGATCCATTCTAATCCATTCGTACGATCCATTCTAATTCATTCGTACGATCAATTCTAATTCATTCGCACGATCCATTCTAATTCATTCGAACAATCCATTCTAATTCATTCGTACAATGCGTTCGTACGATCCATTGTAATGCATTCATTCATACGAATAAATTAGAATGGTTACATTCGTGCGAATGAATTAGAATGGATCATACGAATGAATTAAAATGGATACATTCGTACGAATGAATCAGAATGGATCTTGCAAATGAATTAGAATGGATCATACAAATGAATTAGAAAGGTTACATTTGTGAGAATGAATTAGATTGGATCGTACGAATGAATTAGAATAGATCGTACGAATGAATTAGAATGGATCGTACGATTAAAATAGAATGGATCGTATGAATGAATTAGAATGGATCGTATGAATGAATCAGAATGGATTGTACGAATGAATCAGAATGGATACATTCGTGTGAATGAATTAGAATAGATCGTAGGAATGAATTAGAATGGATCATACGAATGAATTAGAATGGATCGTGCGAATGAATTAGAATGGATTGTACGAATGAATTAGAATGGATACATTCGTGCGAATGAATTAGAATGGATCGGACGAATGAATTAGAATAGATCGTAAGATTCATTCTAATTCATTCGTACGATCCATTCTAATGCATTCGTACGATTCATTCTAATTAATTCGCACGATCCATTCTAATTCATTCGTACGATCCATTCTAATTCATTCGCACGATCCATTCTAATTCATTCGTACGATCCATTCTAATTCATTCGTATGATCCATTCTAACTCATTCCTACGATCTATTCTAATTCATTCGCTCGAATGTATCCATTCTAATTCATTCGTACGATCCATTCTAATTCGTTTATACGATCCATTCTAATTCATTCTCACGAATGTAACCTTTCTAATTCATTTGTACGATCCATTCTAATTCATTCGTACGATCCATTCTAATTCATTCGCATGAATCCATTCTAATTCATTCGCACAATCCATTCTAATTAATTCGTACGATCCATTCTAATTCATTCGTATGAACCATTCTAACTCATTCGGTGGATCCATTCTAATTCATTCGTACGATCCATTCTAATTCATTCGCACGATCCATTCTAAATCATTCGTACGATCCATTCTTATTCATTTGTACGATCCATTCTAATTTATTTGCACGAATATACGATCCATTCTAATTCATTCGCACGATCCATTCTAATTCATTCACAGAAATGTATCCATTCTAATTCATTCGTTCGATCCATTCTAATTCATTCGCATAAATATATCCATTCTAATTCATTCGTACGATCCATTCTAATTCATTCGCACGATCCATTCTAATTCATTCGCACAAATGTATCCATTCTAATTCATTCGTACAATCCATTCTAATTCATTCGCATGATCCATTCTAATTCATTCGTACGATCCATTCTAATTCATTTGTACCATCCATTCTAATTCTTTCATATGATCCATTCTAATTCATTCGCACGAATGTATCCATTCTAGTTCATTCGTACAATCCATTCTAATTCATTCGCACGATCCATTCTAATTCATTCGTACGATCCATTCTAATTTATTCGCACGAATGTAACCATTCTAATTCATTCGTACGATCCATTCTAATTTATTCCTACGATCTATTCTAATTCGTTCGCACGAATGTATCTAATTCATTTGCACGATCTATTCTAATTCATTCCTATGATCCATTCTAATTCATTCGTACGATCCATTCTAATTCATTCGGTCGAATGTATCCATTCTAATTCATTTCTAATTCATTCGTACGATCCATTCTAATTCATTCGTACGATCCATTGTAATTCATTCATACAATCCATTCAGATTCATTCGCACAAATATATCCATTCAAATTCATTCGTACGTTCTATTCTAATTAATTCGTACGATCCATTCTAATTCATTCTCACGAATGTAACCTTTCTAATTCATTCGTGCGATCCATTCTAATTCATTCGCACGATCTATACATTCATACGACTAAATTAGAATGGATCGTGCGAATTAATTTGAATGGATCGTACAAATGAATTTGAATGGATATATTTGTGCGAATGAATTATAATGGAGCGTACGAAAGAATTAAAATGGATCGTATGAATAAATTAGAATGGATCGTGCGAATGAATTAGAATGGATCGTACAAATGAATTAGAATGGATACATTCATGCGTATGAATTAGAATGGATCGTACGAATAAAATAGAATGGATCGTGTGAATGAATTAGAATGGATCGTACGAATGAATTAGAATGGATACTTTCATGCGAATGAATTAGAAAGGATCGTACGAATGAATTAGAATGGATCGTACGAATGAATTAGAATGGATCGTGTGAATGAATTTGAATGGATCGTACGAATGAAATAGAATGGATACATTCGTGCGAAAGAATTAGAATAGATCGTATGAATGAATTAGAATGGATCGTACGAATGATTTAGAATAGATCGTACGAATGAATTAGAATGGATCGTACGAATGAATTAGAATGGACACATTCATGCGAATGAATTAGAATTGATCGTACGAATGAATTAGAATGGATCATCCAAATGAATTATAATGGATTGTAGGAATGAATTAGAATGGGTACTTTGGTGCGAATGAATTAGAATGGATCGTACGAATGAATTAGAATGGATCATACGAATGAATTAGAATGGATCGTGCAAATAAATTAGAATAAATCGTATGAATGAATTGGAATGGATCGTGCGAATGACTTAGAATGGAACGTATGAATGAATTTGAATGGATACATTCGTGCGAATGAAATAGAATGGATGGTACGAATGAATTAGAATGGATCGTTTTAATGAATTAGAGTGGATGGTACGAATGAATTAGAATGGATCGTGCGAATGAATTAGAATGGATACAATTGTACGAATGAATTAGAATGGATTGTACGAATGAATTTGAATGGATCGTACGAATGAATTAGAAAGGATCGTGCAAATGTGTTAGAATGGATTGTACAAATGAATTAGAATGGATCCATTCGTGCGAATGAATTAGAATGGATCGTACGAATGAATTAGAATAGATCGTATGAATGAATTAGAATAAATCGTACGAATGAATTAGAATAGATACATTCATGTGAATGAATTAGAATGGATAGTACGAATAAATTAGAATGGATCGTGCGAATGAATTTGAATGGATCGTACGAATGAATTAGGATGGATATATTCGGGCGAAAGAATTAGATTAGATCGTACGAATGAATTAGAATGGATCGTACGAATGAATTAGAATGGATCGTGCGAATGAATTAGAATGGATCGTACGAATAAATTAGATTGGATCGTACGAATGAATTAGAATGGATACATTCATGCAAATGAATTAGAATGGATAGTACGAATGAATTACAATGGATCATACGAATGAATTTGAATGGATCGTACGAATGAATTAGAATGGATCATACGAATGAACTAGAATGGATACATTCGTGCGAATGAATTAGTATGGATTATACGAATGAATTAGAATGGATCGTACGAATGAATTAGAAAGGAGAATATTAATAAATTAGAATGGATCGTACGAATGAATTAGAATGGATCGTACAAATGAATTAGAAAGGATCGTGTAAATGAATTAGAATGGATCGTACGAATGAGTTAGAATGAATATATTCGTGCTAACGAATTATAATAGATCGTACGAATGAATTAGAATGGATCGTACGAAAAAATTAGAATGGATCGTGCGTATAATTAGAATGGATCGTACGAATGAATTAGAATGGATACATTCATGCGTATGAATTAGAATGGATCATACGAATGAATTAGAATAGATCGTGTGAATGAATTAGAATGGATCGTACGAATGAATAAGAACGGATAATTTCTTGTGAATGAATTAGAAAGGATCGTACGAATGAATTAGAATAGATCGTACGAATTAATTAGAATAAATCATGCGAATGAATTTGAATGGATCGTACGAATAAAATAGAATGGATAAATTCGTGCAAAAGAATTAGAATGGATCGTATGAATGAATTTGAATGGATCGTACGAATGAAATAGAATCGATACATTCGTGCGAAAGAATTAGAATAGATCGTATGAATGAATGGGAATGGATCGTAAGAATAAATTAGAATGGATCGTAAGAATGAATTAGAATGGATCGTGCGAATGAATTATAATGGATCGTAGGAATAAATTCGAATTGATACTTTTGTTCGAATGAATTAGAATATATCGTATGAATGAATTAGAATGGATCGTACGAATGAATTAGAATGGATCGTGCGAATGAATTAGAATGAATCATACAAATGAATTAGAATGGATACATTCGTGCGAATGAATTAGAATGGATCGTACGAATGAATTAGAATGGATCGTACGAATGAATTAGAATAGATCGTACGAATGAATTAGAATGGATCATGCGAATGAATTAGAATGGAACGTACGAATGAATTAGAATGGATACATTCGTCCGAATAAATTAGAATGGATAGTACGAATGAATTAGAATGGATCATACGCATGAATTAGAGTGGATGGTACGAATGAATTAGAATGGATCGTACGAATGAATTAGAATGGATCGTGCGAATGAATTAGAATAGATCGTACGAATGAATTAGAATGGATCGTACGAATGAATTAGAATGGATCGTATGAATAAATTAGAATGGATCGTATCAATGAATTAGAATGGATACATTCGTGTGAATGAATTAGAATGGATCGTACGAATGAATTAGAATGGATCATGTGAATGAATTTGAATGGATCATACGAATGAATTAGGATGGATATATTCGTGCGAAAGAATTAGATTGGATCGTACGAATGAATTAGAATTGATCGTACGAATGAATTAGAATGGATCGTCCGAATGTATTAGAATGGATCGTGCGAATGAATTAGAATGGATCGTAGGAATGAATTAGAATGGATCGTACAAATGAATTAGAAAGGTTACATTTGTGAGAATGAATTAGAATGGATCGTATGAATGGATTAGAATGGATCGTACGAATGGATTAGAATGGATCGTATGAACGGATTAGAATGGATCGTACGAATGGATTAGAATGGATCGTACAAATGAATTAGAAAGGTTATATTCATGAAATGAATTAGAATGGATCGTATGAATGAATTAGAATGGATACGTTTGTGCTAATGAATTAGAATGGATCGTAGGAATGAATTAGAATGGATCATATGAATGAATTAGAATGGATCGTGCTAATGAATTAGAATGAATCGTACGACCTATTATAATTCATTCGTATGATCCATTCTAATTCGTTCGCACGAATGTAACCATTCTAATTTATTTGCACGATCCATTCTAATTCATTTGTACGATCCTTTCTAATTCATTCCTACGATCCATTCAAATTCATTCGCACGAATGTAACCATTCTAATTCATTCGTACGATCCATTCTAATTCATTCCTATGATCCATTCTAATTCATTCGCACGAATGTATCCATTCTAATTCATTCGTTCGATCCATTCTAATTCATTCGTATGATCCGTTCAAATTCATTCGAATGATCCATTCTAATTCATTCGTATGATCCATTCTAATTCATTCTCACGAATGTAACCTTTCTAATTCATTTGTATGATCCATTCTAATTCATTCGTACGATCCATTCTAATCCATTCGTACGATACATTGTAATTCATTCATACAATCCATTCAGATTCATTCGCACAAATGTATCGTACGATCCATTCTAATTCATTCTCACGAATGTAACCTTTCTAATTCATTTGTATGATCCATTATAATTCATTCGTACGATCCATTCTAATCCATTCGTACGATCCATTGTAATTCATTCATACAATCCATTTAGATTCATTCACACAAATGTATCCATTCAAATTCATTCGTACAATCCATTCTAATTAATTTGGACGATCCATTCTAATTCAGTAGTATGAATGTATCCATTTTAATTCATTCGTACGATCCATTCTAATTCGTACGATCCATTCTAATCTATTCGTATGATCCATTCTAATCCATTCGTACGATCCATTCTAATTCATTCGCATGAATGTAACCATTCTAATTCATTCGTACGATCCATTCTAATTCATTCCTACGATCCATTCTAATTCATTCGCACGAATGTATCCATTCTAATTCATTTGCACGATCCATTCTAATTCATTCCTATGATCCATTCTAATTCATTCGTACGATCCATTCTAATTCATTTACTCGAATGTATCCATTCTAATTCATTCGTACGATCCATTCTAATTCATTCGTATAATCCATTCTAATCCATTCGTACGATCCATTCTAATTCATTCGTACAATGCGTTCTAATCCATTCGTACGATCCATTCTAATTCATTCGTACGATCCATTCTAATTCATTTGTACGATCCATTCTAATTCATTTGCTCGAATGTATCCATTCTAATTTATTCGTACGATCCATTCTAATTCATTCGTATGATCCAATCTAACTCATTCGGTGGATCCATTCTAATTCATTCGTACGATCAATTTTAATTCATTCGCACGATCCATTCTAATTTATTCGTACGATCCATTCTAATTCATTCGTACGATCTATTCTAATTCATTCGCATGATCTATTCTAATTCATTCGTACGATCCATTCAAATTCATTCGTACAATCCATTCAAATTCATTCGTACGATGCAATCTAATTCATTAGCACAAATGTATCTATTCCAATTCATTCGTACAATGCGTTCTAATCCATTCGTACGATCCATTCTGATCCATTCGTACGATCCATTCTAATTCATTCGCACGAATGTAACCATTCTAATTCATTCGTACGATCCATTCTAATTCATTCCTACGATCCATTCTAATTCATTTGCACGAATGTATCTATTCTAATTCATTTGCACGATCCATTCTAATTCATTCCTCTGATTCATTCTAATTCATTCGTACGATCTATTCTAATTCACTCGCTCGAATGTATCCATTCTAATTCATTCGTATGATCCATTCTAATTCGTTCATACGATCCATTGTAATTTGTTCGTACGATCCATTCTAATTCGTTCGTACGATCCATTCTAATACATTCGTATGATCCATTCTAATCCATTCGTACGATCCATTCTAATTCATTCGCACGAATGTAACCATTCTAATTCATTTGTACGATCCATTCTAATTCATTCGTATGATCCATTATAATTCATTCGTACGATCCATTCTAATTCATTCGCACAAATGTATCCATTCTAATTCATTCGTACGATCCATTCTAATTCATTCGCACGATCCATTCTAATTCATTCGTACGATCCATTCTAATTCATTCGCTCGAATGAATTAGCATACATCATGTGAATGATTAGAATGGATCGTACGTTTGAATTAGATTGGATTGTACGAATGAATTAGAATGGATACATTCGTGCGAATGAATTAGAATTGATCGTATGAATGAATTAGAATGGATCGTACGAATAAATTAGATTGGATACATTTGTACGAATGAATTAGAATGGATCGTACGAATGAATTAGAATGGATAGTGCGAATGAATTAGAAAGGATCGTACGAATGAATTAGAATGGATCGTACGAATGAATTAGAATAGATCATGCAAATGAATTAGAATGGATCGTACGAAAGAATTAGAATGGATCGTACGAATGAATTAGAATGGATCATACGAATGAATTAGAAAGGATCGTGCGGATGAATTAGAATGGATAGTGCGAATCAATTAGAATGGATCGTACGAACGAATTAGAATGGATCGTATGAACGAATTAGAATGGATCGTACGAACGAATTAGAATGGATCGCACGAACGAATTAGAATGGATCGTACGAATGAATAAGAATGGATACATTCGAGCGAATGAATTAAAATGGATTGTACGAATGAATTAGAATGGATCATAGGAATGAATTAGAATGGATCGTGCAAATGAATTAGAATGGATACATTCGTGCGAATGAATTAGAATTGATCGTAGGAATGAATTAGAATGGATCGTACGAATGAATTAGAATGGGTACATTCGTGCGAATGAATTAGAATGGATCGTACGAATGGATTAGAATGGATCGTACGAATGGATTAGAATGGATCGTACGAATGGATTAGAATGGATCGTACAAATGAATTAGAATGGATCGTGCAAATGGATTAGAATGGATCGTGCGAATGAATTAGAATGGATACATTCGTATGAATGAATTAGAATGGATCGTACGAATGAATTAGAATGGATCATGCGAATGAATTAGAATAGATCGTACGAATGAATTAGAATGGATCGTACGAATAAATTGGAATGGATCGTGCGAATGAATTAGAAAGGTTACATTCGTGAGAATGAATTAGAATGGATCGTACGAATGAATTAGAATGGATCATGCGAATGGATTAGAATGAATCGTACGAATGGATTAGAATGGATCGAACGAATGAATTAGAATGGATCGTGCGAATGAATTAGAATGGATCGTACGAATGGATTAGAATGGATCGTACGAATGAATGAGAATGGATACATTCGAGCGAATGAATTAGAATGGATCGTACGAATGAATTACAATGGATCATAGGAATGAATTAGAATGGATCGTGCAAATAAATTAGAATGGATACATTCATGCGAATGAATTAGAATGGATCGTAGGAATGAATTACAATGGATCGTACGAATGAATTAGAATGGTTACATTCGTGCGAATGAATTAGAATGGATCGTACGAATGGATTAGAATGAATCGTATGAATGGATTAGAATGGATCGTACGAATGAATTAGAATGTATCGTACAAATGAATTAGAAAGGTTACATTTGTGAGAATGAATTAGAATGGATCGTATGAATGGATTAGAATGGATCGTACGAATGGATTAGAATGGATCGTACGAATGAATTAGAATGGATCGTACAAATGAATTAGAAAGGTTACATTCGTGAGAATGAATTAGAATGGATCGTACGATTGAATTAGAATGGATCATACGAATGAATTTGAATGGATCGTATGAATGAATTAGAATGGATCGAACGAACGAATTAGAATGGATACATTAGAGCGAATGAATTAGAATAGATCGTAGGAATGAATTAGAATGGATCATACGAATGAATTAGAATGGATCGTGCGAATGAATTAGAATGGATTGTACAAATGAATTAGAATGGATACATTCGAGCGAATGAATTAGAATAGATCGTACGAATGAATTAGAATGGATCATAGGAATTAATTAGAATGGATCGTGCAAATGAATTAGAATGGATACATTCGTGCGAATGAATTAGAATGGATTGTAGGAATGAATTAGAATGGATCGTACGAATGAATTAGAATGGTTACATTCGTGCGAATGAATTAGAATGGATCGTACGAATGGATTAGAATGGATCATAGGAATTAATTAGAATGGATCGTACGAATGAATTAGAATGGATCGCACAAATGAATTAGAAATGTTACATTTGTGAGAATGAATTAGAATGGATTGTACGATTCATTCTAATTTATTCGTACGATCCATTCTAATTCATTCGTACGATCCATTCTAATTCATTCTCACGAATGTAACCTTTCTAATTCATTTGTATGATCCATTCTAATTCATTCGTACGATCGATTCTAATTCATTCATACGATCCATTCTAATCCATTCGTACGATCCATTCTAATTCATTCATATGATCCATTCTAATTCATTCTCACAAATGTAACCTTTCTAATTCATTTGTACGATCCATTCTAATTCATTCGTACGATCCATTCTAATCCATTCGTACAATCCATTCTAATTCATTCGCACGAATGTAACCATTCTAATTCATTCGTACGATCCATTCTAATTCATTCACACGAATGTATCCATTCTAATTCATTTGCACGATCCATTCTAATTCATTCCTATGATCCATTCTAATTCATTCGTACGATCCATTCTAATTCATTCTCATGAATGTAACCTTTCTAATTAATTTGTATGATCCATTCTAATTCATTCGTACGATACATTTGTGCGAATAAATTAGAATGAATCATACGATTGAATTTGAATGGATCGTACGAATAAATTAGAATGGATACATTTGTGCGATGAATAAGAATGGAGCGTACGAATGAATTAGAATGGAGCGTACGAATGAACTAGAGTGGATACATTCGTGTGAATGAATTAGAATGGATCATGTGAAATAATTAGAATGGATCGTACGAATGAATTAGAAAGGATCGTACGAATGAATTAGAATGGATCGTACGAACGAATTAGAATGGATCGTGCGAACGAATTAGAATGGATCGTATGAACGAATAAGAATGGATACGTTCGAGCGAATGAATTAGAATGGATCGTACGAATGAATTAGAATGGATCATAGGAATGAATTAGAATGGATCGTGCAAATGAATTAGAATGGATACATTCGTGCGAATGAATTAGAATGGATCGTACGAATGAATTAGAATGGTTACATTCGTGCGAATGAATTAGTATGGATCGTACGAATGGATTAGAATGGATCGTACGAATGGATTAGAATGGATCGTACGAATGAATTAGAATGGATCATACGAATGAATTAGAATGGATCTAACGAATGGATTAGAATGGATCGTACGAATGGATTAGAATGGATCGTACGAATGGATTAGAATGGATCGTACGAATGAATTAGAATGGATCATACAAATGAATTAGAAAGGTTACATTCGTGAGAATGAATTAGAATGGATCGTACGAATGAATTAGAATGGATCGTACGAATAAATTAGAATGGATCATGCGAATGAATTAGAATGGATCATAGGAATGAATTAGAATGCATCATACAAATGAATTAGAATGGATACATTCGTGCGAATGAATTAGAATGGATCGTGCGAATGAATTAGAATGGATCGTACGAATGAATTTGAATGGATATATTTTAACGAATAAATTAGAATGGATCATACGAATGAATTAGAATGGATCGTACGAATGAATTAGAATGGATCGAGCGCATGAATTAGAATCGATCGTACGAATGAATTAGAATGGATCGTACGAATGAATTAGATCGTACGAATGAATTAGAATGGATCGTATGAATGAATTAAAATGGATACATTCATACGACTGAATTAGAATGGATCGTGCGAATGAATTAGAATGGATATATTCTTGCGAATAAATTAGAATGGATCGTATATTCGTGCAAATAAATTAAAATGGATCATACGAATGAATTAGAATGGATCGTGCGAATGAATTAGAATGAATCGTACGAATGCATTCGAATGGATCGTACGAATGGATTAGAATGGATTGTATGAATGAATTCTAATTCCACTCTGATTCATTCATACGATCCATTCTAATTCATTCGTACAATCCATTGTTCGATCCATTCTAATTCATTCGTACGATCCATTCTAATCCATCGTACGATCCATTCTAATTCATTCGTACGATCCATTCTAATTCATTCTCACAAATGTAACCTTTCTAATTCATTTGTACGATCCATTCTAATCCATTCGTACGATCCATTCTAATCCATTCGTACGATCCATTCTAATTCATTCGCACGAATGTAACCATTCTAATTCATTCGTACGATCCATTCTAATTCATTCATACGATCCATTCTTATTCATTCGTACGATCCATTCTAATTCATTCGCTCGAATGTATCCATTCTAATTCATTCGTACGATCCATCCTAATTCATTCTCACGAATGTAACCTTTCTAATTCATTTGTATGATCCATTCTAATGCATTCGTACGATCCATTCTAATCCATTCGTACGATCTATTCTAATCCATTCGTACGATCCATTCTAATTCATTCTCACAAATGTAACCTTTCTAATTCATTTGTATGATCCATTCTAATTCATTCGTACGATCCATTCTAATCCATTCGTATGATCCATTCTAATTCATTCGCACGATCCATTATAATTCATTCGTATGATCCATTCTAATTTATTTGAACGAATATACGATCCATTCTAATTTATTCGCAAGAATGTATCCATTCTAATTCATTCGTACAATCCATTCTAATTTATTTGTACAAATGTATCTATTCTAATTCATTCGTTCGATCCATTCTAATTCATTCGTACGATCTACGAATAAATTAGAATGGATCGTGCGAAAGAATTAGAATGGATCATACAAATGAATGAATTAGAATGTATCGTACGAATGGATTAGAATTGATACATTCGTGCGAATGAATTAGAATGGATTGTACGAATGAATTAGAATGGATACATTCTTGCGAATAAATTAGAATGGATCTTATATTCGTGCAAATAAATTAGAATGGATTATACGAATGAATTAGAATGGATCGTGCGAATGAATTAGAATGGATCGTACGAATGGATTTGAATGGATCGTACGAATGAATTAGAATGGATCGTACAAATGAATTAGAAAAGTTACATTTGTGAGAATGAATTAGAATAGATCGTACGAATGGATTAGAATGGATTAGAATGGATCGTACGAATGGATTAGAATGGATCGTACGAATGAATTAGAATGGATCGTACAAATGAATTAGAAAAGGTTATATTTGTGAGAATGAATTAGAATGGATCGTACGAATGGATCGTATGAATGGATTAGAATGGATCGTACGAATGGATTTGAATGGATCGTGCGAATGAATTAGAATGAATCATACGAATGCATTAGAATGGATACATTCGTGCAAATGAATTAGAATGGATCGTACGAATGAATTAGAATTGATACATTCGTGCGAATAAATTAGAATGGATCGTAGGAATGAATTAGAATTGATCGTACAAATGAATTAGAATGGTTACATTCGTGCGAATGAATTAGAATGGATCATACGAATGGATTAGAATGGATCGTACGAATGGATTAGAATGGATCGTACGAATGAATTAGAATGGATCGTACAAATGAATTAGAAAGGTTACATTTGTGAGAATGAATTAGAATGGATCGTACGAATGGATTAGAATGGATCGTACGAATGGATTAGAATGGATCATACGAATGGATTAGAATGGATCATACGAATGGATTAGAATGGATCGTACAAATGAATTAGAAAGGTTACATTCGTACGATCCATTCTAATTCATTCGGATGATCCTTTCTTATTCATTCATACGATCCATTCTAATTCATTAGCACAATCCATTCTAATTTATTCGTACGATCCATTCTAATTCATTCGTATGATCCATTCTGACTCATTCGGTGGATCCATTCTAATTCATTCGTACGGTCCATTCTAATTTTTTTGCACGAATATATGATCCGTACGATCCATTCTAATTCATTCGTACGATCCATTCTAATTCATTCGCACAAATGTAACCTTTCTAATTCATTTGTATGATCCATTCTAATTCATTCGTACGATCCATTCTAATCCATTCGTACGATCCATTCTAATCCATTCGTACGATTCATTCTAATTCAGTCGCACGATCCATTCTAATTCATTCGTACGATCCATTCTAATTCATTCGTACGATCAATTCAAATTCATTCGTATAATCCATTCTAATTCATTCGTACGATCCATTCTAATTCATTCTCACGAATGTAACCTTTCTAATTCACTTGTATGATCCATTCTAATTCATTCGAACGATCCATTCTAATCCATTCATATGATCCATTCTAATCCATTCGTATGATCCATTCTAATTCATTCCTATGATCTATTCTAATTCATTCGCACGAATGTATCCATTCTAATTCATTTGCACGATCCATTCTAATTCATTCCTATGATCCATTCAAATTCATTCGTACGGTGCAATCTAATTCGTTCGCACAAATATATCTATTCTAATTCATTCGTACAAATGTATCCATTCTAATTCATTCATATGATCCATTCTAATTCATTCGTACGATCCATTCTAATTCATTTGTACGAATGTATCCATTCTAATTCATTCGCCCGATCCATTCTAATTCATTCACACGATCCATTCTAATTGATTCACATGATCCATTCTAATTCATTCGTATGATCCATTCTAATTCATTCGTACGATCCATTCTAATTCATTTGCATGAATGGATCCATTCTAATCCATTCGTACGATCCATTCTAATTCATTCGTACGATCAATTCTAATTCATTCGCACGATCCATTCTAATTCATTCGTACGATCCATTCTAATTCATTCGTACAATGCGTTCGTACGATCCATTGTAATGCATTCATTCATACGAATGAATTAGAATGGTTACATTCGTGCGAATGCATTCATTCACAGAAATGTATCCATTCTAATTCATTCGTTCGATCCATTCTAATTCATTCGCATAAATATATCCATTCTAATTCATTCGTACGATCCATTCTAATTCATTCGCACGATCCATTCTAATTCATTCGCACAAATGTATCCATTCTAATTCATTTGTACAATCCATTCTAATTCGTTCGCACGATCCATTCTAATTCATTCGTACGATCCATTCTAATTCATTCGTACGATCCATTCTAATCCATTCGTTCGATCCATTCTAATCCATTCGTACGATCCATTCTGATCCATTCGTACGATCCATTCTAATTCATTCGCACGAATGTAACCATTCTAATTCATTCGTACGATCCATTCTAATTCATTCCTACGATCCATTCTAATTCATTTGCACGAATGTATCCATTCTAATTCATTTGCACGATTCATTCTAATTCATTCCTTTGATCCATTCTAATTCATTCGTACGATCCATTCTAATTCATTCGCTCGAATGTATCCATTCTAATTCATTCGTACGATCCATTCTAATTCGTTCATACGATCCATTGTAATTCGTTCGTACGATCCATTCTAATTCGTTCGTACGATCCATTCTAATACATTCGTATGATCCATTCTAATCCATTCGTACGATCCATTCTAATTCATTCGCACGAATGTAACCATTCTAATTCATTTGTACGATCCATTCTAATTCATTCGTATGATCCATTCTAATTCATTCGTACGATCCATTCTAATTCATTCGCACAAATGTATCCATTCTAATTCATTCGTACGATCCATTCTAATTCATTCGCACGATCCATTCTAATTCATTCGTATGATCCATTCTAATTCATTCGCTCGAATGAATTAGCATACATCATGTGAATGATTAGAATGGATCGTACGTTTGAATTAGATTGGATTGTGCGAATAAATTAGAATGGATACATTCGTGCGAATGAATTAGAATAGATCGTATGAATGAATTAGAATGAATCGTACGAATGAATTAGAATGGATACATTTGTACGAATGAATTAGAATGGATCGTACGAATGAATTAGAATGGATCGTACGAATGAATTAGAATGGATAGTGCGAATGAAATAGAATGGATCGTACGAATGAATTAGAATGGATCGTACGAATGAATTAGAATAGATCGTGCAAATGAATTAGAATGGATTGTACGAAAGAATTAGAATGGATCGTACTAATAAATTAGAATGGATCATACGAATGAATTAGAAAGGATCGTGCGGATGAATTAGAATGGATCGTGCGAATCAATTAGAATGGATCGTACGAACGAATTAGAATGGATCGTACGAACGAATTAGAATGGATCGTACGAACGAATTAGAATGGATCGCACGAACGAATTAGAATGGATCGTACGAATGAATTAGAATGGATACATTCGATCGAATGAATTAGAATGGATCGTACGAATGAATTAGAATGGATCATAGGAATGAATTAGAATGGATCGTGCAAATGAATTAGAATGGATACATTCGTGCGAATGAATTAGAATGGATCGTACAAATGAATTAGAATGGATCGTGCAAATGGATTAGAATGGATCGTGCGAATGAATTAGAATGGATACATTCGTACGAATGAATTAGAATGGATCGTACGAATGAATTAGAATGGATCATGCGAATGAATTAGATTAGATCGTACGAATGAATTAGAATGTATCGTACGAATAAATTGGAATGGATCATGCGAATGAATTAGAAAGGTTACATTCGTGAGAATGAATTAGAATGGATCGTACGAATGAATTAGAATGGATCATGCGAATGGATTAGAATGAATCGTACGAATGGATTAGAATGGATCGAACGAATGAATTAGAATGGATCTTGCGAATGAATTCGAATGGATTGTACGAATGGATTAGAATGGATCGTACGAATGAATTAGAATGGATACATTCGAGCGAATGAATTAGAATGGATCGTACGAATGAATTACAATGGATCATAGGAATGAATTAGAATGGCTCGTGCAAATAAATTAGAATGGATACATTCGTGCGAATGAGTTAGAATGGATCGTAGGAATGAATTAGAATGGATCGTACGAATGAATTAGAATGGTTACATTCGTGCGAATGAATTAGAATGGATCGTACGAATGGATTAGAATGGATCGTATGAATGAATTAGAATGGATCGTACAAATGAATTAGAAAGGTTACATTTGTGAGAATGAATTAGATTGGATCGTACGAATGAATTAGAATGGATCGTACAAATGAATTAGAATGAATCGTACGAATGAATTAGAATGGATACATTCGTGCGAATGAATTAGAATAGATCGTACGAATGAATTAAAATGGATCATACGAATGAATTAGAATGGATCGTACGAATGGATTAGAATGGATTGTGCGAATGGATTAGAATGGATCGTATGAATGAATAAGAATGGATCGTACGAATGAATTATAATGGATCATACGAATGAATTAGAATGGATCGTACAAATAAATTAGAAAGGTTACATTTGTGAGAATGAATTAGAATGGATCGTACGAATGGATTAGAATGGATCGTACGAATGGATTAGAATGGATCGTACAAATGAATTAGAACGGATCATACAAATGAATTAGAAAGGTTACATTCGTGAGAATGAATTAGAATGGATCGTACGAATGAATTAGAATGGATCATGCGAATGAATTTGAATGGATCGTACGAATGAATAAGAATGGATCGTACGAATGAATTAGAACGGATCGTGCGAATGAATTTGAATGGATCGTACGAATGAATAAGAATGGATCGTACGAATGAATTGGAACGGATCCATTCTAATTCATTCTCATAAATGTAACCTTTCTAATTCATTCACACGATCCATTCTAATTCATTCGTACGATCCATTCTAATTCATTCACACGATCCATTCTAATTCATTCGTACGATCCATTCTAATTCATTCGCGTGATCTATTCTAATTCATTCGTATGATCCATTCTAATTCGTTCGTACGATCCATTCTAATTCATGCGTACGATCCATTCTTATTCATTCATACGATCCATTCTAATCCATTCGCACAATCCATTCTAATCCATTCGTACGATCCATTCTAATTCATTCACACGATTAGAATGGATCGTACGAATGAATAAGAATGGATCATATGAATGAATTAGAATGGTTACATTTGTGCGAATGATTTAGAATAGATCATATGAATGAATTAGAATGGATCGTACGAATGAATTAGAATGGTTACATTCGTGCGAATGAATTAGAATGGATCATACGAATGGATTAGAATGGATCGTACGAATGGATTAGAATGGATCGTACGAATGAATTTGAAAGGTTACAATTGTGAGAATGAATTAGAATGGATCGTACGAATGAATTAGAATGGATCGTACGAATGGATTAGAATAGACCGTACGAATGGATTAGAATGGATCGTACGAATAGATTAGAATGGATCGTACGAATGAATTAGAATGGATCATATAAATGAATTAGAAAGGTTACATCCGTGAGAATGAATTAGAATGGATCGTACGAAAGAATTAGAATGGATCATGCGACTGAACTAGAATGGATCGTACAAATGGATTAGAATGGATCGTACGAATGCATTAGAATGGATACATTCGTGCGAATGAATTAGAATTGATCGCAGGAATGAATTAGAATGGGTACATTCGTGCGAATGAATTAGAATGGATCGTACGAATGGATTAGAATGGATCGTACGAATGGATTAGAATGGATCATACGAATGAATTAGAATGGATCGTACAAATGAATTAGAATGGATCGTGCAAATGGATTAGAATGGATCGTGCGAATGAATTAGAATGGATACATTCGTACGAATGAATTAGAATGGATCGTACGAATGAATTAGAATGGATCATGCGAATGAATTAGATTAGATCGTACGAATGAATTAGAATGTATCGTACGAATAAATTGGAATGGATCATGCGAATGAATTAGAAAGGTTACATTCGTGAGAATGAATTAGAATGGATCGTACGAATGAATTAGAATGGATCATGCGAATGGATTAGAATGAATCGTACGAATGGATTAGAATGGATCGAACGAATGAATTAGAATGGATCTTGCGAATGAATTAGAATGGATTGTACGAATGGATTAGAATGGATCGTACGAATGAATTAGAATGGATACATTCGAGCGAATGAATTAGAATGGATCGTACGAATGAATTACAATGGATCATAGGAATGAATTAGAATGGCTCGTGCAAATAAATTAGAATGGATACATTCGTGCGAATGAGTTCGAATGGATCGTAGGAATGAATTAGAATGGATCGTACGAATGAATTAGAATGGTTACATTCGTGCGAATGAATTAGAATGGATCGTACGAATGGATTAGAATGGATCGTATGAATGAATTAGAATGGATCGTACAAATGAATTAGAAAGGTTACATTTGTGAGAATGAATTAGATTGGATCGTACGAATGAATTAGAATGGATCGTACAAATGAATTAGAATGAATCGTACGAATGAATTAGAATGGATACATTCGTGCGAATGAATTAGAATAGATCGTACGAATGAATTAAAATGGATCATACGAATGAATTAGAATGGATCGTACGAATGGATTAGAATAGATTGTGCGAATGGATTAGAATGGATCGTATGAATGAATAAGAATGGATCGTACGAATGAATTATAATGGATCATACGAATGAATTAGAATGGATCGTACAAATGAATTAGAAAGGTTACATTTGTGAGAATGAATTAGAATGGATCATACGAATGGATTAGAATGGATCGTACGAATGGATTAGAATGGATCGTACGAATGGATTAGAATGGATCGTACAAATGAATTAGAACGGATCATACAAATGAATTAGAAAGGTTACATTCGTGAGAATTAATTAGAATGGATCGTACGAATGAATTAGAATGGATCATGCGAATGAATTTGAATGGATCGTACGAATGAATAAGAATGGATCGTACGAATGAATTAGAACAGATCGTGCGAATGAATTTGAATGGATCGTACGAATGAATAAGAATGGATCGTACGAATGAATTGGAACGGATCCATTCTAATTCATTCTCATAAATGTAACCTTTCTAATTCATTCACACGATCCATTCTAATTCATTCGTACGATCCATTCTAATTCATTCACACGATCCATTCTAATTCATTCGTACGATCCATTCTAATTCATTCGCGTGATCTATTCTAATTCATTCGTATGATCCATTCTAATTCGTTCGTACGATCCATTCTAATTCATGCGTACGATCCATTCTTATTCATTCATACGATCCATTCTAATCCATTCGCACAATCCATTCTAATCCATTCGTACGATCCATTCTAATTCATTCACACGATTAGAATGGATCGTACGAATGAATAAGAATGGATCATATGAATGAATTAGAATGGTTACATTTGTGCGAATGATTTAGAATAGATCATATGAATGAATTAGAATGGATCGTACGAATGAATTAGAATAGCTCATACGAATGAATTAGAATGAATCGTACGAATGAATTAGAATGGTTAAATTCGTGCGAATGAATTAGAATAGATCATACGAATGATTTAGAATGGATCGTACGAATGAATTAGAATGGATACATTTGTGCGAATGAATTAGAATGGATCGTATATTCGTGCAAATAAATTAGAATGGATCGCACAAATGAATTAGAATGGATTGTACGAATGAGTTAGAATGGATCGTGCGAATGAATTAGAATGGATCGTACGAATGAATTATAATGGATCCACCGAATGAGTTAGAATGGATCGTAGGAATGAATTAGAATAGATCGTATGAATGAATTAGAATGGTTATATTCGTGCGAATGAATTAGAATGGATCGTATGAACGAATTAGAATGGATCGTACGAATGAATTAGAATGCATACATTCGAGCGAATGAATTAGAATGGATCGTACGAATGAATTAGAATGGATCATACGAATGAATTAGAATGGATACATTCGTGCGAATGGATTTGAATGGATCATACGAATGAATTAGAATGGATCGTGCGAATGAATTAGAATGGATCGTATGAATGAATTAGAATGGATCGTACGAACGAATTAGAATGGATCGTACGAACGAATTAGAATGGATCGTACAAACGAATTAGAATGGATCGTACAAATGAATTAGAATGGAAACATTCATGCGAATGAATTAGAATGGATCGTAGGAATGGATTAGAATGGATCGTGCAAATGAATTAGAATGGATACATTCGTGCGAATGAATTAGAATGGATCGTACGAATGGATTAGAATGGATCGTACAAATGAATTAGAAAGGTTATATTCGTGAAATCAATGAGAATGGATCGTACGAATGAATTAGAATCTATACATTTGTGCTAATGAATTAGAATGGATCGTAGGAATGAATTAGAATGGATCATATGAATGAATTAGAATGGATCGTGCTAATGAATTAGAATGGATTGTATGAATGAATTACAATGGATCGTACGAATGAATTAGAATGGATACATTTGAGCGAATGAATTAGAATGGATCGTACGAATGAATTAGAATGGATCATAGAAATGAATTAGAATGGATCTTGCAAATGAATTAGAATGGATACATTCGTGCGAATGAATTAGAATGGATCATAGGAATGAATTAGAATGGATCGTACGAATGAATTAGAATGGTTACATTCGTGCGAATGAATTAGAATGGATCATACGAATGGATTAGAATGGATCGTACGAATGGATTAGAATGGATCGTACGAATGAATTTGAAAGGTTACAATTGTGAGAATGAATTAGAATGGATCGTACGAATGAATTAGAATGGATCGTACGAATGGATTAGAATAGACCGTACGAATGGATTAGAATGGATCGTACGAATAGATTAGAATGGATCGTACGAATGAATTAGAATGGATCATATGAATGAATTAGAAAGGTTACATCCGTGAGAATGAATTAGAATGGATCGTACGAAAGAATTAGAATGGATCATGCGACTGAACTAGAATGGATCGTACGAATGGATTAGAATGGATCGTACGAATGCATTAGAATGGATACATTCGTGCGAATGAATTAGAATGGATCATACAAATGAATTAGAATGGGTACATTTGTGCGAATGAATTTGAATGGATTGCACGAATTGAATTAGAATGGATCGTACGAATGGATTAGAATGGATCGTATGAATGAATTAGAATGGATCATACAAATGAATTAGAAAGGTTACATTCGTGAGAATGAATTAGAATGGATCATGCGAATGAATTAGAATTGATCATACGAATGGATTAGAATGGATCATACGAATGAATTAGAATAGATCGTGCGAATGAATTAGAATGGATCGTATGAACGAATTAGAATAGATCGTACGAACGAATTATAATTGATCGTATGAACGAATTAGTGTGGATCGTACGAATGAATTAGAATGGATACATTCGAGCAAATGAATTAGAATGGATCGTACAAATGAATTAGAATGGATCATAGGAATGAATTAGAATGGATCGTGCAAATGAATTAGAATGGATAGATTCGTGCGAATGAATTAGAATGGATCGTACGAATGAATTAGAATGGTTACATTCGTGCGAATGAATTAGAATGGATCGTACGAATGAATTAGAATGGATCGTGTGAATGAATTAGAATGGATCGTACGATCCATTCTAATTCATTCGTATGATCAATTCAAATTCATTCGCATGATCCATTCTAATTCATTCGTACGATCCATTCTAATTCATTCGCACGAATGTAACCATCCTAATTCATTCATAAGATCCATTCTAATTCATTCCTATGATCCATTCTAATTCATTCGCATGAATGTATCCATTCTAATTCATTTGCACGATCCATTCTAATTCATTCCTATGATCCATTCTAATTCATTCGTACGATCCATTCTAATTCATTCGCTCGAATGTATCCATTCTAATTCATTCGTACGATTCATTCTAATTCATTCGCACGATCCATTCTAATACATTCGTACGATCCATTCTTATTCATTCATACGATCCATTCTAATTCATTTGTACGAATGAATTAGAATTGATCGTACGAATGGATTAGAATGGGTCGTACGAATGAATTAGAATGGATTGTACGAAGGAATTAGAATGGATCATATGAACGAATTAGAATGGATCGTACGAATGAATTAGAATGGATACATTTGAGCGAATGAATTAGAATGGATCGTGCAAATGAATTAGAATGGATACATTCGTGCGAATGAATTAGAATGGATCGTTGTAATGAATTAGAATGGATCGTACGAATGAATTAGAATGGTTACATTCGTGCGAATGAATTAGAATGGATTGTACGAATGGATTACAATGGATCATACGAATGGATTAGAATGGATCGTACGAATGAATTAGAATGGATCGTACAATGAATTAGAAAGGTTACATTTGTGAGAATGAATTAGAATGGATCGTACGAATGAATTAGAATGGATCGTACGAATGGATTAGAATGGTTCGTACGAATGAATTAGAATGGATCATACAAATGAATTAGAAAGGTTACATTGGTGAGAATGAATTAGAATGGATCGTACGAATGAATTAGAATGGATCATGCGAATGAATTTGAATGGATCGTACGAATGAATTAGAATGGATCGAACGAATGAATTAGAATGGATACATTCAAGCGAATGAATTAGAATAGATCGTAGGAATGAATTAGAATGGATCATACGAATAAATTAGAATGGATCGTGCGAATGAATTAGAATAGATTGTACGAATGAATTAGAATGGATACATTCGTGCGAATGAATTAGAATGGATCGGACGAATGAATTAGAATGGATCGTACGATTCATTCTAATTCATTCGTACAATCCATTCTAATGCATTCGTACGATTCATTCTAATTCATTCGCACGATCCATTCTAATTCATTCGTATGATCCATTCTAATTTATTTGCACGAATATACGATCCATTCTAATTTATTCGCAAGAATGTATCAATTCTAATTCATTCGTACAATCCATTCTGATTTATTCGTACAAATGTATCCATTCTAATTCATTTGTACGATCCATTCTAATTCATTCGTACGATTCATTATAATTCATGAGAATGAATTAGAATGGATCATAGGAATGAATTAGAATGGATACATTCGTGCGAATGAATTAGAATGGATGGTAGGAATGAATTAGAATGGATCGTACGAATGGATTAGAATGGATCGTACGAATGGATTAGAATGGATCATACGAATTAGAATAGATCGTACGAATGAATTAAAATGGATACATTCATACGACTGAATTAGAATGCATCGTGCGAATTAATTAGAATGGTTCGTACGAATGAATTTGAATGGATACATTTGTGCGAATGAATCTGAATGGATTGTATGAATGAATTACAATGGATCGTACTAATGGATTAGAATGGATCGTACGAATGAATTAGAATGGATCATACAAATGAATTAGAAAGGTTACATTCGCGAGAATGAATTAGAATGGATCGTACGAATGAATTAGAATGGATCGTGCGAATGAATTAGAATGAATCGTACGAATGCAATAGAATGGATCGTACGAATGAATTAGAATGAATTCGAATGGATACATTCGTGCGAATGAATTAGAATGGATCGTACGAATGAATTAGAATGGATTGTACGAATGAATTAGAATGGATCATACGAATGAATTAGAATGGTTACATTCGTGCGAATGAATTAGAATGGATCGTACGAATTAATTAGAATGGATCATGCGAATGAATTAGAATTGATCATACGAATGAATTAGAATGGATCGTACGAATGGATTAGAACGCATTGTACGAATAAATTAGAATAGATACATTTGTGCGAATGAATTAGATTGCATCATACGAATGAATTTGAATGGATTGTACGAATGAATTAGAATGGATCGTACGAATGAATTAGAATGTATCATGCGAATGAATTTGAATAGATCGTACGAATGAATTAGAATGGATCGTACGAATGAATTAGAATGGATCATACGAATGAATTAGAATGGATCGTGCGAATGAATTAGAATGGATCGTACGAATGAATTAGAATGGATCGTGCGAATGAATTAGAATAGATCGTACGAATGAATTAGAATGGATACATTTGTGCGAATGAATTAGAATGGATCGTACGAATGAATTAGAAAGGATCATACGAATGAATTAGAATGGATCGTGCGAATGAATTAGAATGGATCGTGCGAATGAATTAGAATGGATACATTCGTACAAATGTATTAGAATGGATCGTACGATTGAATTAGAATGGATCGTATGAATGAATTAAAATGGTTATATTCGTGCGAATGAATTAGAATGGATCATACGAATGGATTAGAATGGATTGTACGAATGGATTAGAATGGATCGTACGAATGAATTAGAATGGATACATTTGTGCTAATGAATTTGAATGGATTGCACGAATTGAATTAGAATGGATCGTACGAATGGATTAGAATGGATCGTATGAATGAATTAGAATGGATCATACAAATGAATTAGAAAGGTTACATTCGTGAGAATGAATTAGAATGGATCATGCGAATGAATTAGAATTGATCATACGAATGGATTAGAATAGATCATACGAATGAATTAGAATAGATCGTGCGAATGAATTAGAATGGATCGTATGAACGAATTAGAATAGATCGTACGAACGAATTATAATTGATCGTATGAACGAATTAGTGTGGATCGTACGAATGAATTAGAATGGATACATTCGAGCAAATGAATTAGAATGGATCGTACAAATGAATTAGAATGGATCATAGGAATGAATTAGAATGGATCGTGCAATTGAATTAGAATGGATACATTCGTGCGAATGAATTAGAATGGATCGTACGAATGAATTAGAATGGTTACATTCGTGCGAATGAATTAGAATGGATCGTACGAATGAATTAGAATGGATCGTGCGAATGAATTAGAATGGATCGTACGATCCATTCTAATTCATTCGTATGATCAATTCAAATTCATTCGCATGATCCATTCTAATTCATTCGTACGATCCATTCTAATTCATTCGCACGAATGTAACCATCCTAATTCATTCGTAAGATCCATTCTAATTCATTCCTATGATCCATTCTAATTCATTCGCATGAATGTATCCATTCTAATTCATTTGCACGATCCATTCTAATTCATTCCTATGATCCATTCTAATTCATTCGTACGATCCATTCTAATTCATTCGCTCGAATGTATCCATTCTAATTCATTCGTACGATTCATTCTAATTCATTCGCACGATCCATTCTAATACATTCGTACGATCCATTCTTATTCATTCATACGATCCATTCTAATTCATTTGTACGAATGAATTAGAATTGATCGTACGAATGGATTAGAATGGGTCGTACGAATGAATTAGAATGGATTGTACGAAGGAATTAGAATGGATCATATGAACGAATTAGAATGGATCAGACGAATGAATTAGAATGGATACATTTGAGCGAATGAATTAGAATGGATCGTGCAAATGAATTAGAATGGATACATTCGTGCGAATGAATTAGAATGGATCGTTGTAATGAATTAGAATGGATCGTACGAATGAATTAGAATGGTTACATTCGTGCGAATGAATTAGAATGGATTGTACGAATGGATTACAATGGATCATACGAATGGATTAGAATGGATCGTACGAATGAATTAGAATGGATCGTACAATGAATTTGAAAGGTTACATTTGTGAGAATGAATTAGAATGGATCGTACGAATGAATTAGAATGGATCGTACGAATGGATTAGAATGGTTCGTACGAATGAATTAGAATGGATCATACAAATGAATTAGAAAGGTTACATTGGTGAGAATGAATTAGAATGGATCGTACGAATGAATTAGAATGGATCATGCGAATGAATTTGAATGGATCGTACGAATGAATTAGAATGGATCGAACGAATGAATTAGAATGGATACATTCAAGCGAATGAATTAGAATAGATCGTAGGAATGAATTAGAATGGATCATACGAATAAATTAGAATGGATCGTGCGAATGAATTAGAATAGATTGTACGAATGAATTAGAATGGATACATTCGTGCGAATGAATTAGAATGGATCGGACGAATGAATTAGAATGGATCGTACGATTCATTCTAATTCATTCGTACGATCCATTCTAATGCATTCGTACAATTCATTCTAATTCATTCGCACGATCCATTCTAATTCATTCGTATGATCCATTCTAATTTATTTGCACGAATATACGATCCATTCTAATTTATTCGCAAGAATGTATCAATTGTAATTCATTCGTACAATCCATTCTGATTTATTCGTACAAATGTATCCATTCTAATTCATTTGTACGATCCATTCTAATTCATTCGTACGATTCATTATAATTCATGAGAATGAATTAGAATGGATCATAGGAATGAATTAGAATGGATACATTCGTGCGAATGAATTAGAATGGATGGTAGGAATGAATTAGAATGGATCGTACGAATGGATTAGAATGGATCGTACGAATGGATTAGAATGGATCATACGAATTAGAATAGATCGTACGAATGAATTAAAATGGATACATTCATACGACTGAATTAGAATGGATCGTGCGAATTAATTAGAATGGTTCGTACGAATGAATTTGAATGGATACATTTGTGCGAATGAATCTGAATGGATTGTATGAATGAATTACAATGGATCGTACGAATGGATTAGAATGGATCGTACGAATGAATTAGAATGGATCATACAAATGAATTAGAAAGGTTACATTCGCGAGAATGAATTAGAATGGATCGTACGAATGAATTAGAATGGATCGTGCGAATGAATTAGAATGAATCGTACGAATGCAATAGAATGGATCGTACGAATGAATTAGAATGAATTCGAATGGATACATTCGTGCGAATGAATTAGAATGGATCGTACGAATGAATTAGAATGGATTGTACGAATGAATTAGAATGGATCATACGAATGAATTAGAATGGTTACATTCGTGCGAATGAATTAGAATGGATCGTACGAATTAATTAGAATGGATCATGCGAATGAATTAGAATTGATCATACGAATGAATTAGAATGGATCGTACAAATGGATTAGAACGCATTGTACGAATAAATTAGAATAGATACATTTGTGCGAATGAATTAGATTGCATCGAACGAATGAATTTGAATGGATTGTACGAATGAATTAGAATGGATCGTACGAATGAATTAGAATGTATCATGCGAATGAATTTGAATAGATCGTACGAATGAATTAGAATGGATCGTACGAATGAATTAGAATGGATCATACGAATGAATTAGAATGGATCGTGCGAATGAATTAGAATGGATCGTACGAATGAATTAGAATAGATCGTACGAATGAATTAGAATGGATACATTTGTGCGAATGAATTAGAATGGATCGTACGAATGAATTAGAAAGGATCATACGAATGAATTAGAATGGATCGTGCGAATGAATTAGAATGGATCGTGCGAATGAATTAGAATGGATACATTCGTACAAATGTATTAGAATGGATCGTACGATTGAATTAGAATGGATCGTATGAATGAATTAAAATGGTTACATTCGTGCGAATGAATTAGAATGGATCATACGAATGGATTAGAATGGATTGTACGAATGGATTAGAATGGATCGTACGAATGAATTAGAATGGATCGTACAAATGAATTAGAAAGGTTACATTTGTGAGAATGAATTAGAATGGATCGTACGAATGAATTAGAATGGATCGTACGAATGGAATAGAATAGATCGTACGAATGAATTAGAATGGATCATACAAATGAATTAGAAAGGTTACATTGGTGAGAATGAATTAGAATGGATCGTGCGAATTTATTAGAATGGATCGTACGAATGAATTTGAATGGATATATTTGTGCGAATGAATCTGAATGGGTTGTATGAATGAATTACAATGGATCGTACGAATAAATTAGAATGGATCGTACGAATGAATTAGAATAGCTCATACGAATGAATTAGAATGAATCGTACGAATGAATTAGAATGGTTGCATTCGTGCGAATGAATTAGAATAGATTGTACGAATGAATTAGAATGGATCGTACGAAAAAATTAGAATGGATCGTGCGAATGAATTAGAAGGGATCGTACGAATGAATTAGAATGGATCCACCGAATGAGTTAGAATGGATCATACGAATGAATTAAAATGGATCGTACGAATGAATTAGAATGGATTGTGCGAATGAATTAGAATAGATCGTATGAATGAATAAGAATGGATCGTACGAATGATTAAGAATGGATCGTGCGAATGAATTAGAATGGATCGTACGAATGAATTAGAATGGATTGTGCGAATGAATTAGAATGGATCGTATGAATGAATAAGAATGGATCGTACGAATGAATTAGAATGGATCGTACGAATGATTTAGAATGAATCGTGCGAATGAATTAAAATGGATCGTATGAATGACTTAGAATGGATACATTTGTACGAATGAGTTAGAATGGATCATATGAATGAATTAGAATGGATCGTATGAATGAATTAGAATGGATCATACGAATGAATTAAAATGGATCGTGCGAATGAATTAGAACGGATTGTACGAATGAATTAGAATGGATACATTCGAGCGAATGAATTAGAATAGATCGTAGGAATGAATTAGAATGGTTCATACGAATGAATTAGAATGGATTGTACGAATGAATTAGAATAGATCGTAGGAATGAATTAGAATGGATCGTGCGAATGAATTAGAATGGATTGTACGAATGAATTAGAATGGATACATTCATGCGAATGAATTAGAATAGATCGGACGAATGAATTAGAATGGATCATACGATTCATTCTAATTCATTCGTACGATCCATTCTAATGCATTCGTACGATTCATTCTAATTCATTCGCACGATCCATTCTAATTTATTCGTACGATCCATTCTTATTCATTCATAATCCATTCTAATTCATTCGCACAATCCATTCTAATTCATTCGTACGATCCATTCTAATTCATTCGTATGATCTATTCTAACTCATTCGGTGGATCCATTCTAATTCATTCGTACGATCCATTCTAATTCATTCACACGATTCATTATAATTTATTCGTACGATCCATTCTAATTCATTCGTACGATCTATTCTAATTCATTCGCACGAATATAACCATTCTAATTCATTCGTACGATTCATTCTAATTTATTCGTATGAGCTATTCTAATTCATTCGTACGATCCATTCTAATTCATTCGTACGATCCATTGTAATTCATTCATACAATCCATTCAGATTCATTCGCACAAATATATCCATTCAAATTCATTCGTACGATCCATTCTAATTAATTCGCACGATCCATTCTAATTCAGTTGTATGAATGTATCCATTTTAATTCATTCGTACGATCCATTCTAATTCATTAGTATGATCTAATTCATTCGTACGATCCATTCTAATTCATTCGTACGATCGATTCTAATTCATTCGCACGATCCATTCTAATTCATTCGTATGATCCATTCTAATTTATTCGTTCAAATATATCCATTCTAATTCATTCGTACGATCCATTCTAATTCATTCGCACGATCCATTCTAATTCATTTGCACGAATGTATCCATTCTAATTCATTTGCACGATCCATTCTAATTCATTCCTATGATCCATTCTAACTCATTCGTACGATCCATTCTAATTCATTCGTACGATCTATTCTAATTCATTCGTATGATCCATTCTAACTCATTCGGTGGATCCATTCTAATTCATTCGTATGATACATTCGTGAGAATGAATTAGAATGGATCGTACGAAAAAATTAGAATGGATACATTCGTGCGAATGAATTAGAATGGATCGTACAAATGAATTAGAATGGATCGTACGAATGAATTAGAATGGATCGGGCGAATGAATAAGAATGGATCATACGAATGAATTGGAATGGATCGTGCGAATGAATTAGAATGAATCGTACGAATGCATTAGAATGGATCGTACGAATGAATTAGAATGGATCTCGAATGAATTAGAATGGATCGTGCGAATGAATTAGAATGGATCGTACGACTAAATTAGAATGGATACATTCGTGCGAATGAATTAGAATGGATACATTTGTGCGAATGAGTTAGAATGGATCGTACGAATGAATTAGAATGGATCGTACGAATGAATTAGAATGGATCTTGCGAATAAATTAGAATGGATTGTACGAATGAATTAAAATGGATACATTCGTGCGAATGAATTAGAATGGATCGGACGAATGAATTAGAATGGATCGTACGAATGAATTAGAATGGATCGTGCGAATGAATTAGAATGAATCGTACGAATGCATTAGAATGGATACATTCGTGCGAATGAATTAGAATGGATCGTACGAATGAATTAGAATGGATCGTGCGAATGAATTAGAATGGATCGTACGAATGAATTAGAATGGATCGTGCGAATGAATTAGAATGGATCGTACGAATGAATTAGAATGGATACATACAAATGAATTAGAAAGGTTACATTCGTGAGAATGAATTAGAATGGATGGTACGAATGAATTAGAATGGATCATACGAATGAATTAGAATGGATCGAACGAATGAATTAGAATGGATACATTCGAGGAAATGAATTAGAATTGATCATAGGAATGAATTAGAATGGATCAAACGAATGAATTAGAATGGATCGTGCAAATGAATTAGAATGGATCATACGAATGAATTAGAATGGATCGTACGAACGAATTAGAATGGATTGTACAAACGAATTAGAATGGATCGTACGAACGAATTAGAATGGATCGTACGATCATACGATCGATTCTAATTCATTCGCACGATCCATTCTAATTCATTCGTACGATCCATTCTAATTCATTCGTATGATCCATTCTAATTTATTCGTTCAAATATATCTATTCTAATTCATTCGTACGATCCATTCTAATTCATTCATACAAATGTATCTATTCTAATTCATTCGTACAATGCGTTCTAATCCATTCGTACGATCCATTCTAATCCATTCGTACGATCCTTTCTAATTTATTCGTACGATCCATTCTAATTTATTCGTACGATCCATTCTAATTCATTCGCACGAATGTAACCATTATAATTCACTTATATGATCCATTCTAATTCATTCCTACAATCCATTCTAATTCATTCGCACGATCCATTCTAATTCATTCGTACGATCCATTCTAATTCATTCTCACGAATGTAACCTTTCTAATTCATTTGCATGATCCATTCTAATTCATACGTATGATCCATTCTAATCCATTTGTACGATCCATTCTAATCCATTCGTACGATCCATTCTAATTCATTCGTACGATTCATTCTACTTCATTCTCACAAATGTAACCTTTCTAATTCATTTGTACGATCCATTCTAATTCATTCGTATGATCCATTCTAATCCATTTGTACGATCCATTCTAATCCATTCGTACGATCCATTCTAATTTATTCGCACGAATATAACCATTCTAATTCATTCGTACGATCCATTCTAATTTATTCCTATGATCCATTCGAATTCATTTGTATGATCCATTCTAATTCATTCGTACGCATTCGTATGATCAATTCTAATTCATTCGCACGATCAATTCTAATTCATTCGTTTGATCCATTCTAATTCATTCGTACAATCCATTCTAATTCATTCGTACGATCCATTCTAACTCATTCGTATGATCAATTCTAATTCATTCGTACGATCCATTCCAATCCATTCGTACGATCCATTATAATTCATTCGTACGATCCATTCTAATTCATTCGCACTAATGTATCCATTCTAATTCATTCGCCCGATCCATTCTAATTCATTCCTATGATCCATTCTAATTCATTCGTACGATCAATTCTAATTCATTCGCTCGAATGTATCCATTCTAATTCATTCGTACGATTCATTCTAATTCATTCGCACGATCCATTCTAATTCATTCGTACGATCCATTCTTATTCATTCCTACGATCCATTCTAATTCATTTGTACGAATGAATTAGAATGGATCGTACGAATGAATTAGAATGGATCGTACGAACGAATTAGAATGGATCATATGAACGAATTAGAATGGATCGTACGAATGAATTAGAATGGATCGTATGAATGAATTAGAATGGATCATAGGAATGAATTAGAATGGATCGTGCAAATGAATTAGAACGGATACATTCGTGCGAATAAATTAGAATGGACTGTCGGAATGAATTAGAATGGATCGTACGAATGAATTAGAATGGATCGTACGAATGAATTAGAATGGATACATTCGAGCGAATGAATTAGAATGGATCGTACGAATGAATTAGAATGGATCATAGGAATGAATTAGAATGGATCGTGCAAAAGAATTAGAATGGATACATTCGTGCGAATGAATTAGAATGGATCGTAGGAATGAATTAGAATGGATCGTACGAATGAATTAGAATGGTTACATTCGTGCGAATGAATTAGAATGGATCGTACGAATAGATTAGAACGGATCATACGAATGGATTAGAATGGATCGTACGAATGAATTAGAATGGATCGTACAAATGAATTAGAAAGAATACATTTGTGAGAATGAATTAGAATGGATCGTACGAATGGATTAGAATGGATCGTACAAATGGATTAGAATGGATCGTAAGAATGGATTAGAATGGATCGTACGAATGGACTAGAATGCATTGTACGAATGAATTTGAATAGATACATTTGTGCGAATGAATTAGATTGCATCGTACGAATGAATTTGAATGGATCGGACGAGTGAATTAGAATGGATCGTACGAATGAATTAGAATAGATCATGGGAATGAATTAGAATGGATCGTGCAAATGAATTAGAATGGATACATTCGTGCGAATGAATTAGAATGGATCGTGCGAATGAATTAGAATGGATCGTACGAATGAATTAGAATAGATATATTTGAACGAATAAATTAGAATGGATCATATGAATGAATTAGAATGGATCGTACGAATGAATTAGAATGGATCGTGCGAATGAATTAGAATCGATCGTATGAATGAATTAGAATGGATCGTACGAATGAATTAGAATGGATCGTACTTATGAATTAGAATGGATCGTACAAATGTATTAAAATGGATACATTCATACGACTGAATTAGAATGGATCGTGCGAATTAATTAGAATGGATCGTACGAATGAATTTGAATGGATACATTTGTGCGAATGAATCTGAATGGATTGTATGAATGAATTACAATAAATCGTATGAATGAATTAGAATGGATCGTACGAATGAATTAGAATTGCTCATACGAATGAATTAGAATGAATCGTACGAATGAATTAGAATGGTTACATTCGTGCGAATAAATTAGAATAGATCGTACGAATGAATTAGAATGGATCGTACGAATAAATTAGAATGGATCGTGCGAATGAATTAGAATGGATCGTATGAATGAATTAGAATGGATCCACCGAATGAGTTAGAATGGATCATATGAATGAATTAGAATGGATCGTACGAATAAATTAGAATGGATACATTCATACGAATGAATTAGAATGGATCGTGCAAATGAATTAGAATGGATCGTACGAATGGATTAGGATGGATCGTACAAATGGATTAGAATGAATCATACTAATGGATTAGAATGGATCATACGAATGAATTAGAATGGATCATACAAATGAATTAGAAAGGTTACATTTGTGAGAATGAATTAGAATGGATCGTACGAATGGATTAGAATGGATCGTACGAATGGATTAGAATGGATCGTACGAATGGATTAGAATGGATCATACAAATGAATTAGAAAGGTTACATTCGTGAGAATGAATTAGAATGGATCGTACGAATGATTTAGAATGGATCATGCGAATGAATTTGAATGGATCGTACGAATGAATTAGAATGGATCGTACGAACGAATTAGAATGGATCGTACGAATGGATTAGAATGGATCGTACGAATGGATTTGAATGGATCGTACGAATGGATTAGAATGGATCGTATGAATGAATTAGAATAGATCGTACAAATAAATTAGAAAGGTTACATTTGTAAGAATGAATTAGAATGGATCGTACGAATGGATTAGAATGGATCGTATGAATGAATTAGAATGCATTGTACGAATGAATTAGAATAGATACATTTGTGCGAATGAAGTAGATTGCATCATACGAATGAATTTGAATGGATTGTACGAATGAATTAGAATGGATCGTACGAATGAATTAGAATGGATCAAGCGAATGAATTAGAATAGATCGTACGAATGAATTAGAATGGATCGTGCGAACGAATTAGAATGGATCGTACAAATGAATTAGAATGGATCGTACAAATGAATTAGAAAGGTTACATTTGTGAGAATGAATTAGAATGGATCGTACGAATGAATTAGAATGGATCGTACGAATGAATTAGATTGCATCGTACGATCCATTCTAATTCATTCGCTCAAATGTATCCATTCTAATTCATTCGTACGATCCATTCTAATTCATTCTCACGAATGTAACCATTCTAATTTATTCGTACGATCCATTCTTATTCATTCATACGATCCATTCTAATTCATTCGTACGATCCATTCTAATCCATTCGTACGATCCATTCTAATTCATTCGCACGAATGTATCCATTCTAATTCATTCGTTCGATCCATTCTAATTCATTCGTACAATCCATTCAAATTCATTCGCATGATCCATTCTAATTCATTCGTACGATCCATTCTAATTCATTCGTACAATCCATTCAAATTCATTCGTACGATGCAATCTAATTCATTCGCACAAATGTATCTATTCTAATTCATTCGTACAATGCGTTCTAATCCATTCGTACTATCCATTCTAATCCATTCGTACGATCCATTCTAATTCATTCGCACGAATGTATCCATTCTTATTCATTCGTACGATCCATTCTAATTCGTTCATACGATCCATTCTAATTCGTTCGTACGATCCATTTTAATTCGTTCGTATGATCCATTCTAATTCGTTCATACGATCCATTCTAATCCGTTCGTACGATCCATTCTAATTCATTCCTACGATCTATTCTAATTCATTCGCTTGAATGTATCTATTCTAATTCATTCGTATCATCCATTCTAATTCATTCGTACGATCCATTCTAATTCATTCATATGATCGATTCTAATTCATTCGCACGATCCATTCTAATTCATTCGTATGATCCATTCTAATTCATTCGCACGATCCATTCTAATTCATTCGTATGATTCATTCTAATTCATTCGTATGATCTATTCTAATTCATTCGCACGAATGTATCCATTCTAATTCATTTGCACGATCCATTCTAATTCATTCCTATGATCCATTCTAATTCATTCGTACGATCCATTCTAATTCATTCGCTCGAATGTATCCATTCTAATTCATTCGTACGATCCATTCTAATTCGTTCATACGATCCATTCTAATTCGTTCGTACGATTTATTCTAATTCATTCGTACGATCCATTCTAATGCATTCATACTATTCATTCTAATTCATTCGCACGACCCATTCGAATTCATTCGTATGATCCATTTTAATTCATTCGTACGATCCATTCTAATTTATTCCTATGATCCATTCTAATTCATTCGTACAATCCATTCTAATTCATTCGCTCAAATGTATCCATTCAAATTCATTCGCACGATCCATTGTAATTCATTCCTACGATCCATTCTAATTCAATCGTACGATCCATTCTAATTCATCCGTACGATCCTTTCTAATTCATTCGCTCGAATGTATCCATTCTAATTCATTCGTACGATCCATTCTTATTCATTCATACGATCCATTCTCATTCATTCGCACGATCCATTCTAATTCATTCGCACAATCCGTTCTAATTCATTCGCACAATCCATTCTAATTCATTCGCACGAATGTATCCATTCTAATTCTTTCGTACAATCCATTCTAAATCATTCGTACGATCCATTCTAATTCATTCGCATTATCCATTCATACGATTCATTCTAATCCATTCGTACGATCCATTCTAATTCATTCGTATGATCAATTCTAATTCATTCGCACGATCCATTCTAATTCATTCGTACGATCCATTCTAATTCGTTCATATGATCCATTATAATTCATTCGTATGATCCATTCTAATTCATTCGTATGATCCATTCTAATTCATTCGTATATCAATTCTAATTCATTCGCACGATCCATTCTAATTCATTCGTATGATCCATTCTAATTCATTCGTGCGAATGAATTAGAATGGATCGTATGAATGAATTAGAATGGATCATGCGAATGAATTTGAATGGATTATAAGAATGAATTAGAATGGATCGAACGAACGAATTTGAATGGATCATGCGAATGAATAAGAATAGATCGTAGGAATGAATTAGAATGGATAATACGAATGAATTAGAATGGATCGTGCGAATGAATTAGAATGGATCGTACGAATGAATTTGAATGGTTCGTACGAATGAATTAGAATGGATCGAACGAATGAATTAGAATGGATACATTCGAGCGAATAAATTAGAATAGATCGTAGGAATGAATTAGAATGGATCATACGAATGAATTAGAATGGATCGTGCGAATGAATTAGAATGGATCGAACGAATGAATTAGAATGGATACATTCGAGCGAATGAATTAGAATAGATCGTAGGAATGAATTAGAATGGATCGTATGAATGGATTAGAATGGATCGTACGAATGAATTAGAATGAATCGTACAAATGAATTAGAAAGGTTACATTTGTGAGAATGAATTTGAATGGATCGTACGAATGGATTAGAATGGATCGTACGAATGGATTAGAATGGATCGTACTAATGGATTAGAATGGATCGTACGAATGGATTAGAATGGATCGTAAGAATGAATTAGAATGGATCATACAAATGAATTAAAAAGGTTACATTCGTGAGAATGAATTTGAATGGATCGTACAAATGAATTAGAATGGATCTTGCGAATGAATTTTAATGGATCGTACGTATGAATTAGAATGGATCGTACGAATGAATTAGAATGGATCGTACGAATGGATTAGAATGGATCGTACGAATGGATTAGAATGGATATATTCGTGCGAATGAATTAGAATGGATCGTACGAATGAATTAGACTAGATCGTACGAATAAATTAGAATGGATCGTAGGAATGAATTAGAATGGATCATACGAATAAATAGAATGGATCGTGCGAATGAATTAGAATGGATTGTACGAATGAATTAGAATGGATACATTCGTGCGAATAAATTAGAATGGATCATATGAAAGAATTCGAATGGATCGTGCGAATGAATTAGAAAGGATCGTACGAATGAATTAGAATAGATATATTCGTGCGAATGAATTAGAATGGATCGTACGAATGAATTAGACTGGATCGTACGAATAAATTAGAATGGATACATTCATTCGAATGAATTAAAATGGATCGTACGAATGAATTAGAATGGATCGAATGAATGAATTAGAATGGATCGTGCAAATGAATTGGAATGGATACATTGGTGCGAATGAATTAGAATGGATCGTACGAATGAATTAGAATAGATCATGTGAATGAATTAGAATGGATACATTTGTGAGAATGAATTAGAATGGATCGTACGAATGAATTAGAATGGATCGTATGACCGAATTAGAATGGATCGTACGAATGAATTAGAATGGATACATTCGAGCGAATGAATTAGAATGGATCGTACGAATGGATTAGAATGGATAGTACAAATCGATTAGAATGGATCGTACGAATGGATTAGAACGCATTGTACGAATGAATTAGAACAGATACATTTGTGCGAATGAATTAGATTGCATCGTACGAATGAATTTGAATGGATCGGACGAATGAATTAGAATGGATCGTCCGAATGAATTAGAATGGATCATGCGAATGAATTAGAATAGATCGTACGAATGAATTAGAATGGATACATTCGAGCGATCCATTCTAATTCATTTGTACGATCCATTCTAATTCATTCGTACAATCCATTCTAATTCATTCGTACAATCCATTCTAATTCATTCGCACGATCCATTCTAATTCATTCGTATGATCCATTCTAATTCATTCGTACGATCCATTCTAATTCATTCGCACGATTCATTCTAATTCATTCGCACAATCCGTTCTAATTCATTCGCACAATCCGTTCTAATTCATTCGCACGAATGTATCCATTCCAATTTATTCGTACGATACATTCTATTTCATTCGTACGATCCATTCTATTTCATTCCTACGATCTATTCTAATACATTCGCTCGAATGAATTAGAATGGATCATACGAATGAATTAGAATGGATCGTACGAATGGATTAGAATGGATCGTATGAATGGATCATGCGAATGAATTAGAATGGATCGTATGAATGAATTAGAATGGATACATTCGTGCGAATGAATTAGAATGGATTGTGCGAATGAATTAGAACGGATTGTGCGAATGAATTAGAATGGATCGTACGTATGAATTAGAATGGATCATACGAATGAATTAGAATGGATCGTACGAATGAATTAGAATGAATCATGTGAATTAATTAGAATGGATTGTACGAATGAATTAGAATGGATCGTACGAATGAATAAGAATGGATCATACGAATCCATTCTAATGGATCGTACGAATGAATTAGAATGGATCGTGCGAATGAATTAGAATGGATCGTACGAATGAATTAGAATGGATCGTACGAATGAATTAGAATGGATATATTCGTGCGAATGAATTAGAATGGATCGTGCGAATGAATTAGAATGGATCATACGAATGAATTAGAATGGATACATTTGTGAGAATGAATTAGAATGGATCGTACGATCCATTCTAATTCATTCCGCTCGAAGGTATCCATTCTAATTCATTCGTTCGATCCATTCTAATTCATTCGTGCAATCCATTCTACTTCATTCGTACGATCCATTCTAATTCATTCACACGAATATATCCATTCTAATTCATTCGTACGATCCATTCTAATTCATTCGCACGATCCATTCTAACTCATTCGTACGATCCATTCTAATTCATTCGCACGATCCATTCTAATTCATTCGCACGATCTATTCGAATTCATTCGTACAATCCATTCTAATTCATTCGCACGAATGTATCCATTCTAATTCATTCGCATGAATATATCCATTCTAATTCATTCGTACGATCCATTCTAATTCATTCGCACGATCCATTCTAACTCATTCGTATGAATGAATTAGAATGGATCATACGAATGAATTAGAATGGATACATTTGTGCGAATGAATTATAATGGATTGTATGAACGAATTAGAATGGATCGTACGAACGAATTAGAATGGATCGTATGAACCAATTAGAATGGATCGTACGAATGAATTAGAATGGATACATTTGTACGATCCATTCTAATTCATTCGCACGAACCATTCTAATTCATTCGTACGATCCATTCTAATTCATTCGTACGATCAATTCTAATTCATTCGCACGATCCATTCTAATTCATTCGTATGATACATTCTAATTCATTCGTATGTTCCATTCTAATTTATTCGTTCAAATATATCCATTCTAATTCATTCGTACGATCCATTCTAATTCATTCTCACGAATGTATCCATTCTAATTCATTTGCACGATCCATTCTAATTCATTCCTATGATCCATTCTAATTCATTCGTACGATCCATTCTAATTCATTCGTATGATCCATTCTAATTCTTTCGTACGATCTATTCTAATTCATTCGTATGATCCATTCTTATCCATTCTAATTCATTCGTACGATCCATTCTAATTCATTTGTACGATCCATTCTAATTCATTCATTCGTACGAATGAATTAGAATGGATCATACGATTGAATTTGAATGGATCGTACGAATGAATTAGAATGGATACATTTGTGGGAATTAGTTAGAATGGATCTTACGAATGAATTAGAATGGATCATACGAATGAATTAGAATGGATCGTACGAATGAATTAGAATGGATAGTGCGAATGAATTAGAATGGATCGTACGAATGAATTAGAATGGATACATTCGTGCGAATGAATTAGAATGGATCGTACGAATGAATTAGAATAGATCGTACAAATGAATTAGAATGGATCGTGCGAATGAATTAGAATTGATCGTACGAATGAATTAGAATGGATCGTACGAATTAATTAGAATGGATCGTGCGAATGAATCAGAATGGATCGTACGAATGAATTAGAATGGATCGTACGAATGAGTTAGAATGGATCGTACGAATGAATTAGAATGGATCGTGCGAATGAATTAGAATCGATCGTATGAATGAATTAGAATGGATGGTACGAATGAATTAGATCGTACGAATGAATTAGAATGGATCGTACGAATGAATTAAAATGGATACATTCATACGACTGAATTAGAATGGATTGTACGAATGAATTAGAATGGATCGTACGAATGAATTAGAATGGATCGTACGAATGAATTAGAATGGATCGTGCGAATGAATTAGAATGGATCGTACTAATGAATTAGAATGGATATATTTGAACGAATGGATCGTACGAATGGATTAGAATGGATCGTACGAATGAATTAGAATGGATCATACAAATGAATTAGAAAGGTTACATTCGTGAGAATGAATTAGAATGGATCGTACGAATGAATAAGAATGGATCATACGAATGAATTTGAATGGATCGTACGAATGAATTAGAATGGATCGAACGAATGAATTAGAATGGATACATTCGAGCGAATGAATTAGAATAGATCATAGGAATGAATTAGAATGGATCATACGAACGAATTAGAATGGATCGTGCGAATGAATTAGAATGGATTGTACGAATGAATTAGAATGGATACATTCGTGTGAATGAATTAGAATGGATCGGACGAATGAATTAGAATGGATCGTACGATTCATTCTAATTCATTCGTACGATCCATTCTAATGCATTCATACGATTCATTCTAATTCATTCGCACGATCCATTCAAATTCATTCGTATGATCCATTCTAATTTATTCCTACGATCCATTCTAATTCATTCGTACAATCCATTCTAATTCATTCGTACGATTCATTCTAATTCATTCGCACGAATGTATCCATTCTAATTCATTCGTACAATCCATTCTAATTCATTCGCACGATCCATTCTAATTCATTCGTATGATCCATTCTAATTCATTCCTACGATCTATTCTAATTCATTCGCTCGAATGTATCCATTCTAATTCATTCGTTCGATCCATTCTAATTCATTCGTACGATCCATTCTAATTCATTCGTTCGATCCATTCTAATGGATCGTACGAATGAATTAGAATGGTTACATTCGTGCGAATGAATTAGAATGGATTGTACGAATAAATTAGAATGGATTGTACGAATGAATTAGAATGGATACATTCTTGCGAATAAATTAGAATGGATCGTATATTCGTATAAATAAATTAGAATGGATCATACGTGTGAATTAGAATGGATCGTGCGAATGAATTAGAATGAATCGTATGAATGCATTAGAATGGATCGTACGAATGAATTAGAATGAATCGTACGATCCATTCTAATTCATTCGCACGAACGTAACCATTCTAATTCATTCGTACGATCCATTCTAATTCATTCCTACGATCCATTCTAATTCATTCACATGAATGTATCCATTCTAATTCATTTGCACGATCCATTCTAATTCATTCTTATGATCCATTCTAATTCATTCGTATGATCCATTCTAATTCATTCGTACGATCCATTCTAATTCGTTCATATGATCCATTCTAATTCGTTCGTATGATCCATTCTAATCCATTCGTACGATCTATTCTAATCCATTCGTATGATCCATTCTAATTCATTCTCACAAATGTAACCTTTCTAATTTATTTGTACGATCCATTCTAATTCATTCGTACGATCCATTCTAATCCATTCGTACGATCCATTCTAATCCATTCGTACGATCCATTCTAATTCATTCGCACGAATGTAACCATTCTAATTCATTCGTACGATCCATTCTAATTCATTCCTACAATCCATTCTAATTCATTCACACGAATGTATCCATTCTAATTCATTTGCACGATCCATTCTAATTCAATCCAATGATCCATTCTAATTCATTCGTACGATCCATTCAAATTCATTCGTACGATCCATTCTAATTCATTCGTACGATCCATTCTAATTCATTCGCATGATCCATTCGTACGATCCATTCTAATCCATTCGTACGACCCATTCTAATTCATTCCTATGATCCATTCTAATTCGTTCGTACGAACCATTGTAATTCGTTCGTACGATCCATTCTAATTCATTCACATGATCCATTCAAATTCATTCATACGATCCATTCTCATTCATTCGTACGATCCATTCTAATTCATTCGTACGATCCATTCTAATTCATTCGTATGATCCATTCTAACTCATTCGCACAAATGTATCCATTCTGATTCATTCGTACGATCCATTCTAATTTATTCGCACGAGCCATTCTAATTCATTCGTACGATCCATTCTAATTCATTCGTACGATCCATTCTAATTCATTTGCACAAATATATCCATTCTAATTCATTTGTAGGATCCATTCTAATCCATTCGTACGATACATTCTAATCCATTCGTATGATCCATTCTAATCCATTCGTACGATCCATTCTAATTTATTCGTTCAAATATATTCATTCTAATTCATTCGTACGATCCATTCTAATTCATTCGCACGATCCATTCTAATTTGTTCGTACGATCCATTCTAATTCATTCGTACGATCCATTCTAATTCATTCGCACGATCCATTCTAATTCATTTGTACGATCCATTTTAATTCATTCGCATGATCCATTCTAATTCATTCGTATGATACATTCATACGACTGAATTAGAATGGATTGTACGAATGAATTAGAATGGATCGTACGAATGAATTAGAATTGATCGTGCGAATGAATTAGAATGGATCGTACGAATGAATTAGAATGGATATATTTGAACGAATAAATTAGAATGGATCATACGAATGAATTAAAATGGATCGTACGAATGAATTAGAATGGATCGTACAAATGAATTAGAAAGGTTACATTATGAGAATGAATTAGAATGGATCGTACGAATGAATTAGAATGGATTGTACGAATGAATTAGGATGGATCGTACGAATGCATTAGAATGGATACATTTGTGCGAATGAATTAGAATGGATAGTACGAATGAATTAGAATGGATCGTGCGAATGAATTAGAATGGATCGTACGAATGAATTATAATGGACCGTGCGAATGAATTAGAATGGATCGTACGAATGAATTAGAATGGATACATTTGTGCGAATGAATTACAATGGATCGTACGAATGAATTAGAATGGATCATACGAATGAATTAGAATGGATCATGCGAATGAATTAGACTTGATACATTCGTACAAATGAATTAGAATGGATCGTACGAATGAATTAGAATGGATCATACGAATGAATTAGAATGGTTACATTCGTGCGAATGAATTAGAATGGATCGTATGAATGGATTAGAATTGATCATCTAATTCATTCGTACGATCCATTCAAATTCATTCGCATGATCCATTCTAATTCATTCGTACGATCCATTCTAATTCATTCTCACGAATGTAACCTTTCAAATTCATTTGTATGATCCATTCTAATTCATTCGTACGATCAATTCTAATTCATTCGTATGATCCATTCTAATCCATTCGTACGATCCATTCTAATTCATTCGTACGATCCATTCTAATTCATTTGCACGAATGTATCCATTCTAATCCATTCTAATTCATTCGCTCGAATGTATCCATTCTAATTCATTCGTCCGATCCATTCTAATTCATTCGCATGAATGTATCCATTCTAATTCATTTGTACAATCCATTCTAATTCATTCGCATGATCCATTCTAATTCATTCGTATGATCCAATCTAATTCATTCGTACGATCCATTCTAATTCATTCGCTCGAATGTATCCATTCTAATTCATTCATACGATCATTTCTAATTCATTCGTTCGATCCATTCTAATTCATTCTCACGAATGTAACCTTTCTAATTCATTTGTATGATCCATTCTAATCCATTCGTAAGATCCATTCTAATCCATTCGTACGATCCATTCTAATCCATTCGTACGATCCATTCTAATCCATTCGTACGATCCATTCTAATTCATTCGTGCGAATGAATTAGAATGGATCGTGCGAATGAATTAGAATGGATCAAGCGAATGAATTAGAATTAATCGTATGAATGAATTAGACTAATTTGTGCGAATTAATTAGAATGGATCGTACGAATGAATTAGAATGGATCTTGGGAATGAATTAGAATGGATTGTACGAATGAATTAGAATGGATCGTGCAAATGAATTAGAATAGATACATTTGTGCGAATGAATTAGATTGCATCGTACGAATTAATTTGAATGGATCGTGTGAATGAATTAGAATGGATCGTATGAATGAATTAGAATGGAAACATTCGGGCGAATGAATTAGAATGGATCGTACGAATGAATTAGAATGGATACATTCGTGCGAATGAATTAGAATGGATCGTACGAATGAATTAGATTGGATACATTCGTGCGAATGAATAAGAATGGATCGTATGATTGAATTAGAATAGATCGTACGAATGAATAAGAATGGATCGTGCGAATGAATTAGAATTGATCGTACATACGAATTAGTTAGAATGGATCGTACGAATGAATTAGAATGGATCGTACGAATGAATTAGAATGGATAGTGCGAATGAATTAGAATGGATCGTACGAATGAATTAAAATGGATACATTCGTGCGAATGAATTAGAATGGATTGTGCGAATGAATTAGAACGGATCGTGCGAATGAATTAGAATGGATCGTACGAATGAATTAGAATGGATCGTACGAATGAATTAGAATGGATCGTACGAAAGAATTAGAATGGATCGTACGAATTAATTAGATAGGATCGTACGAACGAATTAGAATGGATCGTATGAACGAATTAGAATGGATCGTACGAATGAATTAGAATGGATACATTCGAGCGAATGTATTAGAATGGATCGTACGAATGAATTAGAATGGATCAAAGGAATGAATTAGAACGGATCGTGCGAATGAATTAGAAGGATCGTACGAATGAATTAGTATGGATACATTCGTGCGAATGAATTAGAATGGATCGTACGAATGAATTAGAATGGATCGTGCGAATGAATTAGAATGGATAGTGCGAATGAATTAGAATGGATCGTACGAATGAATTAGAATGGATACATTCGTGCGAATGAATTAGAATGGATCGTACGAATGAATTAGAATGCATCGTACGAATAAATTACAATAGATACATTTGTGCGATGAATAAGAATGGAGCGTACGAATGAATTAGAATGGAGCGTACGAATGAACAAGAATGGATACATTCGTGCGAATGAATTAGAATGGATCATATGAAAAAATTAGAATAGATCGTGCGAATGAATTTGAAAGGATCGTACGAATGAATTAGAATAGATATATTCGTGCGAATGAATTAGAATGGATTGTACGAATGAATTAGACTGGATCGTACGAATAAATTAGAATGGATACATTCATGCAAATGAATTAGAATGGATCGTACGAATGAATTAGACTGGATCATATGAATGAATTAGAATAGTTACATTCGTGCGAATGAATTAGAATGGATCGTACGAATGGATTAGAATGGATCGTACGAATGGAATAGAACACATTGTACAAATGAATTAGAATGATACATTTGTGCGAATGAATTAGATTGCATCGTACGAATGAATTTGAATGGATTGTATGAATGAATTAGAATGGATCGTACGAATGAATGAAAATGGATCATGCGAATGAATTAGAATAGATCGTACTAATGAATTAGAATGGATCGTACGAATAAATTAAAATGGATCGTGCGAATGAATTAAAATGGATCGTACGAATGAATTAGAATGGATCCACCGAATGAGTTAGAATGGATCGTACGAATGAATTAGAATGGATTGTACGAATGAATTAGAATGGATCGTACAAATGAATTAGAAAGGTTACATTTGTGCGAATGAATTAGATTGCATCGTACGAATGAATTTGAATGGATTGTACGAATGAATTAGAATGGATCGTACGAATGAAATAGAATGGATACATTCGTGCGAATGAATTAGAATGGATCGTAGGAATGAATTAGAATGGATCGTACAAATGAATTAGAATTGATAGCGCGAATAAATTAGAATGGATCATGCGAATGAATTAGAATGGATCGTGCGAATGAATTAGAATGGATCATATGAATGAATTAGAATGGATCGTACGAATGAATTAGAATGGATCGTACGAATGAATTAGAATGGATCGTGCGAATGAATTAGAATGGATCGTACGAATGAATTAGAATGGATATATTTGAATGAATAAATTAGAATGGATCATACGAATGAATTAGAATGGATCGTACGAATGAATTAGAATGGATCGTGCGAATGAATTAGAATCGATCGTACGAATGAATTAGAATGGATCGTACGAATGAATTAGATCGTATAAATGAATTAGAATGGATCGTACGAATGAATTGAAATGGATACATTCATACGACTAAATTAGAATGGATCGTGTGAATTAATTAGAATGGATCGTACGAATGAATTTGAATGGATACATTTGTGCGAATGAATCTGAATGGATTGTATGAATGAATTACAATGGATCGTACGAATGAATTAGAATGGATCATACGAATGAATTAGAATAGCTCATACGAATGAATTAGAATGAATCGTATGAATGAATTAGAATGGTTATATTCGTGCGAATGAATTAGAATAGATCATACGTATGAATTAGAATGGATCGTACGAATGAATTAGAATGGATACATTTGTGTGAATTAATTAGAATGGATTGTATATTCGTGCAAATAAATTAGAATGTATCGTACAAATGAATTAAAATGGATCGTACGAATGAGTTAGAATGGATCGTGCGAATGAATTAGAATGGATCGTACGAATGAATTATAATGGATCCACCGAATGAGTTAGAATGGATCATACGAATGAATTAGAATGGATCGTACGAATGAATTAGAATGGATCGTACGAATGAATTAGAATGGATTGTGCGAATGAATTAGAATGGATCGTATGAATGAATAAGAATGGATCGTACGAATGAATTCGAATGGATCGTGCGAATGAATTAGAATGAATCGTACGAATGCATTAGAATGGATACATTCGTGCGAATGAATTAGAATGGATCGTACGAATGAATTAGAATGGATGCAACGAATGAGTTAGAATGGATAATACCAATGTATTAGAATGGATCGTACGAATGAATTAGAATGGATTGTGCGAATGAATTAGAATGGATCGTATGAATGACTAAGAATGGATCGTACGAATGAATTAGAATGGATCGTGTGAATGAATTAGAATGAATCATACGAATGCATTAGAATGGATACATTCGTGCGAACGAATTAGAATGGATCGTTCGAATGAATTAGAAAGGATCGTGCGAATGAATTAGAATGAATCGTACGAATGAATTAGAATGGATCGTACGAATGAATTAGAATGGATACATTTGTACGAATAAATTAGAATGGATTGTACGAATGAATTAGAATGGATTGTATGAATAAATTAGAACGGATCGTACGAATGAATTAGAATTGATCGTGCGCATGAATTAGAATAGATACGTTCTTGCGAATGAATTTGAATGGATCGTACGAATGGATCGTACGAATGAATTAGAGTGGTTACATTCGTGCAAATGAATTAGAATGGATCGTATGAATAAATTAGAATGGATACATTCATGCGAATGAATTAGAATGGATCGTACAAATGAATTAGAATGGATCGTACGAATGAATTAGAATGGATCATGCGAATGAACTAGAATGGATTATACGAATGAATTAGAATGGACACATTTGTGCGAATGAATTAGAATGGATCGTACGAATGAATTAGAATGGATCATATGAATGAATTAGAATGGTTAGATTCGTGCGAATGAATTAGAATGGATCGTACGAATGGATTAGAATGGATGGTACGAATGGATTAGAACGCATCGTACGAATGAATTAGAATAGATACATTTGTGCGAATGAATTAGATTGCATCGTACGAATGATTTTGAATGGATTGTACTAATGAATTAGAATGGATCGTACGAATGAATTAGAATAGATCGTACGAATGAATTAGAATAGATCGTACGAATGAATTAGAATGGATCGTACGAATAAATTAGAATGGATCGTGCGAATGAATTAGAATGGATCGTACGAATGAATTAGAATGGATCCACCGAATGAGTTAGAATGGATCATACGAATGAATTAGAATGGATCGTACGAATAAATTAGAATGTATTGTGCGAATGAATTAGAATGGATCGTATGAATGAATAAGAATAGATCGTACGAATGAATTAGAATGGATCGTGCGAATGAATTAGAATGAATTGTACGAATGCATTAGAATGGATCGTACGAATGAATTAGAATGAATCGTATGATCCATTCTAATTCATTCGTACGATCCATTCTAATTCATTCGCACGAATGTATCCATTCTAATTCATTTGTACAATCCATTCTAATTCATTCACACGATCCATTCTAATTCATTCGTATGATCCATTCTAATTCATTCCTATGATCTATTCTAATTCATTCGCTCTAATGTATCCATTCTAATTCATTCGTTCGATCCATTCTAATTCATTTATACGATCCATTCAAATTCATTCGCATGATCTACTCTAATTCAATCGTACGATCCATTCTAATTCATTCTCACGAATGTAACCTTTCTAATTCATTTGTATGATCCATTCTAATTCATTCGTACGATCCATTCTAATCCATTCGTACGATCCATTCTAATCCATTCGTATGATCCATTCTAATTCATTCTCACAAATGTAACCTTTCTAATTCATTTGTACGATACATTCTAATTCATTAGTACGATCCATTCTAATCCATTCATATGATCCATTCTAATCCATTCGTACGATCCATTCTAATTCATTCGCATGAATGTAACCATTCTAATTCATTCGTACGATCCATTCTAATTCATTCCTACGATCCATTCTAATTCATTCGCACGAATGTATCCATTCTAATTTATTTGCACGATCCATTCTAATTCATTCCTATGATCCATTCTAATTCATTCGTACGATCCATTCTAATTCATTCGCTCGAATGTATCCATTCTAATTCATTCGTACGGTCCATTCTAATTCGTTCGTACGATCCATTCTAATTTGTTCGTACAATCCATTCTAATGCATTTTCGCACGATCCATTCTAATTCATTTGTACGATCCATTTTAATTCATTCGCATGATCCATTCTAATACATTCGTACGATACATTCGTGCGAATGAATTAGAATGGATCGTACGAATGAATTAGAATGGATCGTATGAATGAATTAGAATGGATACATTTGTGCGAATGAATTAGAATGGAATGTAAGAATGAATTAAAATGGATCGTACTAATGAATTAGAATGGATCCATTCGTGCGAATGAATTAGAATGGATCGTACGAATGAATTAGAATGGATCGAGCGAATGAATTATAATTAATCGTATGAATGAATTAGACTAGTTTGTGCGAATGAATTAGAATGGATCGTACGAATGAATTAGAATGGATCTTGGGAATGAATTAGAATGGATCGTACGAATGAATTAGAATGGATCGTGCGAATGAATTAGAATCGATACATTTGTGCGAAAGAATTAGATTGCATCGTACGAATTAATTTGAATGGATCGTGTGAATGAATTAGAATGGATCGTACGAATGAATTAGAATGGAAACATTCGGGCGAATGAATTAGAATGGATCGTACGAATGAATTAGAATAGAAACATTCGGGCGAATGAATTAGAATGGATCGTACGAATGAATTAGAATGGAAACATTCGTGCGAATGAATTTGAATGGATCGTACGAATGAATTAGAATGGATCGTACGAATGAATTAGAATGGATACATTCGTGCGAATGAATAAGAATGGATCGTACGAATGAATTAGAATGGATCGTACGAATGAATTAGAATAGATCGTGCGAATGAATTAGAATTGATCGTACATACGAATTAGTTAGAATGGATCGTACGAATGAATTAGAATGGATAGTGCGAATGAATTAGAATGAATCGTACGAATGAATTAAAATGGATACATTCGTGCGAATGAATTAGAATGGATTGTGCGAATGAATTAGAACGGATCGTGCGAATGAATTAGAATGGATCGTACGAATGAATTAGAATGGATCGTACGAATGAATTAGAATAGATCGTACGAAAGAATTAGAATGGATCGTACGAATGAATTAGATAGGATCGTACGAACGAATTAGAATGGATCGTATGAACGAATTAGAATGGATCGTACGAATGAATTAGAATAGATACATTCGAGCGAATGTATTAGAATGGATCGTACGAATGAATTAGAATGGATCAAAGGAATGAATTCGAACGGATCGTGCGAATGAATTAGAAGGATCGTACGAATGAATTAGTATGGATACATTCATCCGAATGAATTAGAATGGATCGTGCGAATGAATTAGAATGGATAGTGCGAATGAATTAGAATGGATCGTACGAATGAATTAGAATGGATACATTCGTGCGAATGAATTAGAATGGATCGTATGAATGAATTAGAATTCATCGTACGAATAAATTACAATAGATACATTTGTGCGATGAATAAAAATGGAGCGTACGAATGAATTAGAATGGAGCGTACGAATGAACTAGAATGGATACATTCGTGCAAATGAATTAGAATGGATCATATGAAAGAATTAGAATGGATCGTGCGAATGAATTAGAAAGGATCGTACGAATGAATTAGAATAGATGTACTCGTGCGAATGAATTAGAATGGATCGTACGAATGAATTAGACTGGATCGTACGAATAAATTAGAATGGATACATTCATGCAAATGAATTAGAATGGATCGTACGAATGAATTAGAATGGATCGTACGAATGGATTAGAATGGATCGTACGAATGGATTAGAACACATTGTACAAATGAATTAGAATAGATACATTTGTGCGAATGAATTAGATTGCATCGTACGAATGAATTTGAATGGATTGTACGAATGAATTAGAATGGATTGTACGAATGAATTAAAATGGATCATGCGAATGAATTAGAATAGAACGTACTCATGAATTAGAATGGATCGTACGAATAAATTAAAATGGATCGTGCGAATGAATTAAAATGGATCGTACGAATGAATTAGAATGGATCCACCGAATGAGTTAGAATGGATCGTACGAATGAATTAGAATGGATTGTACAAATGAATTAGAATGGATTGTGCGAATGAATTAGAATGGATCGTATGAATGGATAAGAATGGATCGTACGAATGAATTAGAATGGATCGTGCGAATGAATTAGAATGAATCATACGAATGCATTAGAATGGATCATACGAATGAATTAGAATGAATCGTACGATCCGTACGATCAATTCTAATTCATTCATCCGATCCATTCTAATTCATTCGCACGAATGTATCCATTCTAATTCATTCGTACAATCCATTCTAATTCATTCGCACGATCCATTCTAATTCATTCGTATGATCCATTCTAATTCATTCCTACGATCTAATCTAATTCATTTGCTCGAATGTATCCATTCTAATTCATTCGTTCGATCCATTCTAATTCATTCGTACAATCCATTCAAATTCATTTGCATGATCCATTCTAATTCATTTGTACGATCCATTTTAATTCATTCTCACGAATGTAACCTATCTAATTCGTTTGTATGATCCATTCTAATTCATTCGTACGATCCATTCTAATCCATTCGTACGATCCATTCTAATCCATTCGTACGATCCATTCTAATTCATTCTAACAAATGTAACCTTTCTAATTCATTGGTACGATCCATTCTAATTCATTCGTACAATCCATTCTAATTCATTCGCACGAATGTATCCATTCTAATTCATTTGCACGATCCATTCTAATTCATTCCTATGATCCAATCTAGTTCATTCGTACGATCCATTGAAATTCATTCGCTCGAATGTATCCATTCTAATTCATTCGTACGATCCATTCTAATGCATTCGTACGATTCATTCTAATTCATTCGCACGATCCATTCTAATTCATTCGTACGATCCATTCTAATTCATTCGCACGATCCATTCTAATCCATTCGTACGATCCATTCTAATCCATTCGTAAGCTCGAATGTATCCATTGTAATTCATTCGTACGATCCATTCTAATTCATTCGCACGATCCATTCTAAGTCATTCGTACGATCCATTCTAATTCATTCGCACGATCCATTCTAATTCATTCGTACGATCCATTCTAAATCATTCGTCTGATCCATTCTAATTCAATCACTCGAATGTATCCATTCTAATTCATTCGTACAATCCATTCTAATTCATTCGCACGATCCATTCTAATTCATTCGTATGATCCATTCTAATTCATTCGTATGATCCATTCTAATTCGTTCGTACGATCCATTCTAATTCGTTCGCACAAATGTATCCATTCTAATTCATTCGTACGATCCGTTCTAATTCATTCGCACGATCCATTATTATTCATTCGTACGATCCATTCTAATTCATTCGCACGATCCATTCTAATTCATTCTTTCAAATGGATCCATTCTAATTCATTTGCACGATCCATTCTAATCCATTCCTACGATCCATTCAAATTCATTCGCACGATCCATTCTAATTTATTCGTACGATCCATTCTAATTCATTCGTCCGATCCATTCTAATTCATTCGTCCGATCCATTCTAATTCATTCAAACAAATGTATTAGAATGGATCAAATTCATTCGAGCGAATGAATTTGAATGGATCGTACGAATGAATAAGAATGGATCGAACGAATGAATTAGAATGGATACATTCGAGCGAATGAATTAGAATAGATCGTAGGAATGAATTAGAATGGATCATACGAATGAATTATAATGGATCGTACAAATGAATTAGAATGGATCGTACGAAAGAATTAGAATGGATCATGCGAATGAACTAGAATGGATTGTACGAATGAATTAGAATGGACACATTTGTCCGAATGAATTAGAATGGATCGTACGAATGAATTAGAATGGATCATATGAATGAATTAGAATGGTTACATTCGTGCGAATGAATTAGAGTGGATCGTACGAATGGATTAGAATGGATGGTACGAATGGATTAGAACGCATCGTACGAATGAATTAGAATAGATACATTTGTGCGAATGAATTAGATTGCATCGTACGAATGATTTTGAATGGATTGTACGAATGAATTAGAATGGATCGTACGAATGAATTATAATAGATCGTACGAATGAATTAGAATAGATCGTACGAATGAATTACAATGTATCGTACGAATAAATTCGAATGGATCGTGCGAATGAATTAGAATGGATCGTACGAATGAATTAGAATGGATCCACCGAATGAGTTAGAATGGATCATAAGAATGAATTAGAATGGATCGTACGAATAAATTATAATGGATTGTGCGAATGAATTAGAATGGATCGTATGATTGAATAAGAATAGATCGTACGAATGAATTATAATGGATCGTGCGAATGAATTAGAATGAATCGTACGAATGTATTAGAATGGATCGTACGAATGAATTAGAATGAACATTCATTCTAATTCATTCGTACGATCCATTCTAATTCATTCGCACGAATGTATCCATTCTAATTCATTTGTACAATCCATTCTAATTCATTCGCACGATCCATTCTAATTCATTCGTATGATCCATTCTAATTCATTCCTACGATCTATTCTAATTCATTCGCTCTAATGTATCCATTCTAATTCATTCGTTCGATCCATTCTAATTCATTCATACGATCCATTCAAATTCATTCGCATGATCCATTCTAATTCAATCGTACGATCCATTCTAATTCATTCTCACGAATGTAACCTTTCTAATTCATTTGTATGATCCATTCTAATTCATTCGTACGATCCATTCTAATCCATTCGTACGATCCATTCTAATCCATTCATACGATCCATTCTAATTCATTCTTACAAATGTAACCTTTCTAATTCATTTGTACGATACATTCTAATTCATTCGTACGATCCATTCTAATCCATTCATACGATCCATTCTAATCCATTCGTACGATCCATTCTAATTCATTCGCACGAATGTAAACATTCAAATTCATTCGTACGATCCATTCTAATTCATTCCTACGATCCATTCTAATTCATTCGCACGAATGTATCCATTCTAATTTATTTGCACGATCCATTCTAATTCATTCCTATGATCCATTATAATTCATTCGTACTATCCATTCTAATTCATTCGCTCGAATGTATCCATTCTAATTCATTCGTACGATCCATTCTAATTAGTTCGTACGATCCATTTTAATTCGTTCGTACGATCCATTCTAATGCATTCGCACGATCCATTCTAATTCATTTGTACGATCCATTTTAATTCATTCGCATGATCCATTCTAATTCATTCGTATGATACATTCGTGCGAATGAATTAGAATGGATCGTACGAATGAATTAGAATGGATCGTATGAATGAATTAGAATGGATACATTCGTGCGAATGAATTAGAAAGGAATGTAAGAATGAATTAAAATGGATCGTACTAATGAATTAGAATGGATCCATTCGTGCGAATGAATTAGAATGGATCGTACGAATGAATTAGAATGGATCGAGCGAATGAATTAGAATTAATCGTACGAATGAATTAGACTAGTTTGTGCGAATGAATTAGAATGGATCGTACGAATGAATTAGAATGGATCTTGGGAATGAATTAGAATGGATCGTACGAATGAATTAGAATGGATCGTGCGAATGAATTAGAATAGATACATTTGTGCGAATAAATTAGATTGCATCGTACGAATTAATTTGAATGGATCGTGCAAATAAATTAGAATGGATCGTACGAATGAATTAGAATGGAAACATTCGGGCGAATGAATTAGAATGGATCGTACGAATGAATTAGAATGGATACATTCGTGCGTATTAATTAGAATGGATCGTACGAATGAATTAGAATGGATCGTACGAATGAATTAGAATGGATACATTCGTGAGAATGAATAAGAATGGATCGTACGAATGAATTAGAATGGATCGTACGAATGAATTAGAATGGTTCGTGCGAATGAATTAGAATTGATCGTACATACGAATTAGTTAGAATGGATCGTACGAATGAATTAGAATGGATAGTATGAATGAATTAGAATGGATAGTGCGAATGAATTAGAATGGATCATACGAATGAATTAAAATGGATACATTCGTGCGAATGAATTAGACTTGATTGTGCGAATGTATTAGAACGGATCGTGCGAATGAATTAGAATGGATCGTACGAATGAATTAGAATGGATCATACGAAAGAATTAGAATGGATCGTACGAATGAATTAGATAGGATCGTACGAATGAATTAGAATGGATCGTATGAACGAATTAGAATGGATCGTACGAATGAATTAGAATGGATACATTCGAGCGAATGTATTAGAATGGATCGTAGCAATGAATTAGAATGGATCATAGGAATGAATTAGAACGGATCGTGCGAATGAATTAGAATGGATCGTACGAATGAATTAGTATGGATACATTCGTGCGAATGAATTAGAATGGATCGTACGAATGAATTAGAATGGATAGTGCGAATGAATTAGAATAGATCGTACGAATGAACTAGAATGGATACATTCGTGCGAATGAATTAGAATGGAATGTAAGAATGAATTAAAATGGATCGTACTAATGAATTAGAATGGATCCATTCGTGCGAATGAATTAGAATAGATCGTACGAATGAATTAGAATGGATCGAGCGAACGAATTAGAATTAATCGTACGAATGAATTAGACTAGTTTGTGCGAATGAATTAGAATGGATCTTACGAATGAATTAGAATGGATCTTGGGAATGAATTAGAATGGATCGTACGAATGAATTAGAATGGATCGTGCGAATGAATTAGAATAGATACATTTGTGCGAATAAATTAGATTGCATCGTACGAATTAATTTGAATGGATCGTGCAAATAAATTAGAATGGATCGTACGAATGAATTAGAATGGAAACATTCGGGCGAATGAATTAGAATGGATCGTACGAATGAATTAGAATGGATACATTCGTGCGTATGAATTAGAATGGATCGTACGAATGAATTAGAATAGATCGTACAAATGAATTAGAATGGATACATTCGTGAGAATGAATAAGAATGGATCGCACGAATAAATTAGAATGGATCGTACGAATGAATTAGAATGGATCGTGCGAATGAATTAGAATTGATCGTACATACGAATTAGTTAGAATGGATCGTACGAATGAATTAGAATGGATAGTATGAATGAATTAGAATGGATAGTGCGAATGAATTAGAATGGATCGTACGAATGAATTAAAATGGATACATTCGTGCGAATGAATTAGACTTGATTGTGCGAATGTATTAGAACGGATCGTGCGAATGAATTAGAATGGATCGTACGAATGAATTAGAATGGATCATATGAATGAATTAGAATGGTTACATTCGTGCGAATGAATTAGAGTGGATCGTACGAATGGATTAGAATGGATGGTACGAATGGATTAGAACGCATCGTACGAATGAATTAGAATAGATACATTTGTGCGAATGAATTAGATTGCATCGTACGAATGATTTTGAATGGATTGTACGAATGAATTAGAATGGATCGTACGAATGAATTATAATAGATCGTACGAATGAATTAGAATAGATCGTACGAATGAATTACAATGTATCGTACGAATAAATTCGAATGGATCGTGCGAATGAATTAGAATGGATCGTACGAATGAATTAGAATGGATCCACCGAATGAGTTAGAATGGATCATAAGAATGAATTAGAATGGATCGTACGAATAAATTATAATGGATTGTGCGAATGAATTAGAATGGATCGTATGATTGAATAAGAATAGATCGTACGAATGAATTATAATGGATCGTGCGAATGAATTAGAATGAATCGTACGAATGTATTAGAATGGATCGTACGAATGAATTAGAATGAACATTCATTCTAATTCATTCGTACGATCCATTCTAATTCATTCGCACGAATGTATCCATTCTAATTCATTTGTACAATCCATTCTAATTCATTCGCACGATCCATTCTAATTCATTCGTATGATCCATTCTAATTCATTCCTACGATCTATTCTAATTCATTCGCTCTAATGTATCCATTCTAATTCATTCGTTCGATCCATTCTAATTCATTCATACGATCCATTCAAATTCATTCGCATGATCCATTCTAATTCAATCGTACGATCCATTCTAATTCATTCTCACGAATGTAACCTTTCTAATTCATTTGTATGATCCATTCTAATTCATTCGTACGATCCATTCTAATCCATTCGTACGATCCATTCTAATCCATTCATACGATCCATTCTAATTCATTCTCACAAATGTAACCTTTCTAATTCATTTGTACGATACATTCTAATTCATTCGTACGATCCATTCTAATCCATTCATACGATCCATTCTAATCCATTCGTACGATCCATTCTAATTCATTCGCACGAATGTAAACATTCAAATTCATTCGTACGATCCATTCTAATTCATTCCTACGATCCATTCTAATTCATTCGCACGAATGTATCCATTCTAATTTATTTGCACGATCCATTCTAATTCATTCCTATGATCCATTATAATTCATTCGTACTATCCATTCTAATTCATTCACTCGAATGTATCCATTCTAATTCATTCGTACGATCCATTCTAATTAGTTCGTACGATCCATTCTAATTCGTTCGTACGATCCATTCTAATGCATTCGCACGATCCATTCTAATTCATTTGTACGATCCATTTTAATTCATTCGCATGATCCATTCTAATTCATTCGTATGATACATTCGTGCGAATGAATTAGAATGGATCGTACGAATGAATTAGAATGGATCGTATGAATGAATTAGAATGGATACATTCGTGCGAATGAATTAGAAAGGAATGTAAGAATGAATTAAAATGGATCGTACTAATGAATTAGAATGGATCCATTCGTGCGAATGAATTAGAATGGATCGTACGAATGAATTAGAATGGATCGAGCGAATGAATTAGAATTAATCGTACGAATGAATTAGACTAGTTTGTGCGAATGAATTAGAATGGATCGTACGAATGAATTAGAATGGATCTTGGGAATGAATTAGAATGGATCGTACGAATGAATTAGAATGGATCGTGCGAATGAATTAGAATAGATACATTTGTGCGAATAAATTAGATTGCATCGTACGAATTAATTTGAATGGATCGTGCAAATAAATTAGAATGGATCGTACGAATGAATTAGAATGGAAACATTCGGGCGAATGAATTAGAATGGATCGTACGAATGAATTAGAATGGATACATTCGTGCGTATTAATTAGAATGGATCGTACGAATGAATTAGAATGGATCGTACGAATGAATTAGAATGGATACATTCGTGAGAATGAATAAGAATGGATCGTACGAATGAATTAGAATGGATCGTACGAATGAATTAGAATGGTTCGTGCGAATGAATTAGAATTGATCGTACATACGAATTAGTTAGAATGGATCGTACGAATGAATTAGAATGGATAGTATGAATGAATTAGAATGGATAGTGCGAATGAATTAGAATGGATCATACGAATGAATTAAAATGGATACATTCGTGCGAATGAATTAGACTTGATTGTGCGAATGTATTAGAACGGATCGTGCGAATGAATTAGAATGGATCGTACGAATGAATTAGAATGGATCATACGAAAGAATTAGAATGGATCGTACGAATGAATTAGATAGGATCGTACGAATGAATTAGAATGGATCGTATGAACGAATTAGAATGGATCGTACGAATGAATTAGAATGGATACATTCGAGCGAATGTATTAGAATGGATCGTAGGAATGAATTAGAATGGATCATTGGAATGAATTAGAACGGATCGTGCGAATGAATTAGAATGGATCGTACGAATGAATTAGTATGGATACATTCGTGCGAATGAATTAGAATGGATCGTACGAATGAATTAGAATGGATAGTGCGAATGAATTAGAATAGATCGTACGAATGAACTAGAATGGATACATTCGTGCGAATGAATTAGAATGGAATGTAAGAATGAATTAAAATGGATCGTACTAATGAATTAGAATGGATCCATTCGTGCGAATGAATTAGAATAGATCGTACGAATGAATTAGAATGGATCGAGCGAACGAATTAGAATTAATCGTACGAATGAATTAGACTAGTTTGTGCGAATGAATTAGAATGGATCTTACGAATGAATTAGAATGGATCTTGGGAATGAATTAGAATGGATCGTACGAATGAATTAGAATGGATCGTGCGAATGAATTAGAATAGATACATTTGTGCGAATAAATTAGATTGCATCGTACGAATTAATTTGAATGGATCGTGCAAATAAATTAGAATGGATCATACGAATGAATTATAATGGAAACATTCGGGCGAATGAATTAGAATGGATCGTACGAATGAATTAGAATGGATACATTCGTGCGTATGAATTAGAATGGATCGTACGAATGAATTAGAATAGATCGTACAAATGAATTAGAATGGATACATTCGTGAGAATGAATAAGAATGGATCGCACGAATAAATTAGAATGGATCGTACGAATGAATTAGAATGGATCGTGCGAATGAATTAGAATTGATCGTACATACGAATTAGTTAGAATGGATCGTACGAATGAATTAGAATGGATAGTATGAATGAATTAGAATGGATAGTGCGAATGAATTAGAATGGATCGTACGAATGAATTAAAATGGATACATTCGTGCGAATGAATTAGACTTGATTGTGCGAATGTATTAGAACGGATCGTGCGAATGAATTAGAATGGATCGTACGAATGAATTAGAATGGATCATACGAATAAATTAGAATGGATCGTACGAAAGAATTAGAATGGATCGTACGAATGAATTAGATAGGATCGTACGAACGAATTAGAATGGATCGTATGAACGAATTAGAATGGATCGTACGAATGAATTAGAATGGATACATTCGAGCGAATGTATTAGAATGGATCGTAGGAATGAATTAGAATGGATCATAGGAATGAATTAGAACGGATCGTGTGAATGAATTAGAATGGATCGTTCGAATGAATTAGTATGGATACATTCGTGCGAATGAATTAGAATGGATCGTACGAATGAATTAGAATGGATAGTGCGAATGAATTAGAATGGATAGTGCGAATGAATTAGAATGGATCGTACGAATGAATACATCCTACGAATAAATTACAATAGATACATTTGTGCGATGAATAAGAATGGAGCGTACGAATGAATTAGAATGGAGCGTACGAATGAACTAGAATGGATACATTCGTGCAAATGAATTAGAATGGATCATATGAAAGAATTAGAATATATCGTGCGAATGAATTAGAAAGGATCGTACGAATGAATTAGAATAGATATATTCGTGCGAATGAATTAGAATGGATCGTACGAATGAATTAGACTGGATCGTACGAATAAATTAGAATGGATACATTCATGCAAATGAATTAGAATGGATCGTACGAATGAATTAGAATGGATCATATGAATGAATTAGAATAGTTACATTCGTGCGAATGAATTAGAATGGATCGTACGAATGGATTAGAATACATTGTACAAATGAATTAGAATAGATACATTTGTGCGAATGAATTAGATTGCATCGTACGAATGAATTTGAATGGATTGTACGAATGTATTATAATGGATCGTACGAATGAATTAAAATGGATCATGCGAATGAATTAGAATAGATCGTACTAATGAATTAGAATGGATCGTACGAATAAATTAAAATGGATCGTGCGCATGAATTAAAATGGATCGTACGAATGAATTAGAATGGATCCACCGAATGAGTTGGAATGGATTGTACGAATGAATTAGAATGGATTGTACGAATGAATTAGAATGGATTGTGCGAATGAATTAGAATCGATCGTATAAATGAATAAGAATGGATCGTACGAATGAAATAGAATGGATCGTGCGAATGAATTAGAATGAATCGTACGAATGCATTAGAGTGGATCGTACGAATGAATTTGAATGAATCGTACGATCCATTCTAATTCATTCATCCGATCCATTCTAATTCATTCGCACGAATGTATCCATTCTAATTCATTCGTACAATCCATTCTAATTCAATCGCACGATCCATTCTAATTCATTCGTATGATCCATTCTAATTCATTCCTACGATCTAATCTAATTCATTTGCTCGAATGTATCCATTCTAATTCATTCGTTCGATCCATTCTAATTCATTCATACGATCCATTCAAATTCATTTGCATGATCCATTCGAATTCATTCGTACGATCCATTCTAATTCATTCTCACGAATGTAACCTTTCTAATTCGTTTGTATGATCCATTCTAATTCATTCGTACAATCCATTCTAATCCATTCGTACGATCCATTCTAATCCATTCTTACGATCCATTCTAATTCATTCTCACAAATGTAACCTTTCTAATTCATTCATACGATCCATTCTAATTCATTCGTACGATCCATTCTAATTCATTCGCACGATTGTTTCCATTCTAATTCATTTGCACGATCCATTCTAATTCATTCCTATGATCCATTCTAATTCATTCGTACGATCCATTCTAATTCATTCGCTCAAATGTATCCATTCTAATTCATTCGTACGATCCATTCTAATGCATTCGTACGATTCATTCTAATTCATTCGCACGATCAATTCTAATTCATTCGTACGATCCATTCTAATTCATTCGCACGATCCATTCTAATCCATTCGTACGATCCATTCTAATCCATTCGTAAGCTCGAATGTATCCATTGTAATTCATTCGTACGATCCATTCTAGTTCATTCGCATGATCCATTCTAATTCATTCGTACGATCCATTCTAATTCATTCGCACGATCCATTCTAATTCATTCGTACGATCCATTCTAAATCATTCGTCTGATCCATTCTAATTCATTCGCACGAATGTATCCATTCTAATTTATTCGTACAATCCATTCTAATTCATTCGCACGATCCATTCTAATTCATTCGTATGATCCATTCTAATTCATTCGTATGATCCATTCTAATTCGTTCGTACGATCCATTCTAATTCGTTCATACGATCCATTCTAATTTATTCGCACAAATGTATCCATTCTAATTCATTCGTACGATCCGTTCTAATTCATTCGCACGATCCATTATAATTCATTCGTACGATCCATTCTAATTCATTCGCACGATCCATTCTAATTCATTCGTACAAATGGATCCATTCTAATTCATTCGCACGATCAATTCTAATCCATTCCTACGATCCATTCTAATTCATTCGCACGATCCATTCTAATTTATTCGTACGATCCATTCTAATTCATTCGTCCGATCCATTCTAATTCATTCGTCCGATCCATGCTAATTCATTCAAACGAATGTATTAGAATGGATCAAATTCATTCGAGCGAATGAATTTGAATGGATCGTACGAATGAATAAGAATAGGTCGAACGAATGAATTAGAATGGATACATTCGAGCGAATGAATTAGAATAGATCGTAGGAATGAATTAGAATAGATCATACGAATGAATTAGAATGGATACATTCGTGCGAATGAATTAGAATGGATCGTAGGAATGAATTAGAATGGATCGTACGATCCATTCTAATCCATTTGTACGCTCCATTCTAATTCATTCGTACGATCCATTCTAATTCATTCTCACAAATGTAACCTTTCTAATTCATTTGTACGATCCATTCTAATTTGTTCGTACGATTCATTCTAATTCATTCGCACGATCCATTCTAATTCATTCCTATGATCTATTCTAATTGATTCGTACGATCCATTCTAATTCATTCGCACGATCCATTCTAATTCATTCGCACGATCCATTCTAATTCATTCGCTCGAATATATCCATACTAATTCATTCGCACGATCCATTCTAATCCATTCGTACGATCCATTCTAATTTATTCGTACAAATGAATTAGAATGGATCGTATGAATGAATAAGAATGGATCGTACGAATGAATTAGAATGGATCGTGCGAATGAATTAGAATGAATCGTACGAATGCATTAGAATGGATACATTCGTGTGAATGAATTAGAATGGATCGTACGAATGAATTAGAATGGATCATACAAATGAATTAGAAAGGTTACATTCGTGAGAATGAATTAGAATGGATCGTACGAATGAATTAGAATGGATCATGCGAATGAATTTGAATGGATCGTACGAATGAATTAGAATGGATCATACGAATGAATTAGAATGGATCGAACGAATGAATTAGAATGGATACATTCGAGCGAATGAATTAGAATAGATCATATGAATGAATTAGAATGGATCATGCGAATGAATTTGAATGGATCGTACGAATGAATTAGAATGGATCGTGCGAATGAATTTGAATAGATCGTACGAATGAATTAGAATGGATCGTACGAATGAATTAGAATGGATCGAACGAATGAATTAGAATGGATACATTCGAGCGAATGAATTAGAATAGATCATAGGAATGAATTAGAATGGATCATACGAATGAATTAGAATGGATCGTGCGAATGAATTAGAATGGATTGTACGAATGAATTAGAATGGATACATTCGAGCGAATGAATTAGAATAGATCGTAGGAATAAATTAGAATGGATCATACGAATGAATTAGAATAGATCGTGCGAATGAATTAGAATGGATTATACGAATGAATTAGAATGGATACATTCGTGCGAATGAATTAGAATGGATCGTTCGAATGAATTAGAATTGATCATGCGAATGAATTAGAATGGATACATTCTTGCAAATGAATTTGAATAGTTCGTACGAATGGATCGTACGAATGAATTAGAATGGTTACATTCGTGCAAATGAATTAGAATGGATCGTACGAATAAATTAGAATGGATACATTCGTGCGAATGAATTAGAATGGATCGTACAAATGAATTAGAATGGATCGTACGAATGAATTAGAATGGATCGTACAAATGGATTAGAATGGATCGTACGAATGAATTAGAATGGATCATGCGAATGAATATGAATGGATCGTACGAATGAATTAGAATGGATCGAACGAATGAATTAGAATGGATACATTCGAGCGAATGAATTAGAATAGATCATAGGAATGAATTAGAATGGATCATACAAATGAATTAGAATGGATTGTACGAATGAATTAGAATGGATCGTAGAAATGAATTAGAATGGATCGTACGAATGAATTAGAATGGTTACATTCGTGCGAATGAATTAGAATGGATCGTACGAATGGATTAGAATAGATCCTACGAATGGATTAGAATGGATCGTACGAATGAATTAGAATGGATCGTAAAAATGAATTAGAAAGGTTACATTTGTGAGAATAAATTAGAATGGATCGTATGAATGAATTAGAATGGATCGTACGAATGGATTAGAATGGATCGTACGAATGGATCATGCGAATGAATTAGAATGGATCGTACGAATGAATTAGAATGGATCGTACGAATGAATTAGAAAGGATATATTCGTGCGAATGAATTACAATGGATTGTGCGAATGAATAAGAACGGATTGTGCGAATGAATTAGAATGGATCGTGCAAATGAATTAGAATGGATCGTATGAATAAATTAGAATGGATCGTACGAATGGATTAGAACGCATTGTACGAATGAATTAGAATGGATCGTACGAATTGATTAGAATGGATCGTACGAATGAATTAGAATGGATACATTCGAGCGAATGAATTAGAATGGATCGTACGATTTATTCTAATTTGTTCGTACGATCCATTCAAATTCATATGTATGATCCATTCTAATTCATTCGCACGATCCATTCTAATTCATTCGTACGATCCATTCTAATTCATTCGCACGAATGTATCTATTCTAATTCATTTGTACGATCCAGTCTAATTCATTCGTACAATGCATTCTAATCCATTCGTAGGATCCATTCAAATTCATTCCTCTGATCCATTCTAATTCATTCGTATGATCCATTCTAATTCATTCACTCGAATGTATCCATTCTAATTAATTCGTACGATCCATTCTAATTTGTTCATACGATCCATTCTAATTCATTCGTTCGATCCATTCTAATTCATTCGAATGATCCATTCAAATTCATTCGCATGATCCATTCTAATTCATTCGTATGATCCATTTTAATTCATTCTCACGAATGTAACCTTTCTAATTCATTTGTATGATCCATTATAATTCATTCGTATGATCTATTCTAATCCATTCGTACGATCCATTCTAATCTATTCGTACGATCCATTCTAATTCATTCGTACGATCCATTCTAATTCATTCTCACAAATGTAACCTTTCTAATTCATTTGTATGATCCATTCTAATTCATTCGTACGATCCATTCTAATCCATTCGTACGATCCATTCTAATCCATTCGTACGATCCACTCTAATTCATTCGCATGAATGTAACCATTCTAATTCATTTGTACGATCCATTCTAATTCATTCCTACGATCCATTCTAATTCATTCTCACGAATGTACCCTTTCTATTTCATTTGTACGATCCATTCTAATTCATTCGTATGATCCATTCTAATTCGTTCGTACGATCCATTCTAATTCGTTCGTACGACCCATTCTAATTCATTTGTACGATCCATTCTAATTCATTCTCACGAATGTAACCTTTCTAATTCATTTGTATGATCCATTCTAATTCATTCGTACGATCCATTCTAATCCATTCGTACGATCCATTCTAATCCATTCATACGATCCATTCTAATCCATTCGTACGATCCATTCTAATCCATTCGTACGATCCATTCTAAATCATTCTCATGAATGTAACCTTTCTAATTCATTTGTATGATCCATTCTAATTCATTCGTACGATCCATTCTAATTCATTCGTACGATCCATTCGAATCCATTCTAATTCATTCGTACGATCCATTCTAATTCTTTCGCATGATCCATTCTAATTCATTCGCACGATCCATTCTAATTCATCCGTTCGATCCATTCTAATTCATTCGTACGATCCATTCTAATTTATTCGCAATAATGTATCCATTATAATTCATTCGTACGATCCATTCTAATTCATTCGCACGATCCATTCTAATTCATTCGTTCGATCCATTCTAATTGATTCGTATAATCCATTCTAATTAATTCGCACGAATGTATCCATTCTAATTCATTCTTACGATCCATTCTAAATAATTTGCACGATCCTTTCTAATTCATTCGTATGATTCATTCAAATTTATTCGTACGATCCATTCTAATTCATTCGTACGATCCATTCTAATTCATTTGCATTAATGTATACATTCTAATTCATTCTTAAGATCAATTCTAATTCATTTACATGATCCATTCTAATTCATTCGTACGATCCATTCTAATTCATTCGCACGAATGCATCCATTCTAATTCATTCGTTTGATCCATTCTAATTCATTCACACGATCCATTCTAATTCATTCATACGATCCATTCTAATTCATTCGCACGAATGTATCCATTCTAATTCACTCGTACGATCCATTCTAATTCATTTGCATGATCTATTCAAATTCATTCGTACGATCTATTTAAATTCATTCGTACGATCTATTCTAATTCATTCGTACAATCTATTCTAATTCATTATCACGAATGTATCCTTTCTAATTCAGTCTCATGATCCATTTTAATTCATTCGTATGATCCATTCTAATTTATTCGAACGATCCATTCTAATTCATTCGCACGAAAGTATCCATTCTAATTCATTCGTACGATCAATTCTAATTCATTTCCACGATCCATTCTAATTAATTCGTACGATCCATTCTAATTCATTCGAATTAATGTAACCATTCTAATTCATTCGTATGATCCATTCTAATTCATTCATACGATCCATTCTAATTCATTCGTACGATCCAGTCTAATTTATTCATACGATCCATTCTAATTCATTCGCACGAATGGATCCATTATAATTCATTCGTACGATCCATTCTGATTCATTCGCACGATCCATTCTAATTCATTCTTTCGATCCATTCTAATTCATTCATACAATCCATTCTAATTCATTCGCACGAATGTATGCATTCTAATTCTTTCGTACGATCCATTCTAATTCATTCGCATGAATGTATCCATTCTAATTGATTCGTACGATCTATTTTAATTCATTTGTACGATCCAATCTAATTCATTCGTACAATCTATTCTAATTCATTCGCACGAATGTATCCATTCTAATTCATTCGTACAATCCATTCTAATTCATTCGCACGATCCATTCTAATTCATTCGCACGATCCATTCTAATTCATTCGACGATCCATTCTAATTCATTCGCACGAATGTATCCATTCTAATTCATTCGTACGATCCATTCTAATCCATTCGAACGATCCATTCTAATTCATTCGTTCGATCCATTCTAATTCATTCATACAATCCATTCTAATTCATTCGCACGAATGGATCCATTCTAATTCATTCTTACGATCCCTTCTAAATAATTCACACGATCCTTTCTAATTCATTCGTACGATTCATTCTAATTCATTCGTACGATCCATTCTAATTCATTTGCACGAATGTATCCATTCTAATTTATTTGCATGAATGTATTCATTCTAATTCATTCGTATGATCCATTCTAATTCATTCACACGATCCATTCTAATTCATTCATACGATCCATTCTAATCCATTCGTACGATCCATTCTAATTCATTCGCATGAATGTATCCATTCTAATTCACTCGTACGATCCATTCTAATAAATTCGCACGATCTATTCTAATTCATTCGTACGATCCAATCTAATTCATTCGTACGATCCATTCTAATTCATTTGTACAATCCATTTTAATTCATTATCATGAATGTATCCATTCTAATTCATTTGTATGATCCATTCTAATTCATTCGCATGATCCATTCTAATTCATTCGTATGATCCATTCTAATTTATTCGTATGATCCATTCTAATTCATTTGCACGAATGTATCCATTCTAATTCATTCGTACGATCCATTCTAATTCATTCGCACGATCCATTCTAATTTATTGGTACAATCCATACTAATTCATTTGTACGATCTATTCTAATTCTTTCGCACGAATGTATCCATTGTAATTCATTCGTACGATCCAGTCAAATTCATTCGCACGATCTATTCTAATTCATTTATACGATCCAATCTAATTCATTCATACTATCCATTCTAATTCATTCTCATGAATATATCCATTCTAATTCATTCGCATGATCCATTCTAATTCATTCATACGATCCATTCCAATTCATTCGTATGATCCATTCTAATTCATTCACACGAATGGATCTATTCTAATTCGTTCGTACGATCCATTCTTATTCATTCGCACGATCCTTTCAAATTCATTCGCACGAATGTATCCATTCTAATTTATTCGTATGATCCATTCTAATTCATTCGCACGAATGTATCCATTCTAATTTATTTGTATGATCCATTCTAATTCATTCGTACGATCTATTCTAATTCATTCGTACCATCCATTCTAATTCATTCACACGAATATATCCATTCTAATTCATTCGTACGATCCATTCTAATTCATTCGTACGATCCATTCTAATTCATTCGCACGAATATATCCATTCTAATTCATTCGTACGATCTATTCTAATTCATTCGTACGATCCATTCTAATTCATTCGTACGATCCTTTCTAATTCATTCGCATAAAAGTATCCATTCTAATTCATTCGTACAATCAATTCTAATTCATTCAAATGATCCATTCTAATTCATTCATACGATCCATTCGATTTAATTCGTACGATCCATTCTAATTCATTCGTACGATCCATTCTAATTCATTCGCACAAATATATCTAATCTAATTCATTCGTACGATCCATTCTAATTCATTCGCATGATCCATTTTAATTCATTCATACGATCCATTTTAATTCAATCATACGATCCATTCTAATTCATTCGCACGAATGTATCCATTCTAATTCATTCGTTCGATCCATTCTAATTCATTCGTACGATTAATTCTAATTCAATCATATGATCCATTCTAATTCATTCGCACGAATGTATACATTCTAATTCATCCGTTCGATCCATTCTAATTCATTCGTACGATCCATTCTAATTCATTCGCACGATCCATTCTAATTCATTCGTACAATCCATTCTAATTCATTCGCACGAATGTATCCATTCTAATTCATTCGTACGATCCATTCTAATTCATTCGCAAGATCCATTCTAATTCATTCGTACGATCCATTGTAATTCATTCGTACGATCCATTCTAATTCATTCGTACGATCCATTCTAATTCATTCATACGATCCATTCTAATTCATTTGTACAATCCATTCTAATTAATTTGTACGATCCATTCTAATTCATTCGCACGATCCATTCTAATTCATTCGTACGATCCATTCAAATTCATTTGTACGATCCATTCTAATCCATTCACACATATGTATCCATTCTAATTCATTCTAATTCATTCACACGTATGTATCCATTCTAATTCATTCATACGATCCATTCTAATTCATTCTTACGATCCATTCTAATTCATTCGCACGAATGTATCCACTCTAATTCATTCGTATGACCTATTGTAATTCATTCACACGATCCATTCTAATTCATTCGTATGGTTCATTCTAATTCATTTGTACGGTCCATTCTAATTCTTTGCATGATCCATTCTAATTCATTCAAACGATGAATTCTAATTCATTCGTACGATCCACTCTAATTCATTCGCATGAATGTTTCCATTCTTTATCTTTCATATGATTCATTCTAATTCATTCGCACGATCCATTATAATTCATTCGTTCGATCCATTCTAGTTCATTCGTATGATCCATTCTAATTCATTCGCACGATTGTATCCATTCTAATTCATTCGTATGATCCATTCTAATTCATTAGCATGATCCATTCTAATTCATTCGTACGATCCATTCTAATTCATTTGTATGGTCCATTCTAATTCATTCATACCATCCATTCTAATTAATTTGCACGAATGTATCCATACTAATTCATTCGTACGATCCATTTTAATTCTTTCGTACGAATGTATCCATTCTAATTCGTTCCTACGATCCATTGTAATTCATTTGCACGATCCATTCGAATTCATTCGTACGATCCATTCTAATTCATTCGTATGATCCATTCTAATTCATTCGCACGAATGTATCCATTATAATTCATTCGTACGATCCATTCTAATTCATTCTCACAATCCATTCTAATTCCTTCTCACGATCCATTCTAATTCATTCATACGATCCACTCTAATTCATTCTTTCGATCCATTCTAATTCATTTGCACAAATGTATCCATTCTAATTGATTCGTACGACCCATTCTAATTCATTCATACGATCCATTCTAACTTATTCGCACGAATTTATTCTTTCTAATTCATTTGTACGATCCATTCTAATTCATTCGCACGATCCATTCTAATTCATTCGTACGATCCATTCTAATTCATTCGTACAATCCATTCTAATTCATTCGCACGAATGTATCCATTCTATTTCATTCGTACGATCCATTCTAATTCATTCACACGACCCTTTCTAATTCTTTTGTACGATCCATTCTAATTCATTTGTACAATTCATTTTAATTCATTCGCACGAATGTATCCATTCTAATTCATTCTTATGATCCATTCTAAGTAATTCGCACAATCCCTTCTAATTCATTCGTACGATCCATTCAAATTCATTCGTACGATCCATTCAAATTCATTCGTACGATACATTTTAATTCTTTCGCACGAATGTATCCATTCTAATTCCTTTATACGATCCATTCTAATTCATTCGCACGATCCATTCTAATTCATTCGTACGATCCATTCTAATTCATTCATACGATCCATTCTAATTCATTCGTACGATCCATTCTAATTCATTCGCACGAATGTATCCATTCCAATTCATTCGTACTTTCCATTCTAATTCATTCGTACGAACCATTCTAATTCAATCGTATGATCCATCCTAATTAATTCGCACGAATTGATCCATTCTAATTCATTCCTACGATCCATTCTAGTTCATTCGCACGATCCATTCTAATTCATTCGTACGATCCATTCTAATTCATTCGTACAATCTATTCTAATTCATTTGCACGAATGTATCTATTCTAATTCAATCGTACGATCCATTCTAATTCATTCACACGATCCATTCTAATTCATTTGTACGATCCATTCTAAATCATTCGTACGATCCATTATAATTCATTCGAAACATCCATTCTAATTCATTCGCACGAATCTATCCATTCTAATTCAGTCGTACGATCCATTCTTATTCATTCGCACAATTCATTCTAATTAATTCGTACGATCCATTCTAATTTATTCATACGATCCATTCTAATTCATTCGCACAAATATATCCATTCTAATTCATTCGTACGATCTATTCTAAATCAATCGCATGATCCATTCTAATTCATTCGTACGATCCATTCTAATTCATTGGTATGATCCATTCTAATTCTTTCACACGAAAGTATCCATTCTAATTCATTCGTACGATCCATTCTAATTCATTCACACGATCCATTCTAATTCATTCGTACGATCCATTCTAATTCATTCGCACGATCCATTTTAATTCATTCGTATTATCCATGCTAATTCATTCGTACGATCCATTCAAATTCATTCGCATGAATGTATCCATTCTAATTCATTCGTACGATCCATTCAAATTCATTCGCACGATCCATTCTAATTCATTCGTACGATCAATTCTAATTCATTCGTACGATCCATTCTAATTCATTCGTATGATCTATTCTAATTCATTCGCAGGAATGTATCCATTCTAATTCATTCGTACGATCCATTCTAATTCATTCGTATGAATGTATCCATTATAATTCATTCATACGATCCATTGTAATTCATTTGCTCGATCTATTCTAATTCATTCGTACGTATCCATTCTAATTTATACGCACGAATCTATCCCTTCTAATTCATTCGTACGATCCATTCTAATTCATTTGCATGATCCATTCTAATTCATTCGTATGATCCATTCTAATTCATTCGCATTAATGTATGCATTCTAATTCGTTCGTACGATCCATTCCAATTGATTCATATAATCCATTCTAATTCATTCGTACGATGCATTCAAATTCATTCGTACGATCCATTCTAATTCATTCGCACGAATGGATCCATTATAATTCATTCATACGATCCATTCTAATTCCTTCGCATGATCCATTCTAATTCATTCAACGATCCATTCTAATTCATTCGCAGAAATGTATCCATTCTAATTCATTCGTACGATCCATTCTAATTCATTCGCACGAATGTATCCATTCAAATTGATTCGTATGATCCATTCTAATTCACTCGTACGATCCATTCAAATTCATTCGTAAGATCCATTCTTATTCATTCGCACGAAGGTATCCATTCTAATTCATTCGTACGATCCATTCTAATTCATTCGCACGATCCATTCTAATTCATTCGTACGATCCATTCTAATTCATTCGCACGATCCATTCTAATTCATTCGTACGATCCATTCTAATTCATTCGTACAATCCATTCTAATTCATTCGCACGATCCTTTCTAATTCATTCGCACGATCCATTCTAAATAATTCGCACGATCCCTTCTAATTCATTCGTACAATTCATTCAAATTCATTTTGTACGATCCATTCTAATTCATTCGTATGATCCATTCTAATTCATTTGCACGAATGTATCCATTCTAATTCATTCTTAAGATCCATTTTAATTCATTCGCACGATCCATTCTAGTTCATTCGTACGATCCATTCTAATTCATTTGTGCGAATATATCAATTCTAATTCATTCGTATGATCCATTCTATTTCATTCACACGATCCAATCTAATTCATTCGTACGATCCATTGTAATTCATTCGTACGATCCATTCTAATTCATTCGCACGAATATATCCATTCTAATTCACTTGTACGATCCATTCTAATTCATTCGCACAATCTATTCTAATTCATTCGTACGATCCTTTCTAATTCATTTATACGATCCATTCTAATTCATTCGTACGATTCGTTCTAATTCATTATCACGAATGTATCCGTTCTAATTCATTCGTATGATCCATTCTAATTCATTCGCACGATCCATTCAAATTCATTCATATGATCCATTCTAATTTATTCGCATTAATGTATCCATTCTAATTCATTCGTACGATCCATTCTAATTCATTCGCACGATCCATTCGAATTCATTCGCACGAATCTATCCATTCTAATTCATTCGTACGATCCATTGTAATTCATTCGCATGATCTATTCTAATTCATTCGTACGATCCATTCTAATTCATTCGCATTAATGTATCCATTCTAATTCATTCGTACGATCCATTCTAATTCATACATACGATCCATTTTAATTCATTCGTACGATCCATTCTAATTCATTCGTACGATCCATTCTAATTCATTCAGACGAATGGATCCATTAGAATCCATTCGTACGATCCATTCTAATTTATTCCCACGATCCATTCTAATTCATTCATTCGATCCATTCTAATTCATTTGTATGATCCATTCCAATTCATTCGCACGAATGTATCCATTCTAATTCATTCGTATGATCCATTCTAATTCATTCGCCCGAATGTATCCATTCTAATAGATTCGTATGATCCATTCTAATTCATTCGTACGATCCAATCTAATTCATTCTTACGATCCATTCTAATTCATTCGCACGAATGTATCCATTCTAATTCATTAGTACGATCCATTCTAATTCAATCGCACGATCCATTCTAATTCATTCACACGATCCATTCTAATTCATTCGTACGATCCATTCTAATTCATTCGCATGAATGTATCCATTCTAATTCATTCGTACGATCCACTCTAATTCATTCGCACGATCCAATATAATTCATTCGTACGATCCATTCTAATTCATTCGTACAATCCATTCTAATTCATTCGCACAAATGTAACAATTCTAATTCATTCTTACAACCCATTCTAAAGAATTCGCACGATCCTTTCTGATTCATTCGTTCGATTCATTCAAATTCATTCATACGATCCATTCTAATTCATTCGTAGAATCCATTCTAATTCATTCGTACGATTCATTCGTACGATCCATTCTAATTCATTCGTACGATCTATTCTAATTCATTCGTATGATCCATTCTAATTCATTCGCACGATCTATTCTAATTCATTCATATGATCCATTGTAATTCATTCGCACGATCCATTCTAATTCATTCGTACGATCCATTCTAATTCATTCGTACGATCCATACTAATTCATTCGCACGATCCATTCTAATTCATTCGTACGATCCATTCTAATTCATTTGTACGATCCATATTCTATTTCATTCGTACTATTCATTCCTACGATCCATTCTAATTCATTCACACGATCTATTCTAATTCATTCGTATGATCCATTCTAATTCATTCGCACGATCCATTCTAATTCATTCGTATGATCTATTCTAATTTATTGGTACGATCCATTCTAATTCATTCGCACGGATCTATCCATCTAATTCATTCGTATGATCCTTTCTAATTCATTCGCACGATCCATTCTAATTCATTCGTACGATCCATACTAATTCATTCGTACGATCCATTCTAATTCTTTCGCACGAATGTATCTATTCTAATTCATTCGTACGATCAATTCTAATTCATTCGTACGATCCATTCTAATTCATTCGCACGAATGTATCCATTCTAATTCATTCGTATGATACATTCTAATTCATTCACACGATCCATTCAAATTGATTCGTATGATCCATTCTAATTCATTCGTATGATCCATTCTAATTCATTCATATGAGCCATTCAAATTCATTCGTACCATCCATTCTAATTCATTCACACGAATGTATCCATTCTAATTCATTCGAACGATCCATTCTAATTCATTCGTGCAATCCATTCTAATACATTCGCACGAATGAATTAGAATGGATCGTACAAATGAATTAGAATGGATCGTACGAATGAATTAGAATGGATCGTACGAATGAATTAAAATGGATCGTACGAATGAATTAGAATAGATCGTACGAATGAATTATAATGGATCGTACGAATGCATTAGAATGGATACATTCGTGCGAATGAATTAGAATGGATCGTATGAATGATCGTACGATCCATTCTAATTCGTATGAATGTATCCATTTTAATTCATTCGTACGATCCATTCTAATTCATTCGTACGATCCATTCTAATTCATTCGTGCGAATGTATTAGAATGGAGCGTACGAATGAATTAGAATGGAGCGTACGAATGAATTAGAATGGTTACTTTCGTGCGAACGAATTAGAATGGATCTTGCGAATAAATTAGAATGGATTAGAATGGATCCACCGAATGAATTAGAATGGATCGTACGAATGAATTAGAATGAATCATACGAATGAATTAGAATGGATCGTACAATGAATTAGAATGGATCGTACGAATGAATTAGAATGGATCGTGCGAATGAATTAGAATGAATCATACGAATGGATTAGAATGGATCGTATGAATGGATTAGAATGGATCGTACGAATGGATTAGAATGGATCGTACGAATGAATTAGAATGGATCATACAAATGAATTAGAAAGGTTACATTTGTGCGAATGAATTAGAATGGATCGTATGAATGAATTAGAATAGATCGTACGGATCGTATATTCGTGCAAATAAATTAGAATGGATCGTACGAATGAATTAGAATGGATCCACCGAATGAGTCAGAATGGATCATACGAATGAATTCGAATGGATCGTACGAATGAATTAGAATGGATTATGCGAATGAATTAGAATGGATCGTATGAATGAATAAGAATGGATCATCCGAATGAATTAGAATGGATCGTACGAATGTAACCTTTCTAATTCATTTGTACGATCCATTCTAATCCATTCGTACGATCCATTCTAATCCATTCATATGACCCATTCTAATCCATTCGTACAATCCATTCTAATCCATTCGTACGATCCATTCTAATTCATTCATACGATCTATTCTAATTCATTCGCATGATCCATTCTAATTCATTCGTACGATCCATTCTACTTCATTCGCACGAATGTATCCATTCTAATTCATTCGTACAATCCATTCTAATTCATTCGCACGATCCATTCTAATTCATTCGTATGATCCATTCTAATTCATTCCTACGATCTATTCTAATTCATTCGCTCGAATATATCCATTCTATTTCTAATTCATCTGTATGATCCATTCAAATTCATTCGTACGAATGAATAGAATGGATCGTACGATCTATTCTAATTCATTCGTACGATCCAATCTAATTCATTCTCACAAATGTAACCTTTCTAATTCATTTGTATGATCTATTCTTTGTACGATCCATTCTAATTCATTCGTACGATCCATTCTTATTCATTTGCACGATCCATTCTAATTCTTTCATATGATCCATTCTAATTCATTCACACGAATGTATCCATTCTAATTCATTCGTATAATCCATTCTAATTCATTCGCACGATCCATTCTAATACGAATGCATTAGAATGGATCGTACGAATGAATTAGAATGGTTACGTTCGTGCGAATGAATTAGAATGGATTTCATTCCTATGATCCATTCTAATTCATTCGTACGATCCATTCTAATCCATTCATACGATCCATTCGTACGATCCATTCTAATCCATTCGTACGATCCATTCTAAATCATTCTTATGAATGTAACCTTTCTAATTCATTTGTATGATCCATTCTAATTCATTCGTACGATCCATTCTAATTCATTCGTACGATCCATTCGAATCCATTCTAATTCATTCGTACGATCCATTCTAAATCTTTCGCATGATCCATTATAATTCATTCGCACGATCCATTCTAATTCAACCGTTCAATCCATTCTAATTCATTCGTACGATCCAGTCTAATTTATTCGCAATAATGTATCCATTCTAATTCATTCGTATGATCCATTCTAATTCATTCGCACGATCCATTCTAATTCATTCGTTCGATCCATTCTAATTGATTCGTATAATCCATTCTAATTCATTCGCACGAATGCATCCATTCTAATTCATTCTTACGATCCATTCTAAACAATTCGCACGATCCTTTCTAATTCATTCGTATGATTCATTCAAATTTATTCGTACGATCCATTCTAATTCATTCGTACGATCCATTCTAATTCATTTGCATTAATGTATACATTCTAATTCATTCTTAAGGTAAATTCTAATTCATTTACATGATCCATTCTAATTCATTCGTACGATCCATTCTAATTCATTCGCACGAATGCATCAATTCTAATTCATTCGTTTGATCCATTCTAATTCATTCACACGATCCATTCTAATTCATTCGTACGATCCATTCTAATTCATTTGAACGATCCATTCTAATTCATATGCACAAAGGTATCCATTCTAATTCGTTCATACGATCCATTCTAATTCATTCGTACGATCCATTCTAATTCATTCGCACGATCAGTTCTAATTCATTCCTATGATCCATTCTAATTCATTCGCACGAATGTAACAATTCTAATTCATTCGTACGATCCATTCTAATTCATTCCTATGATCCTTTCTAATTCATTCGCACGAATGTATCCATTCTAATTCATTTGCACTATCCATTCTAATTCATTCCTATGATCCATTCTAATTCATTTGTACGAATGAATTAGAATGGATCGTACGAATGGATTAGAATGGATCGTGCGAATGAATTAGAATGGATTGTACGAACGAACTAGAATGGATCGTATGAACAAATTAGAATGGATCGTACGAATGAATTAGAATGGATATGTCGAGCGAATGAATTAGAATGGATCGTACGAATGAATTAGAATGGATCATAGGAATGAATTAGAATGGATCGTACGAATGGATTAGAACGCATTGTACGAATGAATTAGAATGGATCGTACAATTGAATTAGAATGGATACATTCGTGCGAATGAATTAGAATGGATCGTACGAATGAATAAGAATGGATCGTGCGAATGAATTAGAATGGATAGTGCGAATGAATTAGAATGGATCGTACGAATGAATTAGAATGGATACATTCGTGCGAATGAATTAGAATGGATCGTATGAATGAATTAGTATGGATCGTACGAATTAATTAGAATGGATCGTACGAATGAATTAGAATGGATCATACGAATGAATTAGAATGGATCGTGCGAATGAATTAGAATGGATTGTACGAATGAATTAGGATGGATACATTCGAGCGAATGAATTAGAATAGATCGTAGGAATGAATTAGAATGGATCATACGAATGAATTAGAATGGATCGTGCGAATGAATTAGAATGGATTGTACGAATGAATTATAATGGATACATACAAATGAATTAGAAAGGTTACATTCATGAGAATGAATTAGAATGGATCGTACGAATGAATTAGAATGGATCGTATGAATGAATTAGAATGGATACATTCGAGCGAATGAATTAGAATGGATCGTACGAATGAATTAGAATGGATCATAGGAATGAATTAGAATGGATCGTGCAAATGAATTAGAATGGATACATTCGTGCGAATGAATTAGAATGGATCGTAGGAATGAATTAGAATGGATCGTACAAATGACTTAGAATGGTTACATTCGTGCGAATGAATTAGAATGGATCGTACGAATGGATTAGAATGGATCGTACAAATGGATTAGAATGGATCGTACGAATGAATTAGAATGGATCGTACAAATGAATTAGAAAGGTTATATTTGTGAGAATGAATTAGAATGGATCGTACGAATGGATTAGAATGGATCGTACGAATGAATTAGAATGGATCGTATAAATGAATTAGAAAGGTTACATTTGTGAGAATGAATTTGAATGAATCGTACAAATGAATTAGAATAGATCGTACGAATGGATTAGAATGGATCGTACGAATGAATTAGAATAGATCGTACGAATGAATTAGAATAGATCGTACGAATGCATTAGAATGGTTACATTCGTGCGAATAAATTAGAATGGATCGTACGAATGAATTAGAATGGATAGTGCGAATGAATTAGAATGGATCGTACGAATGAATTAGAATGGATCATGCGAATGAATTAGAATGGATCATACGAATGAATTAGAATGGATCCACCAAATGAGTTAGAATGGATAATACGAATGAATCAGAATGGATCGTACGAATAAATTAGAATGGATTGTGCGAATGAATTAGAATGGATCGTATGAATGAATAAGAATGGATCGTACGAATGAATGAAAATGAATCGTACGATCCATTCTAATTCATTCGTCCGATCCATTCTAATTCATTCGCACGAATGTATCCATTCTAATTTATTTGTACGATCCATTCTAATTAATTCCTACGATCCATTCTAATTCATTCGCACGAATGTAACTATTCTAATTCATTTGCACGATCCATTCTAATTCATTCCTATGATCCATTCTAATTCATTCGTACGATCCATTCTAATTCATTCGCTCGAATGTATCCATTCTAATTCATTCATACGATCCATTCTAATTCATTCGTACGATCCATTCTAATTCATTCGTACGATCCATTCTAATTCATTCGTACGATCAATTCTAATACATTCGTACGATCCATTCTAATCTATTCGTACGATCCATTCTAATCCATTCGTACGATCCGTTCTAATTCATTCGTATGAATGTATCCATTCTAATTTATTCGTACGATCCAGTCTAATTCATTCGTACGATCTATTCTAATTCATTCGCACGAATGTATCCATTCTAATTCATTCGTACGAGCCATTCTAATTCATTCGTAAGATCCATTCTAATTCATTCGCACGAATGCATCCATTCTAATTCATTAGTTTTATCCATTCTAATTCATTCACACGATCCATTCTAATTCATTCGTACGATCCATTCTAATTCATTTGTACGATCCATTCTAATTCATATGCACAAAGGTATCCATTCTAATTCGTTCATACGATCCATTCTAATTCATTCGTACGATCCATTCTAATTCATTCGCACGATCCGTTCTAATTCATTCCTATGATCCATTCTAATTCATTCGCACGAATGTAACAATTCTAATTCATTCGTACGATCCATTCTAATTCATTCCTATGATCCATTCTAATTCATTCGCACGAATGTGTCCATTCTAATTCATTTGCACGATCCATTCTAACTCATTCCTATGATCCATTCTAATTTATTTGTACGAATGAATTAGAATGGATCGTACGAGTGGATTAGAATGGATCGTGCGAATGAATTAGAATGGATCGTACGAACGAATTAGAATGAATCGTATGAACGAATTAGAATGGATCGTACGAATGAATTAGAATGGATACATTCGAGCGAATGTATTAGAATGGATCGTACGAATGAATTAGAATGGATCATAGGAATGAATTAGAATGGATCGTACGAATGGATTAGAACGCATTGTACGAATGAATTAGAATGGATCATACAAATGAATTAGAATGGATACATTCGTGCGAATGAATTAGAATGGATCGTACGAATGAATTAGAATGGATCGTGCAAATGATTTAGAATGGATAGTGCGAATGAATTAGAATGGATCATACGAATGAATTAGAATGGATACATTCGTGCGAATGAATTAGAATGGATCGTACGAATGAATTAGAATGGATCGTATGAATGAATTAGAATGGATACATTCGAGCGAATGAATTAGAATGGATCGTACGAGTGAATTAGAATGGATCATACGAATGAATTAGAATGGATCGTGCGAATGAATTAGAATGGATTGTACGAATGAATTAGGATTGATACATTCGAGCGAATGAATTAGAATAGATCGTAGGAATGAATTAGAATGGATCATACGAATGAATTAGAATGGATCGTGCGAATGAATTAGAATGGATTGTACGAATGAATTATAATGGATACATACAAATGAATTAGAAAGGTTACATTCATGAGAATGAATTAGAATGGATCGTACTAATGAATTAGAATGGATTGTACGAATGAATTAGAATGGATACATTCGAGCGAATGAATTAGAATGGATCGTACGAATGAATTAGAATAGATCATAGGAATGAATTAGAATGGATCGTGCAAATGAATTAGAATGGATACAGTCGTGTGAATGAATTAGAATGGATCATAGGAATGAATTAGAATGGATCGTACGAATGAATTAGAATGGTTACATTCGTGCGAATGAATTAGAATGGATCGTACGAATGGATTAGAATGGATCGTACAAATGGATTAGAATGGATCGTACGAATGAATTAGAATGGATCGTACAAATGAATTAGAAAGGTTACATTTGTGAGAATGAATTGGAATGGATCGTACGAATGGATTAGAATGGATCGTACGAATGAATTAGAATGGATCGTATAAATGAATTAGAATGGTTACATTTGTGAGAATGAATTTGAATGGATCGTACGAATGAATTAGAATAGATCGTACGAATGGATTAGAATGGATCGTACGAATGAATTAGAATGGATCGTACGAATGCATTAGAATGGTTACATTCGTGCGAATAAATTAGAATGGATCGTACGAATGAATTAGAATGGATAGTGCGAATGAATTAGAATGTATCGTACGAATGAATTAGAATGGATCGTGCGAATGAATTAGAATGGATCATACGAATGAATTAGAATGGATCCACCAAATGAGTTAGAATGGATCATACGAATGAATTAGAATGGATCGTACGAATGAATTAGAATGGATTGTGCGAATGAATTAGAATGGATCGTATGGATGAATAAGAATGGATCGTACGAATGAATTAGAATAGATCATACGAATGAATTAGAATGGATCGTACGAATGCATTAGAATGGATCGTACGAATGAATTAGAATGAATCGTACGATCCATTCTAATTCATTCGTCCGATCCATTCTAATTCATTTGCACGAATGTATCCATTCTAATTCATTTGTACGATCCATTCTAATTCATTCCTACGATCCATTCTAATTCATTCGCACGAATGTAACCATTCTAATTCATTTGCACGATCCATTCTAATTCATTCCTATGATCCATTCTAATTCATTTGTACGATCCATTCTAATTCATTCGCTAGAATGTATCCATTCTAATTTTTTCGTACGATCCATTCTAATTCATTCGTACGATCCATTCTAATTCATTCGTACGATCCATTCTAATTCATTCGTACGATCCATTCTAATTCATTCGTACGATCCATTCTAATACATTCGTACGATCCATTCTAATCCATTTGTATGATCCATTCTAATCCATTCGTACGATCCATTCTAATTCATTCGTATGAATGTATCCATTCTAATTTATTTGTACGATCCAGTCTAATTCATTCGTACGATCCATTCTAATTCATTCGCACGAATGTCACCATTCTAATTCATTCGTACGAGCCATTCTAATTCATTCGTATGATCCATTCTAATTCATTCGCACAATCCATTCAAATTCATTCGCACGATCTATTCTAATTCATTCGTACGACCCATTCTAATTCATTCATACGATCTATTCTAATTCATTCGCACGAATGTATCCATTCTAATTCATTCGCACAATCCAATCAAATTCAAACGTACGATCCATTCTAATTCATTCACATGATGTATTCTAATTCATTCGTATGATCCATTCTAATTAATTCGTATGTATCCATTCTAATTCATTCGTACGATCCATTCTAATTGATTCGCACGATCCATTCTAATTCATTCGTACGATCCATTCTAATTCATTCGCACGAATGTATCCATTCTAATTCATTCGTACGATCCATTCTAATTCATTTGTACGATCCATTCATGGATCGTGCGAATGAATTAGAAAGGTTACATTCGTGAGAATGAATTAGAATGGATCGTACGAATGAATTAGAATGGATCATGCGAATGGATTAGAATGAATCGTACGAATGGATTAGAATGGATAGAACGAATGAATTAGAATGGATCGTGCGAATGAATTAGAATGGATCGTACGAATGAATTAGAATGAATAGTATGAATGCATTAGAATAGATCGTACGAATGAATTAGAATGAATCGTACGAACGAATTAGAATGGATCGTACGAACGAATTAGAATGGATCGTACGAACGAATTAGAATGGATCGTACGAACGAATTAGAATGGATCGTACGAATGAATTAGAATGGATACATTCGAGCGAATGAATTAGAATGGATCGTACGAATGAATTAGAATGGATCATAGGAATGAATTAGAATGGATCGTGCAAATGAATTAGAATGGATACATTCGTGCGAATGAATTAGGATAGATCATACGAATGAATTAGAATGAATCATACGAATGAATTAGAATGGATCGTGCGAATGAATTAGAATGGATCATACGAATGAAATAGAATGGATCGTGCGAATGAATTAGAATCGATCATACGAATGAATTAGAATGGATCGTACGAATGAATTAGAATGGATGATACGAATGAATTAGAATGGATACATTCGAGCGAATGAATTAGAATAGATCGTAGGAATGAATAAGAATGGATCGTACGAACGGATTAGAATGGATCGTTTGAACGAATTAGAATGGATCGTACGAATGAATTAGAATGGATCATACGAATGAATTAGAATGGATAGTGCAAATGAATTAGAATGGTTACATTCGTGTGAATGAATTAGAATGGATCGTAGGAATGAATTAGAATGGATCGTACGAATGAATTAGAATGGTTACGTTCGTGCGAATGAATTAGAATGGATCGTACGAATGGATAGAATGGATCGTACGAATGGATTAGAACGCATTGTACAAATGAGTTAGAATAGATACATCTGTGCGAATGAATTAGATTGCATCGTACGAGTGAATTTGAATGGATTGTACGAATGAATTAGAATGGATCGTACGAATGAAATAGAATTGATCATGCGAATGATTAAGAATAGATCGTACGAATGAATTAGAATGGATCGTACGAATGAATTCGAATGGATCGTGCGAATAAATTAGAATGGATCGTACGAATGAATTAGAATGGATCCACCGAATGAGTTAGAATGGATCATACGAATGAATTAGAATGGATCGTACGAATGAATTAGAATGGATCGTACGAATGGATTAGAACGCATTATACGAATGAATTTGAATGGATCGTACGAATGGATTAGAATGGATCGTACGAATGAATTAGAATGGATCGTACGAATGAATTAGAATGGATACATTCGAGCGAATGAATTAGAATGGATCGTTTGAATGAATTAGAATGGATCATAGGAATGAATTAGAATGGATCATGCAAATGAATTAGAATGGATACATTCGTGCGAATGAATTAGAATGGATCGTAGGAATGAATTAGAATGGATCGTACGAATGAATTAGAATGGTTACATTCGTGCGAATGAATTAGAATGGATCGTACGAATGGATTAGAATGGATCGTACGAATGGATTAGAATGGATCGTACGAATTAGAATGGATCGTACGAATGAATTAAAATGGATACATTCATACGACTGAATTAGAATGGATCGTGCGAATTAATTAGAATGGATCGTACGAATGAATTTGAATGGATACATTTGTGCGAATGAATCTGAATGGATTGTATGAATGAATTACACTGGATCGTACGAATGGATTAGAACGGATCGTACGAATGAATTAGAATGGATCATACAAATGAATTAGAAAGGTTACATCCGTTAGAATGAATTAGAATGGATCGTACGAATGAATTAGAACGGATCATGCGAATGAATTTGAATGGATCGTAAGAATGCATTAGAATGGATCATACAAATGAATTAAAATGGATTTTACAAATAAATTGGAATGGATCGTACGAATGAATTAGAATACATCATGTGAATGAATTAGAATGGATCATACGTTTGAAATAGGTTAGATTGTGCGAATGAATTAGAATGGATCGTACGAATAAATTAGAATGGATCGTGCTAATGAATTAGAATGGATCGTACGAATGAATTTGAATGGATCGTACGAATGAATTAGAATGGATCGGACGAATGAATAAGAATGGATCATACGAATGAATTAGAATGGATCGTGCGAATGAATTAGAATGAATCGTACGAATGCATTAGAATGGATCGTACGAATGAATTAGAATGAATCGTACGAACGAATTAGAATGGATCGTATGAACGAATTAGAATGGATCGTACGAACGAATTAGAATGGATCGTACGAATGAATTTGAATGGATACATTCGAGCGAATGAATTAGAATGGATACATTCGTGCGAATGAATTAGAATGGATCGCACGAATAAATTAGAATAGATTGTATGAATAAATTAGAATGGATCATAGGAATGGATTAGAATGGATTGTGCAAATGAATTAGAAAGGATCGTACGAATGAATTAGAATGGATATATTCGTGCGAATGAATTAGAATGGATCGTACAAATGAATTAAACTGGATCGTACGAATAAATTAGAATGGATACATTCATGCAAATGAATTAGAATGGATCGTACGAATGAATTAGAATGGATCATACGAATGAATTAGAATGGATCGTACGAATGAATTAGAATGGATCATATGAATGAATTAGAATGGTTACATTCGTGCGAATGAATTAGAATGGATCGTACGAATGGATTAGAATGGATCGTACGAATGGATTAGAACGCATTGTATGAATGAATTAGAATAGATACATTTGTGCGAATGAATTAGATTGCATCGTACGAATGAATTTGAATAGATTGTACGAATGAATTAGAATGGATCGTACGAATGAATTAGAATGGATCGTGCGAATGAATTAGAATTGATCGTATGAATGAATTAGAATGGATCGTGCGAATGAATAAGAATGGATCGTACGAATGAATTAGAACGGATACATTTGTGCGAATGAATTAGAATGGATCGTACGAATAGATTAGAATGGATCGTATGAATGGATTAGAATGGATCATACGAATGAATTAGAATGGATCATACAAATGAATTAGAAAGGTTACATTCGTGAGAATGAATTAGAATGGATCGTACGAATGAATTAGAATGGATACATTCAAGCGAATGAATTAGAATAGATCGTAGGAATGAATTTCAATGGATCATACGAATGGATTAGAATGGATCAGACGAATGAATTAGAATGGATCATACAAATGAATTAGAAAGTTTACATTCGTGAGAATAAATTAGAATGGATAGTACAAACGAATTAGAATGGATCATGCGAATGAATTTGAATGGATTGTACGAATGAATTAGAATGGATCGTACGATGCAATCTAATTCATTCGTACGATCCATTCTAATTCATTCGTATGATCAATTCTAATTTATTCGCTCGATTCATTCTAATTCATTCTCATGAATGTAACCATTCTAATTCATTCGCACAATCCAATCTAATTCAAATGTATGATCCATTCTAATTCATTCACATGATGTATTCTAATTCATTTGTATGATCTATTCTAATTGATTCGCTCGAATGTATGCATTCTAGTTCATTCGTTCGATCCATTCTAATTTATTCGTACGATCCATTCAAATTCATTCGCATGATCCATTCTAATTCATTCGTACAATCCATTCTAATTCCTTCTCACGAATGTAACCTTTCTAATTTATTTGTATGATCCATTCTAATTCATTCGTACGATCCATTCTAATCCATTCGTACGATCCATTCTAATCCATTCGTACGATCCATTCTAATCGATTCGTACGATACATTCTCATTCATTCGTACGATCCATTCTAATTCATTCGCTCGAATGTATTCATTCTAATTCATTCGTACGATCCATTCTAATTCATTCGCATGATCCATTCGTACGATCCATTCGTACGATCCATTCTAATTCGTTCGTACGATCCATTCTAATTCGTTCGTACGATCCATTCTAATTCATTCGCACGATCCATTCTAATTCATTTGTACGATCCATTCTAATTCATTCGTACGATCCATTCTAATTCATTCGTACGATCCATTCTAATTCAGTCGTATGAATGTATCCATTTTAATTCATTCGTACGATCAATTCTAATTCATTCGCACGAATGTAACCATTCTAATTCATTTGTACGATACATTCTAATTCATTCGTACGATCCATTCTAATCCATTCGTATGATCCATTCTAATTCAATCGAATGATCTATTCAAATTCTTTCGCACGATCCATTATAATTCCTTCGCACAAATGTATCCATTCTAATTCATTCGTACGATCCATTCTAATTTATTCATACGATCCATTCTAATTCATTTGTACGATCCATTCTAATTCATTCTCACGAATGTAACATTTCTAATTCATTTGTATAATCCATTCTAATCCATTCGTACGATCCATTCTAATCCATTCGTACAATCCATGCTAATCCATTCGTACGATCCATTCTAATCCATTCGTACGATCCATTCTAATTCATTCTCACAAATATAACCTTTCTAATTCATTTGTACGATCCATTCTAATTCATTCGTACGATCCATTCTATTCCATTCGTACGATCCATTCTAATTCATTCGCACGAATGTAACCATTCTAATTCATTCGTACGACCCATTCTAATTCATTCCTACGATCCATTCTAATTCATTCGCACAATCCATTCTAATTCATTCGTACGATCCATTCTAATTCATTCGCACGATCCATTAGAATTCATTCGTACGATCCATTCTAATTCATTCGCACGAATGTATCCAATTAATGCATTCGTACGATCCATTCTAATTTATTCGTACGATCCATTCTAATCCATTCGTACGATCCATTCTAATTCATTCGTACGATCCATTCTAATTCATTCTCACAAATGTAACCTTTCTAATTCATTTGTACGATCCATTCTAATTCATTCGTACGATCCATTCTAATTCATTCACACGAATGTATCCATTCTAATTCATTCATACGATCCATTCAAATTCATTCGCACGATCCATTCTAAATCATTCGTATGATTCATTCTAATTCATTCGTATGATCCATTCTAATTCATTCGCACGAATGTAACCATTCTAATTCATTCCTACGATCTATTCTAATTCATTCGCACGAATGTAACCATTCTAATTCATTCCTACGATCCATTCTAATTTATTCGCACAATCCATTCTAATTCATTCGTATGATCCATTCTAATTCATTCGCACGATCCATTAGAATTCATTCGTACGATCCATTCTAATTCATTCGCACGAATGTATCCATTCTAATGCATTCATACGATCCATTCTAATTCATTCATACGATCCATTCTAATCCATTCGTACGATCCATTCTAATTCATCCGTACGATCCATTCTAATTCATTCTCACAAATATAACCTTTCTAATTCATTTGTACGATCCATTCTAATTCATTCGTACGATCCATTCTAATTCATTCGCACGAATGTATCCATTCTAATTCATTCACACGATCCATTCAAATTCATTCACACGATCCATTCTAAATCATTCGTATGATTCATTCTAATTCATTCATACAATCCATTCTAATTCATTCGCACGAATGTAACCATTCTAATTCATTCGTACGATCCATTCTAATTCATTCCTACGATCCATTCTAATTCATTTGCACGAATGTAATCATTCTAATTCATTCGTACGATCCATTCTAATTCATTCCTACGATCCATTCTAATTCATTCGCACGAATGTATCCTTTCTAATTTATTTGCACGATCCATTCTAATTCATTCCTAGGATCCATTCTAATTCATTCGTACGATCTATTCTAATTCATTCGCACGAATATATCCATTCTAATTCATTCGCACAAATGTATCCAATTCTAATTCATTCGTACGATCCATTCTTATTCACTCATACGATCCATTCTAATTCATTTGCACGATCCATTCTAATTCATTCCTATGATCCATTCTAATTCATTCGTATGATCCATTCTAATTCATTCGCTCGAATGTATCCATTCTAATTCATTCGTACAATCCATTATAATTCATTCGTACAATCCATTCAGATTCATTCGCACAAATGTATCCATTCAAATTCATTCGTACGATCCATTCTAATTAATTCGCACGATCCATTCTAATTCAGTCGTATGAATGTATCCATTTTCATTCGTACGATCCATTCTAATTCGTACGATCCATTCTAATCCATTCGTACGATCCATTCTAATTCATTCGTACGAATGTAACCATTCTAATTCATTCGCACAAATGTATCCATTCTAATTCATTTGCACAATCCATTCTAATTTATTCCTATGATCCATTCTAATTTATTCGTACGATCCATTCTAATTCATTCGCTCGAATGTATCCATTCTAATTCATTCGTACGATCTATTCTAAATCATTCGTACGATCCATTCTAATCCATTCGTACGATCCATTCTAATTCATTCGTAAAATGCATTCTAATCCATTCGTACGATCCATTCTAATTCATTCATACGATCCATTCTAATTCATTTGTACGATCCATTCTAATTCATTCGTACGATCCATTCTAATTCAATCGTACGATCCATTCTAATCCTTTCTAATTCATTCGCTCGAATGTATCCATTCTATTTCATTCGTACGATCCATTCTTATTCATTCATACGATCCATTCTCATTCATTCGCACGATCCATTCTAATTCATTCGCACAATCCGTTCTAATTCATTCGCACAATCCATTCTAATTCATTCGCACGAATGTATCCATACTAATTCTTTCGTACAATCCATTCTAAATCATTCGTACGATCCATTCTAATTCATTCGGATGATCCATTCATACGATCCATTCTAATCCATTCGTACGATCCATTCTAATTCATTCGTATGATCAATTCTAATTCATTCGCACGATCCATTCTAATTCATTCGTACGATCCATTCTAATTCGTTCGTATGATCCATTCTAATTCATTCGTATGATCAATTCTAATTCATTCGTATATCAATTCTAATTCATTCGCACGATCCATTCTAATTCATTCGTATGATCCATTCTAATTCATTCGTGCGAATGAATTAGAATGGATCGTACGAATGAATTAGAATGGATCATGCGAATGAATTTGAATGGATTGTACGAATGAATTAGAATGGATCGAACGAATGAATTTTAATGGATCATGCGAATGAATAAGAATAGATCGTAGGAATGAATTAGAATGGATAATACGAATGAATTAGAATGGATCGTGCGAATGAATTAGAATGGATCGTACGAATGAATTAGAATGGATCGTACGAATGAATTTGAATGGATCGTACGAATGAATTAGAATGGATCGAACGAATGAATTAGAATGGATACATTCGAGCGAATAAATTAGAATAGATCGTAGGAATGAATTAGAATGGATCATACGAATGAATTAGAATGGATCGTGCGAATGAATTAGAATGGATCGAACGAATGAATTAGAATGGATACATTCGAGCGAATGAATTAGAATAGATCGTAGGAATGAATTAGAATGGATTGTACGAATGGATTAGAATGGATCGTACGAATGAATTAGAATGAATCGTGCAAATGAACTAGAAAGGTTACATTTGTGAGAATGAATTAGAATGGATCGTACGAATGGATTAGAATGGATCGTACGAATGGATTAGAATGGATTGTACTAATGGATTAGAATGGATCATACGAATGGATTAGAACGGATCATACGAATGAATTAGAATGGATCATACAAATGAATTAGAAAGGTTACATTCGTGAGAATGAATTAGAATGGATCGTACAAATGAATTAGAATGGATCATGCGAATGAATTTGAATAGATCGTACGAATGAATTAGAATGGATCGTACGAATGAATTAGAATGGATCGTACGAATGAATTAGACTGGATCGTACGAATAAATTAGAATGGATACATTCGTGCGAATGAATTAGAATGGATCGTAGGAATGAATTAGAATGGATCATACGAATAAATAGAATGGATCGTGCGAATGAATTAGAATGGATTGTATGAATGAATTAGAATGGATACATTCGTGCGAATGAATTAGAATGGATCATATGAAAGAAATAGAATGGATTGTGCGAATGAATTAGAAAGGATCGTACGAATGAATTAGAATGGATATATTCGTGCGAATGAATTAGAATGGATCGTACGAATGAATTAGACTGGATCGTACGAATAAATTAGAATGGATACATTCAAGCGAATGAATTAGAATGGATCGTACGAATGAATTAGAATGGATCGAATGAATGAATTAGAATGGATCGTGCAAATGAATTAGGATGGATACATTCGTGCGAATGAATTAGAATGGATCGTACGAATGAATTAGAATAGATCATGTGAATGAATTAGAATGGATACATTTGTGAGAATGAATTAGAATGGATCGTACGAATGAATTAGAATGGATCGTATGAACGAATTTGAATGGATCGTACGAATGAATTAGAATGGATACATTCGAGCGAATGAATTAGAATGGATCGTACGAATGGATTAGAATGGATAGTATGAATGGATTAGAATGGATCGTACGAATGGATTAGAACGCATTGCACAAATGAATTAGAACAGATACATTTGTGCGAATGAATTAGATTGCATCGTACGAATGAATTTGAATGGATCGGACGAATTAATTAGAATGGATCGTACGAATGAATTAGAATGGATCATGCGAATGAATTAGAATAGATCGTACGAATGAATTAGAATGGATACATTCGAGCGATCCATTCTAATTCATTTGTACGATCCATTCTAATTCATTCGTACAATCCATTCTAATTCATTCGTACAATCCATTCTAATTCATTCGCACGATCCATTCTAATTCATTCGTATGATCCATTCTAATTCATTCGTACAATCCATTCTAATTCATTCGCACGATCCATTCTAATTCATTCGCACAATCCGTTCTAATTCATTCGCACAATCCATTCTAATTCATTCGCACGAATGTATCCATTCTAATTCATTCGTACGATCCATTCTAATTCATTCGTATGATCCATTCTATTTCATTCCTACGATCTATTCTAATTCATTCGCTCGAATGAATTAGAATGGATCAAACGAATGAATTAGAATGGATTGTACGAATGGATTAGAATGGATCGTACGAATGGATCATGCGAATGAATTAGAATGGATCGTATGAATAAATTAGAATGGATACATTCGTGCGAATGAATTAGAATGGATTGTGCGAATGAATTAGAACGGATTGTGCGAATGAATTAGAATGGATCGTACGTAAGAATTAGAATGGATCATACGAATGAATTAGAATGTATCGTACGAATGAATTAGAATGAATCGTGTGAATGAATTAGAATGGATTGTACGAACGAATTAGAATGGATCGTACGATTGAATAAGAATGGATCATACGAATCCATTCTAATGGATCGTACGAATGAATTAGAATGGATCGTGCGAATGAATTAGAATGGATCGTACGAATGAATTAGAATGGATCGTACGAATGAATTAGAATGGATATATTCGTGCGAATGAATTAGAATGGATCGTGCGAATGAATTAGAATGGATCATACGAATGAATTAGAATGGATACATTTGTGAGAATGAATTAGAATGGATCGTATGATCCATTCTAATTCATTCCGCTCGAAGGTATCCATTCTAATTCATTCGTTCGATCCATTCTAATTCATTCGTACAATCCATTCTACTTCATTCGTACGATCCATTCTAATTCATTCGCACGATCCATTCTAATTCATTCGTACGATCGATCCATTCTAATTTATTCGCACGATCAACTCTAATTCATTCGCACGAATGTATCCATTCTAATCCATTCGTACGATCCATTCAAATTCAATCGTATGATCCATTCTAATTCATTCGCACAAATGTATCCATTTTAATTCATTCGTATGATCCATTCTAATTTATTCATACGATCCATTCTAATTCATTCGCACGATCCATTCTAATTCATTCGCATGAATATATCTATTCTAATTCATTCGTATGATCCATTCTAATTTATTCGCACGATCTATTCTAATTCATTCATATGATCCATTCTAATTCATTCGTACGATCCATTCTAATTCATTCGCACGAATGTATCATACGAATGAATTAGAATGGATCATGCGAATGAATTAAAATGGATCGTACAAATGAATTAGAATGGATCGTGCGAATGAATTAGAATGGATCGTACGAACGAATTAGAATGGATCGTACAAACGAATTAGAATGGATCGTACGAATGAATTAGAATGGATACATTCGAGCGAATGAATTAGAATGGATCGTATGAATGAATTAGAATGGATCATAGGAATGACTTAGAATGGATCGTGCAAATGAATTAGAATGCTACATTCGTGCGAATGAATTAGAACGCATTGTACGAATGAATTAGAATGGATCGTACGAATGGATTAGAATGGATCGTACGAATGAATTAGAATGGATCATAGGAATGAATTAGAATGGATACATTCGAGCGAATGAATTAGAATTGATCGTACGAATGAATTAGAATGGATCATAGGAATGAATTAGAATGGATCGTGCAAATGAATTAGAATGGATACATTCGTGCGAATGAATTAGAATGGATCGTAGGAATGAATTAGAATGGATCGTACGAATGAATTAGAATGGTTACATTCGTGCGAATGAATTAGAATGGATCGTACGAATGGATTAGAATGGATCGTACGAATGGATTACAATGGATCGTACGAATGAATTAGAATGGATCGTACAAATGAATTAGAAAGGTTACATTTGTGAGAATGAATTAGAATGGATCGTACGAATGGATTAGAATGGATCGTACGAATGGATTAGAATGGATCGTACGAATGAATTAGAATGGATCATACAAATAAATTAGAAAGGTTACATTCGTGAGAATGAATTAGAATGGATCATACGAATGAATTGGAATGGATCATGCGAATGAATTTGAATGGATCGTACGAATGAAATAGAATGGATCGAACGAATGAATTAGAATGGATACATTCGAGCGAATGAATTAGAATAGATCATAATGAATTAGAATGGATCATACGAATGAATTAGAATGGATCGTGCGAATGAATTAGAATGGATTGTACGAATGAATTAGAATGGATACATTCGTGCGAATGAATTAGAATGGATCGTAGGAATGTATTAGAATGGATCGTACGAATGAATTAGAATGGTTACATTCGTGCGAATGAATTAGAATGGATCATAGGAATGAATTAGAACGGATCGTGCGAATGAATTAGAATGGATCGTACGAATGAATTAGAATGGATCGTACAAAAGAATTAGAATGGATCGTACGAATGAATTAGAATGGATACCTTTGTGCATATGAATTAGAATGGATCGTACGAATGAATTAGAATAGATCATATTAATGAATTAGATTGGATCGTACGAATGAATTAGAATGGATACATTCGTGCGAATGAATTAGAATGGATCGTGCGAATCAATTAGACTGGATCGTGCGAATGAATAAGAATAGATAATACGAATGAATTAGAATGGATCGTACGAATTAATTAGAATGGATACATTCGTGCGAATGAATTAGAATGGATTGTATGAATGGATTAGAATGGATCGTGCGAATGAATTAGAATGGATACATTCATGCGAATGAATTAGAATGGATCGGATGAATGAATTAGAATGGATCGTGCGAATGAATTAGAATGAATCGTACGAATGCATTAGAATGGATCATACAAATGAATTAGAATGAATCGTACGATCCATTCTAATTCATTCGTCCGATCCATTCTAATTTATCCGCACGAATGTATCCATTCTAATTTATTCGTACAATCCATTCTAATTTATTCGCACGATCCATTCTAATTCATTCGTATGATCCATTCTAATTCATTCCTACTATCTATTCTAATTCATTCGCTCGAATATGTCCATTCTAATTCATTCGTACAATCCATTCTTATTCATTCGCACGATCCATTCAATTCATTCGTATGATCCATTCTAATTCATTCGTACGATCCATTCTAATTCATTTGTATGATCCATTCTAACTCATTCGTACAAATGTATCCATTCTAATTCATTCGTACGATCCATTCTAATTCATTAGCACGATCCATTCTAATTCATTCGTACGATCCATTCTTATTCATTCATACGATCCATTCTAATTCATTCGTACGATCCATTTTAATTCAGTCGTATGAATGTATCATACGAATGAATTAGAATAGATACATTCGTCCGAATGAATTAGAATGGATCGTTGGAATGAATTTGTATGGATTGTACGAATGAATTAGAATGGTTACATTCGTGCGAATGAATTAGAATGGATTGTACGAATGGATTAGAATGGATCGTATGAATGGATTAGAATGGATCGTACGAATGAATTAGAATGGATCGTACAAATGAATTAGAAAGGTTACATTTGTGAGAATGAATTAGAATAGATCTTACGAATGAATTAGAATGGATCGTACGAATGGATTAGAATGGATCGTACGAATGGATTAGAATAGATCGTACGAATGAATTAGAATGGATCATACAAATGAATAGAAAGGTTACATTCGTGAGAATGAATTAGAATAGATCGTACGAATGAATTAGAATGGATCATGCGAATGAATTTGAATGGGTCATACGAATGCATTAGAATGGATCGAACGAATGAATTAGAATGGATACATTCGAGCGAATGAATTAGAATAGATCGTAGGAATGAATTAGAATGGATCAAACGAATAAATTAGAATGGATCGTGCGAATGAATTAGAATGGATTGTACGAATGAATTAGAATGGATACATTTGTGCAAATGAATTAGAATGGATCGTATGAATGAATTAGAATGGATCGTACGAATGAATTAGAATGAATCGTAAGAATGAATTAGAATGGATCATACGAATGAATTAGAATACATCATGTGAATGAATTAGAATAGATCGTACGTTTGAATTAGTTTGGATTGTGCGAATGAATTAGAATGGATACATTCGAGCGAATGAATTAGAATAGATCGTATGAATGAATTAGAATGGATCGTACGAATGAATTAGAATGGATACATTTGTACAAATGAATTAGAATGGATCGTGCGAATGAATTAGAATGGATTGTACGAATGAATTAGAATGGATCATACGAATGAATTTGAATGGATCGTACGAATGAATTAGAATGGATCGAACGAATGAATTAGAATGGATCGTGCGAATGAATTAGAATGGATACATTCGTGCGAATGAATTAGAATGGATCGTACAAATGAAATAGAATGGATCGTACGTATGAATTAGAATGGATCGTGCGAATGAATTTGAATGGATCGTGCGAATGAATTAGAATGGATCATGCGAATGAATTAGAATAGATCGTACGAATGTATTAGAATGGATTGTACGAATGGATTAGAATGGATCATGCGAATGAATTAGAATGTATCGTACGAATGAATTAGAATGGATCGTATGAATGTATCCATTTTAATCCATTTGTACCATCCATTCTAATTCATTCCTACGATACATTCTAATTCATTCGCACGAATGTATCGAATGAATTAGAATGGATCGTACGAATGAATTAAAATGGATCGTACAAATGAATTAGAATGGATCGTGTGAATGAATTAGAATGGATACATACAAATGAATTAGAAATTAAGGTTGCATTCGTGCGAATGAATTAGAATGAATCGTACGAATGAATTAGAATGGATCGTGCGAATGAATTAGAATGAATCGTACGAATGCATTAGAATGGATCATAGGAATGAATTAGAATGGATCGTGCAAATGAATTAGAATGGATACATTCGTGTGAATGAATTAGAATGGATCGTACGAATGAATTAGAATGGATCGTACGAATGAATTAGAATGGATACATTCGTGCGAATGAATTAGAATGGATCGTACGAATGAATTAGAATGGATAGTGCGGATGAATTAGAATTGATCATACGAATGAATTAGAATAGATCGTACGAATGAATTAGAATGGAAACATTCGTGCGAATGAATTAGAATGGATCATACAAATGAATTAGAATGGATCGGACGAATGAATTAGAATGGATCGTACGATTCATTCTAATTCATTAGTACGATCCATTCTAATGCATTCGTACGAGCGAATGAATTAGAATGGATCGTACGAATGAATTAGAATGGATCATAGGAATGAATTAGAATGGATCGTACAAATGAATTAGAATGGATACATTCGTGCGAATGAATTAGAATGGATTATAGAAATGAATTAGAATGGATCGTACGAATGAATTAGAATGGATCGTACGAATGAATTAGAATAGATACATTCAAGCGAATGAATTAGAATAGATCGTAGGAATGGATTAGAATGGATCGTACGAATGAATTAGAATGGATCGTGCTAATGAATTAGAATGGATCGTACGAATGAATTAGAATGGATCGTGCGAATGAATTTGAATGGATCGTACGAATGAATTAGAATGGATCGAACGAATTAATTAGAATGGATACATTTGTGCGAATGAATTAGAATGGATCGTGCGAATAAATTAGAATGGATCGGACGTATGGATTAGAATGAATAGTACGAATTAGTTAGAATGGATCGTGCGAATGAATTAGAATGGATTGTACGAATGAATTAGAATGGATCGTACGAATGAATTAGAATGGATATATTTGCGCGAATGAATTAGATTGCATCGTACGAATGAATTAGAAAGGTTACTTTCGTGAGAATGAATTAGAATGGATCGTACGAATGAATTAGAATGGATCGTACGAATGAATTAGAATGGATACATTCGAGCGAATGAATTAGAATGGATCGTAGGAATGAATTAGAATGGATCGTACGAATGAATTAGAATGGATCGTACAAATGAATTAGAAAGGTTACATTTGTGAGAATGAATTAGAATGGATCGTACGAATGAACGAATGGATTAGAATGGATCGTACGAATGGATTAGAATTGATCGTACGAATTGATTAGAATGGATCATACGAATGAATTAGAATGGATAATACAAATGAATTAGAAAGGTTATATTCGTGAGAATGAATTAGAATGGATCATACGAATGAATTAGAATGGATAATGCGAATGAATTTGAATGGATCGTACGAATGAATTAGAATGGATCGTAGCAATGAATTAGAATGCATCGTACGAATGAATTAGAATGGATACATTCGAGCGAATGAATTTGAATGGATCGTACCAATGAATTAGAATGGATCATAGGAATGAATTAGAATGGATCGTGCAAATGAATTAGAATGGATACATTCATGCGAATGAATTAGAATGGATCATAGGAATGAATTAGAATGGATCGTACGAATGAATTAGAATGGATACATTCGAGCGAATGAATTAGAATGGATTGTACGAATGAATTAGAATGGATCATAGGAATGAATTAGAATGGATCGTACGAATGGATTAGAATGGATCGAACGAATGAATTAGAAAGGATACATTCGAGGGAATGAATTAGAATAGATCGTAGGAATGGATTAGAATAGATCATACGAATGAATTAGAATGGATCGTGCGAATGAATTAGAATGGATTGTACGAATGAATTAGAATGGATACATTCGTGCGAAAGAATTTGAATGGATCGGATGAATGAATTAGAATGGATCGTACGATTCATTCTAATTCGTTCGTACGATCCATTCTAATTCATTCACACTATCCATTCTAATTCTTTCGCACAATTCATTCTAATTGATTCGTACGATCCATTCTAATTCATTCGCACGAATGTATCCATTCTAATTCATTTGTACGATCCATTCTAATTCATTCGTACAATGGTTCTAATCCATTCGTACGATCCATTCTAATTCATTCCTATGATCCATTCTAATTCATTCGACCGATCCATTCTAATTCATTCGCTCGAATGTATCCATTCTAATTCATTCGTACAATCCATTCTAATTCATTCGCACGATCCATTCTAATTCATTCGTATGATCCATTCTTATTCATTCCTACGATCTATTCTAATTCATTCGCTCGAATGTATCCATTCTAATTCATTCGTTCGATCCATTCTAATTCATTCGTATGATCCATTCTAATTCATTCGTATGATCCATTCTAATTCATTCGTAAAAATGTTTCTATTCTAATTCATTCGTATAATGCGTTCTAATCCATTCGTACGATCCATTCTAATCTATTCGTACGATCCATTCTAATTCATTCACACGAATGTAACCATTCTAATTCATTCGTACGATCCATTCTAATTCATTCGTACGATCCATTGTAATTCGTTCGTACGATCCAATTTTAATTCATTCGTACGGTCCATTCTTATTCATTCCCACAAATGTAACCTTTCTAATTCATTTGTATGATCCATTCTAATTCATTCGTATGATCCATTCTAATCCATTCATACGATCCATTCTAAACCATTCGTACGATCCATTCTAAATCATTCGCACGAATGTAACCATTCTAATTCATTCGTACGATCCATTCTAATTCATTCCTACGATCCATTCTAATTCATTCGCACGAATGTTTCCATTCTAATTCATTCGTACGATCCATTCTAATGCATTCGTACGATTCATTCTAATTCAGTCGCATGATCCATTCTAATTCATTCGTATGATCCATTATTATTCATTCATACGATCCATTCTAATTCATTCTTATAAATGTAACCTTTCCAATTCATTTGTACGATCCATTCTAATTAATACCTACGATCTATTCTAATTCATTCGCTTGAATGTATCCATTCTAATTCATTCATTCGATCCATTCTAATTCATTCGTACGATCCATTCTAATTCGTTCGCACGATCCATTCTAATTTGTTCGTACGATCCATTCTAATTCATTCGTATGATCCATTCTAATTCATTCTCACAAATGTAACCTTTCTAATTCATTTGTACGATCCATTCTAATTCATTCGTATGATCCATTCTAATCCATTCGTACGATCCATTCTAATGCATTCGTACGATTCATTCTAATTCATTCGCATAAATATATCCATTCTAATTCATTCATATGATCCATTCTAATTCATTCGCACGATCCATTCTTATTCATTCGCACAAATGTATCCATTCTAATTCATTTGTACGATCCATTCTAATGCATTCGTACGATTCATTCTGATTCATTCGCACGATCCATTCTATTTCATTCGTACGATCCATTCTTATTCATTCATACGATCCATTCTAATTCATTCGCACAAATGTAACCTTTCTAATTCATTTGTACGATCCATTCTAATTCATTCCTATGATCTATTCTAATTCATTCGCTCGAATGTATCCATTCTAATTCATTCATTCGATCCATTCTAATTCATTCGTACGATCCTTTCTAATTCATTCGCACGATCCATTCTAATTCTTTCATATGATCCATTCTAATTCATTCGCACGAATGTATCCATTCTAGTTCATTCGTACGATCCATTCTAATTCATTCGTACGATCCATTCTAATTTATTCACACGAATGTATCTATTCTAATTCATTCGTACGATCCATTCTAATCCATTCGTACGATCCATTCTAAACCATTCGTATGATCCATTCTAATTAATTCGCACGAGTGTAACCATTCTAATTCATTCATACGATCCATTCTAATTCATTCGCACAATCCATTCTAATTCATTCGTACGATCCATTCTAATTCATTCGTATTATCCATTCTAATTCATTCACATGAATGTATCCATTCTAATTCATTCGTACGATCCATTCTAATTCGTTCATATGATCCATTCTAATTCGTTCGTACGATCCATTCTAATCCATTCGTACGATCCATTCTAATTCATTCATACGATCCATTCTAATCCATTCGTACGGTCCATTCTAATTCATTCGTATGATCCATTCTAATTCATTCGCACGAATATAACCATTCTAATTCATTCGTACGATCCATTCTAATTCATTCGTACGATCCATTCTAATTTATTTGCACGATCTATTTTAATCCATTCGTACGATCCATTCTAATTCATTCGTACAAATGTATCTATTCTAATTCATTTGTACAATGCGTTCTAATCCATTCGTACGATCCATTCTAATCCATTCGTACGATCCATTCTAATCCATTCGTACGATCCATTCTAATCCATTTTTATTCATTCGTACTAATCCATTCGTACGATCCATTCTAATTCATTCGTATGATCAATTGTAATTCATTCGCATGATCCATTCTAATTCATTCGTACGATCCATTCTAATTCATTCGTACAATCCATTCTAATTTATTCGCACGATCCATTCTAATTCATTCGCACGAATGTCTTCATTCTAATTCATTTGCACGATCCATTCTAATTCATTCCTATGATCCATTCTAATTCATTCGTACGATCCATTCTATTTCATTCGCTCGAATGTATCCATTCTAATTCATTCGTACGATCCATTCTAATTCATTTGTAAGATCCATTCTAATTCATTCGATGGATCCATTCTAATTCATTCGTACGATCCATTCTAATTCATTCGCACGATCCATTCTAATTTATTCATACGATCCATTCTAATTCATTCATACGATCTATTCTAATTCATTCGTACGATCTATTCTAATTCATTCGTACAATGCGTTCTAATCCATTCGTACGATCCATTCTAATTCATTTGTACAATCCATTCTAATTCATTCGCAAGATCCATTCTAATTCATTCGTATGATCCATTCTAATTCATTCCTACGATCTATTCTAATTCATTCGCTCGAATGTATCCATTCTAATTCATTCGTTCGATCCATTCTAATTCATTCGTATGATCCATTCTAATTCATTCGCTCGAATGTATTCATTCTAATTCATTCGTACGATCTATTCTTATTCATTCGTACGATCCATTCTAATTCATTCTCACGAATGTAACCTTTCTAATTCATTCGTACGATCCATTCTAATTTATCCTCACGAATGTAACCTTTCTAATTCATTTGTATGATTCATTCTAATTCATTCGCACGATCCATTCTAATTCATTCGTACGATCCATTCTAATTCATTCGCACGATCCATTCTAATTCATTCGTACGATTCATTCTAATTCATTCGTACGATTCATTCTAATTCATTCGCACGATCCATTCTAATTCATTCCTACGATCTATTATAATTCATTCGTACGATCCATTCTAATTCATTCGCACGATCCATTCTAATTCATTAGCACGATCCATTCTAATTCATTCCTATGATCCATTCTAATTGATTCGCACAAATGTATCGTACGAATAAATTAGAATGGATCATACAAATGAATTAGAAAGGTTACATTCGTGAGAATGAGTTAGAATGGATCGTACGAATAAATTAGAATGGATCATGCGAATGAATTTGAATGGATCGTACGAATGAATTAGAATGGATCGAACGAATGAATTAGAATGAATACATTCGAGCGAATGAATTAGAATAGATCGTAGGAATGAATTAGAATGGATCATACGAATGAATTAGAATGGATACATTCGTGCGAATGAATTAGAATTGATCGTAGGAATGAATTAGAATGGATCGTACGAATGAACTAGAATGGATACATTCGTGCGAATGAATTAGAATGGATCATATGAAAGAATTAGAATGGATCGTGCGAATGAATTAGAAAGGATCGTACGAATGAATTAGAATGGATATATTCGTACGAATAAATTAGAATGGATCGTACGAATGAATTAGACTGGATCGTACGAATAAATTAGAATGGATACATTCATGCAAATGAATTAGAATGGATCATACGAATGAATTAGAATGGATCGTATGAACGAATTAGAATGGATCGTACGAATGAATTAGAATGGATACATTCGAGCGAATGAATTAGAATAGATCGTGCGAATAAATTAGAATGGATCATACGAATGAATTAGAATCGATATATTCATGCGAATGAATTAGAATGGATCGTACGAATGAATTAGAATGGATCGTGCGAATGAATTAGAATGGATCGTAGGAATGAATTAGAATGGATACATTTGTGCGAATGAATTAGAATGGATCATACGAATGAATTAGAATGGATCGTACGAATGAATTAGAATGGATCGTACGAATGAATTAAAATGGATCGTACGAATGGATTAGAACGCATTGTACGAATGAATTAGAATAGATATATTTGTGCGAATGAATTAGATTGCATCGTACGAATGAATTTGAATGGATTGTACGAATGAATTAGAATGGATCGTATGAATGAATTAGAATGGATCATGCGAATGAATTAGAATGGATCGTACGAATGAATTAGAATGGATCGTGCGAATGAATTAGAATGGATCGTACGAAAAAATTAGAATGGATACATTTGTGCGAATGAATTAGAATGGATCGTACGAATGAATTAGAATGGATCGTACGAATGAATTAGAATGGATACATTCGAGCGAATGAATTAGAATGGATCGTACGAATGAATTAGAATGGATCATAGGAATGAATTAGAATGGATCGTGCAAATGAATTAGAATGGATCGTACAAACGAATTAGAATGGATCGTACGAATGAATTAGAATGGATACATTTGTGCGAAAGAATTAGAATGGATCGGACGAATGAATTAGAATGGATCGTACGAATGCATTAGAATGGATCATACGAATGAATTAGAATGGATACATTCGAGCAAATGAATTAGAATGGATCGTGCGATGAATTAGAATGGATCATACAAATAAATTAGAATGGATTCTAATCCATTCGTACGATCCATTCTAATCTATTCTAATTCATTCACACAAATGTATCCATTCTAATTCATTCTCACAAATGTAACCTTTCTAATTTATTTGTATGATCCATTCTAATTCATTTGTACGATCTATTCTAATCCATTCGTACGATCCATTCTAATCCATTCGTACGATCCATTCTAATTCATTCGTATGATCCATTCTAATTCATTCACACAAATGTAACCTTTCTAATTCATTTGTACGATCCATTCTAATTCATTCGTACGATCCATTCTAATCCATTCGTACGATCCATTCTAATCCATTCGTACGATCCATTCTAATTCATTCGCACGAATGTAACCATACTAATTCATTCGTACGATCCATTCTAATTCATTCCTACGATCCATTCTAATTCATTCACACGAATGTATCCATTCTAATTCATTTGCACGATCCATTCTAATTCATTCCTATGATCCATTCTAATTCATTCATACGATCCATTCTAATTCATTAGTACGATCCATTCTAATTCATTCGTACGATATATTCTAATTCATTCGTACGAATGGATTAGAACGCATTGTACGAATGAATTAGAATGGATCGTACGAATTAATTAGAATGGATATATTCGTGCGAATGAATTAGAATGGATTGTACATATGAATTAGAATGGATCGTGCGAATGAACTAGAATGGGTACATACATTCATGCGAATGAATTAGAATGGATCATATGAATGAGTTACAATGGATCGTATGAATGAATTAGAATGGATTGCATGAATGAATTAGAATGGATCATATGAATGAATTGGAATGGATCGTACGAATGAATTAGAATGGATACATTCATGCAAATGAATTAGAATGGATCGTACGAACGAATTAGAATGGATCATACGAATGAATTAGAATGGATCGTGCGAACGAAATAGAATGGATTGTGCGAATGAATTAGAATGGATACATTCGTACAAAGGAATTAGAATGGATCGTGCGAATGAATTAGAATGGATCGTACGAATGAATTAGAATGGATACATTTGTGCGAATGAATTAGAATAGATCGTACAAATGAATTAGAATGAATCATACGAATGAATTAGAATGGATCATACGAATGAATTAGAATACATCATGTGAATGAATTAGAATGGATCGTACGTTTGAATTAGATTGGATTGTGCGAATGAATTACAATGGATACATTCGTGCGAATGAATTAGAATAGATCGTATGAATGAATTAGAATGGATCGTATGAATGAATTAGAATGGATACATTTGTACGAATGAATTAGAATGGATCGTACGAATGAATTAGAATGGATAGTGCGAATGAATTAGAATGGATCGTACGAATAAATTGGAATGGATTGTACGAATGAATTAGAATAGATCGTGCGAATGAATTAGAATGGATCGTACGAAAGAATTAGAATGGATCGTACGAATGAATTAGAATGGATCATACGAATGAATTAGAATCGATCCTGCGAATGAATTAGAATGGACACATTTGTGCGATGAATAAGAATGGAGCGTACGAATGAACTAGAATGGAGCGTACGAATGAACTAGAATGGACACATTCGTGCGAATGAATTATAATGGATCATATGAAATAATTAGAATGGATCGTGCGAATGAATTAGAATAGATCGTGCGAATGAATTAGAATGGATCGTACGAACGAATTAGAATGGATCGTACGAACGAATTAGAATGGATCATATGAACGAATTAGAATGGATCGTACGAATGAATTGGAATGGATACATTCGTACGATCCATTCTAATTCATTCATACGATCCATTCTTATTCATTCGTACGATCCATTCAAATTCATTCGCATGATCCATTCTAATTCATTCGTACGATCCATTCTAATTTAATTCTCACGAATGTAACCTTTCTAATTCATTTGTATGATCCATTGTAATTTATTCGTATGATCCATTCTAATCCATTCGTACAATCCATTCTAATCCATTCGTACGATCCATTCTAATCCATTCGTACGATCCATTCTAATTCATTCATACGATCCATTCTAATTCATTCTCACAAATGTAACCTTTCTAATTCATTTGTACGATCCATTCTAATTCATTCGTACGATCCATTCTAATCCATTCGCACGATCCATTCTAATTCATTCGCACGAATGTAAGCATTCTAATTCATTCGTACGATCCATTCTAATTCATTCCTACGATCCATTCTAATTCATTCGCACGAATGTATCCATTCTAATTCATTTGCACGATCCATTCTAATTCATTCCTATGATCCATTCTAATTCATTCGCACGATCCATTCTAATTCATTCGCTCGAATGTATCCATTCTAATTCATTCGTACGATCCATTCTAATTCGTTCATACGATCCATTTTAATTCGTTCGTACTATCCATTCTAATTCGTTCGTACGATCCATTCTAATTCATTCGCACGATCCATTCTAATTCATTTGTACGATCCATTTTAATTCATTCGCATGATCCATTCTAATTCATTCGTATGATACATTCGTGCAAATGAATTAGAATGGATCGTACGAATAAATTAGAATGGATCGTTCGAATGAATTAGAATAGATCGTGCGAATAAATTAGAATGGATACATTCATGCGAATGAATTAGAATGGATCGTACGAATGAATTAAAATGGATCGTGCGAATGAATTAGAATGGATCGTATGAATAAATTAGAATGGATCGTACGAATGAATTAAAATGGATACATTTGTGCGAATGAATTAGAATTGATCATACGATTGAATTAGAATGGATCATGCGAATGAATTAGAATGGATCGTTTGAATGTATTAGAAAGGATCATAGGAATGAATTAGAATGGATCGTGCAAATGAATTAGAATGGATACATTCGTGCGAATGAATTAGAATGGATCGTAGGAATGAATTAAAATGGATCGTACGAATGAATTAGAATGGTTACATTCGTGCGAATGAATTAGAATGGATCGTACGAATGGATTAGAATGGATCGTACGAATGGATTAGAATGGATCGTACAAATGAATTAGAAAGGTTACTTTTGTGAGAATGAATTAGAATGGATCGTACGAATGAATTAGAATGGATCGTACGAATGGATTAGAATGGATCGTACGAATGGATTAGAATGGATCGTATGAATGGATTAGAATGGATCGTACGAATGAATTAGAATGGATCATAAAAATGAATTAGAAAGGTTACATTCGTGAGAATGAATTAGAATGGATCGTACGAATGAATTAGAATGGATCATGCGAATGAATTTGAATGGATCGTACGAATGAATTAGAATGGATCATACAAATGAATTAGAAAGGTTACATTTCTGAGAATAAATTAGAATTGATCGTACGAATGAATTAGAATGGATCGTACAAATGGATTAGAATGGATCGTACGAATGGATTATAATGGATCGTACGAATGAATTAAATGGATCATACAAATGAATTAGAAAGGTTACATTCGTGAGAATGAATTAGAATGGATCGAACGAATGAATTAGAATGGATCATGCGAATGAATTTGAATGGATCATACGAATGAATTAGAATGGATCGAATGAATGGATTAGAATGGATCGTACGAATGGATTAGAACGCATTGTACGAATGAATTAAAATAGATACATTTGTGCGAATAAATTAGATTTCATCGTACGAATGAATTTCAATGGATTGTACGAATGAATTAGAATGGATCGTACGAATGAATTAGAATGGATACATTCGTGCGAATGAATTAGAATAGATCGTAGGAATGAATTAGAATGGATCGTACGAATGAATTAGAATGGTTACATTCGTGCAAATGAATTAGAATTGATCGTACGAATGGATTAGAATGGATCGTACGAATGAATTAGAATGGATACATTCGAGTGAATGAATTAGAATAGATCGTAGGAATGAATTAGAATGGATCATACGAATGAATTAGAATGGATCGTGCGAATGGATTAGAATGGATTGTACGAAAGAATTAGAATGGATCGTACGAATAAATTAGAATGGATACATAGGAATGAATTAGAATGGATCATACGAATAAATTAGAATGGATCCTACGAATGGATTAGAATAGATCGTACGAATGGATTAGAATGGATCGTACGAATGGATTGGAATGGATCATGCGAATGGATTAGAATGGATCGTTCGAATGAATTAGAATGGATCGTGCGAATGAATTAGAATGAATCGTACGAATGCATGAGAATGGATCGTACGAATGAATTAGAATGAATCGTAATGGATACATTTGAGCGAATGAATTAGAATGGATCGTACGAATGAATTAGAATGGATCATAGGAATGAATTAGAATGGATCGTGCAAATGAATTAGAATGGATACGTTCGTGCGAATGTATTAGAATGGATCGTACGAATGAATTAGAATGGATCGTACGAATGAATTAGAATGGTTACATTCATATGACTGAATTAGAATGGATTGTACGAATGAATTAGAATTGATCATACGAATGAATTAGAATGGATCACACGAATGAATTAGAATACATCATGTGAATGAATTAGAATGGATCGTACGTTTGAATTAGATTGGATTGTGCGAATGAATTAGAATGGATACATTCGTGCGAATGAATTAGAATAGATCCTATGAATGAATTAGAATGGATTATGTGAATGAATTAGAATAGATCGTGCAAATGAACTAGAATGGATCGTACGGATGAATTAGAATGGTTACATTCCTGCAAATGAATTAGAATGGATCGTACGAATGAATTAGAATGGATCGTATGAATGAATTAGAATGGATCGTACGAATGAATTAGAATGCATCGTGCGAATGAATTAGAATGGATACATTCGTGCGAATGAATTAGAATGGATTGTACGTATGAATTAGAATGGATCGTGCGAATGAACTAGAATGGATATATACATTCATGCGAATGAATTAAAATGGATCGTATGAATGAGTTAGAATGGATCGTATGAATCAATTAGAATGGATTGCATGAATGAATTAGAATGGATCATACGAATGAATTGGAATGAATCGTACGAATGAATTAGAACGGATCGTACGAATGAGTTAGATCGTACGAATCGATTAGAATATATCGTACGAATGAATTAGAATGTATTCGTACAAATGAATTAGAAAGGTTACATTTGTGAGAATGAATTAGAATGGATCGTACGAATGAATTAGAATGGATCGTACGAAAGGATTAGAATGGATCGTACAAATGGATTAGAATGGATCTTATGAACGAATTAGAATGGATCGTACGAATGAATCAGAATGGATCGAACGAATGAATTAGAATGGATACATTCGAGCGAATGAATTAGAATAGATCGTAGGAATGAATTAGAATGGATCATATGAATGAATTAGAATGGATCGTGCGAATGAATTAGAATGGATCATACGAATGGATTAGAATGGATCGTACGAATGGATTAGAATGGATCGTACAAATGAATTAGATCGTACGAATGAATTAGAATGGATCGTACGAATAAATTAAAATGGATACATTCGAGTGAATGAATTAGAATGGATACATTTGTGCGAATGAATTAGAATGGATCATGCGAATGAATTAGAATGGATCGTACGAATGAATTAGAATGGATCGTACGAATGAATTAGAATGGATACATTCGTGCGAATGAATTAGATTGGATCGTACGAATGAATTAGAATGGATCGTGCGAATGAATTAGAATGAATCGTATGAATGCATTAGAATGGATACATTCGTGCGACTGAATTAGAATGGATCGTGCGAATTAATTAGAATGGATCATACGAATGAATTAGAATGGATCGTATGAATGAATTAGAATGGATCATACGAACGAATTAGAATGGATCATACGAACGAATTAGAATGGATCGTACGAATGGATTAGAATGGATCGTACGAATGGATCATGCGAATGAATTAGATAGTGCGAATGAATTAAAATGGATCGTACGAATGGATTAGAATGGATCGTACGAATGGATTAGAATGGATCGTACAAATGAATTAGAAAGGTTACATTTGTGAGAATGAATTAGAATGGATCGTACGAATGGATTAGAATGGATCGTACGAATGGATTAGAATGGATCGTACGAATGGATTAGAATGGATCGTACGAATGAATTAGAATGGATCATACAAATGAATTAGAAAGGTTATATTTGTGACAATGAATTAGAATGGATCGTAATAATGAATTAGAATGGATCATACGAATGAATTTGAATGGATCGTACGAATGAATTAGAATGGATCGTACGAATGAATTGGAATGGATCGTACGAATGGATTAGAATAGATCGTACGAGATCGTACAATTCATTAGAATGGATCGTACGAATGAATTAGAATGGATATATTCGTGCGAATGAGTTAAAATGGATCGTACGAATGAATTAGACTGGATCGTATGAATAAATTAGAATGGATACATTCATGAAAATGAATTAGAATGGATCGTACAAATGAATTAGAATGGATCATACGAATGAATTAGAATGGATCGTGCGAAAGAATTAGAATGGATCATATGAATGAATTAGAATGGTTACATTCGTGCGAATGAATTAGAATGGATTGTACGAATGGATAAGAATGGATCATACGAATGGATTAGAACGCACTGTACGAATGAATTAGAATAGATACATTTGTGCGAATGAATTAGATTGCATCGTACGAATGAATTTGAATGGATTGTACGAATGAATTAGAATGGATCGTACGAATGAATTAGAATGGATCATGCGAATGAATTAGAATAGATCGTACGAATGAATTAGAATGGATCGTGCGAACGAATTAGAATGGATCATATGAACGAATTAGAATGGATCGTACGAATTAATTAGAATGGATACATTCGAGCGAATGAATTAGAATGGATTGTACGAATGAATTAGAATTGATCGTGCGAATGAATTAGAATGGATCATACAAATGAATTAGAAAGGTTACATTCTTGAGAACGAATTAGAATGGATCGTGCGATGAATTAGAATCTATTCTAATCCATTCTAATCCATTCTAATCCATTCGTACGATCCATTCTAATTCATTCGCACAAATGTATCCTTTCTAATTCATTCGTACGATCCATTCTAATTCATTCGCACGATCCATTCTAATTCCTTTGTACGAATGTATCCATTCTAATTCATTCGCACGATCCATTCTAATTAATTCGCACGATCCATTCTAATTCATTCGTATGATCCATTCTAATTCGTTCGTACGATCCATTCTAATACATTTGCATGAATGTATCCATTCTAATTCATTCGTACGATCCATTCCAATTCATTCGTATGATCCATTCTAATTCATTCATGCAATCCATTCTAATTCATTCATACGATCCATTGTAACTCATTCATACGATCCATTCTAATTCGTTCGCATGAATGTATGTATCCATTCTAGTTCATTCGCACGATCCATTCTAATTCATACGTACAATCCATTCTAATTCAATCGCACGAATGTATCCATTCTAATTCATTCGTACGATCCATTCTAATTCATTCGTACAATGCATTCTAATCCATTCGTACGAATGAATTAGAATATATCGTACGAATGAATTAGAATGGATCGAACGAATGAATTTGAATGGATCGTATGAATGAATTAGAATGGATCATAGGAATGAATTAGAATGGATCGTGCAAATGAATTAGAATGGATACATTCGTGCGAATGAATTAGAATGGATCGTAGGAATGAATTAGAATGGATCGTACGAATGAATTAGAATGGTTACATTCGTGCGAATGAATTGGAATGGATCGTACGAATGGATTAGAATGGATCGTACGAATGGATTAGAATGGATCGTACGAATGAATTAGAATGGATCGTACAAATGAATTAGAAAGGTTACATTTGTGTGAATGAATTAGAATGGATCGTACGAATGGATTAGAATGGATCGTACGAATGGATTAGAATGGATCGTACGAATGGATTAGAATGGATCGTACGAATGAATAAGAATGCATCATACAAATGAATTAGAAATGTTACATTTGTGAGAATGAATTAGAATGGATACATTTGTGTGAATGAATTAGAATAGATTCAAATGGATCGTACGAATGGATTAGAATCCATTCTAATTTATTTGTATGATCCATTCTAATTCATCGCACGATCCATTCTAATTCATTCGCTCGAATGTATCCATTCTAATTCATTCGTACGATCCATTCTAATGCATTCGTACGATCCATTCTAATTCATTCGTACGATCCATTCTAATTCATTCGCACAAATGTATCCATTCTAATTCATTCGTACGATCCATTCTAATTCGTTCATACGATCCATTCTAATTCATTTGCACGACCCATTCTAATTCATTCCTATGATCCATTCTAATTCATTCGTACGATCCATTCTAATTCATTCGCTCGAATGTATCCATTCTAATTCATTCGTACGATCCATTCTAATTCATTCGCACAAATGTATCCATTCTAATTTTTTCGTACGATCCATTCTAGTTCATTCGCACGATCCATTCTAATTCATTCGTACGATCCATTCTAATTCATTCGCACGATCCATTCTAATTCATTCGTACGATCCATTCTAATTCATTCGTACAATCCATTCAAATTCATTGGTACGATGCAATCTAATTCATTCGCACCAATATATCTATTCTAATTCATTCGTACAATGCGTTCTAATCCATTCGTACGATCCATTCTAATTCATTCGTACGATCCATTCTAATTCATTCGTATAATCCATTCTAATTCATTCGCACAAATGTATCCATTCTAATTCATTCCTACGATCCATTCTAATTCATTCGCACGATCCATTCTAATTCATTCGTACGATCCATTCTAATTCATTCGCATGAATATATCTATTCTAATTCATTCGTATGATCCATTCTAATTTTTTCGCACGATCTATTCTAATTCATTCGCTCGAATGTATCCATTCTAATTCATTCGTACGATCCATTCTAATTCGTTCATACGATCCATTCTAATTCATTCGTATGATCCATTCTAATTCATTTGCATGAATGTATCCATTCTAATTTATTCGTACGATCCAGTCTAATTCATTCGTACGATCCATTCTAATTCATTCGTACGAATATATCCATTCTAATTCATTCGTACGATCCTTTCTAATTCATTCGCACGATCCATTCTAATTCATTCGCACGAATGTATCCATTCTAGTTCATTCGTACGACCCATTCTAATTCATTCCTACGATCAATTCTAATTCATTCGCACGAATTTATCCATTCTAATTCATTCGTATGATCCATTCTAATTCATTCCTACGATCTATTCTAATTCATTCGCTCGAATGTATCCATTCTAATTCATTCGTTCGATCCATTCTAATTCATTCGTACGATCCATTCAAATTCATTCGCATGATCCATTCTAATTCATTCGTACGATCCATTCTAATTCATTCTCACGAATGTAACCTTTCTAATTCATTTGTATGATCCATTCTAATTTATTCGTACGATACATTTGTGCGAATCAATTAGAATGGATCGTAGGAATGAATTAGAATGGATCGTGCTAATGAATTAGAATGGATCGTGCGAATGAATTAGAATGGATCGTACGAATGAATTATAATAGATCGTAGGAATGAATTAGAATGGATCGTGCGAATGAATTAGAATGAATCGTACGAATGAATTAGAATGGATCGTATGAATGAATTAGAATGGATCGTGCGAATGAATTAGAATGGATCGTACGAATGAATTAGAATGGATCGTGCGAATGAATTAGAATGGATTATACAAATGAATTAGAAAGGTTACATTCGTGAGGATAAATTAGAATGGATCGTACGAATGAATTAGAAAGGTTACATTCGTGAGAATGAATTAGAATGGATCGTACGAATGAATAAGAATGGATCGTACGAATGAATTAGAATGGATACATTCGAGCGAATGAATTAGAATGGATCGTACGAATGAATTAGAATGGATCGAACGAATGAATTAGAATGGATACATTCGAGCGAATGAATTAGAATAGATCGTAGGAATGAATTAGAATGGATCATACGAATGAATTAGAATGGATCTTGCGAAAGAATTAGAATGGATTGTACGAATGAATTAGAATGGATCGTACGAATGGATTAGAACTCATTGTACGAATGAATTAGAATAGATCGTACGAATGAATTAGAATAGATCGTATGAATGAATTAGAATGGATCGTATGAATAAATTAGAATGGATCGTACGAATGAATTAGAATGGATCGTACGAATGAATTAGAATGGATCCATCGAATGAATTAGAATGGATCGTACGAATGAATTAGAATGGATACATTCGAGCGAATGAATTAGAATGGATCGTACGAATGAATTAGAATGGATCATAGGAATGAATTAGAATGGATCGTGCAAATGAATTAGAATGAAGACATTCGTGCGAATGAATTAGAATGGATCGTGCGAATAAATTAGAATGGATTGTACGAATGAATTAGAATGGATCGTACGAATGAATTAGAATGGATCGTGCGAATGAATTAGAATTGATCATACGAATGAATTAGAATGGATCGTACGAATGGATTAGTACGAATGAATTAAAATGGATTAGAATGGATCGTACGAATGGATTAGAATGGATCGTACGAATGGATTAGAATGGATCGTACGAATGGATTAGAATGGATCGTACGAATATATTAGAATGGATCGTACGAATGGATTAGAACGCATTGTACAAATGAATTAGAATCGATACATTTGTACGAATGAGTTAGAATGGATCGTATGAATGGATTAGAATGGATCGTGCAAATAAATTAGAATGGATCGTACGAATGGATTGGAATGGATCGTACGAATGGATTAGAATGGATCGTACGAATGGATTAGAATGGATCGTACTAATGAATTAGAATGAATCGTACGAATGCATTAGAATGGATCGTACGAATGAATTAGAATGAATCGTACGAACGAATTAGAATGGATCGTACGAACGAATTAGAATGGATCGTATGAACGAATTAGAATGGATTGTATGAATGAATTAGAATGGATACATTCGAGCGAATGAATTAGAATGGATCGTACGAATGAATTAGAATGGATCATAGGAATGAATTAGAATGGATCGTGCAAATGAATTAGAATGGATACATTTGTGCGAATGAATTAGAATAGATCATACGAATGAATTAGAATGAATCGTAGGAATGAATTAGAATGGATCGTGCGAATGAATTAGAATGGATTGTACGAATGAATTATAATGGATACATTCGTGCGAATGAATTAGAATGGATCATATGAAAGAATTAGAATGGATCGTGCGAATGAATTAGAATGGATACATTCGAGCGAATGAACTAGAATGGATCGTACGAATGAATTAGAATGGATCATAGGAATGAATTAGAATGGATCGTGCAAATGAATTAGAATGGATACATTCGTGCGAATGAATTAGAATGGATCGTAGGAATGAATTAGAATGGATCGTACGAATGGATTAGAATGGATCATATGAATGAATTAGAATGGTTACATTCGTGCGAATGAATTAGAATGGATCGGACGAATGGATTAGAATGGATCGTACGAATGGGTTAGAACGGATTCATTCGTACGAATGAATTAGAATGGATCGTACGAATGGATTAGAATGGATCATACGAATGAATTAGATCGTAGGAATGAATTAGAATGGATCGTACGAATGAATTAGAATGGTTACGTTCGTGCGAATGAATTAGAATGGATCGTACGAATGGATAAAATAGATCGTACGAATGGATTAGAACGCATTGTACGAATGAATTAGAATAGATACATCTGTGCGAATGAATTAGATTGCATCGTACGAGTGAATTTGAATGGATTGTACGAATAAATTAGAATGGATCGTACGAATGAATTAGAATGGATCATGCGAATGAATTAGAATAGATCGTACGAATGAATTAGAATGGATCGTACGAATAAATTAGAATGGATCGTGCGAATAAATTAGAATGGATCGTACGAATGAATTAGAATGGATCCACCGAATGAGTTAGAATGGATCATACGAATGAATTAGAATGGATCGTACGAATGAATTAGAATGGATATGTTCGAGCGAATGAATTAGAATGGATCATACAAATTAATTAGAATGGATCGTACGAATGAATTAGAATGGATCGTAAGAATGGATTAGAACGCATTGTACGAAGGAATTAGAATGGATCGTACGAATGGATTAGAATGGATCGTACGAATGAATTAGAATGGATCGTACGAATGAATTAGAATGGATACATTCGAGCGAATGAATTAGAATGGATCGTATGAATGAATTAGAATGGATACATTCGAGCGAATGAATTAGAATGGATCGTACGAATGAATTAGAATGGATCGTACGAATGGATTAGAATGGATCATACGAATGGATTAGAATGGATCGTACGAATTAGAATGGATCGTATGAATGAATTAAAATGGATACATTCATACGACTGAATTAGAATGGATCGTGCGAATTAATTAGAATGGATCGTACGAATGAATTTGAATGGATACATTTGTGCAAATGAATCTGAATGGATTGTATGAATGACTTACACTGAATCGTACGAATGGATTAGAACGGATCGTACGAATGAATTAGAATGGATCATACAAATGAATTAGAAAGGTTACATCCGTGAGAATGAATTAGAATGGATCGTACGAATGAATTAGAATGGATCATGCGAATGAATTTGAATGGATCGTATGAATGAATTAGAATAGATCGTACGAATGAATTAGAATGGATTGTGCGAATGAATTAGAATGAATCGTACGAATGCATTAGAATGGATCATACAAATGAATTAAAATGGATCGTACAAATGAATTGGAATGGATCGTACGAATGAATTAGAATGGATACATTTGTGCGAATGAATTAGAATGGATCGTACGAATGAATTAGAATGAATCTTACGAATGAATTAGAATGGATCGTACGAATGAATTACAATGGATACATTTGTACGAATAAATTAGAATGGATTGTACGAATAAATTAGAATGGATACATTCTTGCGAATAAATTAGAATGGATCGTATATTCGTACAAATCAATTAGAATGGATCATACGAATGAATTAGAATATCGTGCGAATGAATTACAATGAATCGTATGAATGCATTAGAATGGATCGTACGAATGAATTAGAATGAATCGTACGATCCATTCTAATTCATTCGTCCGATCCATTCTATTTCATTCGCACGAATGTATCCATTCTAATTCATTCGTACAATCCATTCTAATTCATTCGCACGATCCATTCTAATTCATTCGTATGATCCATTCTAATTCATTCCTACGATCTATTCTAATTCATTCGGTTGAATGTATCCATTCTAATTCATTCGTTCGATCCATTCTAATTCATTCGTACGATCCGTTCAAATTCATTCGCATGATCCATTTTAATTCATTCGTACGATCCATTCTAATTCATTCTCACGAATGCAACCTTTCTAATTCATTTGTATGATCCATTCTAATCCATTCGTACGATCCATTCTAATCCATTCGTACGACCCATTCTAATTCATTCGTACGATCCATTCTAATTCATTCTCACAAATGTAACCTTTCTAATTCATTTGTACGATCCATTCTAATCCATTCGTACGATCCATTCTAATCAATTCGTACGATCCATTCTAATTCATTCGCACGAATGTAAGCATTCTAATTCATTCGTACGATCCATTTTAATTCATTCCTACGATCCATTCTAATTCATTCGCACGAATGTATCCATTCTAATTCATTTGTACGATCCATTCTAATTCATTCCTATGATCCATTCTAATCCATTCATACGATCCATTCTAATTCTTCGCATGATCCATTCTAATTCAATCGTATGATCCATTCTAATTCATTCGCACAAATGTATCCATTTTAATTCATTCGTACGATCCATTCTAATTTATTCATACGATCCATTCTAATTCATTCGCACGATCCATTCTAATTCATTCGTACAATCCATTCTAATTCATTCGCATGAATATATCTATTCTAATTCATTCGTATGATCCATTCTAATTTATTCGCACGATCTATTCTAATTCATTCGTACGATGCATTCTAATTCATTCGTATGATCCATTCTAATTCATTCGCACGAATGTATTATACGAATGAATTAGAGGATCATGCGAATGAATTAAAATGGATCGTACAAATGAATTAGAATGGATCGTGCGAATGAATTAGAATGGATCGTACGAACGAATTAGAATGGATCGTACGAACGAATTAAAATGGATCGTATGAACAAATTAGAATGGATCGTACGAATGAATTAGAATGGATACATTCGAGCGAATGAATTAGAATGGATCGTACGAATAAATTACAATGGATCATAGGAATGAATTAGAATGGATCGTGCAAATGAATTAGAATGGATACATTCGTGCGAATGAATTAGAATAGATCGTACAAATGAATTATAATGGATCGTACAAATGGATTAGAATAGACCGTATGAATGGATTATAACGCATTGTACGAATGAATTAGAATAGATACATTTATGCGAATGAATTAGAATGGATCGTACAAATGAATTAGAAAGGTTACATTTGTGAGAATGAATTAGAATGGATCATACGAATGAATTAGAATGGATCTACGAATGGATTAGAATGGATCGTGCGAATGAATTAGAATGGATCGTACGAATGAATTAGAATGGATACATTTGTGCGATGAATAAGAATGGAGCATACGAATGGATTAGAATGGAGCGTACGAATGAACTAGAATGGATACATTCGTGCGAATGAATTAGAATGGATCATATGAAAGAATTAGAATGGATCGTGCGAATGAATTAGAAAGGATCGTACGAATGAATTAGAATGGATATATTCGTGCGAATGAATTAGAATGGATCGTACGAATGAATTAGACTGGATCGTACGAATAAATTAGAATGGATACATTCATGCAAATGAATTAGAATGGATCGTACGAATGAATTAGAATGGATCATACGAATGAATTAGAATGGATCGTACGAATGAATTAGAAAGGTTATATTTGTAAGAATGAATTAGAATAGATCGTACGAATGAATTAGAATGGATCATACGAATGGATTAGAATGGATCATACGAATGGATTTGAATGGATCGTACGAATGGATTAGAATGGATCGTACGAATAAATTAGAATGGATCATACAAATGAATTAGAAAGGTTACATTCATGAGAATGAATTAGAATGGATCGAACGAATGAGTTAGAATGGATCATACGAATGAATTAGAATGGATCATACAAATGAATTAGAATGGATCGAACGAATGAATTAGAATGGATATATTCGAGTGAATGAATTAGAATAGATCGTAGAAATGAATTAGAATGGATCATACGAATGAATTAGAATGGATCTTGCGAATGAATTAGAATGGATTGTACGAAAGAATTAGAATGGATACATTCGTGCGAATGAATTAGAATGGATCGTACGAATGAATTAGAATGGATCGTACGAATGAATTAGAATGGATCGTGCGAATGAATTAGAATAAATCGTACGAATGCATTAGAATGGATACATTCGTGCGAATAATTTAGAATGGATCGTACGAATGAATTAGAATGGATTGTGCGAATGAATTAGAATGGATCGTACGAATGAATTGGAATGGATCGTGCGAATGAATTAGAATGGATTATTCGAATGAATTTGAATGGATCGTACGAATGAATTAGAATGAATCATACGATCCATTCCAATTCATTCTAAAAAATGTAACCTTTCTAATTCATTTGTACGATCCATTCTAATTCATTCGTACGATCCATTCTAATTCATTCCTATGATCCATTCTAATCCATTTATACGATCCATTCTAATTCATTCGCCCGAATGTATCCATTTTAATTCATTCGTACGATCCATTCTAATTCATTCGTACGATCCATTCTAATCCATTCGTACGATCCATTCTAATCCATTCCTATGATCCATTCTAATTTATTCGTACGATCCATTCTAATTCATTCCTACGATCTATTCTAATTCATTCACTCGAATGTATCCATTCTAATTCATTCATTCGATCCATTCTAATTCATTCGTACGATCCATTCTAATTCATTCATAAGATCCATTCTAATTCACTCGTTCGATCCATTCTAATTCTTTTGTACGATCCATTCTAATCTATTCGTACGATCCATTCTAATCCATTCGTACGATCCATTCTAATCCATTCGTACGATCCATTCTAATCTATTCGTACGATCCATTCTAATCCATTCGTACGATCCATTCTAATCCATTCGTACGATCCATTTTAATCCATTCGCATGATCCATTCTAATTCATTCGTACGATCCATTCTAATTCATTCTCATGAATGTAACCTTTCTAATTCATTTGTATGATCCATTCTAATTCATCCGCATGATCTATTCTAATTCATTCGCACGATCCATTCTAATTCATTCGTCCGATCCACTCTAATTCATTCGCACGAATGTATCCATTCTAATTCATTCGTACGATCCATTCAAATTCATTCGCACGATCCATTCTAATTCATTCGTATGATTCATTCTAATTCATTCGTACGATCCATTCTAATTCATTCGCACGAATGTAACCATTCTAATTCATTCGTATGATCCATTCTAATTCATTCCTACGATCCATTCTAATTCATTCGCATGAATGTAACCATTCTAATTCATTCGTACGATCTATTCTAATTCATTCCTACGATCCATTCTAATTCATTCGCACGAATGTATCCATTCTAATTCATTTGCACGATCCATTCTAATTCATTCCTATGATCCATTCTAATTCATTCGTACGATCCATTCTAATTCATTCGCACGAATGTATCCATTCTAATTCATTCGCACAAATGTATCCATTCTAATTCATTCGTACGATCCATTCTTATTCATTCATACGATCCATTCTAATTCATTTGCACGATCCATTCTAATTCATTCCTATGATCCATTCTAATTCATTCGTACGATCCATTCTAATTCATTCGTACGATCCATTCTAATTCATCACGAATATATCCATTCTAATTCATTCGTATGATCCATTCTAATTCATTCACACGATCCTTTCTAATTCGTTTCCATGAATGTATCCATTCTAATTCATTCGTACGATCCATTCCAATTCATTCGTATGATCCATTCTAATTCATTTATGCAATCCATTCTAATTCATTCATACGATCCTTTCTAACTCATTCATACGATCCATTCTAATTCATTCGCATGAATGTATGTATCCATTCTAGTTCATTCGCACGAATGTATCCATTCTAATTCATTCGTACGATCTATTCTAATTCAATCGCAAGATCCATTCTAATTCATTCGTACGATTCATTCTAATTCATTCGTACGATCCATTCTAATTCATTCGTACGATCCATTCTAATTCATTCGTACGATCCATTCTAATTCATTTGTACTATCCATTCAAATTCAATCGTATGATTCATTCTTATTCATTCGCACAAATGTATCCATTTTAATTTATTCATACGATCCATTCTAATTCATTCGCACGATCCATTCTAATTCGTTCATACGATCCATTCTAATTCATTCGTACGATCCATTCTAATCCATTCGTACGATCCATTCTAATTCATTCGCACGATCCATTCTAATTCATTCGCACAAATGTATCTATTCTAATTCATTCGTACAATCCATTCTAATTCATTCGCATGATCCATTCTAATTCATTCGTACGATCCATTCTAATTCATTTGTACGATCCATTCTAATTCATTTGCACGAATGTATCCATTCTAATTTATTCGTACAATCCATTCTAATTCATTCTCACGAATGTATCATACGAACGAATTAGAATGGATCATACGAACGAATTAGAATGGATCGTACGAATGGACTAGAATTAGATCATACGAATGGATTTGAATGGATCGTACGAATGAATTTGAATGGATCGTACGAATGAATTAGAATGGATCGTACGAATGAATTAGAACGGATCGTACGAATGAATTACAATGGATACATTCGTACGAATGAATTAGAATGGATCATACGAATGAATTAGAATAGATCGTAGGAATGAATTAGAATGAATCATACGAATGAATTAGAATACATCATGTGAATGAATTAGAATGGATTGTACGAATGAATTAGAATAGATACATTTGTGCGAATGAATTAGAATGGATCGTGCGAATGAATTAGAATGGATCGTACGAATGGATTAGAATGGATCGTACGAATGAATTAGAATGGATCGTATGAACGAATTAGAATGGATCGTGCGAATGAATTAGAATGGATCGTACGAATGAATTAAAATGGATACATTTGTGCGAATGAATAAGAATGAATCATACGATTGAATTTGAATGGATAGTACGAATGAATTAGAATGGATACATTTGTGCGAATTAAATAGAATGGATCGTACGAATGAATTAGAATGGATCATACGAATGAATTAGAATGAATCGTACGAATGAATTAGAATGGATCTTGCGATTGAATTAGAATAGATCGTACGAATGAATTAGAATGGATACATTCGTGCGAATGAACTAGAATGGATACATACATTCAAGCGAATGAATTAGAATGGATCGTATGAATGAGTTAGAAAGGATCGTATGAATGAATTAGAATGGATTGCATGAATCAATTAGAATGGATCATACGAATGAATTGGAATGGATCGTACGAATGAATTAGAATGGATACATTCATGCAAATGAATTAGAAAGGATCGTGTGAATGAATTAGAATGGATCATACGAATGAATTAGAATGGATCGTACGAATGAATTGGAATAGATCGTACGAATGAATTAAAATGGATACATTCGTGCGAATGAATTAGAATGGATCGTACGAATGAATTAGACTAGATCGTATGAATAAATTAGAATGGATACATTCATAAGAATGAATTAGAATGGATCGTAGGAATAAATTAGAATGGATCGTACGAATCGATTAGAATGGATCATATGAATGAATTAGAATGGTTACATTCGTGCGAATGAATTAGAATGGATCGTACAAAAGGAGTAGAATGGATCGTACGAATGGATTAGAATGGATCGTGCAAATGAATTAGAATGGATACATTCATGTGAATGAATAGAATGGATCGTACGAATGAATTAGAATGGATCATAGGAATGAATTAGAATGGATCGTGCAAATGAATTAGAATGGATACATTCGTGCGAATGAATTAGAATGGATCGTAGGAATGAATTAGAATGGATCATAGGAATGAATTAGAATGGATCGTGCAAATGAATTAGAATGGATTCATTCGTGCGAATGAATTAGAATGGATCGTACAAATGAATTAGAATGGATCGTGCGAATGAATTAGAATGAATCGTACAATCCATTCTAATTCATTCTAATTCATTCGCACGAATGTTTCTAATTCATTTGCACGATCCATTCTAATTCATTCGTACGATCCATTCTAATTCATTCGCACGATCCATTCTTATTCATTCATACGATCCATTCTAATTCATTCGCACGATCCATTCTATCTAATTCGTACGATCCATTCTAATTCATTCATACGATCCATTCTAATTCATTCGTACGATCCATTCTAATTCATTCGCACAAATGTAACCTTTCTAATTCATTTGTACGATCCATTCTAATTCATTCGTACGATCCATTCTAATTCATTCGCTCGAATGTATCCATTCTAATTCATTCGTACGATCCATTCTAATTCATTCCTACGATCCATTCTAATTCATTCGCACGAATGTATCCATTCTAATTCATTTGCGTGATCCATTCTAATTCATTCCTATGATCCATTCTAATTCATTCATACGATCCGTTCTAATTCATTCGCTCGAATGTATCCATTCTAATTCATTCGTACGATCCATTCTAATTCGTTCATACGATCCATTCTAATTCATTCACATGATGTATTCTAATTCATTCGTACGATCCATTCTAATTCATTTGCACGATCCATTCTAATTCATTCCTATGATCCATTCTAATTCATTCGTACGATCCATTCTAATTCATTCGCACGAATGTAACCATTCTAATTCATTCGTACGATTCATTCTAATTCGTTCGTACGATCCATTCTAATTCATTCGTATGATCCATTCTAATTCATTCGTATGATCCATTCTAATCCATTCGTACGATCCATTCTAATCCATTCGTACGATCCATTCTAATTAATTCGTACGTGCGTATCCATTCTAATTCATTCGTACAATCCATTCTAATTCATTCGCACGATCTATTCTAATTCATTCGTATGATCCATTCTAATTCATTCCTATGATCTATTCTAATTCTTTCGCTCGAATGTATCCATTCTAATTCATTCGTTCGATCCATTCTAATTCATTTGTACGATCCATTCTAATTCATTCGTTCGATCCATTCTAATTCATTCGTACGATCCATTCTAATTCATTCGCATGAATGTATCCATTCTAATTCATTTGCATGATCCATTCTAATTCATTCCTATGATCCATTCTAATGCATTCGTACGATTCATTCTAATTCATTCGCACGATCCATTCTAATTCATTCGTACGATTCATTCTAATTCATTCGCACGAATGTAACCTTAATTTCTAATTCATTTGTATGTATCCATTCTAATTCATTCACACGATCCATTCTAATTCATTTGTACGATCCATTTTAATTCATTCGTACGATCCATTCTAATTCATTTGATACATTCGTGCGAATGAATTAGAATGGATCGTAGGAATGAATTAGAATGGATGGTACGAATGGATTAAAATGGATACATTCAAACGGTCCATTCTAATTCATTCGTACGATCCATTCTAATTCATTCGCATGATCCATTCTAATCCATTCGTACGATCCATTCTAATCCATTCGTACGATCCATTCTAATTCATTCGCATGATCCATTCTAATTCATTCGCACGATCCATTCAAATTCATTCGCACGATCCATTCTAATTCATACGTACGATCCATTCTATTTCATTTGTACGATCCATTCTAATTCATTCGCACGAATGTATCCATTCTAATTCATTCGCATGATCCATTCTAATTCATTCGTTCGATCCATTCTAATTCATTCGTACGATCCATTCAAATTCATTCGTATGATCCATTCTAATTCATTCGTACGATCCATTCTAATTCATTCGCACAAATGTATCCATTCTAATTCATTCGCACAAATGTATCCATTCTAATTCATTCGCACAAATGTATCCATTCTAATTCATTCGTATGATCCATTCTTATTCATTCATACGATCCATTCAAATTCATTTGCACGATCCATTCTAATTCATTCTCACAAATGTAACCTTTCTAATTCATTTGTACGATCCATTCTAATCCATTCGTACGATCCATTCTAATCCATTCGTACGATTCATTCTAATTCATTCGTACGAATGTAACCATTCTAATTCATTCGTACGATCCATTCTAATTCATTCCTACGATCCTTTCTAATTCATTCGCACGAATGTATCATTCTAATTTATTTGCACGATCCATTCTAATTCATTCGTACGATCCATTCTAATTCATTCGTACGATCCATTCTAATTCATTCGCACGATCCATTCTAATTCATTCGAACGATCCATTTTAATTCATTCGCACGAATGTATCCATTCTAATGCATTCGTACGATCCATTGTTATCCATTCGTATGATCAATTCTAAACCATTCTAATTCATTCGTACGATCCATTCTAATTCGTTCATATGATCCATTCTAATTCGTTCGTACGATCCATTCTAATTCGTTCGTATGATCCATTCTAATTCATTCGCACGATCCATTATAATTCATTCGTACGATCCATTCTAGTTCATTCATACGATCCATTCTAATTCATTCGCTCGAATGTATCCATTCTAATTCATTCGTTCGATCCATTCTAATTCATTCGTACGATCCATTCAAATTCATTCTCACAAATGTAACCTTTCTAATTCATTTGTACGATCCATTCTAATTCATTTGTACGATCCATTCTTATTCATTCGTATGATCCATTCAAATTCATTCGCATGATCCATTCTAATTCATTCGTATGATCCATTCTATTTCATTCTCACGAATGTAACCTTTCTAATTTATTTGTATGATCCATTCTAATTCATTCGCACGATCTATTCTAATTCATTCGCACGATCCATTCTAATTCATTCGTCCGATCCATTCTAATTCATTCGCACGAATGTATCCATTCTAATTCTTTCGTACGATCCATTCAAATTCAGTCGCACGATCCATTCTAATTCATTCGTAAGATCCATTCAAATTCATTCGTACGATCCATTCTAATTCATTCGTACGATCCATTCAAATTCATTCGCACGATCCATTCTAATTCATTCGTATGATTCATTCTAATTCATTCGTATGATCCATTCTAATTCTTTCGCACGAATGTAACCATTCTAATTCATTCGTACGATCCATTCTAATTCAATCCTACGATCCATTCTAATTCATTCGCACGAATGTAACCATTCTAATTCATTCGTACGATCCATTCTAATTCATTCGCACGATCCATTCTAATTCATTCGCATGAATGTATCCAATTCATTTGCACGATCCATTCTAATTCATTCCTATGATCCATTATAATTCATTCGTACGATCCATTCTAATTCATTCGCACGAATGTATCCATTCTAATTCATTCGTACGATCCATTCTAATTCATTCGTACGATCCATTCTGATTCATTCGTACGATCCATTCAAATTCATTTGCATGATCCATTCTAATTCATCCATACGATCTGTTGGGGGTAGTCAAAAACCACATCTCAAAGAGCTCGCTCCCCAAGCTCGCCCACCAGCTCGGAGGAAGGCCGGCGTCAACTCATCTCAACTGGGAGCAAGATCCACTTTGGGCTGTATGAGCACTTGTGTGAGCTCGCGAGGAGCTCGCCACCCAGCTCGCCAACAGCTCGCGAGGAGCTCGCCCCCCAGCTCGCGAGGAGCTTGCCCAATAGCTCGCGAGGGGCTCGCTCCGACAGTTCGTAAGGAGCTCACCCCACAGCTCACGAGGAGCTCGCCCCACAGCTCGCAAGGAGCTCGCTCCAACAGCACGTAAGGAGCTCGCCCCACAGCTCGTAAGGAGCTCGCTCCCCAAGCTCGCAAGGAGCTCATCCCAACATCTTGCAAGGGGGCCCGCCTCTTTCTATGGATCTCATAGACCCCAGGATTCTAAAGGGATTGAGGAACTCGCGCAGGAGCCCGTCCCGGAGTAGGAACCCGACTTCGTCGATCTAATATTTAGTTTCCTAACATTCCCTGAGAGCTCGATCGAACGGCTATCGGGAGCGAGATCCACATTGGCCTGTATGGACACTTTGTATTTGAGTGCATTACATCTAAAACTCGGCGAATCGCTTAGACAGAGCGCGAAGAAGCTCGCACAAGCTTGCCAAAGCTCGCACAGGAGCTCGCCCAAGCTTGCGCAGGAACCCGCCTCCCAGCTCACTCAGGAGCTCGCCCCAGCTCGTCGAAGGAGCTTTGACCAAAGAGAAAACTTAGAAGGGCATCAACGAACACCAGTAAAGCGCTCGAAGAGATCGCCAGGCTGCTCCCATTGTCAAAGAGGTCGCCCTCTTCGGAGCCCGACTCTTGACAAATAGGGAGAAAGTAACGGATCGCTCAAAACCCCTTGTCGAAGAGGTCGCCCTCCTCAATAGCTCGACTCTTGACAAAGGCTACCAGGTGTCGACACCCCACTGAAGCTACGTGGACGATTGTAGTCCACGGAAGCCCGCCCGAGTCGGTGTGAGGCTTCCCAGACTTGAACATTCCAGAATAGCCACCTGGCAGCGACAGAACAGTAACCATCCCCACTACGTCGTCAGGCGAGCTACGCGACAAAGAATGTCAGGAGCCCAAGTTCCAAGGACTGTCAGACCCACGCGAGCCAGAACGTGGGGGGCCAGAAGGTGCGGGAAGGTGCCACCACGTGTTGCACTCCGGTAGGCCACCAATGTCTATAAATGCCTACCCCCAGGCTCCAAAGTAGAGGTTGGAAACCCTCATCCCTACCACTTTCGTCTATTACAAGCTCGCCAGTAGACTGAATTGAGAGTCGGAGGGTCTGCGCTCCTAAGGGAGCCAGCCGTTCTTACGTCTTTCTTTGTCTTTCAGGTAGACCGCACGGGCCAGTGAGAAAATCCCCCAAACAGGTCTCTTAAAGAGAAAAGATTTCACCTGCGAGGAATGAGTCACTGATATGTTAGATTGTGGATCGTGCGAATGAATTAGAATGGATCGTGCGAATGAATTAGAATTGATCATACGAATGAATTTGAATGGATCGGATGAATGAATTAGAATGGATACATTTGTACGAATGAATTAGAATGGATCGTACGAATGAATTAGAATGGATACACCGAATGAGTTAGAATGGATCATACGAATGAATTAGAATGGATTATACGAATGAATTAGAATGGATTGTGCGAATGAATCTGAATGGATTGTATGAATGAATTACAATGGATCGTACAAATGAATTAGAATGGATCGTACAAATGAATTAGAATGGATCGTACGACGATCCATTCTAATTCATTTGCATGAATGTATCCATTCTAATTCATTCGTACGATCCATTCTAATTCATTCGTACTATCCATTCTAATTCATTCGTCCGATCCATTCTAATTCATTTGCATGAATGTATCCCTTCTTATTCATTCATACGATCCATTCTAATTCATTCGCACAATCCATTCTAATTCATTCGTACGATCCATTCTAATTCATTCGCATGATCCATTCTAACTCATTTTAGAATGGATCGTACGAACGAATTAGAATGCATCATATGAATGAATTAGAATGGATCGTACGAATGAATTAGAATAGATACATTCGAGCGAATGAATTAGAATGGACCAAGCGAATGAATTAGAATGGATCGTACGAATGAATTAGAATGGATACATTCATACAAATGAATTAGAATGGATCGTACGAATGAATTAGAATAGATCATACGAATGAATTAGAATGGATCGTACGAATGCCTTTCTAATTCATTTGTACGATCCATTCTAATTCATTCGTACGATCCATTCTAATCCATTTGTACGATCCATTCTAATCCATTCGTACGATCCATTCTAATTCATTCATACAATCCATTCTTATTCATTCAAACGATCCATTCTAATTCATTCGCACAATCCATTCTAATTCATTCGTACGATCCATTCTAACTTATTCCTATGATCCATTCTAATCCATTCGTACGATCCATTCTAATCCATTCGTACGATCAATTCTAATCCATTCGTACGATCCATTGTAATCCATTCGTACGATCCATTCTAATTCATTCTCACGAATGTAACCTTTCTAATTAATTTGTATGATCCATTCTAATTCATTCGTACGATCCATTTTAATCCATTTGTACGATCCATTCTAATCCATTCGTACGATCCATTCTAATTCATTCTCACAAATATAACCTTTCTAATTCATTTGTACGATCCATTCTAATTCATTCGTACGATCCGTTCTAATTCATTCGTACGATCCACTCAAATTCATTCGTACGATCCATTGTAATTCATTAATACAATCCATTCAGATTCATTCGCACAATCCATTCTAATTCATTCATACGATCCATTCTAATTCATTCGTATGATCCATTCTAACTCATTCGGTGGATCCATTCTAATTCATTTGTATGATCCATTCTAATTCATTCGTACAATCCATTCTAATTCATTCATACGATCCATTCTAATTCATTCACACAATCCATTCTAATTCATTCGTACGATCTATTCTAATTCATTCGTATGATCTATTCTAACTCATTCGGTGGATCCATTCTAATTCATTCGTACGATCCATTCTAATTTATTCGCATAAATATATCCATTCTAATTCATTCGTACGATCCATTCTAATTCTTTCATATGATCCATTCTAATTCATTCGCACGATCCATTCTAATTCATTCGTATGATCCATTCTAATTCATTCGTACGATCCATTCTAATCCATTCGTACGATCCATTCTAATTCATTCGTACAAATATATCTATTCTAATTTATTCGTACAACGCATTTTAATCCAGTCGTACGATCCATTCTAATCCATTCGTACGATCCATTCTAAGTCATTCGTATGATCCATTCTAATTCATTCGTACGATTCATTCTAATTCATTTGCATGAATGTATCCATTCTAATTTATTCGTACGATCCATTCTAATTCATTCCTACGATCCATTCTAATTCATTCGCATAAATATAACCATTCTAATTCATTCGTACGATCCATTCTAATTCATTCCTACGATCCATTCTAATTCATTCGTACGATCCGCACTAATGTAACCATTCTAATTCATTCGTACGATCCATTCTAATTCATTCCTACGATCCATTCTAATTCATTCGCAAGAATGTATCCATTCTAATTCATTTGCACGATCCATTCTAATTCATTCCTATGATCCATTCTAATTCATTCGTAGGATCCATTCTAATTCATTCGTACGATCCATTCTAATTCATTCGTACGAATGTATCCATTCTAATCGTACAATCCATTCTAATTCATTCCTACGATCCATTCTAATTCATTCCTATGATCCATTCTAATTCAGTCGTATGAATGTATCCATTTTAATTCATTCGTATGATCCATTCTAATTCATTCGCACAATCCATTTTAATTCATTTGTATGATCCATTCTAATTTATTCATACGATCCATTCTAATTCATTCGCACGATCCATTCTAATTCATTCGTACGATCCATTCTAATTCATTCCTACGATCCATGAATTCATTCGTACAAATGTATCCATTCTAATTCATTCGTACGATCCATTCTAATTCATTCGTACGATCTATTCTAATTCATTCGCACGAATGTATCCATTCTAATTCATTCGTACGATTCATTCTAATTCATTCGTCTGAGCTATTCTAATTCAATCGTACGATCCATTCTAATTCATTCGTACGATCCATTGTAATTCATTCATACAATCCATTCTGATTCATTCGCACAAATGTATCCATTCAAATTCATTCGTACGATCCATTCTAATTAATTCGCACGATCCATTCTAATTCAGTCATATGAATGTATCCATTTTATCATTCGTATGATCCATTCTAATCCATTCGTACGATCCATTCTAATTCATTCGCACGATTGTAACCATTCTAGTTCATTCATATGATCCATTCTAATTCACTCCTATGATCTATTCTAATTCATTCGTACGATCCATTCTAATTCATTCGCTCGAATGTATCCATTCTAATTCATTCGTATGATTCATTCTAATTCATTCGTACGATCCATTCTAATTCATTTGTATGATCCATTCTAATTCATCGTACGATCCATTCTAATTCATTTGCTCGAATATATCCATTCTAATTCATTCGTATGATCCATTCTAATGCATTCGTACGATCTATTCTTATTCATTCATACGATCCATTCTAATTCGTTCGTCCGATCCATTAGAATGGATTGCATGAATGAATTAGAATGGATCATATGAATGAATTAGAATGGATCGTACGAATGAATTAGAATGGATTGTAGGAATGAATTGGAATGGATACATTCGTGCGAATGAATTAGAATGGATCGTACGATTCATTCTAATTTATTCGTACGATCCATTCTAATGCATTAGCATGATCCATTCTAATTCATTCGTACGAATGTATCCATTCTAATTCATTTGCACGATCCATTTTAATTCATTCGTACGATCCATTCTAATCCATTCGTACGATCCATTCTAATTCATTCGTACAAATGAATTAGAATGGATCGTACGAATGAATTAGAATGGATCGTACGAATGAATTAGAATGGATCGTACGAACGAATTAGAATGGATCGTATGAACGAATTAGAATGGATCGTACGAATGAATTAGAATGGATACATTCGAGCGAATGAATTAGAATGGATCGTACGAATGAATTAGAATGGATCGTAAGAATGAATTAGAATGGATCATACGAATGAATTAGAATACATCATGTGAATGAATTAGAATGGATCGTACGTTTGAATTAGATTGGATTGTGCGAATAAATTAGAATGGATACATTCGTGCGAATGAATTAGATTAGATCGTATGAATGGATTAGAATGGATCGTACGAATGAATTAGAATGGATCGTACGAATGAATTAGAATGGATATATTTGAGCGAATGAATTAGAATGGATATATATTTGAGCGAATGAATTAGAATGGATCATAGGAATGAATTAGAATAGATCGTGCAAATGAATTAGAATTGATACATTCGTGCGAATGAATTAGAATGGATCGTAGGTATGAATTAGAATGGATCGTACGAATGAATTAGAATGGTTACATTCGTGCGAATGAATTAGAATGGATCGTACGAATGAATTAGAATGGATCGTATGAATGAATTAGAATGGATCGTCCGAATGAATTAGAATGGATCGAGCGAATGAATTAGAATGGATCGTACGAATGAATTTGAATAGATTGTATGAACGAATTAGAATGGATCGTATGAATGAATTAGAATGGATCGTACGAATGGATTAGAATGGATCGTACGAATGAATCATGCGAATGAATTAGAATGGATCGTACGAATGAATTAGAATGGATCATACGAATGAATTAGAATGGATACATTCGAGCGAATGAATTAGAATAGATCATATATTCGTGCAAATAAATTAGAATGGATCATACGAATGAATTAGAATGGATCGTGCGAATGAATTAGAATGAATCGTACGAATGCATTAGAATGGATCGTACGAATGAATTAGAATGAATCGTACGATCCATTCTAATTCATTTGTATGATCCATTCTAATTCATTCGCACGATCCATTCTAATTCATTCGTACGATCTATTCTAATTCATTCTTATGATCAATTCTAATTCATTCGTACAATCTATTCTAATTCAGCCGTATGAATGTATCATACGAATGAATTAGAATGGATCATGCGAATGAATTAAAATGGATCGTACAAATGAATTGGAATGGATCGTACGAATGAATTAGAATACATCATGTGAATGTATTAGAATGGATCGTACGTTTGAATTAGATTGGATTGTGCGAATGAATTAGAATGGATACATTCGTGCGAATGAATTAGAATAGATCGTATGAATGAATTAGAATGGATCGTATGAATGAATTAGAATGGATACATTTGTACGAATGAATTAGAAAGGATCGTATGAATGAATTAGAATGGATCGTACGAATGAATTAGAATGGATAGTGCGAATGAATTAGAATGGATCATACGAATGAATTAGAATGGATTGTACGAATGAATTAGAATAGATCGTGCGAATGAATTAGAATGGATCATACGAAATAATTAGAATGGATCGTATGAATAAATTAGAATGGATCATACTAATGAATTAGAATCGATCGTGCGAATGAATTAGAATGGATCGTACGAATGAATTAGAATGGATACATTTGTGCGATGAATAAGAATGGAGCGTACGATTGAATTAGAGTGGAGCGTACGGATGAACTAGAATGGATACATTCGTGCGAATGAATTAGAATGGATCATATGAAAGAAATAGAATGGATCATGCGAATGAATTAGAAAGGATCGTGCGAATAAATTAGAATGGATCGTATGAACGAATTAGAATGGATCGTACGAACGAATTAGAATGGATCATATGAACGAATTAGAATGGATCGTACGAATGAATTAGAATGGATACATTCGTACGATCCATTCTAATTCATTCATACTATCCATTCTTATTCATTCGTACGATCCATTCAAATTCATTCGTATGATCCATTCTAATTCATTCGTACGATCCATTCTAATTCATTCTCACGAATGTAACCTTTCTAATTCATTTGCATGATCCATTCTAATTCATTCGTACGATCAATTCTAATCCATTCGTACGATCCATTCTAATTCATTCGTACGATCCATTCTAATTCATTCTCACAAATGTATCCTTTCTAATTCATTTGTACGATCCATTCTAATTCATTCGTACGATTCATTCTAATTCATTCGCATGATCCATTCTAATTCATTCGTATGATCCATTCTAATTCATTCCTACGATCTATTCTAATTCATTCGCTTGAATATATTCATTCTAATTCATTCGTACGATCCATTCTTATTCATTCGTACGATCCATTCAAATTCATTCGCATGATCCATTCTAATTCATTCGTACGATCCATTCTAATTCATTCTCATGAATGTAACCTTTCAAATTCATTTGTATGATCCATTCTAATTCATTCGTACGATCCATTATAATTCATTCCTATGATCCATTCTAATTCATTCGTACGATCCATTATAATTCATTCCTATGATCCATTCTTATTCATTCGTACGATCCATTCTAATTCATTCGCTCGAATGTATCCATTCTAATTCATTCGTACGATCCATTCTAATTCATTTGCACGATCCATTATAATTCATTCCTATTATCCATTCTAATTCATTCGTACGATCCATTCTAATTCATTCGCTCGAATGTATCCATTCTAATTCATTCGTACGATCCATTCTAATTCGTTCATACGATCCATTCTAATTATTTCGTACGATCCATTCTAATTCATTCGTACGATCCATTCTAATTCATTCGTACGATCCATTCTAATTCATTCGCATGATCCATTCTAATTCATTCGCACAAATGTATCCATTCTAATTCATTCGTACGATCCATTCTAATTCATTCGCACAAATGTATCCATTCTAATTCATTCGTTCGATCCATTCTAATTTATTCGCATAAATATATCCATTCTAATTCATTCGTACGATCCATTCTAATTCATTCGCACGATCCATTCTAATTCATTCGCACAAATGTATCCATTCTAATTCATTCGTACAATCCATTCTAATTCATTCGCATGATCCATTCTAATTCATTCGTACGATCCATTCTAATTCATTTGTACAATCCATTCTAATTCATTTGCACGAATGTATCCATTCTAATTTATTCATACGATTCATTCTAATTCATTTTTCATGAATGTATCATACGAATAAATTAGAATGGATTGTACGAATGGATTAGAATGGATCATACGAATGAATTAGAATGGATCGTACGAATGCATTAGAATGGATACATTTGTGCGAATGAATTAGAATGGATCATACGAATGAATTAGAATGGATCGTACGAATGAATTAGAATGGTTACATTCGAATTCATTCGTACGATCCATTCTATTTCATTCATACGATCCATTCTAATCCATTCGTACAATCCATCTAATTCATTCGTATGGTACATTCGTAAGAATGAATTAGAATGGATCGTACAAATGAATTAGAATAGATCGTACGAATGAATTAGAATGGATCATGCGAATGAATTAGAATGGATTGTACGAATGAATTAGAATGGATACATTTGTGCGAATGAATTAGAATGGATCGTGCGAATGAATTAGAATGGATCGTACGAATGGATTAGAATGGATCGTACGAATGAATTAGAATGGATCGTACAAATGAATTAGAATGGATACATTCATGCAAATGAATTAGAATGGATACATACATTCATGCGAATGAATTTGAATGGATCGTACGAATGAATTAGAATGGATCGAACGAATGAATTAGAATGGATACATTCGAGGGAATGAATTAGAATAGATCGTAGGAATGAATTAGATTGGATCTTACGAATGGATTAGAATGGATCGTACGAATGAATTAGAATGGATCATACGAATAAATTAGAATGGATCGTGCGAATGAATTAGAATGGATCGTACGAATGGATTAGAATGGATCGTACGAATGCATTAGAATGGATCATACGAATGAATTAGAATAGATCGTACGAATGAATTAGAATGGATCATGCGAATGAATTTGAATGAATCGTACGAATGAATTAGAATGGATTGAACGAATGAATTAGAATGGATCCTACGAATGAATTAGAATGGATACATTCGAGCGAATAAATTAGAATGGATCGGATGAATGAATTAGAATGGATCATAGGAATGAATTAGAATGGATCGTGCGAATGAATTAGAATGGATCGTACGAACGAATTAGAATGGATCGTACGAACGAATTAGATTGGATCGTATGAATGAATTAGAATGGATCGTACGAATGGATTAGAATGGATCGTACGAATGGATCATGCGAATGAATTAGAATGGATCGTACGAATGAATTAGAATGGATCATACGAATGAATTAGAATGGATACGTTCGTGCGAATGAATTAGAATGGAATGTGCGAATGAATTAGAACGGATTGTGCGAATGAATTATAATGGATCGTGCGAATGAATTAGAATGGATCGTATGAATGAATAATAATAGATCGTACGAATGAATTAGAATGGATACATTCGAGCGAATGAATTTGAATGGATTAGAATGGATCGTATGAATGAATTAGAATGGATCGTACGAATGAATTAGAATGGTTCATACAAATGAATTAGAACGGATCGTACGAATGAATTAGAATGGATCGTACGAATGTATTAGAACGCATTGTACGAATAAATTAGAATGGATCGTACGAATGGATTAGAATGGATCATACGAATGAATTAGAATAGATCCATTCTAATCAATTCACACAATCCGTTCTAATTCATTCGCTCGAATGTATCCATACTAATTCATTCGTATGATCCATTCTAATGCATTCGTACGATCCATTCTAATTCATTCGTACGATCCATTCCAATTCATTCGTATGATCTATTCTAATTCATTCGTACGATCCATTCTAATTCATTCGTTCGATCCATTCTAATCCATTCGCACGATCCATTCTAATTCATTCGTTTGATCCATTCTAATTTATTTGCACGAATATACGATCCATTCTAATTTATTCGCAAGAATGTATCCATTCTAATTCATTCGTACAATCCATTCTAATTTATTCGTACAAATGTATCCATTCTAATTTATTCATACGATCCATTCTAATTCATTCGCAGGATCCATTCTAATTCATTCGTACGATCCATTCTAATTCATTCGCACGAATGTATCCATTCTAATTCATTCGTACGATCCATTCAAATTCATTCGCACGATCTATTCTAAATCATTCGTATGATTTATTCTAATTCATTCGTACGATCCATTCTAATTAATTTGCACGAATGCAACCATTCTAATTCATTCGTACGATCCATTCTAATTCATTCCTACGATCCATTCTAATTCATTCGCACGAATGTAACCATTCTAATTCATTCGTACGATCCATTCTAATTCATTCCTACGATCCATTCTAATTCATTCGCACGAATGTATCCATTCTAATTCATTTGCACGATCCATTCTAATTCATTCCTATGATCCATTCTAATTCATTCGTATGATCCATTCTAATTCATTTGCATGATCCATTCTAATTCATTCCTATGATCCATTCTAATTAATTCACACGATCCATTCTAATTCATTCTCACGAATGTAACCTTTCTAATCCATTCGTACGTTCCATTCTCATTCATTTGTACTATCCATTCTAATTCATTTGTACGATCCATTCTAATTCATTCGTACGATCCATTCTAATTCAATCGTACGATCCATTCTAATCCATTCTAATTCATTCGCTCGAATGTATCCATTCTAATTCAATCGTACGATCCATTCTAATCCATTCTAATTCATTCATACGATCTATTCTAATTCATTCGCACGATCCATTCTAATTCATTCGCACAATCCGTTCTAATTCATTCGCACAATCCATTCTAATTCATTCGCACGAATGTATCCATTCTAATTCATTCGTACGATCCATTCTAATTCATTCGTACGATCCATTCTAATTCATTCGCATGATCCATTCGTACGATCCATTCTAATCCATTCGTACGATCCATCCTAATTTATTCATACGATCCATTCTAATTCGTTCATACGATCCATTCTAATTCGTTCGTACGATCCATTCTAATTCATTTGAACGATCCATTCTAATTCATTTGTACGATCCATTCTAATTCATTCGTACGATCCATTCTAATTCATTCGTACGATCCATTCTAATTCAGTCGTATGAATGTATCCATTTTAATTCATTCGTACGATCCATTCTAATTCATTCGCACGAATGTAACCATTCTAATTCATTTGTACGATACATTCTAATTCATTCGTACGATCCATTCTAATCCATTCGTATGATCCATTCTAATTCATTCGAATGATCCATTCAAATTCTTTCGCACGATCCATTATAATTCCTTCGCACAAATGTATCCATTCTAATTCATTCGTACGATCCATTCTAATTTATTCATATGATCCATTCTAATTCATTCGTACGATCCATTCTAATTCATTCTCACGAATGTAACCTTTCTAATTCATTCGTATGATCCATTCTAATCCATTCGTACGATCCATTCTAATCCATTCGTACGATCCATGCTAATCTATTCGTACGATCCATTCTAATCCATTCGTACGATCCATTCTAATTCATTCTCACAAATGTAACCTTTCTAATTCATTTGTACGATCCATTCTAATTCATTCGTACGATCCATTCTAATCCATTCGTACGATCCATTCTAATTCATTCGCACGAATGTAACCATTCTAATTCATTCGTACGACCCATTCTAATTCATTCCTACGATCCATTCTAATTCATTCGCACAATCCATTCTAATTCATTCGTACGATCCATTCTAATTCATTCGCACGATCCATTAGAATTCATTCATACGATCCATTCTAATTCATTCGCACGAATGTATCCAATTAATGCATTCGTACGATCCATTCTAATTCATTCGTAAGATCCATTCTAATCCATTCGTACGATCCATTCTAATTCATTCGTACGATCCATTCTAATTCATTCTCACAAATGTAACCATTCTAATTCATTTGTACGATCCATTATAATTCATTCGTACGATCCATTCTAATTCATTCGCACGAATGTATCCATTCTAATTCATTCGTACGATCCATTCAAATTCATTCGCACGATCTATTCTAAATCATTTGTATGATTCATTCTAATTCATTCGTACGATCCATTCTAATTCATTCGCACGAATGTAACCATTCTAATTCATTCCTACGATCCATTCTAATTCATTCGCACGAATGTAACCATTCTAATTCATTCCTACGATCCATTCTAATTTATTCGCTCAATCCATTCTAATTCATTCGTACGATCCATTCTAATTCATTCGCACGATCCATTAGAATTCATTCGTACGATCCATTCTAATTCATTAGCACGAATGTATCCATTCTAATGCATTCGTACGATCCATTCAAATTCATTCGTACGATCCATTCTAATCCATTCGTACGATCCATTCTAATTCATTCGTACGATCCATTCTAATTCATTCTCACAACTATAGCCTTTCTAATTCATTTGTACGATCCATTCTAATTCATTCGTACGATCATTACTAATTCATTCGCACGAATGTATCCATTCTAATTCATTCGTACGATCCATTCAAATTCATTCACACGATCCATTCTAAATCATTCGTATGATTCATTCTAATTCATTCGTACAATCCATTCTAATTCATTCGCACGAATGTAACCATTCTAATTCATTCGTACGATCCATTCTAATTCATTCGCACGAATGTAATCATTCTAATTCATTCGTACGATCCATTCTAATTCATTTCTACGATCCATTCTAATTCATTCGCACGAATATATCCATTCTAATTTATTTGCACGATCCATTCTAATTCATTCCTATGATCCATTCTAATTCATTCGTACGATCCATTCTAATTCATTCGCACGAATGTATACATTCTAATTCATTCGGACAAATGTATCCATTCTAATTCACTCGTACGATCCATTCATATTCACTCATACGATCCATTCTAATTCATTTGCACGATCCATTCTAATTCATTCCTCTGATCCATTCTATTTCATTCGTACGATCCATTCTAATTCATTCGCTCGAATGTATCCATTCTAATTCATTCGTACGATCCATTCTAATTCATTCGTACAATCCATTCAGATTCATTCGCACAAATGTATCCATTCAAATTCATTCGTGCGATCCATTCTAATTAATTCGCACGATCCATTCTAATTCAGTCGTATGAATGTATCCATTTTCATTCGTACGATCCATTCTAATTCGTACGATCCATTCTCATCCATTCGTACGATCCATTCTAATTCATTCGTACGAATGTAACCATTCTAATTCATTCGCACGAATGTATCCATTCTAATTCATTTGCACAATCCATTCTAATTCATTCCTATGATCCATTCTAATTTATTCGTACGATCCATTCTAATTCATTCGCTCGAATGTATCCATTCTATTTCATTCGTAGGATCTATTCTAATTCATTCGTATGATCCATTCTAATCCATTCGTACGATCCATTCTAATTCATTCGTACAATGCGTTCTAATCCATTCGTACGATCTATTCTAATTCATTCGTACGATCCATTCTAATTCATTTGTACGATCCATTCTAATTCATTCGCACGATCCATTCTAATTCAATCGTACGATCCATTCTAATCCTTTCTAATTCATTCGCTCGTATGATCCATTCTAATTCATTCCTACGATCTATTCTAATTCATTCGCTCGAATATATCCATTCTAATTCATTCGTTCGATCCATTCTAATTCATTTGTATGATCCATTCTAATTCATTCATATGATCCATTCTAACTCATTCGTTCGATCCATTCTAATTCATTCTCACGAATGTAAACTTTCTAATTCATTTGTATGATCCATTCTAATTCATCCATACGATCCATTCTAATCCATTCGTACGATCCATTCTAATCCATTCGTATGATCCATTGTAATCCATTCGTATGATCCATTCTAATTCATTCGTACGATCCATTCTAATTCATTCTTACAAATATAACCTTTCTAATTCATTTGTATGATCCATTCTAATTCATTCGTACGATCCATTCTAATCCATTCGTACGATCCTTTCTAATTCCTTCGTACGATACATTCGAGCGATCCATTCTAATTCATTTGCACGATCCATTCTAATTCATTCCTATGATCTATTCTAATTCATTCGTACGATCCATTCTAATTCATTCGCTTGAATGTATTCATTCTAATTCATTCATACGATCCATTCTAATTCGTTCATACGATCCATTCTAATTCGTTCGTACGATCCATTCTAATTCATTCGCACGATCTATTCTAATTCATTCATTCGATCCATTCTAATCCATTTGTATGATCAATTCTAATTCATTCGCACGATCCATTCTAATTCATTCTCACGAATGTAACCTTTCTAATTCATTTGTATGATCCATTCAAATTCATTTGTACGATCCCTTCTAATCCATTCGTACGATCCATTCTAATTCATTTCGTGCAATCCATTCAAATTCATTTGCACAAATGTATCCATTCTAATTCATTCGTATGATCCATTCTAATTCATTCGCACGAATGTATCCATTCTAATGCATTCGTACGATCTATTCTAATTCATTCGCACGATCCATTCTAATTCATTCGTATGATCAATTCTAATTCATTCGCACGATCTATTCTAATTCATTCGTACGATCTAATTCATTCGTACGATCCATTCGAATTCATTTGTACGATCGATTCTAATTCATTCGCACGATCCATTCTAATTCATTTGCATGAATGTATCCATTCTAATTTATTCGTACGATCCAGACTTATTCATTCGTACGATCCATTCTAATTCATTTGCACGAATATATCCATTCTAATTCATTCGTACGATCCTTTCTAATTCATTCGCACGATCCATTCTAATTCTTTCATATGATCCATTCTAATTCATTCGCACGAATGTATCCATTCTAGTTCATTCATACGCTCCATTGAAATTCATTCGCTCGAATGTATCCATTCTAATTCATTCGTACGATCCATTCTAATGCATTCGTATGATCCATTCTAATTCATTCGTACGATCCATTATAATTCATTCCTATGATCCATTCTAATTCATTCGTACGATCCATTCTAATTCATTCGCTCGAATGTATCCATTCTAATTCATTCGTACGATCCATTCTAATTCATTTGCACGATCCATTATAATTCATTCCTATGATCCATTCTAATTCATTCGTACGATCCATTCTAATTCATTCGCTAGAATGTATCCATTCTAATTCATTCGTATGATCCATTATAATTCGTTCAAACGATCCATTCTAATTCGTTCGTACGATCCATTCTAATTCATTCGTACGATCCATTCTAATTCATTCGTACGATCCATTCAAATTCATTCGCACGATCCATTCTAATTCATTCGCACAAATGTATCCATTCTAATTCATTCGTACGATCCATTCTAATTCATTCGTACGATCCATTCTAATTCATTCGCACAAATGTATCCATTCTAATTCATTCGTTCGATCCATTCTAATTCATTTGCATAAATATATCCATTCTAATTCATTCGTACGATCCATTCTAATTCATTCGCACGATCCATTCTAATTCATTCGCACAAATGTATCCATTCTAATTCATTCGTACAATCCATTCTAATTCATTCGCATGATCCATTCTAATTCATTCGTACAATCCATTCTAATTCATTTGTATGATCAATTCTAATTCATTCGCACGAATGTATCCATTCTAATTTATTCTTATGATTCATTCTAATTCATTCTCACGAATGTATCATACGAATAAATTAGAATGGATTGTATGAATGGATTAGAATGGATCATACGAATGAATTAGAATGGATCGTACGAATGCATTAGAATGGATACATTCGTGCGAATGAATTAGAATGGATCATACGAATGAATTAGAATGGATCGTACGAATGAATTAGAATAGATACATTCGAATTCATTCGTACGATCCATTCTAATTCATTCATACGATCCATTCTAATCCATTCGTACAATCCATTCTAATTCATTCGTATGGTACATTCGTGAGAATGAATTAGAATGGATCGTACAAATGAATTAGAATGGATCATGCGAGTGAATTAGAATGGATTGTACGAATGAATTAGAATGGATACATTTGTACGAATGAATTAGAATGGATCGTGCGAATGAATTAGAATGGATCGTACGAATGGATTAGAATGGATCGTACGAATGAATTAGAATGGATCGTACAAATGAATTAGAATGGATACATTCATGCAAATGAATTAGAATGGATACATACATTCATGCGAATGAATTTGAATGGATCGTACGAATGAATTAGAATGGATCGAACGAATGAATTAGAATGGATACATTCAAGGGAATGAATTAGAATAGATCGTTGGAATGAATTAGAATGGATCGTACGAATGGATTAGAATGGATCGTACGAATGCATTAGAATGGATCATACGAATGAATTAGAATGGATCGTGCGAATGAATTAGAATGGATCGTACGAATGGATTAGAATGGATCGTACAAATGCATTAGAATGGATCATACGAATGAATTAGAATGGATCGTACGAATGAATTAGAATGGATCATGCGAATGAATTTGAATGGATCGTACGAATGAATTAGAATGGATTGAACGAATGAATTAGAATGGATCATACGAATGAATTAGAATGGATACATTCGAGCGAATAAATTAGAATGGATCGTACGAATGAATTAGAATGGATCATTGGAATGAATTAGAATGGATCGTGCGAATGAATTAGAATGGATCGTACGAACGAATTAGAATGGATCGTACGAACGAATTAGAGTGGTTCGTATGAATGAATTAGAATGGATCGTACGAATGGATTAGGATGGATCGTACGAATGGATCATGCGAATGAATTAGAATGGATCGGACGAATAAATTAGAATGGATCATACGAATGAATTAGAATGGATACGTTCGTGCGAATGAATTAGAATGGAATGTGCGAATGATTTAGAACGGATTGTGCGAATGAATTATAATGGATCGTGCGAATGAATTAGAATGGATCGTATGAATGAATAATAATGGATCGTACGAATGAATTAGAATGGATTAGAATGGATCGTATGAATGAATTAGAATGGATCGTACGAATGAATTAGAATGGATCATACAAATGAATTAGAACGGATCGTACGAATGAATTAGAATGGATCGTACGAATGTATTAGAACGCATTGTATGAATGAATTAGAATGGATCGTACGAATGGATTAGAATGGATCGTACAAATGAATTAGAATAGATCCATTCTAATCCATTCACACAATCCATTCTAATTCATTCGCTCGAATGTATCCATTCTAATTCATTCGTACGATCCATTCTAATGCATTCGTACGATCCATTCTAATTCATTCGTACGATCCATTCCAATTCATTCGTATGATCTATTTTAATTCATTCGCACGAATGTAACCATTCTAATTCATTCGTACGATTCATTCTATTTCATTCATATGAGCTATTCTAATTCATTCGTACGATCCATTCTAATTCATTCGTATGAATGTATCCATTCTAATTAATTCGAACGATCCAGTCTAATTCATTCGTACGATCCATTCTAATTCATTCGCACGAATGTATCCATTCTAATTCAATCGTACAATCCATTCTAATTCATGCGTATGATCCATTCTAATTTATTCGCATGATCCATTCAAATTCATTCGCACGATCCATTCTAATTCATTCGTACGATCCATTCTAATTCATTCATACGATCTATTCTAATTCATTCGCACGAAAGTATCCATTCTAATTCATTTGTACGATCCATTCTAATTCATTCCTACGATCCATTCTAATTCATTCGCACGAATGTATCCATTCTAATTCATTTGCACGATCCATTCTAATTCATTCGTATGATCCATTCTAATTCATTCGTACGATCCATTCTAATTCATTCGTAAGATCCATTCTAATTCGTACGAATGAATGGATACATTCGTGTGAATGAATTAGAATGGATTGCACGAATGAATTAGAATGGATACATTCGTGCGAATGAATTAGAATGGATCGTACGAATGAATTAGAATGGATCGTACGAATGAATTAGAATGGATCATGTGAATGAATTAGAATGGATTGTACGAATGAATTAGAATGGATACATTTGTGCGAACGAATTAGAATTGATCGTGCGAATGAATTAGAATGGATCGTACGAATGGATTAGAATGGATCGTACGAATGAATTAGAATGGATCGTACAAATGAATTAGAATGGATACATTCATGCAAATGAATTAGAATGGATACATACATTCATGCGAATGAATTTGAATGGATTGTACGAATGAATTAGAATGGATCGAACGAATGAATTAGAAAGGATACATTTGAGAGAATGAATTAGAATAGATCGTAGGAATGATTTAGAATGGATCGTACGAATGGATTAGAATGGATCGTACGAATGCATTAGAATGGATCATACGAATGAATTAGAATGGATCGTGCGAATGAATTAGAATGGATCGTACGAATAGATTAGAATGGATCGTACGAATGTATTAGAATGGATCATACGAATGAATTAGAATGGATTGTACGAATGAATTAGAATGGATCATGCGAATGAATTTGAATGGATCGTACGAATGAATTAGAATGGATTGAACGAATGAATTAGAATGGATCGTACGAATGAATTAGAATGGATACATTCGAGCGAATAAATTAGAATGGATCGTATGAATGAATTAGAATGGATCATAGGAATGAATTAGAATGGATCGTGCGAATGAATTAGAATGGATCGTACGAACGAATTAGAATGGATCGTACGAACGAATTAGAATGGATCGTATGAATGAATTAGAATGGGTCGTACGAATGGATTAGAATGGATCGTACGAATGGATCATGCGAATGAATTAGAATGGATCGTACGAATGAATTAGAATGGATCATACGAATGATTTAGATTGGATACGTTCGTGCGAATGAATTAGAATGGAATGCGCGAATGAATTAGAACGGATTGTGCGAATGAATTATAATGGATCGTGCGAATGAATTAGAATGGATCGTATGAATGAATAATAATGGATCGTACGAATGAATTAGAATGGATACATTCGAGCGAATGAATTAGAATGGATTAGAATGGATCGTATGAATGAATTAGAATGGATCGTACGAATGAATTAGAATGGATCATACAAATGAATTAGAACGGATCGAACGAATGAATTAGAATGGATCGTATGAATGTATTAGAATGCATTGTACGAATGAATTAGAATGGATCGTACGAATGGATTAGAATGGATCGTACGAATGAATTAGAATAGATCCATTCTAATCCATTCACATAATCCATTCTAATTCATTCGCTCGAATGTATCCATTCTAATTCATTCGTACGATCCATTCTAATGCATTCGTACGATCCATTCTAATTCATTCGTACGATCCATTCCAATTCATTCATATGATCTATTCTAATTCATTCGCACGAATGTAACCATTCTAATTCATTCGTACGATTCATTCTATTTCATTCATATGAGCTATTCTAATTCATTCGTACGATCCATTCTAATTCATTCGTTCGATCCATTCTAATCCATTCGTACGATCCATTCTAATTCATTCGTACGATCCATTCTAATTCATTCACACAAATGTAAGCTTTCTAATTCATTTGTATGATCCATTCTAATTCATTCGTACGATCCATTCTAATCCATTCGCACGATCCATTCTAATTCATTCGTATGAATGTATCCATTCTAATTTATTCGTTCGATCCAGTCTAATTCATTCGTACGATCCATTCTAATTCATTTGCTTTAATGTATCCATTCTAATTCAATCGTACGATCCATTCTAATTCATGCGTATGATCCATTCTAATTTATTCGCAAGATCCATTCAAATTCATTCGCACGATCCATTCTAATTCATTCGTACGATCCATTCTAATTCATTCATACGATCTATTCTAATTCATTCTAACGAATGTATCCATTCTAATTCATTCGTACGATCCATTCTAATTCATTCCTACGATCCATTCTAATTCATTCGCACGAATGTATCCATTCTAATTCATTTGCACGATCCATTCTAATTCATTCGTACGATCCATTCTAATTCATTCGTAAGATCCATTCTAATTCGTACGAATGAATGGATACATTCGTGCGAATGAATTAGAATGGATTGCACGAATGAATGAGAATGGATACATTCGTGCGAATAAATTAGAATGGATCGTACGAATGAATTAGAATGGATCGTACAAATGAATTAGAAAGGTTACATTTGTGAGAATGATTTAGAATGGATCGTACGAATGAATTAGAATGGATCGTACGAATGAATTTGAATGGATCGTGCGATGAATTAGAATGGACCATACAAATGAATTAGAATGGATTCTAATCCATTCTACGATCCATTCTATTCTATTCTAATTTATTCGCACAAATGTATCCATTCTAATTCATTCGCGCGAATGTATCCATTCTAAATAATTCGTACGATCCATTCTAATTCATTCGTATGATCCATTCTTATTTATTCGCACGATCCAGTCTAATTGATTCGCACGATCCATTCTAATTCATTCGCTCGAATGAATCCATTCTAATTCATTCGTACGATCCATTCTAATTCATTCGTACGATCCATTCTAATTCATTCATACGATCCATTCTAATTCATGCAAATAAATTAGAAAGGTAACATTCGTGAGAATGAATTAGAATGGATCGTGCGAATAAATTAGAATGGATATATTTGTGCGAATGAATTAGAATGGATCGTGCGAATGATTTATAATAGATCATACGAATGAATTAGAATGGATACATTTGTGAGAATGAATTAGAATGGATCGTACGAATGAATTAGAATGGATCGTACGAATGAATTAGAATGGATCATGCGAATGAATTTGAATGGATCGTACGAATGAATAAGAATGGATTGTATGAATGAATTAGAATTGATACATTCGAGCAAATGAATTAGAATAGATCATAGGAATGAATTAGAATGTCGCACGATCCATTCTAAGTCATTCGTATGATCCATTCTAATTCATTCCTACGATCTATTCTAATTCATTCGCTCGAATGTATCCATTCTAATTCATTTGTACAATCCATTCTAATTCATTCGCACGATCCATTCTAATTCATTCGTATGATCCATTCTAATTCATTCATACGATCTATTCTAATTCATTCGCTCGAATGTATCCATTCTAATTCATTCACACAATCCAATCTAATTCAAACGTACGATCCATTTTAATTCATTCACATGATGTATTCTAATTCATTCATTTGATCCATTCTAATTCATTCGTATGATTCATTCTAATTCATTCGTACGATCCATTCTAATTCACTCGCACAAATATATCCATTCTAATTCATTCGTACGATCCATTCTAATTCATTCGCACGATCCATTCTAATTCATTTGTACGAATGTATCTATTCTAATTCATTCGCACGATCCATTCTAATTCATTCGTATGATCCATTCTAATTCATTTGTACGATCCATTCTAATTCATTTGCATGATCCATTCTAATTCACTCGTATGATCCATTCTAATTCATTCGTACGATCCATTCTAATTCATTCGCTCGAATGTATCCATTCTAATTCATTCGTACAATCCATTATAATTCATTCGTACGATCCATTCTAATTCATTCTAATTCATTCGCACGAATGTTTCTTATTCATTCGCACGATCCATTCTAATTCATTCGTACGATCCATTCTAATTCATTCGCACGATCCATTCTTATTCATTCATACGATCCATTCTAATTCATTCGCACAATCCATTCTAATTCATTCGTACGATCCATTCTAATTCATTCGTATGATCCATTCTAACTCATTCGGTGGATCCATTCTAATTCATTCGTACGATCCATTCTAATTCATTTGCATGATCCATTCTAATTTATTCGTACGATCCATTCTAATTCATTCGTACGATCTATTCTAATTTATTCGCACGAATGTAACCATTCTAATTCATTCGTACGATCCATTCTAATTCATTCGCACAAATGTATCGTACGAATGAATTAGAATGGATCATACAAATGAATTAGAAAGGTTACATTCGTGAGAATGAATTAGAATGGATCCACCGAATGAGTTAGAATGGATCGTACGAAAGAATTTGAATGGATCGTTTGAATGAATTAGAATGGATCGTGCGAATGAATAAGAATGGATCACACGAATGAATTAGAATGGATCGTACGAATTAATTAGAATGGATACATTCGTAGGAATGAATTAGAATAGATCGTATGAATGAATTAGAATGGATTGTACGAATGAATTAGAATGGATCGTGCGAATGAATTAGAATGGAACGTACGAATGAATTAGAATGGATCGTACGAATGAATTAAAATGTATATATTCGTGCGAATAAATTAGAATGGATCATGCGAATGAATTAGAATGAATCATACGAATGAATTAGAATGGATACATTTGTGAGAATGAATTAGAATGGATCGTACTAATGGATTAGAATGGATCGTACGAATGAATTAAAATGGATCATATAAATGAATTAGAAAGGTTACATTCGTGAGAATGAATTAGAATGGATCGTACGAACGAATTAGAATGGATCATACAAATAAATCAGAATGGATATATTCATGCGAATGAATTAGAATGGATCGTGCGAATGAATTAGAATGGATCATACGAACGAATTAGAATGGATCGCATGAACGAATTAGAATGGATCGTACGAATGAATTAGAATGGATACATTTGAGCGAATGAATTAGAATGGATCGTACGAATGAATTAGAATGGATCATAGGAATGAATTAGAATGGATCGTGCAAATGAATTAGAATGGATCGCTCGAATGTATCGTACGAATGAATTAGAATGGATCGTACGAATGGATTAGAATGGATCTTACGAATGAATTAGAATGGATCATACAAATGAATTAAAAAGGTTATATTTGTAAGAATGAATTAGAATGGATCGTACGAATGAATTAGAATGGATCATACGAATGGATTAGAATGGATCATAAGAATGGATTAGAATGGATCGTGCAAATGAATAAGAATGGATACATTATCGTGAATGAATTAGAATGGATCGTACGAATGGATTAGAATGGATCGTACGAATGGATTAGAACGCATTGTACGAATGAATTAGAATACATACATTTGTGCGAACGAATTAGATTGCATCGTACAAATGAATTTGAATGGATTGTACGAATGAATTAGAATGGATCGTACGAATGAATTAGAATGGATTGTACGAATGAATTAGAATGGATCGAACGAATGAATTAGAATGGATACATTCGTGCGAATGAATTTGAATGGATCGTACGAATGAATTAGAATGGATCGAACGAATGAATTAGAATGGATACATTCGTGCGAATGAATTAGAATGGATCGGACGAATAGATTAGAATGGATCGTACGAATGAATTTGAATGGATCGTATCAATGAATAAGAATGGATCGTACGAATAAATTAGAATGGTTACATTCGTGAGAATGAATTAGAATGGATCGTACGAATGAATTAGAATGGATACATTCGAGCGAATGAATTAGAATGGATCGTACGATGCAATCTAATTCATTCGTACGATCCATTCTAATTCATTCGTACGATCCATTCTAATTCATTCTCACAAATGTAACCTTTCTAATTCATTTGTACGATCCATTCTAATTCATTCGTACGATCCATTCTAATTCGTTCGTACGATCCATTCTAATTCGTTCGCACGATCCATTCTAATTCATTCGTACAATCTATTCTAATTCATTCGCTTGATCCATTCTAATTCATTCGTATGATCCATTCTAATTCATTCGTACAATCCATTCAAATTCATTCGTATGATGCAATCTAATTCATTCGCACAAATATATCTATTCTAATTCATTCGTACAATGCATTCTAATTCATTCGTACGATCCATTCTAATCCATTCGTACGATCCATTCTAATTCATTCTCACAAATGTAACCTTTCTAATTTATTTGTACGATCTATTCTAATTCATTCATACGATCCATTCTAATCTATTCGTACGATCCATTCAAATCCATTCGTACGATCCATTCTAGTCCATTCGTACGATCCATTCTAATTCGTTCGTACGATCCATTCTAATTCATTCGTACGATCCATTCAAATTCATTCGCATGATCCATTCTAAATCATTCGTACGATCCATTCTAATTCATTCTCACGAATGTAACCTTTCTAATTCATTTGTATGATCCATTCTAATTCATTCGTACGATCCACTCTAATCCATTCGTAAGATCCATTCTAATCCATTCGTACGATCCATTCTAATTCATTCTCACAAATGTAACCTTTCTAATTCATTAGTATGATCCATTCTAATTCATTCGTACGATCCATTCTAATCCATTCGTACGATCCATTCTAATTCATTCGCTCGAATGTATCCATTCTAATTCATTTGCACGATCCATTCTAATTCATTCGTACGATCCATTCTAATTCATTTGCACGATCCATTCTAATTTATTCGTATGAATGTATCCATTCTAATTTATTCGTATGATCCATTCTAATTCATTCGTATGATCCATTCTAACTCATTCGGTGGATCCATTCTAATTCATTCGTACGATCCATTCTAATTCATTCGCATGATCCATTCTAATTTATTCATACGATCCATTCTAATTCATTCGTACGATCTATTCTAATTTATTCGCACGAATGTAACCATTCTAATTCATTCGTACGATTAATTCTAATTCATTCGTATGAGCTATTCTAATTCATTCGTACGATCCATTCTAATTCATTCGTACGATCCATTGTAATTCATTCATACAATCTATTCAGATTCATTCGCACAAATGTATCCATTCAAATTCATTCGTACGATCCATTCTAATTAATTCGCACGATCCATTCTAATTCAGTCGTATGAATGTATCCATTTTAATTCATTTGTACGATCCATTCTAATTCATTCGTACGATCCATTCTAATTCATTCGTACGATCCATTCTAATTCATTCGTACGATCGATTCTAATTCATTCGCACGATCCATTCTAATTCATTCATACGATCCATTCTAATTTATTCGTATGATCCATTCTAATTTATTCGTTCAAATATATCTATTCTAATTCATTTGTACGATCCATTGTAATTCATTCGCATGATCCATTCTAATTCATTTGCACGAATGTATCCATTCTATTTCATTTGCACGATCCATTCTAATTCATTCCTATTATCTATTCTAATTCATTTGTACGATCCATTCTAATTCATTCGTCCGATCCATTCAAATTCATTCGTACGATGCAATCTAATTCATTCGCACAAATGTATCTATTCAAATTCATTCGTACAATGCGTTTTAATCCATTCGTACGATCCATTCTAATCCATTTGTAGGATCCATTCTAATCCATTCGTACGATCCATTCTAATCCATTCGTACGATCCATTCTAATTTATTCTCACAAATGTAATCTTTCTAATTCATTTGTACGATCCATTCTAATTCATTCGTACGATCCATTCTAATCCATTCGTACGATCCATTCTAATCCATTCGTACGATCCATTCTAATTCATTCGCACGAATGTAACCATTCTAATTCATTCGTACGATCCATTCTAATTCATTCCTACGATCCATTCTAATTCATTCGCACGAATGTATCCATTCTAATTCTTTTGCACGATCCATTCTAATTCATTCCTATGATCCATTCTAATTCATTCGTATGATCCATTCTAATTCATTCGCTCGAATGTATCCATTCTAATTCATTCGTACGATCCATTCTAATTCATTCGTACGATCCATTCTAATTCATTCCTACGGTCCATTCTAATTCATTCGCACGAATGTATCCATTCTAATTCATTTGCACGATCCATTCTAATTCATTCCTATGATCCATTTTAATTCATTCGTACGATCCATTCTAATTCATTTGTACGATCCATTATAATTCGTTCATATGATCCATTCTAATTCGTTCGTACGATCCATTCTAATTCATTCATACGATCCATTCTAATTCATTCGTACAAATGAATTAGAATGGATCGTATGAATGAAGAAGAATGGATCGTACGAATGAATTAGAATGGATCATGCGAATGAATTAGAATGAATCGTACGAATGAATTAGAATGGATACATTCGAGCGAATGAATTAGAATGGATCGTACGAATGAATTAGAATGGATCATAGGAATGAATTAGAATGGATCGGGCAAATGAATTAGAATGGATACATTCGTGCGAATGAATTAGAATGGATCGTAGGAATGGATTAAAATGGATCGTACGAATGAATTAGAATGGTTACATTCGTGCGAATGAATTGGAATGGACCGTTCGAATGAATTAGAATGGATCGTACGAATGGATTAGAATGGATCGTACGAATGAATTAGAATTGATCATACGAATGAGTTAGAATGGATCGTACGAATGAATTAGAATGGATTGTATGAATGAATTAGAATGGATCATACGAATGAATTAGAATGGATCGTGCGAATGAATTAGAATTGATCATACGAATGCGTACGAATGAATTAGAATGGATCATACAAATGAATTAGAATGGATCGTAGGAATGAATTAGAATGGATCGTACGAATGAATTAGAATGGTTACATTCGTGCGAATAAATTAGAATGGATCGTACGAATGGATTAGAATGGATCGTACGAATGGATTAGAATAGATCATACGAATGAATTAGAATGGATCGTACAAATGAATTAGAAAGGTTACATTTGTGAGAATGAATTAGAATGAATCGTACGAATGAATTAGAATGGATCGTACGAATGGATTAGAATGGATCATACGTATGAATTAGAATGGATCATGCAAATGAATTAGAAAGGTTACATTCGTGAGAATGAATTAGAATGGATCGTACGAATGAATTAGAATGGATCGTGCGAATGAATTAGAATGGATTGTAGAAATGAATTAGAATGGATCATATAAGTGAATTAGAATGGTTACATTCGTGCGAATGAATTAGAATGGATCGTACGAATAAATTAGAATAGATCGTACGAATGAATTAGAATGGATCGTACGAATGGATTAGAATGGATCGTACGAATGGATTAGAATGGATCGTACGAATGGATTAGAACGCATTGTACGAATGAATTAGAAAAGATACATATGTACGAATGAATTAGAAGGGATCGTACGAATGAATTAGAATAGATATATTTGAACGAATAAATTAGAATGGATCATACGAATGAATTAGAATAGATCGTACGAATGAATTAGAAGGGATCGTGCGAATGAATTAGAATCGATCGTATGATCGTACGATCCATTCTAATTCATTCGTACGATCCATTCTAATTCGTTCGTACGATCCATTCTAATTCATTCGTACGATCCATTCTAATTCATTCGCACGATCCATTCTAATTCATTCGTATGATCCATTCTAATTCATTCCTATGATCTATTCTAATTCATTCGCTCGAATGTATCTATTCTAATTCATTCGTTCGATCCATTCTAATTCATTCGTATGATCCATTCTAATTCATTCATACCATCCATTCTAATTCATTCTCACGAATGTAACCTTTCTAATTCATTTGTATGTATCCATTCTAATTCATTCGTACGATCCATTCTAATTCATTCGCACGATCCATTCTAATTCATTCGTACGATCCGTTCTAATTCATTCGCACGATCCATTCTAATTCATTCGTACGATCCATTCTAATTCATTCGCACGAATGTATCCATTCTAATGCATTCGTACGATTCATTCTAATTCATTCGCACGATCCATTCTAATTCATTCGTACGATCCATTCTAATTCATTCATCCGATCCATTCTAATTCATTCGCACGAATGTATCCATTCTAATTCATTCGTACAATCCATTCTAATTTATTCGCACGATCCATTCTAATTTATTCGTACGATCCATTCTAATTCATTCGTACGATCCATTCTAATTCATTCGCATGAATGTAACTATTCTAATTCATTCGTACGATCGATTCTAATTCATTCCTACGATCCATTCTAATACATTCGCATGAATGTATCCATTCTAATTCATTTGCACGATCCATTCTAATTCATTCCTATGATACATTCTAATTTATTCGTACGATCCATTCTAATTCATTCGCTCGAATGTATCCATTCTAATTCATTCGTACGATCCATTCTAATTCATTCGCACGAATGTAACCATTCTAATTCAATCGTACGATCTATTCTAATTCATTCCTATGATCCATTCTAATTCATTCGCACGAATGTATCCATTCTAATTCATTCCTATGATCCATTCTAATTCATTCGTACGATCCATTCTAATTCATTCGCTCGAATATATCGGTTCTAATTCATTCGTACGATCCATTCTAATTCGTTCGTACGATCCATTCTAATTCATTCGCATGAATGTAACCATTCTAATTCATTCGTACGATCCATTCTAATTCATTCCTACGATCCATTCTAATTCATTCGCACGAATGTATCCATTCTAATTCATTTGCACGATCCATTCTAATTCATTCCTATGATCCATTCTAATTCATTCGTACGATCCATTCTAATTCATTCGCTCGAATGTATCCGTTCTAATTCATTCGTACGATACATTCTAATTCTTTCGTACGATCCATGCTAATTCGTTTGTATGATCCATTCTAATTCATTCGTACGATCCATTCTAATTCATTCGCACGAATGTATCCATTCTAATGCTTTTGTACGATTCATTCTAATTCATTCGCACGATCCATTCTAATTCATTCGTATGATCCATTCTAATTCATTCGCACGAATGTAACCATCCTAATTCATACGTACGATCCATTCTAATTCATTCCTACGATCCATTCTAATTCATTCGCACGATCCATTCTAATTCATTCGTATGATCCATTCTAATTCATTCGCATGAATGTAACCATCCTAATTCATACGTACGATCCATTCTAATTCATTCCTACGATCCATTCTAATTTATTTGCACGAATATACGATCCATTCTAATTTATTCGCAAAATGTATCCATTCTATTCATTCGTACAATCCATTCTAATCTATTCGTACGATCCATTCTAATCCATTCGTACGATCCATTCTAATCCATTCGTACGATCCATTCTAATCCATTCGTACGATCCATTCTAATTCATTTGTACGATCCATTTTAATTCATTCGCATGATCCATTCTAATTCATTCGTATGATACATTCATACGACTGAATTAGAATGGATCGTACGAATGAATTAGAATGGATACATTCGAGCGAATGAATTAGAATGGATCGTACGAATGAATTAGAATGGATCGTGCGAATGAATTAGAATGAATCGTACGAATGCATTAGAATGGATACATTCGTGCGAATGAATTAGAATGGATCGTACGAATGAATTAGAATGGATCGTGCGAATGAATTAGAATGGATCGTACGAATGAATTAGAATGGATCGTGCGAATGAATTAGAATGGATCGTACGAATGAATTAGAATGGATACATACAAATGAATTAGAAAGGTTACATTCGTGAGAATGAATTAGAATGGATGGTATGAATGAATTAGAATGGATCATACGAATGAATTAGAATGGATCGAACGAATGCATTAGAATGAATCGTACGAATGCATTAGAATGGATCCACCGAATGAGTTAGAATGGATCATACGAATGAATTAGAATGGATCGTACAAATGGATTAGAATGGATCGTACGAATGGATTAGAATGGATCGTACGAATGAATTAGAATGAATCGTACGAATGCGTTAGAATGGATCGTACGAATGAATTAGAATGAATTGTACGAACGAATTAGAATGGATCGTACGAACGAATTAGAATGGATCGTACGAACGAATTAGAATGGATCGTATGAACGAATTAGAATGGATCGTACGAATGAATTAGAATGGATACAATCGAGCGAATGAATTAGAATGGATCATACAAATGAATTAGAAAGGTTACATTCGTGAGAATGAATTAGAATGGATCCACCGAATGAGTTAGAATGGATCGTACGAAAGAATTTGAATGGATCGTTCGAATGAATTAGAATGGATCGTGCGAATGAATAAGAATGGATCACACGAATGAATTAGAATGGATCGTACGAATTAATTAGAATGGATACATTCGTACGATTGAATTAGAATAGATCGTATGAATGAATTAGAATGGATCGTACGAATGAATTAGAATGGATCGTGCGAATGAATTAGAATGGAACGTACGAATGAATTAGAATGGATCGTACGAATGAATTAAAATGTATATATTCGTGCGAATAAATTAGAATGGATCATGCGAATGAATTAGAATGAATCATACGAATGAATTAGAATGGATACATTTGTGAGAATGAATTAGAATGGATCGTACTAATGGATTAGAATGGATCGTACGAATGAATTAAAATGGATCATACAAATGAATTAGAAAGGTTACATTCATGAGAATGAATTAGAATGGATCGTACGAACGAATTAGAATGGATCATACAAATGAATCGGAATGGATATATTCGTGCGAATGAATTAGAATGGATCGTGCGAATGAATTAGAATGGATCATACGAACGAATTAGAATGGATCGTATGAACGAATTAGAATGGATCGTACGAATGAATTAGAATGGATACATTTGAGCGAATGAATTAGAATGGATCGTACGAATGAATTAGAATGGATCATAGGAATGAATTAGAATGGATCGTGCAAATGAATTAGAATGGATCGCTCGAATGTATCGTACGAATGAATTAGAATGGATCGTACGAATGGATTAGAATGGATCTTACGAATGAATTAGAATGGATCATACAAATGAATTAGAAAGGTTATATTTGTAAGAATGAATTAGAATGGATCGTACGAATGAATTAGAATGGATCATACGAATGGATTAGAATGGATCATAAGAATGGATTAGAATGGATCGTGCAAATGAATAAGAATGGATACATTATCGCGAATGAATTAGAATGGATCGTACGAATGGATTAGAATGGATCGTACGAATGGATTAGAACGCATTGTACGAATGAATTAGAATAGATACATTTGTGCGAATGAATTAGATTGCATCGTACAAATGAATTTGAATGGATTGTACGAATGAATTAGAATGGATCGTACGAATGAATTAGAATGGATTGTACGAATGAATTAGAATGGATCGAACGAATGAATTAGAATGGATACATTCGTGCGAATGAATTTGAATGGATCGTACGAATGAATTAGAATGGATCGAACGAATGAATTAGAATGGATACATTCGTGCGAATGAATTAGAATGGATCGTACGAATAGATTAGAATGGATCGTACGAATGAATTAGAATGGATCGTATCAATGAATAAGAATGGATCGTACGAATAAATTAGAATGGTTACATTCGTGAGAATGAATTAGAATGGATCGTACGAATGAATTAGAATGGATACATTCGAGCGAATGAATTAGAATGGATCGTACGATGCAATCTAATTCATTCGTACAATCCATTCTAATTCATTCGTACGATCCATTCTAATTCATTCTCACAAATGTAACCTTTCTAATTCATTTGTACGATCCATTCTAATTCATTCGTACGATCCATTCTAATTCGTTCATACGATCCATTCTAATTCGTTCGCACGATCCATTCTAATTCATTCGTACGATCTATTCTAATTCATTCGCTTGATCCATTCTAATTCATTCGTATGATCCATTCTAATTCATTCGTACAATCCATTCAAATTCATTCGTATGATGCAATCTAATTCATTCGCACAAATGTATCTATTCTAATTCATTCGTACAATGCATTCTAATTCATTCGTACGATCCATTCTAATCCATTCGTACGATCCATTCTAATTCATTCTCACAAATGTAACCTTTCTAATTTATTTGTACGATCTATTCTAATTCATTCATACGATCCATTCTAATCCATTCGTACGATCCATTCAAATCCATTCGTACGATCCATTCTAATCCATTCGTACGATCCATTCTAATTCGTTCGTACGATCCATTCTAATTCATTCGTACGATCCATTCAAATTCATTCGCATGATCCATTCTAAATCATTCGTACGATCCATTCTAATTCATTCTCACGAATGTAACCTTTCTAATTCATTTGTATGATCCATTCTAATTCATTCGTACGATCCACTCTAATCCATTCGTAAGATCCATTCTAATCCATTCGTACGATCCATTCTAATCCATTCGTACGATCCATTCTAATTCATTCTCACAAATGTAACCTTTCTAATTCATTTGTATGATCCATTCTAATTCATTCGTACGATCCATTCTAATCCATTCGTACGATCTATTCTAATTCATTCGCTCGAATGTATCCATTCTAATTCATTTGCACGATCCATTCTAATTCATTCGTACGATCCATTCTAATTCATTTGCACGATCCATTCTAATTCATTCGTATGAATGTATCCATTCTAATTTATTCGTACGATCCATTCTAATTCATTCGTATGATCCATTCTAACTCATTCGGTGGATCCATTCTAATTCATTCGTACGATCCATTCTAATTCATTCGCATGATCCATTCTAATTTATTCATACGATCCATTCTAATTCATTCGTACGATCTATTCTAATTTATTCGCACGAATGTAACCATTCTAATTCATTTGTACGATTAATTCTAATTCATTCGTATGAGCTATTCTAATTCATTCGTACGATCCATTCTAATTCATTCGTACGATCCATTGTAATTCAGTCATACAATCTATTCAGATTCATTCGCACAAATGTATCCATTCAAATTCATTCGTACGATCCATTCTAATTAATTCGCACGATCCATTCTAATTCAGTCGTATGAATGTATCCATTTTAATTCATTCGTACGATCCATTCTAATTCATTCGTACGATCCATTCTAATTCATTCGTACGATCCATTCTAATTCATTCGTACGATCGATTCTAATTCATTCGCACGATCCATTCTAATTCATTCATACGATCCATTCTAATTCATTCGTATGATCCATTCTAATTTATTCGTTCAAATATATCTATTCTAATTCATTTGTACGATCCATTGTAATTCATTCGCATGATCCATTCTAATTCATTTGCACGAATGTATCCATTCTATGTCATTTGCACGATCCATTCTAATTCATTCCTATGATCTATTCTAATTCATTTGTACGATCCATTCTAATTCATTTGTCCGATCCATTCAAATTCATTCGTACGATGCAATCTAATTCATTCGCACAAATGTATCTATTCAAATTCATTCGTACAACGCGTTCTAATCCATTCGTACGATCCATTCTAATCCATTTGTAGGATCCATTCTAATCCATTCGTACGATCCATTCTAATCCATTCGTACGATCCATTCTAATTTATTCTCACAAATGTAATCTTTCTAATTCATTTGTACGATCCATTCTAATTCATTCATACGATCCATTCTAATCCATTCGTACGATCCATTCTAATCCATTCGTACGATCCATTCTAATTCATTCGCACGAATGTAACCATTCTAATTCATTCGTACGATCCATTCTAATTCATTCCTACGATCCATTATAATTCATTCGCACGAATGTATCCATTCTAATTCTTTTGCACGATCCATTCTAATTCATTCCTATGATCCATTCTAATTCATTCGTATGATCCATTCTAATTCATTCGCTCGAATGTATCCATTCTAATTCATTCGTACGATCCATTCTAATTCATTCGTACGATCCATTCTAATTCATTCCTACGGTCCATTCTAATTCATTCGCACGAATGTATCCATTCTAATTCATTTGCACGATCTATTCTAATTCATTCCTATGATCCATTTTAATTCATTCGTACGATCCATTCTAATTCATTCGTACGATCCATTCTAATTCGTTCATATGATCCATTCTAATTCGTTCGTACGATCCATTCTAATTCATTCATACGATCCATTCTAATTCATTCGTACAAATGAATTAGAATGGATCGTATGAATGAATAAGAATGGATCGTACGAATGAATTAGAATGGATCATGCGAATGAATTAGAATGAATCGTACGAATGAATTAGAATGGATACATTCGAGCGAATGAATTAGAATGGATCGTACAAATGAATTAGAATGGATCATAGGAATGAATTAGAATGGATCGGGCAAATGAATTAGAATGGATACATTCGTGCGAATGAATTAGAATGGATCGTAGGAATGGATTAAAATGGATCGTACGAATGAATTAGAATGGTTACATTCGTGCGAATGAATTAGAATGGATCGTTCGAATGAATTAGAATGGATCGTACGAATGGATTAGAATGGATCGTACGAATGAATTAGAATTGATCATACGAATGAGTTAGAATGGATCGTACGAATGAATTAGAATGGATTGTACGAATGAATTAGAATGGATCATACGAATGAATTAGAATGGATCGTGCGAATGAATTAGAATTGATCATACGAATGCGTACGAATGAATTAGAATGGATCATACAAATGAATTAGAATGGATCGTAGGAATGAATTAGAATGGATCGTACGAATGAATTAGAATGGTTACTTTCGTGCGAATAAATTAGAATGGATCGTACGAATGGATTAGAATGGATCGTACGAATGCATTAGAATGGATCATACGAATGAATTAGAATGGATCGTACAAATGAATTAGAAAGGTTACATTTGTGAGAATGAATTAGAATGAATCGTACGAATGAATTAGAATGGATCATACGAATGGATTAGAATGGATCGTACGAATGGATTAGAATGGATCATACGTATGAATTAGAATGGATCATGCAAATGAATTAGAAAGGTTACATTCGTGAGAATGAATTAGAATGGATCGTACGAATGAATTAGAATGGATCGTGCGAATGAATTAGAATGGATTGTAGGAATGAATTAGAATGGATCATATAAGTGAATTAGAATGGTTACATTCGTGCGAATAAATTAGAATGGATCGTACGAATAAATTAGAATGAATCGTACGAATGAATTATAATGGATCGTACGAATGAATTAGAATGGATCGTACGAATGGATTAGAATGGATCGTACGAATGGATTAGAACGCATTGTACGAATGAATTAGAAAATATACATATGTACGAATGAATTAGAATGGATCGTACGAATGAATTAGAATAGATATATTTGAACGAATAAATTAGAATGGATCATACGAATGAATTAGAATAGATCGTACGAATGAATTAGAAGGGATCGTGCGAATGAATTAGAATCGATCGTATGATCGTACGATCCATTCTAATTCGTTCGTACGATCCATTCTAATTCATTCGTACGATCCATTCTAATTTATTCGCACGATCCATTCTAATTCATTCGTATGATCCATTCTAATTCATTCCTATGATCTATTCTAATTCATTCGCTCTAATGTATCTATTCTAATTCATTCGTTTGATCCATTCTAATTCATTCGTATGATCCATTCTAATTCATTCATACCATCCATTCTAATTCATTCTCACGAATGTAACCTTTCTAATTCATTTGTATGTATCCATTCTAATTCATTCGTACGATCCATTCTAATTCATTCGCACGATCCATTCTAATTCATTCGTACGATCCGTTCTAATTCATTCGCACGATCCATTCTAATTCATTCGTACGATCCATTCTAATTCATTCGCACGAATGTATCCATTCTAATGCATTCGTACGATTCATTCTAATTCATTCGCACGATCCATTCTAATTCATTCGTACGATCCATTCTAATTCATTCATCCGATCCATTCTAATTCATTCGCACGAATGTATCCATTCTAATTCATTCGTACAATCCATTCTAATTTATTCGCACGATCCATTCTAATTTATTCGTACGATCCATTCTAATTCATTCGTACGATCCATTCTAATTCATTCGCATGAATGTAACTATTCTAATTCATTCGTACGATCGATTCTAATTCATTCCTACGATCCATTCTAATACATTCGCATGAATGTATCCATTCTAATTCATTTGCACGATCCATTCTAATTCATTCCTATGATCCATTCTAATTTATTCGTACGATCCATTCTAATTCATTCGCTCGAATGTATCCATTCTAATTCATTCGTACGATCCATTCTAATTCATTCGCACGAATGTAACCATTCTAATTCAATCGTACGATCTATTCTAATTCATTCCTATGATCCATTCTAATTCATTCGCACGAATGTATCCATTCTAATTCATTCCTATGATCCATTCTAATTCATTCGTACGATCCATTCTAATTCATTCGCTCGAATATATCCGTTCTAATTCATTCGTACGATCCATTCTAATTCGTTCGTACGATCCATTCTAATTCATTCGCATGAATGTAACCATTCTAATTCATTTGTACGATCCATTCTAATTCATTCCTACGATCTATTCTAATTCATTCGCACGAATGTATCCATTCTAATTCATTTGCACGATCCATTCTAATTCATTCCTATGATCCATTCTAATTCATTCGTACGATCCATTCTAATTCATTCGCTCGAATGTATCCGTTCTAATTCATTCGTACGATCCATTCTAATTCGTTCGTACGATCCATGCTAATTCGTTTGTATGATCCATTCTAATTCATTCGTACGATCCATTCTAATTCATTCGCACGAATGTATCCATTCTAATGCTTTTGTACGATTCATTCTAATTCATTCGCACGATCCATTCTAATTCATTCGTATGATCCATTCTAATTCATTCGCACGAATGTAACCATCCTAATTCATACGTACGATCCATTCTAATTCATTCCTACGATCCATTCTAATTCATTCGCACGAATGTATCCATTCTAATTCATTTGCACGATCCATTCTAATTCATTCCTATGATCCATTCTAATTCATTCGTACGATCCATTCTAATTCATTCACTCGAATGTATCCGTTCTAATTCATTCGTACGATCCATTCTAATTCGTTCGTACGATCCATTCTAATTCATTCGACGATCCATTCTAATTCATTCGCACGAATGTATCCATTCTAATGCTTTTGTACGATTCATTCTAATTCATTCGCACGATCCATTCTAATTCATTCGTATGATCCATTCTTATTCATTCATACGATCCATTCTAATTTATTTGCACGAATATACGATCCATTCTAATTTATTCGCAAAATGTATCCATTCTATTCATTCGTACAATCCATTCTAATCTATTCGTACGATCCATTCTAATCCATTCGTACGATCCATTCTAATCCATTCGTACGATCCATTCTAATCCATTCGTACGATCCATTCTAATTCATTTGTACGATCCATTTTAATTCATTCGCATGATCCATTCTAATTCATTCGTATGATACATTCATACGACTGAATTAGAATGGATCGTACGAATGAATTAGAATGGATACATTCGAGCGAATGAATTAGAATGGATCGTGCGAATGAATTAGAATGAATCGTACGAATGCATTAGAATGGATACATTCGTGCGAATGAATTAGAATGGATCGTACGAATGAATTAGAATGGATCGTGCGAATGAATTAGAATGGATCGTACGAATGAATTAGAATGGATACATACAAATGAATTAGAAAGGTTACATTCGTGAGAATGAATTAGAATGGATGGTATGAATGAATTAGAATGGATCATACGAATGAATTAGAATGGATCGAACGAATGCATTAGAATGAATCGTACGAATGCATTAGAATGGATCCACCGAATGAGTTAGAATGGATCATACGAATGAATTAGAATGGATCGTACAAATGGATTAGAATGGATCGTACGAATGGATTAGAATGGATCGTACGAATGGATTAGAATGGATCGTACGAATGAATTAGAATGAATCGTACGAATGCGTTAGAATGGATCGTACGAATGAATTAGAATGAATTGTACGAACGAATTAGAATGGATCGTACGAACGAATTAGAATGGATCGTACGAACGAATTAGAATGGATCGTATGAACGAATTAGAATGGATCGTACGAATGAATTAGAATGGATACATTCGAGCGAATGAATTAGAATGGATCGTACGACAATTCTAATTCATTCGCACGATCCATTCTAATTCATTCTCATGAATGTAACCTTTCTAATTCATTTGTATGATCCATTCTAATTCATTCGTACGATCCATTCTAATCCATTCGTATGATCCATTCTTATTCATTTGTACGATTCATTCTAATTCATTCGCACGATCCATTCTAATTCATTCGTACGATCCATTCTAATTCATTCGCACGAATGTATCCATTCTAATTTATTCATACGATCCATTCTAATCCATTAGTACGATCCACTCTAATCCATTCGTATGATCCATTCTAATTCATTCGCATGATATATTCTAATTCATTCGTATGATCCATTCTAATTCATTCGCACGATCCATTCAAATTCATTCGCACGATCCATTCTAATTCATTCGTACGATCCATTCTAATTCATTCGTATGATCCATTCTAATTCATTCGCTCGAATATATCCATTCTAATTCATTTGTACGATCCATTCTAATTCGTTCATACGATCCATTCTAATTCGTTCGTACGATCCATTCTAATTCATTCTCACAAATATAACCTTTCTAATTCATTTGTACGATCCATTCTAAATCATTCGCACAAATGTATCCATTCTAATTCATTCGTACAATCCATTCGTATGATCCATTCTAATTCATTCGTACAATGCGTTCTAATCCATTCGTATGATCCATTCTAATTCATTCGTACAATGCGTTCTAATCCATTCGTATGATCCATTCTAATTCATTCCTATGATCCATTATAATTCATTCGTACGATCCATTCTAATTCATTCGCTCGAATGTATCCATTCTAATTCATGCGCACGAATGTAACCATTCTAATTCATTCGTACGATCCATTCTAATTCATTCCTGCGATCCATTCTAATTCATTCGCACGAATGTATCCATTCTAAATCATTTGCACGATCCATTCTAATTCATTCCTATGATCCATTCTAATTCATTTGTACGATCCATTCTAATTCATTCGTACGATCCATTCTAATCCATTCATACGATCCATTCTAATTCATTCGTACGATCCATTCTAATTCATTCTCTCGAATGTAACCTTTCTAATTCATTTGTACGATCCATTCTAATTCATTCGTACGATCCATTCTAATCCATTCGTACGATCCATTCTAATCCATTCGTACGATCCATTCTAATTCATTTGTACGATCCATTTTAATTCATTCGCATGATCCATTCTAATTCATTCGTATGATACATTCATACGACTGAATTAGAATGGATCGTACGAATGAATTAGAATGGATACATTCGAGCGAATGAATTAGAATGGATCGTACGAATGAATTAGAATGGATCGTACGAATGAATTAGAATGAATCGTACGAATGCATTAGAATGGATACATTCGTGCGAATGAATTAGAATGGATCGTACGAATGAATTAGAATGGATCGTGCGAATGAATTAGAATGGATCGTACGAATGAATTAGAATGGATCGTGCGAATGAATTAGAATGGATCGTACGAATGAATTAGAATGGATACATACAAATGAATTAGAAAGGTTACATTCGTGAGAATGAATTAGAATGGATGGTATGAATGAATTAGAATGGATCATACGAATGAATTAGAATGGATCGAACGAATGCATTAGAATGAATCGTACGAATGCATTAGAATGGATCCACCGAATGAGTTAGAATGGATCATACGAATGAATTAGAATGGATTGTACAAATCGATTAGAATGGATCGTACGAATGGATTAGAATGGATCGTACGAATGAATTAGAATGAATCGTACGAATGCGTTAGAATGGATCGTACGAATGAATTAGAATGAATTGTACGAACGAATTAGAATGGATCGTACGAACGAATAAGAATGGATCGTACGAATGAATTAGAATGGATCGTATGAACGAATTAGAATGGTTCGTACAAATGAATTAGAATGGATACATTCGAGTGAATGAATTAGAATGGATCGTACGACAATTCTAATTCATTCGCACGATCCATTCTAATTCATTCTCACGAATGTAACCTTTCTAATTCATTTGTATGATCCATTCTAATTCATTCGTACGATCCATTCTAATCCATTCGTATGATCCATTCTTATTCATTTGTACGATTCATTCTAATTCATTCGCACGATCCATTCTAATTCATTCGTACGATCCATTCTAATTCATTCGCACGAATGTATCCATTCTAATTTATTCATACGATCCATTCTAATCCATTAGTACGATCCATTCTAATCCATTCGTACGATCCATTCTAATTCATTCGCATGATATATTCTAATTCATTCGTATGATCCATTCTAATTCATTCGCACGATCCATTCAAATTCATTCGCACGATCCATTCTAATTCATTCGTACGATCCATTCTAATTCATTCGTATGATCCATTCTAATTCATTCGCTCGATTGTATCCATTCTAATTCATTTGTACGATCCATTCTAATTCGTTCATACGATCCATTCTAATTCATTCGTACGATCCATTCTAATTCATTCTCACAAATATAACCTTTCTAATTCATTTGTACGATCCATTCTAAATCATTCGCACAAATGTATCCATTCTAATTCATTCGTACAATCCATTCGTATGATCCATTCTAATTCATTCGTACAATGCGTTCTAATCCATTCGTATGATCCATTCTAATTCATTCGTACAATGCGTTCTAATCCATTCGTATGATCCATTCTAATTCATTCCTATGATCTATTATAATTCATTCGTACGATCCATTCTAATTCATTCGCTCGAATGTATCCATTCTAATTCATGCGCACGAATGTAACCATTCTAATTCATTCGTACGATCCATTCTAATTCATTCCTGCGATCCATTCTAATTCATTCGCACGAATGTATCCATTCTAAATCATTTGCACGATCCATTCTAATTCATTCCTATGATCCATTCTAATTCATTTGTACGATCCATTCTAATTCATTCGTACGATCCATTCTAATCCATTCATACGATCCATTCTAATTCATTCGTACGATCCATTCTAATTCATTCTCTCGAATGTAACCTTTCTAATTCATTTGTACGATCCATTCTAATTCATTCGTACGATCCATTCTAATCCATTCGTACAATCCATTCTAATCCATTCGTACGATCCATTTTAATTCATTTGTACGATCCATTTTAATTCATTCGCATGATCCATTCTAATTCATTCGCATGATACATTCATACGACTGAATTAGAATGGATCGTACGAATGAATTAGAATGGATATATTCGAGCGAATGAATTAGAATGGATCGTACGAATGAATTAGAATGGATCATAGGAATGAATTAGAATGGATCCACCGAATAAGTTAGAATGGATCGTACGAATGGATTAGAATGGATCGTACGAATGAATTAGAATGGTTCGTACGAATGAATTAGAATAGATCGAACGAATGAATCAGAATGGATCCACCGAATGAGTTAGAATGGATCGTACGAATGGATTAGAATGGATCGTACGAATGAATTAGAATGGATCGTACGAATGAATTAGAATGGATCGTACGAACGAATTAGAATGGATCAAAGGAATGAATTAGAATGGATCGTGCAAATGAATTAGAATGGATCGTGCGAATGAATTAGAATGAATCGTACGAATGCATTAGAATGGATCCACCGAATGAGTTAGAATGGATCATACGAATGAATTAGAATGGATCGTACAAATGGATTAGAATGGATCGTACGAATAGATTAGAATGGATCGTACGAATGAATTAGAATGAATCATACGAATGCGTTAGAATGGATCGTACGAATGAATTAGAATGAATTGTACGAACGAATTAGAATGGATCGTACGAACGAATTAGAATGGATCGTATTAACGAATTAGAATGGATCGTACGAATGAATTAGAATGGATACATTCGAGCGAATCAATTAGAATGGATCGTACGACAATTCTAATTCATTCGCACGATCCATTCTAATTCATTCTCACGAATGTAACCTTTCTAATTCATTTGTATGATCCATTCTAATTCATTCGTACGATCCATTCTAATCCATTCGTATGATCCATTCTTATTCATTCGTACGATTCATTCGAATTCATTCGCATGATCCATTCTAATTCATTCGTACGATGCATTCTAATTCATTCGCACGAATGTATCCATTCTAATTTATTCGTACGATCCATTCTAATCATTCGTACGATCCATTCTAATTCATTCGCATGATCCATTCTAATTCATTCGTATGATACATTCGTGTGAATGAATTAGAATGGATCGTACGAATAAATTAGAATGGATCGTACGAATGAATTAGAATAGATCGTGCAAATAAATTAGAATGGATCATACGAATGAATTAGAATAGATATATTCATGCGATTGAATTAGAATGGATCGTACGAATGAATTAGAATGGATCGTATGAATAAATTAGAATAGATCGTACGAATGAATTAAAATGGATACATTTGTGTGAATGAATTAGAATGGATCATACGATTGAATTTGAATGGATCGTACGAATAAATTAAAATGGATACATTTGTGCGATGAATAAGAATGGAGCGTACGAATGAATTAGAATGGAGCGTACGAATGAACTAGAATGGATACATTCGTGCGAATGAATTAGAATGGATCATATAAAAGAATTAGAATGGATCGTGCGAATGAATTAGAAAGGATCGTACGAATGAATTAGAATAGATATATTCGTGCGAATAAATTAGAATGGATCGTACGAATGAATTTGAATGGATTGTAGGAATGAATTAGAATGGATCGTACGATTGAATTAGAATGGATCATGCGAATGAATTAGAATAGATCGTACGAATGAATTAGAATGGATCATGCGAACGAATTAGAATGGATCATATGAATGAATTTGAATGGATCGTACGAATGAATTAGAATGGATCCACCGAATGAGTTAGAATGGATCATATGAGTGAATTAGAATGGATCATACTAATGAATTAGAATGGATTGTGCGAATGAATTAGAATGGATCGTATGAATGAATAAGAATGGATCGTACGAATGAATTAGAATAGATCGTGCGAATGAATTAGAATGGATTGTACGAATAAATTAAAATGGATACATTTGTGCGAATGAATAAGAATGAATCATACGATTGAATTTGAATGGATAGTACGAATGAATTAGAATGGATACATTTGTGCGAATTAATTAGAATGGATCGTACGAATGAATTAGAATGGATCGTAAGAATGAATTAGAATGAATCGTACGAATGAATTAGAATGGATCTTGCGATTGAATTAGAATAGATCGTACGAATGAATTAGAATGGATACATTCGTGCGAATGAACTAGAATGGATACATACATTCATGCGAATGAATTAGAATGGATCATATGAATGAGTTAGAAAGGATCGTATGAATGAATTAGAATGGATTGCATGAATGAATTAGAATGGATCATATGAATGAATTGGAATGGATCGTACGAATGAATTAGAATGGATACATTCATGCAAACGAATTAGAAAGGATCGTGTGAATGAATTAGAATGGATCATACGAATGAATTAGAATGGATATATTCGTGCGAATGAATTAGAATGGATCGTACGAATGAATTAGAATGGATCGTACGAATGAATTAGAATGGATCATAGGAATGAATTAGAATGGATCGTGCAAATGAATTAGAATGGATCGTATGAATGAATAAGAATGGATCGTACGAATGAATTAGAATGGATACATTTGTGCGAATGAATTAGAATGGATACATTCGTGCGAATGAATTAGAATGGATCGTACGAATGAATTAGAATGGATCATAGGAATGAATTAGAATAGATCGTGCAAATAAATTAGAATGGATACATTCGTGCGAATGAATTAGAATGGATCGTAGGAATGAATTAGAATGGATCGTACGAATGAATTAGAATGGTCATATTCATGCGAATGAATTAGAATGGATCATAGGAATGAATTAGAATGGATCATACGAATGAATTAGAATGGTTACATTCATGCGAATGAATTAGAATGGATCGTACGAATGAATTAGAATGAATCATACGAATGAATTAGAATGGATCATGCGAATGAATTTGAATGGATCGTACGAATGAATTAGAACGGATACATTCGTGCGAATGAATTAGAATGGATCGGACGAATGAATTAGAATGGATCGTGCGAATGAATTAGAATAGATCGTGCGGATGAATTAGAATGGATCATACAAATGAATTAGAAAGGTTACATTCATGAGAATGAATTAGAATGGATCGTACGAATGAATTAGGATGGATCATGCGAATGAATTAGAATGGATCATACGAATGGATTAGAATGGATCGTACGAATGGATTAGAATGGATTGTACGAATGGATTAGAATGGATCGTACGAATGGATTAGAATGGATCGTACGAATAGATTAGAATGGATCGTACAAATGAATTAGAAAGGATCGAACGAGTGAATTAGAATGGATCTTATGAATGAATTAGAATGGATCGTACGAATGAATTAGAATGGATCGAACGAATGAATTAGAATGGATACATTCGAGCGAATGAATTAGAATAGATCGTAGGAATGAATAAGAATGGATCGTACGAATGAATTAGAATGGATCATACGAATGGATTAGAATGGATCGTACGAATGGATTAGAATGGATCGTACGAATGAATTAGAATGGATCATACTAATGAATTAAAATGGATACATTCGGGCGAATGAATTAGAATGGATCGTATAAATAGATTAGAATGGATCATAGGAATGAATTAGAATGGATCGTACGAATAAATTAGAATGGATCGTACAAATGAATTAGTAAGGTTACATTTGTGAGAATGAATTAGAATGGATCGTACGATTCATTCTAATTCATTCGTACGATCCATTCAAATTCATTCGAACGATCCATTCTAATTCATTCGTACGATCCATTCTAAATTATTCGCACGAATGTATCCATTCTTATGCATTCGTACGATTTATTCTAATTCATTCGCACGATCCATTCTAATTCATTCGTACGATCCATTCTAATTCATTCGTCCGATCCATTCTAATTCATTCGCACGAATGTATCCATTCTAATTCATTCGTACAATCCATTCTAATTCATTCGCACGATCCATTCTAATTCATTCGTATGATCCATTCTAATTCATTCCTACGATCTATTCTAATTCATTCGCTCGAATATATCAATTCTAATTCATTCGTTCGATCCATTCTAATTCATTTGTATGATCCATTCTAATTCATTCGTATGATCCATTCTAACTCATTCGTTCGATCCATTCTAATTCATTCTCACGAATGTAACCTTTCTAATTCATTTGTATGATCCATTCTAATTCATTCGTACGATCCATTCTAATCCATTCGTACGATCCATTCTAATCCTTTCGTAAGATCCACTCTAATCCATTCGTATGATCCATTCTAATTCATTCGTACGATCCATTCTAGTTCATTCTTACAAATATAACCTTTCTAATTCATTCGTACGATCCATTCTAATTCATTCGTATGATCCATTCTAATTCATTCGTACGATCCATTCTAATTCATTTGCATGAATGTATCCATTCTAATTTATTCGTACGATCCAGTCTAATTCATTCATACGATCCATTCTAATTCATTCGCACGAATATATCCATTCTAATTCATTCGTACGATCCTTTCTAATTCATTCGCACGATCCATTCTAATTCTTTCATATGATCCATTCTAATTCATTCGCACGAATGTATCCATTCTAGTTCATTCGTACGCTCCATTCTAATTCATTCGTATGCTCCATTCTTATTCATCGCACAAATGTATCCATTCTAATTCATTCGTACGATCCATTCTAATTCGTTCGTACGATCCATTCTAATTCATTCGTACGATCAATTCTAATTCATTTGCACGATCCATTATAATTCATTCGTATGATCCATTCTAATTCATTCCTACGATCTATTCTAATTCATTCGTATGATCCATTCTAATTCATTCGTTCGATCTATTCTAATTCATTCGTACAATCCATTCAAATTCATTCGCATAATCCATTCTAATTCATTCGTATGATTCATTCTAATTCATTCCTACGATCTATTCTAATTCATTCGTATGATCCATTCTAATTCATTCGTACGAATGTATCCATCTAATTCATTCGTACGATCCATTCTAATTCATTCGCACAAATGTATCCATTCTTATTCATTCGCTCGAATGTAACCATTTTAATTCATTCGTACGATCCATTCTAATTCATTCATACGATCTAATTCATTCGTACGATCCACTCTAATTCATTCGTACGTTCCATTCTAATTCATTCGCACGATCCATTCTAATTCATTCGTATGATTCATTCTAATTCATTCCTACGACCCATTCTAATTCATTCGTACGATCCATTCAAATTCATTCGCATGATCCATTCTAATTCATTCGTACGACCCATTCTAATTCATTCTCACGAATGTAACCTTTCTATTTCATTTGTATCATCCATTCTAATTCATTCGTACGATTGATTCTAATCCATTCATACGATCCATTCTAATCCATTCGTACGATCCATTCTATTCCATTCGTACGATCCATTCTAATTCATTCGTACGATCCATTCTAATTCAATCTCACAAATGTAACCTTTCTAATTTAGTTGTCGGATCCATTCTAATTCATTCGTACGATCCACTCTAATTCGTACGAATGAAGTAGAATAGATCGTATAAACGAATTAGAATGGATCGTACGAATGGATTAGAATGGATCGTACAAATGAATTAGATCGTACGAATGAATTAGAATGGATCGTACGAATGAATTAAAATGGATACACTCATACGACTGAATTAGAATGGATTGTGCGAATTAATTAGAATGGATCGTACGAATGAATTTGAATGGATACATTTGTGCGAATTAATCTGAATGGATTTTATGAATGAATTACAATGGATCATACGAATGAATTAGAATGGATCTTACGAATGAATTAGAATAGCTCATACGAATGAATTAGAATGAATCGTACGAATGAATTAGAATGGTTACATTCATGCGAATGAATTAGAATAGATCATACGAATGAATTAGAATGGATCGTACGAATAAATTAGAATGGATCATGCGAATAAATTAGAATAGATCGTACGAATGAATTAGAATGAATTGTACGAATGAATTAGAATGGTTACATTCGTACGAATGAATTAGAATGGATACATTTGTACGAATGAATCTGAATGGATTGTATGAATGAATTACAATGGATCGTACGAATGGATTAGAATGGATCATATGAATGAATTAGAATAGATCATACAAATGAATTAGAAAGGTTACATTCGTGAGAATGAATTAGAATGGATCGTACGAATGAATTAGAATGGATCATGCGAATGAATTTGAATGGATCGTATGAATGAATTAGAATGGATCGAACGAATGAATTAGAATGGATACATTCGAGCGAATGAATTAGAATAGATCGTAGGAATGAATTAGAATGGATCATACGAATGAACTAGAATGGATCGTGCGAATGAATTAGAATGGATTGTACGAATGAATTAGAATGGATACATTCGTGCGAATGAATTAGAATGGATCGTACGAATTAATTTGAATGAATCATACGAATGAATTAGAATGGATACATTTGTACAAATA